>JADLZN010009431.1:0-622396 GCA_018155175.1 Sinocyclocheilus anophthalmus | reverse complement strand
ACGCTACAAAAGCACAACAACATCAAAAGGAACAACAGGCCAACTGTACAAATTACATCTTGAGATGAAATACCTTCACCAAAACCAAAGTACAAGATTAGAGACTTCAAAAATCAAGGCAGAACTTCTTAAAGGTTATTTCAAAACCTCATCTCTGTGGTGCAAATATTTTTGTCTACTTTACAGTGCCGCTTTGAAGGCAGAACGCTAACCTCTCCAGGATATAACAGTGGTGTTTTGAAGGTTAATTCCTCAGCAATGTAAAGAGCAAACTCTCTAAAGCAGTGCCCCCTGCCATCCTCTGTGCTTACAGGAAAAAAGAGCAGAGATAAAGAGCCTTGCACAACCTTCCATATCGAATGAAGCTCATGAGCAGCTCCTGTGCTCCTGAGTGCGAATCCCCCGGGTGCATCACCTCCCCTCCTTCTCCCCCTCCCAGGGAGTCTCTCTCTCTCTCTCTCTCTCTATCTATCTATCTCTCACCCTGATCAGTGAGCAAATATTTCACCCAGACTCTAATTGCCCAGGGCTGCAGCCTTCACTGCCATAGCCACTGCTCAGACTGCAGAATTCAGCTTCTTGATCTACTCTGGACTGAGGTGACGGCTGTCTCTAAAATTTCAAAGACAGATGGCTGACCGTCACATTGCTCCTGGGTTTCTCTCAAACACTTCGGTCGTTGCTTGCAGTTTAAGGAGGACTAGACCACTATCTTGTTTTATACTGTCTTGTCACCGTGGAAAGCAAATTTGGTTTGGAATCAGAGTGCTGCTTGGGGATTGACCAAGACATCAATAAAATGCAAATCATGCCCAAATAATGTGTTTCAAGAAAAGGCTTAGTCGACCAAAATTTTATTAGTCGATTGGTCACAGAAAAAAAAAAACTGTCTGTGTCTGTGAAGGACAGATCATTTAACGGCTGGTCCTTGAGATAATTACAGTATATTGAGCAGGAAATCCAAACTTTCGCCTATCATTCTTTGACCTCAAATATGGCTTATTAGAAAATGAAACATGTAAGTAGTAGCAACTTTACACGGCCGCTCACTCTAATGCTAACCTAGTTAAATGTGCTCTATTGGGCACATATCCAAGTGTTTGCGCGGAGTGTGGAAGCTACTTGAACACTACTATGACATGGAGGCACCAGCGTGATCACTTGCATTTTTATTTTTGTAAGCGTGGAAACTTAAAATACGCCGTCATTTTTACTCATAAAAGGTAAGAATAATACATCGTTCGGAAATGTAAAGGGTCTATTTTTATTTGTGTACACTCACAATATCAACAAAAAGTTGTTTGCTCCCGTCCCGTCTCATGACAATGAAGGCACATCACAAAAGGAACCGAGAACTCAGTGTATAGGTTACTTGCCTCACAGACATGAGAAATATATGTATAGAAAGCTTGAAGTGTCTACTTTTAAATGAACCAATTCAAATCGAAAACAGAAACTGTCTCATTATGTGATCCATATTAAAGGTGCATTTCTCTCTGAAGGCGCGTCCACTGTACTGCGGAGATGGCGATTCAGCATCATCAACTTCATCTTTGCAGCAAACACTGACTCAGAAAACACAAGATTATTAATTGGGCCTAATAATGAAAATATCTCCTTGCTATTTTTTCTGACACATTCATTGACATTACTTCTGCCGGTGCTTTGTGGCAAGCTTTATGCATATAAAAAAAACACTTAAAAAAAAATTTTTTTTTGAAAACTTTAATATCAGCGTCAGGTAAGATTAATCATGTTAATTTCTGCACTCAATTACATAATGTTTTAATTAAATATGTATTTACGAAAAATTAAGCGGCGTTGTACTACAAAAGGAATAAAAAAAAAATGGTTTTTAAGGGAACAAAGGTCCTGCCACCGAACGTGGTTATTTTTATACGAAAGCAGCTTTTTTATGCAGTAGGCCGTTCCCCACGCAAACGCACACCAGGTCACTGAAACCAGTTCATTTTTGAAAATGCCTGCCAGGGTGAAGTTTTTCAAAAACTCTGGTTGCAGTGTTGTCGTGTTGCTGGTGAAACCGGAGATTTGGCTTGTAACGTCAGCGCCTGCGCTGTTATCTCCGCCTACTGGAAAATTTTTCAGGCTTCTGATTGGCCAACATGGCTTTACGGTTGATATTATATCGCCACCTGTTGGTTTGGCTTGCTCTTGACAGTGCTTCATAGCATGAGTTTGCGTTTTCATGTGGACGGAGATTTTTTTTTTTAAACGGAAGAAGGAAAAACTCAGTTTATAAAAATACCCGTACTTGTGGACATGGCCTGAGGTGACCCACAAATTAACCTATGGTTTTGCTATACCATAGCTAAACCATGGTATTTGTAGTAAAACTGTGGTTAATGGTAATCAATCCACATGACTATATGCAATGCACGCATACAGAGCACATGATCTCTGCAACACCCAGATGTACAAAACAGACCCTCCCACCTCTGTAATAAACATGGAAATGTTAGTCCCGTCCGAATCGATACGTGGAATCACAGACATCGGGTTATACGAACTGTAACTCAAACGTTGTTTAGAAAGTCAGTCCCGTCCAAATAGGGCTTTAGATGCCATCTTAAAGAATGACATCAGCAATGGCAACAACACCTACAACAAAGAAGGGGAGGATGAGGGGGATAGTTACAAACAAGGGGAGTCTAACCAGGCATGAAATTCGTCAGTGTCTTTTGCTGCATGGTGTGATTGCGCTGACATTGTTTGGAAGCTACTGCTACAAATAGCCCTGTCTGCAGAATGGGGGGAGGGGAGCAGTTTTCCCCCCCTCATTGCTTTTCAAAGGTTGTAACCTGATCCAGCGTCTTCCTGCTGACAGAGCTAAATGCCAGGTTTGAAAATTTGCAACACATATTGTGACGAGCCACCTTCTAGCTTCCCTACCAAGTTTCATAATCCAACTAGATTTGGTTTAGAAGAACGCAGTGCATATGCTACTTCAACTACACACATTTAACAGAAGTTTTGAAGTGGACGCCAGCAAAAAGAGGGGGAGTATGCTTGTAAAGCAATGATAAGAGATCTGGAGCGTTTATGGATGACTAATCCGACTTTTTCAGTCTTTCCAAAGCTTTATGTGACACTCTTTCCAAAGAACTGCAAACATTAATGCAATAATTTCCCATGTTTTCCCCTTCTACCACACTGACGAAAATGGTGTAGAAACAACTCAGAAATTGCTAGTAAATTTCACAATGAATAAAGTATTACATTGAATTAAAGACTGAAATTATAGTTTCTTGTAAATTATTCAATTATTCAGATTATTCAAATTTGTAAATAAAACAATGTAAGTTGATGTGATATTACAACCCTACAGCTGTACATCCTCATGTTTACTTGAATACATGTTTACTAGCATTGTAATTTTCAAGTATATTCTGACAATAACTCCCTCTGAAACTAATAACACAGATGAATTACATACTTCTGTGTATGGGAATAGAAAACAGCTTACTGTGTGATTTTATATACAATCTATATTCTAGACACTGTGGTTTACCCTTTGAGTTTGCACTTTTTGAAAGATATGTTGCGGCAAAGTCGCCACAGTCCTCTAAAGCCTATTTAAACTGTACTCCACCCCCCCCCCCCCCCCCCCCCCCCCCCACCCCCCCCCCCCCCCCCCCCCCCCCCCAATTTAAAAAGCCCGTTCATTTCATCAGGTGGTGAAGCTGCAAATGTGGTTTCCCTCCCTAAACCCATTCTTCTGCGTCCCCCCTTTCAAAAGTATAAAGATGCTCTAGGCATTTGTGTTTTTCCTCTCACTTTTTCTCTAGCCTCATAAAAAAAAAAAGTTATAGGGCTATTTTCCAAAGCATTCTTTTTACAGGAGGGATCCAAAAACAACAGAGTGAGACAAAGGAAAACAGACAACAAAATAAGCCCATAAACAATGAGATGTAGATGTGTGACTGGAAACACAGCGGTAGCAGATGAATATGTTAGATGGAGGAGAGGTTATAAGGTGCAGCGGATAAGACAGGCGCTATCTTCCTCACAAAACATTATTCTCGTAGGGATAAGGATAACCCTTGAGATTGAATATCCCTTTAGCCTCTTACACAAGAAGTTTTTGAAGAGCCTTTTTTCCAAAGGTCTTTCAAAAGAACAGCGCTGACTTCAGTATCTGATTGTGCCAATTTTATGCACCCTTTGCATGTTCTTACTTCAGGCAACTAACTACTAAAGGTACAAAGCCTAAAAAGTGTGTATTTTTAAATAAAGGTTAAAAATGCCCCACTGGCAATACTTGGAAATTGAAGGTAGGTACTGGTTGTTGTCATGCACAAATACCTAACTGTTAGCATTGCCATTTATCTCAGATGCAGTTGCTCAACTGGTGCAGGACTCCCTAGAAGTCTGCAATTTGAATTATACCAACTTTGCTTTCCTAAGCTGTAAATGCCATGTAACTAATCACTTTAAAGCCACAAGAAAATGACTTGAAGACAACGGTGATTGTCTGATGGCACCATAAGGGCACACACTGTCCCAAACCCTTCACTAGCAACTATTCTAATCTATGATGTGAAAGGCAGCTGAGAGGGAAAAAATATTTGAAACTCTTTAATAAATAAATAAATAAAAAACACAAGGGGAAAAAGTGCTAAAAGTGAATTTAGGCATCACATCATAGCAATAATTATGTTAATTAATAATTATTAAAGCTAAAGATTACTTTAAACAGTTAATAAATTATTAATAAGTGTAAAAATGAACTTAGATGATGCCAGTGGTAAATTACATAGAAATGAGAATGCGTCTTTTCATTCAATGGTCAATTTTAAGATTTTGGGCTATTGGGCTTTTCATTAGTGGGTTGTTAGATATGGGAAGAAAATATCCAAAATCCACTTTACATTTTTATTTTTTGCGCTTGATCTATTGGCATCTGCCAGATTTCAATTACCTTACATACTTTGAGGAACATTTTCTCTAAAATTAGATGATTCTCATTGCTAATTAAAACCTAACATTTCAGAAACCTGTAATACAAAACAAATGTTTGCAATCAACGCGGGAAGTATGTGATATTATTTAGTACATTTTTAACTAGGGCTGTCAATCAATTAAAATTTTTATTTCTGATTAATCACATCCTTTTTCTGTGATTAATCGCACACTTCATTAAATTAAGCATAGACCATTTATCTTATTTCAAATTTTTATTTTGTCATTGTTTGCTATATCCAGCAAAGTAAACCAACAGATTGAAGGGTGATTCTCACAAAACTATATTTTCTGCAAGCTTATTTCAAGATAAATTTAGATGTCTTTCCAAAAAGGACACTTAGAAACTCCAAAAGGACACAAAAGAACCAAATGCTATAAGGAGCCCATAAAAGCACATATGAAAGAAAAAAAAATCTGAATTTTATAGTATGTGTACGGTGCAACAGCAAAGATTTTTTTTACATTTTAGAGAAGCCAAGTTGCGATACCGAACAGGACCACATGGAGATGCCAAAAAAAACCTAAACCAACCGCCTGCTGACTGCATATATCTACTACAGTACACGGATCAATTCCCTATAACTAAACACAGCAACATAAACATGACAAATCAAAACATTATCGTGAATGCGTGTGGAAACAACGTGAATGTACGGACATGTCTGTGCCTGTGCATAAATACAATGTGTGATCAGAGCGTCAAGAGCACACGCATTATTATAACAGACTCACTTGTGCTTACTGTACTGTACGACTCCTGTACACCACCGCAATCATCTTTACTTTGTCTTCATCCATCAAAATTTTACTAGCGAGACTGGTTATCCAGTCGAGAAAACGTAGTTTGTGTCTCATCTGGCCATACAGCGGTGGGATGTGTTGACAATCCGTTCAGTCTGTACTTCACACAGCGCGACATGTGAGGGCTCGCGCTCTTCAGAGACAATCACAGAATATGACCGAGCTCGTGTTTTAAAGTGAAACACACTGGAATTAAAAATTCACTTAAAACGCAACGCAAGTCTCTGTTCTCTCTGCAATCTCTGATGTAATCAGCCTGGTTTCCTTTATATTAGCGTTGTTTTGGACGGATTGTTTGAATGCATTCGCTAACTGGATCATTGGACTGAAAACTTTCCCGGAGTTTAGCGGCTTAAAATGATCTAATCGCAAGCAAAGAAGCAAAATTGAGCTAAAACCTCAGATGATGCCAACCCTGAAACAATTTACAGAACTACCACATTTTGACTATAAGTGTGATGCATCATATAATAAGTGCTGTTAAATTATGTCATCGTCTGTTTGATTACGTCTTAAGTGATTTTGCCAGTACATTTCGAACATATGTACATTAACTGACATCACCCATGATAAGCTTACCACTAAAGGTGTAGAAACTTAATTTGCTGTAAAGTTGCTTTGCAACGATTTGTATCGTGAAAAGCGCTATACAAATAAACTTGAATTTAACTGAATTGAAAATTGAAAATTGGGTTAAAGGGTAGAATAGAAATTGTGTTTCAGTAATTTTGCGTTAATTGCGTTTAATTTTAACGCGTTAAATTATTTTAATGCGTTAAAGATTGTAAAATTAATCGCATGCGTCAACGATAACAGCACTAATTTTAACCCATATTCCTTGCCTTAAATATGGAAAATTAATGATACTGATAAATAAATACAAAAAAATCACTAGTACTGGCAAAGGCACCTCCCTAGTTCCTCTCTCATGCCTCCCTAGTTATCAAAATTTAGTTGTACATCTAAACGCGAAAATTCCTGCCATTCATGAAAACATACATTTAGCCTTACACCTTACAACAAAATCTGAGGGTAACAGTCCATGTAGCTTGTACATTCTTGTACTATTTAATAGTGAAGTGTGATTTCTGCACCACTAGCATCACAGAACTGCACAAATAATGACCATTTCCAAACAGGTTTCCTGGACCAGTGATAACTGGTCAAACAAACAAATGTTCCCGCCCCAAACACACTGTCATACAGTAACCATTGTTGCTATAACAGACTGATCTGAATACTCAAACAATTAATATTAATCTTGTAATATGTCATACTACTTACTCACTCATGTTATTGTGACAAGTGGGGCAGTTCTTCTTCCAAAGCTGTAGTTTTGCATTATTCCATGAAATGAACAACAGACACATATTAATTGGAAGTAGAAAATATGTTCTTAATTATTTTTCCATGGCATGAAACAAGTTTTACAATCTAACAATCAAATCAAAAGGAACTGCACAGTCCTGCGAGGCAAATAAATTCGTTTAGCAGTAAAAGAGCCAAGAAATTAACAAAACAAAGAATACCAGAACAATGTCCAATTAACAAAGCCACTTACTGTGCATCATGTATTCATGTCTCATTTCAAATCTGGAAAGTAATTATTTTTTTTTTCTTTTTTTTTTTTTTTGTTGAGCTTTTAGTTAATTGGTTTATGCGGAAAGATGCATTGAGTCATGAGTTGCTTTGCCACTTATACAAACATTAATTAAAACATTCAGGCTTACACTATCAAATCTACAGTCAAAGGCATGCACAGCAGGTGTGACATAAAAAAGAAATCTTGAGAAACCTTGAGTTACCACTATAATTCCAAGCTTAATCAGACTTTCTTTTTCAAGTCTCTCAACAATTAACAGTACTTCAGTAAATAAGGTTACATAGTATTCATTGCAACTGAGCTGTTCATTTTGTAGTCCGAAAACTCAGAAGGGAATCTTAGACAACATAAATAACCATCCTAAATATTAAGACTATATAGCTTCAGATTTTTGTACTCTGCTCCAGTTACTGTTATCTCACATGTAGTGTTGTTTACAGCATTACAGGCAGAATCAATGTTGTGAATGTGACCCCTTTACATAACCATCTATTCTCTAAACATGCAATAGAACAGACTGTCTGTGTATCATTCAGAAAAAAAATCACACAAAGAACATACTTTCACACTGTGATGAGCTCCATGGTGCAAAATTTCAGCTAAATTCCCAATAAATATTTTTTTGTCCAGTCATGTACCCTTAGGGAGGAGCGGGGAGGTTGTACTGCAAATTCATTTTTAAGAATGAATACCATCTGCCAGGCACAGAGAGGTCAGAAAAAGGTTGGCAAGCTATTCTGTTATAATATTCATTTCAGTAACACTGCTTTCCTCTGCATCCTGTTTACCATTCATAAATGCTCCTCTATGGCTACCCAACATAGCACCAAAAATGCTAAATTAACATAGCAAATATTCATATTACAATGAAATGCAACTGCAACATGCAAAACTTATGATCTTAGACTGAATAAGATTACTGTCAAATTTTGGTCTATTGAATTTGTTGGTTTCATGTTCTCACCGGCAAACAAAACACTTTGCGGTCAGCAAAAACCATCAAGAATCATGAGAACCTGTATGTATGCACAACCTGTCCATGCTGGCATCAACCACATTTGGTTAGGTTCTACCAAGTGACAAGACAAATCTGCACGAAAAACACCCAACACACTCTCTTGGAAGCTTGTAATATTTTGCTGAAAATGGTGAAATCACATATAATATAATACAACTTGATTGTAATGGGAACATTTATCAAACAGCCATGTTTGGTTAAGGGTTTGGGTCATAGTTTTGTACAACCCAACTTTGTTTCGTCATCTCATACAAATTATGACTTCTCTTAAGACCAGGTTGAACATACAATTGTGTTGGATTGAATGCAGAAACTTTAAAGAGCAAGTCATATGGGTTTTCGAAAAATATATATTTTTGCAGTTTGTAACGTAGCTATCCTTAAATGAAAACAACCTGCAAAGTTGTTAATCAAAAAAGTGAATGATAAATAAAGATATTGTCTCTCAAAAGAAAGTCGACTCTGAACCGCCTTAACGAGTTGTCATATTTTCGAATCTTTTGCCTGTTACCGCTATACATCACTAGGTAACGCATTTGCATAATCCCCGCCTGCCCGCAATCTTTTTTGCTATCTTAATGCACAATTTGTTTTATTTATTTTTTATTTTTCTTATTGGGAACCACTGCTTTTAACCATCACACATTAAAACGAATTGACCCCTTTCTTCACCAAATGTGCCCTTGATATTCATGTGCATTCTAATTTCTTTTTGTCCAATTTGTGAGCCATTATGAGAAGTCTTGTTTCACCGAGAGCCTGCAGTGCGTCCTTGCTACGGATCGAGGCATAATAAGTCAATGTTATGAGGAAAAGGAAATAACTATTTATAGGGCTCTTCAGTGGGCAAGGAGGCTTAATGAAAGCTAATAAAGCTTATTCTTACTTAGCCTAGATTATTTGGAATATATTACTTTCCTACTGAGATACAGGGGGACAGAATATGTGCAAGAGTGAGAGAGAGAGAGAGAGACGGGAGAGGAGAGAGAGAGAGAGATAGAGAGAGATTAAGAGATCTCGTATAAGCACATATTTAATAAAAGTGGCCTGTGGTTTGTTGTGTACAAAAATACACAATTATCTGTAAATATATATAGTTTGCAAGCTTGTTATGTACATTTTAAATTCCTTTATAGGTTGGGCAGTTTAAAATGCACAAGTAGAGTATGGATCAGAGCCATTAGTTACATGTGCAATAATGAAGCAGAAGCAGGGAAGGTTGGTTCACTAAAGACGGGGAGCTGTAACCTTTCTGTATATCCTCTTCTACATCATCTACCTCAGATTCATTTTTTAACCTTCCTAATGGTTTGGGGAACTCTTGATTTTAGGACCCATATTAAAACCAGAACTGATGTCAAAGTATCTCTAATCACATTTATTTCTACTGAAGTTCTAAATTAGTTGAATCAAAGCTGTGACATGCGACCTGGGACACATGATATTACACTCTAAAAAATGCTGGGTTGTTTCAACCCAACTTTTGGTCAAATAATGGACTAACCCAACTTTTGGGTTAAATTTTTTAATTACATTTTTAACCCAAAAGTGGGTTAGTCATATTTACCCAAAGTTGGGTGAAAAACCCAGCATTTTTTTGAGTGTAAAATAAACACTCTCATTACTCTTAAGTTAATTTTAAAAAACACTTAAATATAAACAGCAAAGCCATGATGACTCAATTACATGATGATGTAGAAGAACCATTGAATGAACCCGTTCCTTTAAATGAAATTTTCAAAAGAGCTGATTTGGAGAAATGTGGCTTCAAATCACTGGCATATGGAAGCCCTAAAGGGCCATCCACTCAGAATGGTTTTTTTCCCCCCTTTGAAAAACGCGGGCAGTGGAATGGGGGGAAAACACAACGTTCCAAGGCGTGTTTTTTAAAAATTGAACTTATTTTACCTTCACTTTACATTGAAAAACTATGGAAAAGTAGTGCAGTGGAATAGAAAAACTGTTCTGTGTGAACAGCCCCTAAGATATCATGCTTCTTTTTCTTGCTTTATCGTGACTGTCTTAATTCTTCCTTGAAATTAAAAAGTTCACCAAAAAAAATTCTGAAAAAGAAAATCCTGTCATTGTTTATTCACCCCCATGTCATTCCAAATCAATATGACCTTTTCTTCCATTTTAGTTACTATTTACTTTTTGTCCATTGTATTCGATTGTATGAGGAAAAAACACTTATGGGTGAGCATATTATAACAGCATTTTCATTAATGAGTGAACTTTTTAACATAGCAACAGCTGTTTTCTCAAACTCACAACTTGATTTTCTTATGACCTCCACATAAAAGTTTTTTTTTTTTTTTTTGAGATCTCAATTTAATTTTCTCATGTTCTTTTTTTCTTGGTCTGGAAGCAACAAAAGTACAGCATACAACTGCTGCAGCATGGATGAATGAATCCGTTTGTACTTTAATCAGAGATTTACTGAAGCTGAAACCGCTCTATGTCTGTCACCAATAAACTACTTCTAAATCAGAGTCCGACACTGAGGGAGGATACTACAGCTTTATCATTCTAGACACTATAGTGACTCTGAACATGAAGTCAATCTGAGTCCCAGCCAACTAGAGGGACCAAGATGTCTTCAATGTTCACATGATGTTTGACTTGATAGTGCTTAAATAGTTTAAAGCCGTTTTAATGTAAGAAATTTAGATTACAAAAGATCAGAGAACCTCTGTACTATATTATAATAATATAATATACATTAGCGTGCATATACACACAATATTATATATAGGGCAGCGTTGACAGCTATGTTGATCTTTCAGCTTTGTCAGTGAAAACGGGGTAAATGGAGCCATATGGATAACCAAATGCATTCTGACTTGTTAAATCCTCCATTTCAGTGCTTAAATTGTGTAGTTAAATCTAATCCTGCAATGAAGAGCAAATAAAATGCTTAAGCTACACAACAGTACAGCTGGCAATCTCTCTCCATTACTCTGCCAGCTTAGAGACTCAGCATTAGTTCTATACAGAGATGTTAACACCTCTCCTACTTCCCTATTCTGAACAGACAGGATGTAACAGTAGGACATATTTTGCATATCATAAGTCCCCAAATGAATCTTTAAAAAAGTGCCAGCAGTCTATCAGCAGTCATATGTTTTATTAAACAGCTGTACAGTTTAAACTGGGACATCTTCATTCTATTCGGTTATTCAGACTCATACACTCATACACTATCTCCCGAAATGTTAGCATATCATGTTTTGGCTAATCCACTCATATCTATTTAGTGACTGTAAAATTACAAGGTTTTAGGATGTGTCAAATTTACAAGGTTTTTCGATACTTCACATTTTAAAAGCATAGCACGCAAAAATGAAAATTCTGTACCAATTGATTTTGACTGGATGGACAAAATAACACAGACATATTTTTAAATATATAAATACAAAAAGTCGTACAGGTCTGGAATAACATACGGTTGAGTAAATGATAACAGAATTTTCATTTTGGGTGAACTATTGCTTTAATGTCAGTCGTCCTTGCAACCGTGCTGAGTGGCAGGAACTTTTTTCAAGGGAAATGCATATTATATGCACTCACACTGGGTACTGATTCCAGCTCTACGCATTGATTAACATTTGCAGAAATGCAGATCAATACCCAGACTGAGGCCAGTGGTACTGTTTCATTTTAAAAATTACTAGAAATTCTGGAGCTCAACTAGTGTATGTGTGTATGTATGTGGCTTAGGAGAGACCTTTGCCCCCTCATCATAAGACAACCAGTCTCCAATGGGTCCAAAGGTGGTCAACATCACATGGCCTGCCAGCCTGTGTTTGTTTACGCCATGCTTTTCGTCCTAATTCCGAGCCATGGCAACACTGGAGCAACGGCACGGGGGAGTGTCGCCGTAACGCAGGAATGTAGATTTTATAACAAGAGCTAGGTTCACAAAAAACACAGTCAGAATGAGTTCGCAGGGCTGTGAAAACACTGCGGTGCTGCTGCAGCGCTTTGGATACTGACACGCAGTTGTCACAAGGGCATTCCAGGCTGGAAAGGCAAGGGAAGGGGAAAGACAAAGTCAGCAGCATCAGCAGTACCCCACCCCCCACCCCCCTTCACTCTTTTTCGCCCTCATTCCCCACTCCAGATATAGACCGCTGTTATAGAGTGCTTCTTTTAAATACACAGCATCTTTAGGCCAAAAAGGGTGCAGGAACTCCAGGTCATACAGGACGGCGATGCCCTTGGGGCAGACTCAACAAGGGAGGAAAAATAGTTCCTTTTGAGGCCTGTTGGAGCTGGAAGATTGAGGGAATGTCAGCCAGGAATTCTGGAGCCAGAGAGGGGGGGGGGCATTGAAATGAATAAAGCCCATTCTTCATACACCGAGCATTGCCGACTTACAAAGAAGGGTGGTTGATTAGGGCTTGTTTTGCTTTTGTGACCTTAGTACTTACAAGGTCTCAATCCCCCTGCTGAGTCCGGCAGTGGCCTGGAGGAGTTCATATCAGCCTCGTTTGGTTGTTTCTCTTTCCTGCAGAGATGCAAAAGCATGCAGGTTTGTCTTATGGGCGAGCAAGAATAATGTTGTAGAAAACTGTTGAGCATTACAAGATTTTTCACAGTATGTTGCAAGAGTAGGTTAGTTGTGGAATTGAAGACCTATTCCAAACCTGCAATTTGGTCACACTGCAAAAAAAAAAAAGAAAGAAAAACAAACTAAAAATATATTTTTACCTGATAAGCAAAATTACATCAAGTTTATGCCTAAAATTGGCCACCGTGCTGAAAATAATATAGTATTATAATAATCATTTTAAGGATACATTCAATGAAAACTTTGAGTATGTCAAACAATTCTACTTCTTCTACTTATCTTTTTGTAAAAGGATGGCTTCAAGTGGGGCAAAAAAGTATTAGTCAGCCACCAATTGTGCAAGTCTCCCACTTAAAAAGATGAGAGAGGCTGAATGTTCATCATAGGTATCTCAACTATGAGAGACAAAATGAGAAAACAAAAACCAGAAAATCACATTGTAGGATTTTTAAAGAATTAATCTGTAAATTCCTCGGTAAAATAAGTATTTGGTAACCTACAAACAAGCAAGATTTCTGGCTCTCACAAACCTGTAACAACTTCTTTAAGAGGCTCATCTGTCCTCCACCCGTTACCTGTATTAATGGCATCAGTTTGAACTCGGTATCAGTATAAAAGACACCTGTCCACAACCTCAAACAGTCACACTCCAAATCACACCATGACCAAGCCAAAGAAGCTGCAAGGAACAAAGCAAAAATTGTAGACCTGCACCAGGCTGGGAAGATTGAATCTGCAATAGGTAAGCAGCTTGGTGTGAAGAAATCAACTGTGGGAGCAATTATTAGAAAATGGAAGACATACAAGACCACTGATAATCTCCCTCGATCTGGGGCTCCAAGCAAGATCTCACCCCGTGGGGTCAAAAAACACAAGAACTGTGAGCAAAAATCCCAAAACCACACGGGGGACCTAGTGAATGACCTGCAGAGACCTGCGACCAAAGTAACAAAGGCTACCATCAGTAAAACACTGCGCCGCCAGGTACTCAAATCCTGCAGTGCCAGACGTGTCCCCCTGCTAAGCCAGTACATGTCCAGGCCGTCTGAAGTTTGCTAGAGAGCATTTGGATGATCCAGAAGAGGATTGGGAGAATGTCATATGGTCAGATGAAACCAAAATAGAACTTTTTGGTAAAAACTCAACTTGTCGTGTTTGGAGGAGAAAGAATGCTGAGTTGCATCCAAAGAACACCATAACTACTGTGAAGCATGGGGTGGAAACATCATGCTTTGGGGCTGTTTTTTTTGCAAAGGGACCAGGACGACTGATCCGTGTAAACGAAAGAATGAATGGGCCATGTATCGTGAGATTTTGAGTGAAAACCTCCTTCCATAAGCAAGGGCATTGAAGATGAAACGTGGTTGGGTCTTTCAGCATGAAAATGATCCCAAACACACCACCCGGGCAAAGAAGGAATGGCTTCGTAAGAAGCATTTCAAGGTCCTGGAGTGGCCTAGCCAGTCTCCAGATCTCAACCCCATAGAAAATCTTTGGAGGGAGTTGAAAATCCGTGTTGCCCAGCGACAGCCCCAAAACATTATGCTCTAGAGGAGATCTGCATGGAGGAATGGGCAAAATACCAGCAACAGTGTGTGAAAACCTTGTGAAGACTTACAGAACACGTTTGACCTCTGTCATTGCCAACAAAAAGTATATAACAAAGTATTGAGATGAAATTTTGTTATTGACCAAATACTTATTTTCCAACATAATTTGCAAATAAAATCTTTAAAAATTCTACAATGGGATTTTCTGGATTTTTTTTTCTCATTTTGTCTCTCATAGTTGAGGTATACCTATGATGAAAATTACAGGCCTCTCTCATCTTTTTAAGTGGGAGAACTTGCACAATTGGTGGCTGACTAAATACTTTTTTTCCCACTGTATATATATATACAGATTAGAACAGGCAGTGTAATATCATATTGAAACAAGTAACATTTACAGTCTATTTTCCTAGTTTCTAGTAGGCTACACTAAATGTGTCTAGATGGCAAATATGCATATGCAAAATATATGCAGATGAGGTCACGCATAATAATAAAAAGTGTTGAAAGCTCCATGTATAGATATTTGGAGGAGAAATAAAGCTCATGCATAAACTCACAAACTCCTTCTATTCTGCTATATGTACATTATTCTAAATCTGAAAACGTTCACCAAAAGAAATTATAATAATCTGCCGTTTGTAATCGGCATGCAATTTTACACACCAAGCCCCTCAATTTTACACAGAAGCCACAAAGGTCTAATTACATGGAGCAATATAGAATTTGAAAGTCAAATGGTTATTGTCGGTGGTTAGCATCCATTTCTCTCAAATGAAGTTTGTCATATCTAAATGCTGACCATTTTTCACAAAGAGATCACTTTCACAAGCTCCAGCTTAAAGCTAAACTGTCTGAAAGTACTGTCTTTCACCTACTATTTGATGAGGGCGATAAATGACTCATCTGGTAAGTTTTATTGCAGTAAACATTTGTCATGATGTTCTGCTGCAGTTGCCTGGCAACCTTTGTGAGATGAGAGAGATAAGTATGGCAGGGCAGCCCACACTGTTCTAATCAAGTTGCTGAGATGAAGCTAATTATTGCTCTGATGAAATTTAAGAACAAAGACAAAGTCCTAATCTTCTCTCTAGCAAGCCAACAGAAATCCCATTTCTGGGAGATATTTCAGGTTATGGTGATATATTATGGAAAAAAACAGTTGGCTATTTACATTTTTAACAAAGTGGAATGTGCTCATTGCAACCTAAATGAAAGCATTAGTAATATCAATTCTGTATCAACTACACTGCATCCACAAAATATTTAAAGCAAAGCAAATGGTTCATGTGTAATGGATTTTAAGAATCCCTATAGTTCATACGCCGCTTATTGATATAGAATTGCTTCTTGGGATTCATTGTGGACAGCAAAGTAAGAATTTCATTGCTCAGGGAAACTTGTTTTCCTCACTGGGCAAATGACAATACACGCTTTGAATCCTTGAATCCTTGAATCTGTGTAGAGCTGGAGGGGCAGCACCTGTGGCAGTTGGTAGGGATCCCAATTCATCGGTCATCCGATGTGACCTTTAGAGTACCAACTGAAAGGGAACGTCTCGGTTACGTATGTGACCCTCGTTCCCAGAAGGAGGGAACGGAGACGTCACATGCCGTCGCCACAGTTGCTGTACCACCGCTGAGCTGCCGGGTCACTGGCTTGGTTCCCCAGCAAAAGCATAAATGAATGCAGTGCACTGCGCCTCTTATACCCGTGCTGCGGGGTGTGGCAGTCAGATGTGAATTTTGCACGCCAATACTCATTGGCTCATTTGGTTACACTCGAAGTGGATTGGTATCTCTGGTCTCCCAATTCGTCGGTCATCCGATGTGAGGTCTCCAGTCCCTCCTTCAGGGAACGAGGGTCACATATGTAACCGAGACGTTTCCTACCAGTCAGTCACGTTCTGCATTACGTCGACACTGACGTTAGGGGTCTCACTTGGGAGCCCCAATTGCATGACAAGAAATAGCCAGTGGCAATTGGTGAGTAGAATTTGCATGCCAAGCCACAACTCATTCAGATTTTTGCTTCGGAGCCGATCGCTTTGTGATCGCTTTCTCTCTCTTCAAGAAACAAAGAAAGCCTTCACTGCAGGAGATTCACGGCTATGTCAGAAAACAGTGCATTCAGAGGTGTGTTTGCCTCTTATTAGCACAGATAAGTGCTGTGATCCACCCCTGGGTGCTCCAACCTAAAAGAGCAATTTCCTACAGCTTGCACGGTCGAGAGTGTCTTTCGAGATGTCTTTCCGACCGTGTGCTTCTGGGTGCAGTAGTTTCCTTACCTCTGATGATGGACATGATCGCTGTCTCACATGTCTGGGGCACAAGCATGCTGAGACTGCTTTTGTGGATGGTTCATGCCCGCACTGTGAGTGCATGTCCATGGCTACTCTGAGGTCGTGGCTCGCATTCATTATGAGGCTTCACTCAAACTCTACCCAGTCCAGTTCCTCTGGTCATAAAAATCTCGGGGCTGCATTGGTTAGGGACAAGGGAGACCTGAGGATTACGCTCAAGAATGTTCTGCCAGGCCAGCCCCCATGGAAGTCCTGCTCCTCACAGCATAGCACCGTCGAGCTCCAAGATGATGCACTGGTTCATCCCGCGGTGGACCCAGTGTCTCATTCGGGGCCCCTGGGGAGGATAAGGTGTCTATCGCAGCATCAGAGGAGGGGCTATTGTTTTCCAATGCTGAAGACTCTGCTGAGCAGCCCCCGACTTCAGCGGCTGCACAGTCGGAAGCAGATTTGACAGCCATGCTCCTTCGGGCCGCCAAGAATATTGGGCTGGAGGTGAATTCGTCTCTATCCCCTAAACACTCAAGGCTGGACAATTGGTATCTGGGCTCCGGACGTGACTCACCAGGTCAAGGCACTTAAAAAACTGCACGAGGTTAGTTCTGAGACTGACATTCCACGTCATCAACGGGGTTACATGCAGGAGCTGTGTACAGTGACTGATTTTGCTCTCCGGGCAGCGAAAGTCCCGGCGCGGTCCCTTAGGCAGGTGATGTCTACTATGGTAGTCCAGGAGTGCCATCTCTGGCTGAACCTGGCTGAGATGAGGGACACCGACAAAGTCCGCTTTCTTGACATCCCTGATGGAAGATGGAAGGGGTTGCTCTTTTGGGGCCACTAACATCTGGGACTGGGCTGGGGGCATTCACAATCATTGATGCCTGTTCAGTCGCTCACCCCTCGGTCAGCGGAACCCACATTCTTAGTAAAAGAGCAATTTCCTTCATCTCTGGGTCTCATGTATCGAGACAGCGGCACCTAACTTCAGACTCCCACCTCCTCTCTGTAGCTTCCATTCTAATTCGCTTCGCTTTTACCTCACTTTCAAGCCACTTCGCGGAGACTAGAGAATGCTATCGAATATCCTTGCATCACTCGTTGTGAAGTTGAGGGAGAATTGTCAATCAAAGGATAGCCTGTAGCCATAGTTACAGCAGCAGATGGGAAGTGGCCGTTTTTTTAACGCGTTTCTTGACATGCTGTCATGTCATATACTAGCATTCTCATTTGTATGCTGATAATTGATCTTTTGAAATGAAGTTATATTTTCTGGGAGAAAGCGGTGGTATTTCTGGCCCTTACAATGAAACGAGAACAAAGCATTGGCGTAGTTTGAAAATGCAAATGTGTCACAAAAACTTGGAGATAAAGAGAAAAAACACAGGCTGTCTGTGACACGAACTGGATGCTTTGTCACCCAAGATGGGAACTGTAGGTGGTGAAATCTCAATTTCTTCCAGGGACAGGGGGTTAGTAATAACTGATGACATCCATTCGTACCCTTCTCTTGTTTCAATGCCAAGCTATTTTATATAATTAGATGTCTTAGAAGCGATATATCTTAGAAGCGATATAACATTTCAACCAACATTTCTGTCACAAGTTTGATCGCACTTGATGTGGTGTTGTTGTCATTATTTCTAATTGCAAGTGTGCTTTTACACTTCACAAATCGCCACATCAAGAATCTCAAACAAACAAGAAACTCATTTTACTGTCGGAAACGACTGCTCGTCCCTTTTTCTTTTTATCAGCCTCACTAAGATCAAACAGAGCAGAAAAGGGCACTTGGAAACTAACAGGAAGGGGAAATCATCTTATTATTGAGCCTGAGATTTGGAAACTCTTCACTCCTATCAATTACCGACATCTCTGAAGACCGTGCAATATCGTTCACTGTGGGCTACAAATATGAAATATTTATTGCATTTTTGTCTTTTGAAAACACTGTGAGGGATGGGAATGTGCGGGCGTCTTTGATTTCAGAGGTACTAGATTCAAATTAGACTCGAGAGCAGAAGTCCTGAAAGAAGCGATGTAGGGCTACACCCATATTATTTCTGAGCTTTGCATGGACACGCAGTTGCTTCCTGGTGTGAAGAGTCTTTGTGTGTGCAAATGACCCGCCTCTCAGAGGGCATTAGGGAGATTCTGTTTTTGTTTAGGAAAATAAGAAGCATCTGTATACAAATGTGAAACAGACAAAGAAAACAAGATGTTGAACTACAAACACCATTTAGAAAAGCACGGTGTGAATGTACCACTTGCTGAACTGGGTGATTTAACATTAGCTTTCTCGCTAGTTAAAGGGATAGTCCACCCAAAAATTCTGTCATAAAATATCATATACCCACTCTCATTCAGATATTCTGAAGAATGTTCCGAATAACGGATTGAGTTTCCGTTCCCATTGACTTTCATTGTGTTTTTGTCCGTTCAGTGGGAATCTAAACTGTTAAAGTTGCCAACATTCTTTAAAATATCTTCTTTTGTGTTCCACAGAAGAAAGAAAGATGGCATGAATTTTTGAGTGGACTGTCCCTTTAAAAAGGCACCCAGCTATAGTGGACCACTTTTTCACGTCCTCTCAATAAACCATGAAATCAAAACTGAAGTTTTGTGGCTTTTAGTTCATGTCTGTTAGCTTTGAAGTGAGTGTACTACTAAATGGTGACAGTAAGTAAGGGAGAATGAACATCCAGCCGGTTATTATCGCAGAATAACGTTTGTACGGAACGAGAGAGCGAGTCCGCCTACAGGAGACATACTAATTTTAAATTGTGTACAATTATTAATTTAATATTTTATTAGCTAAACAAACGCAAAGCTTTACCAAGAAAAAACGTTTAATACTTTTTCCAGGAAAATGTTGGAATTATCATTCACGGGGGATCTTTGCCCATAAAATGTGTCTACTGCAACATCTGCAGCTGGAGATTGGTGGAGGTGCCTGCTTTGTTCCCTGACAGTCACCTTAAATCAGCCTTTCAGGCACACAGCGAGCACTTGACGTATATCGCAGACTAGCAAAGCAAAAATGGTTTGTCATGTGTCTTGAACTGAAGGTTGTTGCTTACTGAAATCAAATGCCCCATGGACTTTCCAATTGGTTCTTGATCTTATTGGGAATGATTCATCTGTGCATGTTATTCCAAAGGAAAAATAGTAGTCTTCAAAATGTCTAAAATTCTTTTTGAGCTGCTGTCCACCTAGCTTTACATCTTCCAACTCTCTCCTCCCAAATTCACTATTGATTTAGAGACCACTAGTTTCATGATCTATCAAATTACTTGATGGATAAAAGCAACTCAATAACCATACTTTTTTTTTCTCCTGAATCATCCTGTTTCACCCAAAATTGTCCCAACCATTACAGACGTAAAATGGGTTGTATGCAGTCTGTCAACTGATGTAGTGATGGATATCGGCTTTAAAAAAATTGGCCTTTTGGTATGTCAACACGGGTAGCTGTAAGGTCTGTTCTGGGTTTTTGTTTCTGGTTTAGGTTTTCATGTCTTTTATTTTTATATTTTGCCTTGTTTCATGTTCCTGTCATGTGTTCCTTGCCCCTCATGTGATCATGTCATGTGCTACACTTGTCTGTGTGTTATGTTCTGATTGGTTGTCCTAGTCATGTGTCTTGTTTCCTCATTAGTTGGTTCTTGTCATGTGACCCTGATTGTTTACTATAAGTAGCCATCATGTTGCCTTTGTGCTTGGTCGTGTATGAATGTATTTATCCTGCTGTCGGTGAGTCTAGTCCGTTCAAGTCAAGTCTTTGTTTGTTTGGATTATGTTTGGATCATGTTTGGATCACTTTGTTTAAATAAATCTGCACTTGGATTCATCACTACGCTCGCCTACAGTGGATTATCATTACAGTAGCAAAATATGTTCGACATATTTTATGGGTACTTTAAAAAAGGGAAAAACTAAAGTTGCTGCAATACGAGGTTGTAAGAGAGATTATATGTTAGTTATTGAACCATGCAAGGACATCAGTAAAATCGACCTGTTTGTGAAATGGTTCTGAATTCTTAGAGTGAAATATTTCTGTTTAAAAGATAATCACAAGTTATTAACTTGGTTAAGATTATCCGATAGAACAGATCTTGGGCTGCATGCTTTTGGGTGAAAATCTAATCCATTTTTTAAAAATAAAAATTGTGATTTGAAGTGAAATTTTAAAAACTCGAAGTTTACTGGAAAGTAAAATAAAGTATTTAAGAAAAATAAATTATAATAATAAAAAGACACTGAAAACACCAGATGATTAGCTGCGCATCATTCAATTGTATTGCAGCCTTTATGACTGGATAAATCATAAACCCATATTGTGATTTCGGTTTTATTTTGATTATTCGTGCAGCCCTACATAGGTCTCTCATAACACACACACGCATATAACCTCACGAATGAAGTCATCATTCCATTACCACTGTTAAAGCTGAATGGAAGCGATATTTTAAATATGCTTTATATGTGAGGTTTTTGTATTGATTTGGCAGCTTGTTTGTTTTAATAAGGCTGCTTGAAGGGTTGGAGAACCTGATGATAACTTAAATGATTTCCATGCTATAGAATATGGAGGTGCTCACTGCAGATATTAGTTTTGATTGGTGCTCTGCCATGATAATGTCACGGGTCGCTACTGTGAGGAGCATGGAACGAGGAAACCAAGTACAAAACAAAGGACTTTATTGCGGAGGATCACACATAGCCCAAGGAATGGACAAAACTATGCCGGACATAGAAACCAAACGGACTCGTATAAATACACAGACACCATTGGACACACCTGGAGCAAATTAACTAGTTAAACAACACAGCTGAACCAAATTCATACACGAGAACATACGGACCAAATCAAGAAACAGTAACATGCACGTGACAGATAAAGTTCACATTTGATGCTGTATGACTTTGTGTTCAACAAGATGGATGGTCACAAGCCATGCCATTCTGAACATTAATCATGGTATGGGGGAAAAAACAGGCTTCTGAATTTATCAGGACTACAGCTGGTTGCTTTTCATTTAGCAGACACTTTTTATGCAAAACACTTTACAGTGCACTAATTGCAAGGACAATCCCTTTGGAGTTAGTGTAGTGTACTAAATGCTTTACTCTGGAGTCTAATAATTGTGGATCTCAGTAACTCAGTGCAGTTTGCGTGTTGTCTTTATGTGGGATCACACTTGGAGGTTTTGTTTTAACAGCCCAGATTTGTACCCACTGGTCTGTTGACACCCCAATTGTGCACAACAATAATGGTAACACCGATTCCACCCTGCTTCCGGCTATGTGTTTTCCTATTAAACTTTATTAGTTGGCATTGACTGCAATGTTTCTAACCCTGAAGATCTGCAATATTTTTTAGAAGCCAATATCTTTTTTTTGTTGTTTTTTTTGTTTTTTACATTTGAATCATTGAATCAAACAAACCGTATTTGTTTGTTTGGTTTGTTTTCAATGAAAACTAATTATTTTTGTTAAATGTGATTAAAAGATGTGCTTGTGATGTGTCTTTTAAAATAAATGACACTTTTTAAGAGTAGCTTAATTGTCCAAGTAGTTTTTAAAATCGCTGTATAAATGTATAACTCAGTATTCAAAGTGATTTGTATTGCTTGCTTGACCGCTTTAAAGTATTAACTTTGTCTTGTTTGTACTAAAAGATAATGTACAATACCGTTCAAAAGTCTGGGGTTTGTAAGATTTGTGTAACGTTTTTGAAAGAAGCTTCTTATGCTCACCAAGGCTGCATTTATTTAATCAAAATAATATTAACAATGAAATAATACGTACAATTTACTGTTTTCTATTTTAATATATTTTTAAAATATAATTTATTTCTGTGATTGCAAATCTGAATTTTCAGCAGCCAGTACCCCAGTCTTCAATGTCACATGATTATTTTTATCATTCTAATTAAGGAGATTGTATTATTATGATTATGATTATTATTATTATCAACAATGAAAATCGTTGTGGTGCTTAATATTTTTGTGGAAAACATTTTTTAGGATTCTTTGATGAATAAAAAAAATAAAAAGAACAGCATTTATTTGAATAGAAAGTTTTGTAACATTTTAAATGTCTTTACTTTCACTTTTGATAAATTTAATGTATTCCTTCTGGAAAAAAAAGTATTAATTTCTTTTTACAAAATCTTATCCCCAGACTTTCATATTTGTTATCATATATGCTCTTATTTTTTTGTGAATAAGCAGATACAGCTAGAACATGAGCTTTGTTATTACAGTTGGGTCATGGAAGGTCATGATGAGAAATGTATGAGTTCATATTGAAATCTCTGAACTGTGAACTACTTTGTGTTGTAGGTGGAAGCTAAATGGCAGCCTGCTCAACCCTAAACCCGGCTCCCATCACAGCCTCTCTGGAGGTAACCTTCGCATCAACCATCTAAATAAAGAACAGGACGCTGGGACGTACCAGTGCCTTGCTTCCAACTCCTTCGGGACTATTGTCAGCAGGGAGGCCAGCCTAACCTTTGCCTGTAAGTCACATTCTGATCTCTGATCAAACCACAGCAGGACAGATCAGGCCCAAACAAACAGGACATTGCAGACCTGACGGCACACACTGGTACGCTGGCCCTTGTTCTCCTCGCTGATAACATGATCAAAATGGAAATGTTTTCCCTGAGGAGAGCCTGGTCGCTTTCTCACCCTTTCTCATTCTTGTTTCTCTCTCTCGCTCTCTGTATCTCACATACGCACAGGTTGTTCAGGGGCCAGATTCAGTCATGCAGTCATTTATATGGGTTGATAACGAGATCAAAAAATGAGATTCCGTAAAACACATTCAGGCCTTGTGCTGCTTGTTATGGCTGTTTTGAAAGCTATGGCTGCAGCTAATTAGTTTAAGCTCAACCCCACATGCCCCCCAAATAGCGTATAGCAAATTCTGCAGTATGAACTGTACACATTATATAAACTTTTTGTATGCACAGAAAACATGATGCTACATAATGTGCTGACTGCACTGTGTGAAGTAAACTATTTTATTAAATTTTTGAATGTATTTGTTTTAATTAATTTTAATTAATATTTTATTTTAATCAGTAATAAATAATGAATAATAGTAATAATACATACTTTTACATTTTGGTTTCTACGACTGGATGGATTGCCAAAGTAAAAATATGAATGGAATTATAATGTTATACTAAAACTAAAACAATGGAAAACCCCTTAAGATAACATGTAAAAAGGAAAAAAACATATCTTAAGTGTGCAGAATAGCATAAGTGGACTTTGAACGATTAATTGCCGCTTTGAACGATTACGTAATTGTGAGAGCCATAATTGTAATTGCGATTAGAAATTATATTAATTGTGCAGCCCTAATCAGTCAGTTTGATTTGGTTATACATTGGCAAATTAATATACATAATTTTGACAATTTTCTACATTTAGAAATAGGCCTGGCCCTAAAAAAATTTCATAATTTTTTTCATATCAGTCAATATTGATAATAATAATCACAGTATGTCAAATATTTATTTATTTCCAATTTGAAGGCATATTTTTGCTACTGAGTGAAAGTTGCATGTTGCCAAGTTGCATTTGAATGATATAAGCTGTAATAAAAACTTGTTTTCGTGACATTTTTTTCCCCCAAACATACATTAAAAAATTATATGTAATATAGTGCATATAATTATCAAAATGTTCATTTCTAGTTTCTAGTTGGCAATCAGGTTATTGAACATTGAATGGTAACACTGAGGTAAATGTTACATTACATAAAATATTGTTTACAAGCTGTGTTATTGACATCTTTCCACATTTGAAACACTGATTGATCAATTATACTGATTGAAGTTATACTGTTTCTTTCAACAAACCTTCTGATGTTCATTCAGGTTTATTTTGTGCTATAGTTTAACTGGTAGTAAAGAGGAAGAGATGATTGGTTCACGTGGTACTTGAACTGAGACGCCACATTAAATAGCATCAAAACCACATTTATTGTTTTTGTAATTGTCTTTTTTTTGTAATTTTTTTAAAATATATATTTTTTCTGTCAAAATAACAGAATTTGCCCCTATTCAGTCCTGTTTAAAATTGAAAGTGTTTTGGTATGCAGAATTTCCCTCTAGCACGTCTCTAAAAGAGTACACTGATTGGCTGACCCGTTTTTGCATATGGCATTGATAGCAAATGACAATCAGGCCTTTCCAATTGAATTCTGATTCACCACGTTCCCAGCAAGGCCACTGGCTGAAGATGATGGCACTGCAGGGCAGGAACAGTCCAATTCTGTGGGGAGGATGTCTGCTGTCATCGTAAGACGATTGGCTGACAGATCCATCAATCGCTGGTCTCTGACCTTACTAGGCTTCAGTTGTTGTCGTGTGGTGGGGGCACGCGTCTCTGACTGCTCCACATCCATCTTCTTTATTACTCTCTCCATAGCTTAATTAACTCCGCCGCATGATGGAGTGGTGCAGGTTCAAGAGAATAATTTAAAGGGCAGCTGATGTTATTAGATGGGATATTTTCTAATTTGGTATTTAATGCGGGAGAATTTGTAGGCGACCACGTTGTGCATGATAATGCACAAAGGTAAAGACGAGAAATCACAGTTCCAACTTGAATTCGTCAAATGTTTTAATGCTGTAAAGTAGATTACAGCATTAAAACTGGAATTGGAGGTTTGTGGCTGTTGGTTTATATGTATAAGCTTTGAGGTCATTTATATGCGAGTGTTTGCCTAAAAACTGACCAAATTAACAAACGGTTTTGAAATGTATGCTTTAAAAATTAATTAAAAATGTAAAGCCTCACAGGCGTATCAATTTTTTTTTCTTTAAAAAAATGCTCTCTAAAAAAGCTAAATGTTGTACCTGATGTCTTTCATGGAAATATAAGTAATGAATAAATAATAAATATGAATAAACTATATCCATATTTATCATATAAACAGTTATGTATTTTATATAAATAGTTTATTGTAATTGGAATTTTGATGCTAGTATTAAAATAACAGTATATAATTTGATGTAAGTTTCAGAGTATTTTGAATAGACTACCTCCAGGTATGTCAATTGCATTGAAGGGGTCATATGATGTTGCTTAAAAAGAACATTATTTTGTGTATTTATTTGGTGTAATGAAATGTGTTAATGCAGTTTAAAGTAAAAAAAAACACATTATTTCTTCCACATACTGTATATTATTGTTTTTCCTCTATGCCCCACCTTTCTGAAACTCGTCCATTTTTACAAAGCTCATCGGTCTGAAAAAAGCAAGGTGTGCTCTGATTGGCCATCCAGTGCGTTGTGATTGGCCGAATAATTTAAGCGTGTGACGGAAATGTTACGCCATTTACCATATTGTGATGCCCTGTCCGGCGAGACAAAACATGAAAACCCATTATAAACGAGGCATTTGTTGCATCCAGTGGGGACATAATTACGGATTATAATGACTTATACTGTCTTTTTATGTGTTGCGTTGCATCGCGCCGCGTAAACATAAAGCAATGTCTGCATTTGAGAAATGACAAACAACAAGTGCTACGCTACACTGCTCAAAACTCGCGTTTGAATCGTCATTGGCAAATCCTTTAAATATGAAAACTTACTTGCAGACTGTGAGTCAGAACAGCCGGCATATTGTAGTCTACTCTACCCGGATCAGGACAACAATCCTCCATAAAATGCGTTGGACACATCAGAATATTTGGGTTGAACTGTTCTGGAACAGTGTTGTAAATACAACTTAACCACTGATTTCTAGTCGTGTCCTCTTTTGGAAGACCAAACAAAGTATTTTTGCTTTTGCAACGAACCCCACAGCATCTCCACAACATGGCGGCGGCGGTGGCAGCAACAATAAAATTACGCCTTCTTTATTTGCGTGAACATTTTGGCGGCGTTACGCAAATCTTCCCACACAGTGACGTAGACATGTGGGGGGCGTGTTTAAACTAGGCGTTTTAGGAGGGCGTGGATGAGTCTTAATTTTTAAATAGAATATCTCTTTGGGTTTGAGATTTTAGTCTTTGCAACTTTAGGGATCTTATCTATTCACGAACAGCTTGTAACACTCCAAAGAGAAAGGAAAACTTGAAATCGCATCATATGACCCCTTTAACATTTCTCGGATTGTTGGAGGATTATGGTTATTTTAGTTTATGACCACAGAGTTGACAATTAAACATGTTTTTAAATACTTGGAAATCACACTTCTGGTTTCTACATAAGTTAGATTATTCCTTAATATGAGGTTTAGTCTTCTTACTGGTTATGTTAATACATTGATGTTATCAATAAAATAAAATAAAAAACATTTCTATATGGACAAAATTAGTTTTACTTATGAAATCAGACTATTGCGTCTCTTTGGCTGTTTTTAATTCCTATTTAAATAAGAAATGCATTAACACAGGAAAGAAAACCACAATAATAAAGCCATTTCATTGGATTTATTTATCTCTTTATAATTTTATACAATTTGCACAAGTGTGGTTTTTATTCTATGCAGACTTTTAGCAGCCTTCTGTCAGGACTAGCTTTAGAAATAATAGGTGGCTCGTGAAGTAGCTTGCGTCTCTTAGAATGTATTTGTCATTTATGGTTACTTTGGTGTAACCTTGTATGGTGCCAAAAACCTGTATCAAAAATACAGGTTATAAAAGAGACTCTCATTGGATGTGATAAAATGTTTTGGGTTTTTTTTCTCTCTGAATAGGACTGGATGAATATAGGCAGATATTGAAAGGGTTGTCAGTAGATACATAGGAAATGAGAAAAAATGTCAGTGTCGATGCACCAATCCCTAAAGCAGTAATTGCATTCTGGGGAATTGCAGAATGTTTTTAATTAAAATGCCACTGATCGAGAAGGCTGTGTGCTGCGTCTTAAGCATATTTCACATATGTACCATCTTCTCATTTTCATATTTGGGTCTTGAAAGACATCTCTCTTAATGTGCAATAGCAATTAAAGTTCCTTTTGACTTTGTAAGAAAAATTCAACTGTGTATCTGCAGCGTTAACAACAGGTTGAGCATTGTGGTGACAGGTTGAAAGAATATTTTGCGGTTCAGCTGATGTTATTTGATGGGTCAGTGAATACTGAAGACATTACGAACTATATATAGTCAAGACACCAGGTCTAGTTGTCAGAAGGGCTGTATCTCTATAACAGTGAGGTTTGAAGTCTGATTGCATAAATGCTTGTTTTCTTTTGCAGTAGGTTTGACTGTCCAGTTTTGACCAAAATCGACTTAATTAGGATTGTTTTTGTGAATGTTATTCATTGTACTAGAAATCCAATAATTTTCTTTTGAAGAAAAAGTGAACTTCACTAAAACAGTGTCATACATTGAAGCAACGATGAACTACTGTGTATAATGAAGTCTAAACTATATTTATATTAACTATATAAATATTTTATATTGAGGCAAATTGACATTTTTAAATGTTGCAATATTATACAATTCAATAATTAGTTACCCATTTGGGACATGAAAAAGGTTGTCTTATTTGTGTGATCTGCCTTTTTGCTGTTTTATTATGTGTTCGCATTTCAAGGGGGGGGGGGGGGCGGAGGGGGGTCTGCCGCCCCCCCCAACTCCTCAATTTCATAATTATTGTGAATTCATTAAATAGTCGATAATACATTGAAAAATCATTTTCTTGTACATTGCACTAAAAAGTTGTAAATAAATCAGATTACTGGAGTATGTTTTAGAAGAAAATACAATTTCAGTCTTTTTACTCCAAGCTTTCATGTTTAATTCAGTGTTGTTTGTTTTTTTGTTTGTTCTTTTTAATAATGAATTGTGAGATTTATTACAAATTTCTGAATGCAAATTGTTTCTACACCTTTTTTTTTTTTCCCCAAGTGTGCTGATACAGTATATGATTACTTTTAATTCAGATAACATATAGTGTAGATACTAAAGTAAAATCACACTTTTTCTTAAGAATAAATGGAATAAATAGCTGGTTCCCATTATGACAACTTATCCTATATAGTGTGTCAACATACCCCACTGTTGGTTTACACGTGTTAAATGAAGTATATATTTTTTCCTGACCGGTAATGGTTCAGTAGCTTTTTTGTAGCTCCGATTTGGAGGTATGTGTCTGGACAGAAATTGACTTTCAAAATTAAACCTACCCTGAGAAATATTCACAGGAGTAAAAATGTGACAGCTAATACAGAGGAAGAGAGGAAGAGCTGTTAATCAAGCATTTAAGGGATTTCTTTTTATTCTGTCCCAATTGACCGTGAAAAACAGCTGGAGTTCCTCTGCCAGTCTGGTTTGAGTATTATATCTCCTTCCTGTGGAGGGAGGGTCGCGTGTATCACCAGTCTTTATAAAGACACGACGGCTCACTAAGACTATGATAAGGGCTGGCATTTACAAATCGCCCTCAGTGGTGGCACTTGATAATCAGGTTCATTTAGATTACATACATCGCATCAGATCGGTTTTGCATAGCTGAAAGTTATTCAGTGGTGTTGTTTTTCTTCATTTCGAACTGTTATGAATTGCAGAATTAGAAAGTGCTCATGGGACATTGCATCACGGCAGCATCAGGTCTTCCTTCTCAGTCCAAATGCATGCCTGTCATTCAGGTAAAAACACATAAGCTACTGTTAGTGATTTGAGATTAAATAAACTCCCATTAAAGTGAAAAATGAAATTGAGACATTCCCCATGGAATATTGCAACCGTTTTGCACTGTAAATCTGGGGATCGAATTGCTCATCATTTGGGGAAAAAAATCGGTTTTTTTTTCTGGGGTTTATCAAGGACATTCGAAGTTAATAGTTTTTTATTTGTTTTGTTGGATTTACAGTTTTTAAGATGTACTTTGGACCATTATTTATTGTTGATTGTTATTTATTATTTATTCTACATTTTAAATTAGATTTAATTATTTTTGCTTAATTTTTTAAGCTATACTTTGAGCAATTTATTTATTTGTTAATTTTTTTTAATATTTTACATTCATTTTCTTCTTTTTTTTCTTTGTTGTGTTCTACCTAGCTATACGTTTAGGCACAATTTGCTAAAAACTATCCCCATAAATAATAAATCTAAGAAAACCTTCTTTTAACAACATCCTTTACAGGAATTATTATTATTATTATTATTAAATGACTTATTAATTGTTTTTTTTTAGAAAACCTTTACTTTAAATCTTTTGTTACCAGTTATTGAAGTGCATCTGAACTGGTTGGTCATGGCAGGTCTGTATTCTGCTGTTGTTTGCATTTCTTCTGCATATGCATTTACAAAATTATAAATTGTCATGTTTATCATTTTGCATGTCGTTAGTTAACTGTAATATTCATAAATGTCCACATCTGATCTTTTAAGTATATGATCAGTTGGGCACTACAAGCAGTTGAAAACAATTTGGGCGCTATATGATGTTTAATGTAAAATTTGTGTCCTGAAGTCAACCGGTTGAAGAGCACTGATTTAGGTATCCTGTATGTGTTAAATGCCTATTTACCACATTTTTATTTTATAACACTGCATTTCCTCAGCCTGAACTGTTTAAATGAATACCATCTGGATCCCCCCCCAGCCCCAACTGTTTATGAGGATGTGTGCATGTGTATTCTTTTTAAAGTTGTCCCTTCATGTGAGCGGCTGGTGCGGGATGCTTTTATGCCACTTTTCTTCAGGGGAAATAAAGAAGTGAATGGGTTTTTCAGCTGGGTATATTCCCAAGAAGGCATTTGTTTAAGTATCCCCCCCCCCCCCCCCCCTTCTTTTCTGTCTGTTTCACTTTCTTTTTGAAAAACCTCAGCTGTGTGCTATCCTGAAGGAAACAGCCCGCTGAGCACTTTAAACAACAATAGTCTCTTTGCTCTTTTCGGTGTGTGTTTATGGAGCGGGGAGCACCACTTGTAACCTTCCCCAAAAAAGGCAGACAAAAAAAAACTATAGTGACATCAAAATTGGGTTTGTCAGTAGCCCGATAAACTGCCTGCGATCAAAACTGGTGTGCCCCACTCTCGCTGTGGACGACCATATGTCCCCTCTCCAAATCACTCTGGCTTTTATCTCTATCCAAAATATACCCAAAAAGACATTATTTTCTTTTTTTTCTGCCTCAAATTAATTCAGTACCTTAGATGTTGAATGTGTTTGTCCACTTTGTTCTTGTAGGCTCTCATTTTTATGGCTTATGTTAGTCTTTTATCTAACATCCTGTGTTTCATTGACATGAAAGTGGCAGTCCAGCCCTTTGTTGCCTTCCCATCATGTAGAGATACAATCCAATAGGGTTACAATCATGAGTGCTCAAGTGCTTGCTTTTTGGTTTGCTGCTTACTGGCCACAATCCAGGTACTACAGCCAGGATTTTTCTTGAAGTTTGGGTAGTGTGTAAACTTAACTTACTGTAAATATTACTAAAGTTAAAATATTACTACATAATATTATTGCAAAATCTATTATCTAATTAATAGTTATCTATATATATATATATATAAAATGACCCCTTTAAAAAAAATTTCATTACAATTTTTGAATTCCTGCAGTTTGCTCTTTGGAATTACAAATTATTATATTGGTATGCATTAATTGTGAATATTCTAACATGCTGTAATGTAGTAGCTTATAAAAGGGTGGTGTAATTTTTTTCTGTTTTTATTACATCTTTATTTTTCCTTTTGTCTGTCCATCTGCCAGTGTAGTAATGAAAGAAAGACTCCATTTGACTGAATGCATTGTGAAGCCTGTTTTACACGAACAGATACTGAATCAGAATTTTTGTAATTTCCTTCCAAAACAAAGACTATAACATTGTGTCACATTAATATGAACAAATGTTGAATAATTTGCATGCCTCATTCTCGGCTATGCCCTGACATTCATATGGGTAATTAGCCTGCAAATATTACAAGTATTAACAGTCTGTCAATAAGCTTCATGCAATTCATGACACATCTGTGATTTGAATTCATTTCGGTGGCCTTTGGAAGCTGAGCATTTGGTGGGCTTTAGGGAATAAGGCCCAGCTGTCCTGATACAGATTTTTGTTTTGTTTTAATTTAACCACTGGTATTTTTTTTTTCGTGCAAAGCAGTGATTTTAAAAACACTAAGTTAATAAAATTAGTGTGAATTTCAACATAATTTAGTGCAATTCCGAACCCATTTACCATCATCCGTTGAAAAATAAAATAACCTGCGGTTTCAACAGCTCACTGATGCTGATTCTCTGTCCCAGCGAAAAAGCAATTACATAAATTACTCCATTACAAACTGCTCATTGCAGAGGTGTATGAGCCTTTACCGCAAAGTCACATTATAATCTGTGAAAAATACACAGGAATTGCTTTCCCTAATAGAAGACCAGTATTTCAAATTGCCGTTGACTCCCAGGGTTAAAACGAAATTTATGTTTTAAGAAAAATTACCCAAAGCCCCCTAATAGACCTGTCCTCTAGCCAACATGACACATCCTAGCTGACCTTTTAGTCATCTTCATAAACCATTTAGCACCATAATTTTGCATTTAAATCTAGCCCTGAAGCAGAACCAATCACTTGTCTGTTTGGTCTGGAGGAAGTGAGGAAGATTTAGCATTGATTTAGCCTATAAAGAGCCACTTCATCTCTGCATCAGTGCTCCAGGTGACACCATAGAACCAGGATCATTGGAGACGAGGTTAATGTGGGTTAATTCTTCTGATTTATGCAATATGTGCCATTAAATGTCACCGTTAGCATGTGGCGTGAGAGTTAGTGCTGTTGAATGCAGCTTTGTTTAGAATATCTGACCTATATAAGAGCTCCTGGTAATGATTGTGTTAGATGAAGCCAGTTTTGAGGTGTTCTTCAATTTGAGTCACTCAAGTAAAGGGGTCTCTGAACTTTGATGTACTTTTCAGCTGAGCGACTGCAGAATCCCTTTGAGGAAGATGACAGCGGGGGCTCACAAAGCTGACTTCACGCTTTCCAATTCAAAAGCGTGCTGGTCTTGCAGAAGATTTTGCATCAGCATCTATATTTTTGATCCTTGAAGTACAACAGGAATGCCATTAAAAAAATCTCTCTGCAGTGATTTAATGTCAAATGATTTCAAGATTATTCCAGTCATGTTGAGAGGGGAGTTTAGTGGTGGGTTTTAGGTATGGGAATTAAGCAAATTAATTCATGAAGTCTCTAAATTTCCTCTTTTTTTTCAGTGGGGATGTTTTCACACTTTTTAATCCAGTGAATATTTCTCATGGTACTGTAGGTTTATTACTAAAAGCCAGTTTCTGGATAGACACATTCCTTAAAAAGATACAGTTCACCAAAGACATACTATTTTATTATTATAATAATCGGGCATGTTGTCACATTACATGTGGAAAGCTGTCATGCTGAGAACCTGATACTGAATAAACTATTGTAGGCTTTTCAGCTCAAATCAATAAAAAAAACAAGACAAAATTAATGCTATTAAGTATAAAAATATATTTAATTTTCACACATATGATGACCATATAAATATGACAACATTCCTCAACCCGATAATATGTCTTCATTATGTTGTTGACTCATGTTGTCTTAATATATTCCAGTGCGATTTTATTTTTATGTATTAATTTATTGATCTTGGAATTTTACGAATTTACAAAATTATTCTAATTTTAGATGTTTTCTCTAGTGCTTTTGTATGTTGGTATCAAACCAAAATTAAAAATCAAGCATTAACTTCCCTGTGTGACAACTAGCCCCAGTGTCTACCCTTTTGCATAGGCACATCATCTAATTTTTTTTTTGTCTCTGAAAAACAATAAAGGATTCTGTAACAAAGCGCATTTTAACCGTTCCCACCTGAGACTTTACAAGGAGCCCATCCATGCATTCAGTCTGCCTGTACAAATTACCTTTCCCAATGATTTTATGCAACAATTGAGCAAGGGACAAGCAGGAAGATGTTGTGGCTTGTTATTGTTTTCCGTCAATTGTCAAATCTAAATTAGTTTCAAAGAAAAGGAAATTCAGTTTCTGATGTGTTTTTTTGGAACAGCTTTGTAATGGTTGCCGGCGCAATTTGTGATGAATACAACTCAGAGGGGGTCTGATAACTGCAGGAGCCATTAAAAGCACTCGTGTGTGGCTCACGCTTAGCAAAACACCACCACAATTGGGCAAGAGCACTCTTCTGTTTGGAGGGACTCATTGATTTTGTCCTCTTTACTCCAAATCTGTTAAGCATTGTGAAATTACATTGCCGGTGATTGTAGATTTGATGTTTTATGATTGAGGTCTGTCAGTGAACTTTTAAACACAATGCAATCTTTAGTAAGGAAATCCAAAAAAAAATAAAAAATGACTAAGCCTGAGTGTTAAGCTTTGACCACACTATTTGTGCTACAGACATAATTGATACATCAAATCATGCAACAACGCAAAAGAAGATATTTTGGAGATCGGTGTTAGTCCATGCACTGAAAATCCGAGAGGTCCAAAATATCTGTGGACCTATTGAATTTCATTATATTGATGAACAAACACTGAAACACACACCAAAAAATAAATAAATATATTAAGTTAAATTAAATAATTGTGTTCCACAGAAGAGAGAAATTCATACAGAATAACATGAGTAAATGATGAGTAAATAATGTCAGTATTTTGATTTTTGAGTGAACTATCCCTTTAAGAAGAGTGATCTGACTTACGACCACTAAATATTTTTTTTATGTTTTGAGAAATATACTTGCCAGCTTAATGCGTCTATTGAATAGCCCGGGTTCAGTGGGTTGTAAGGTTGGAACATTTCTGCAAAGCAATATTATGTTGCGATATTCTTGCTCCCTTCACGACACTCTCAGCAAGCGAAATGTCCAGTGAGTGACACTTAAAAGCAAATTCAGTTTTATTGGCTGTTGTACAAATTGTGGAAATTTGGAAATGAAATGTCCAGTGAGTGGCACTAAAAGGTTAATGCTCTACTCTATATTTGAAAACAAAGTACCACCTACTCTGAACCAAACCCTAAACTTAATGCTAGTGTTAACAAAAGCAAACTTGGGATAAAAACACATTTGCTGACGCAACCATGCCATTTTAGCATGCTTCTGCAAGTCTTTTTTATTGTGACTCATTTTTCTTCACGGCACAAGTGAAGTGGTGTACAAGGTGGGCTACTGAGCAAATTTACTACAGAAAAGCTATACATTTGAGGCATGGTTATGTGGTGCAAACATCAAAATGTATTAATTTACAAATTATGGACTATGGTACAAGTTGTCTTGAGGAGATAAAATACTTGAAACTAAATCTTTATTAATTGGTAATCTGCCACTGTAATCATAATTTGTGTAAAAAAAGAATAAAAGTTGCTAGTGTTCATTTCAGCTGGAAACAGCAGTGAATTGTGTGTGTAGGTATGTTTTTTTTGAGTTGATATTAAAGTAGCTGTCTTGTGGACGTTACCAAAATGACCACAGAGTGAAATGACTTGCCTAAATGTCCCTTTGAAACCCCTTAGAAAACCCTAGCAACTGAATAGCAATGCACTAAAATCCAAGTTAAACACCTTAGCAACACATGCACATAGCAAAGCATTGTGGTGGAGTATAAAAATCCAGTTGATGTCATGCATGTCAGTAATATGTGCTAGACATTCTTCCAGTCCCTCTGTCTCTTTGGCCCCTTGTTTTTGAATTTAACTTTCATCCTCAAACTTTTTTTTTTTTCAATTTATTTCATAGTCTGAGTCAGAAAAAAAAAAAAAAAAACAAGAGGCTCGGCTTCTCTCATACGGACACAGTTTAGCCCCCAGTCCAGCTTAAGGCTATTTACCACACCTGTATACTCTCTCCTCAAGGCTTTAACTTGGTGTGTGGTTTTCTGATTGTGGCATAAAATAGTTTTTTAGGAAGAAAAATACAATCACGTTGAATGTGCTGCATATATTTTGATGAATCTTCAGCCCATTTTAGCATAGGTGTAATGTTTTTCTCGGTTTTCTCTTTTTTTTTCAGATTTGGAAAACTTCAAATCCCACAAGCGGAGTTCTGTGTCTGTCCGGGAAGGACAAGGAGTGGTGCTTCTCTGTGGGCCGCCCCCTCACTCCGGAGGTCAGTATTACTTCTCGCTCGTTCATATTTCATTTACACCTCATTTTTCCAGAGGAGAGGTCTTCTGGCAGTCTCTCGGCACTTGGTTGTCCAATCTGTGGATCATATAATCCCATCAGCATCTCTCAATTCTCTGACAGCATGTGTAGGCAAGCCCAGTTGCCCTCCAGAGACAGAGCTGTTTGTGTGCAAACCCACTTCCACCCTCACCTGCCTCCCTGTAGCGTCAAGCAGCATCCCTGTACCGAGCGAGGGATGTAGGTCAGAAAGCCATAAATCATGATTGGTCTCTTCCTGAGTTACACAAAGACCCTGAAGCATCAAACATTTCATCCATGCTGGGCTGCTCCTCCCCTGTATTTCTCCTAGAGTTTCTCTGCCAAATCTCATGTCTCTACCTCCACCGTGAAATGTTCATTAACTCTGCCATCACTTTGATTGCCTCTATCAATTAATCCAGCAGCATGTGATTTAACTGTTATTAATGATGCCAACTGTGTTGCTTGTTAGAAGAGGTGCTTTGTTAGTGTTTATTGCACAATAGGTGCTTTTTCACATGGCCTTTTTGAAGGTCGGCAAGGATCCAAAGCATTCTTACTTTTGTAATGTGAGCTAATTAAGATTGTAAAGTGGGGGTTTCCGGAAAAAAAAAAAATCTGAAAAAAGATTTCAAAGATGTTCAAAACGAGGTGTGTGCAGTGGTGAAATTGCAGCACATGCATATTGTAAAATTAAATTAATACAGACAGGGAGGGTTGTGTGCCGTTCTTAAATGTATGTATAATGGAATAAAATTAAAATTTATTTAATTCACATTTTATTAAAATTTGGGACCCCCCATATCGGTTTTTAGGACACTCAAAAGGGATCACAGATGACAAATAAGAAACACTGTGGCAGGTGTCGATTTAAAAGTATGCACATTTCCTACCTTATTTGTAAATGAAATCCAATCTCCAATCCCCAATCTCCAATCCTTCTTCTATCATTTCAGATGTATTCAAATGCAAGAAAAATATAGCTGGTTTTCCAAGTAAAAACCGCCAAATAAGGTTTACACGTTGTTGTGTTATGATACGTAATCTGAGGGTGGGGAGATGGGGGGATTCCCCCGGTCTATATGTCTCTCTGCATCAGCTAGATTATTTTTTATTCACAGTGAATAGGAGTTAAAACTCCCACCCGGGTGACATAACAGACCATGCAAAATACCCAAAAGTATTTAAAATATTGTAAAGTAACGTTGCAACCTTGCAAACAATAATAAAATCAGAGAAGGACTTCAACCGTAAGCGACACGAGCATACGCAAAACAATATGATGTTTGTTATTATAAAAATTGTATATAGCCCACGTTTGTAAGTTGTTCAGTGGACTTTTCAATTTTGCTTTGCTTGAGAAAATAAAAATTACCATGTTTTTTTTTTTTTTCTTTGATTTGGAGTGAGTTGGTTTGGCATCAACACAATGTAATTCTGCACAGCAACAGTACATTTTTCCGCTTGGGCGAGCACTTTGCGGACAGCTTACCTCGCGCATTAAATCTGCCGCAGACCAGCAACACACTGAGAACTCGCTATAATCCTGACGAGTCAGCAACAGAGCAGAGGCGAAAAAGCTGCGGAGAATCCGCTCACCCGGAAGCAACCATAACTGACGTAGATTTACAGAAAATTACTGCAAAAAAAAAATAAAAATGTACGTACTTATTCATAACTCTTTAAGTTGCATTTCAAATGACAAGGCATCAATTTATAATCATGTTTAAGTGAAAGTGAAGTGACATGTGGCCAAGTATGGTGACCCATACTCGGAATTAGTGCTCTGCATTTATCCCATCCAAAGTGCACACACACACACCGTGAACACACACCCGGAGCAGTTGGGGGTCCGGTGCCTTGCTCAAGGGCACCTCAGTCATGGTATTGAAGGTGGGAGAGAGTGCTGTATTCACTGTATACTCCCCACCTACAATCCCTGCCAGTATGAGACTCGAACCCGCAACCTTTGGGTTATGAGTCCAACTCTCTAACCATTAGGCCACGACTTCCCCATATATGACTTCCCCATATATGACTTCCCCGTTTATATGAATTATCCCGTGAACTTATTCTCTCAAATGGCCTGGGTATGCGGAGCATTCGCAGCTTATATGGACGGAACGCCACTGTTATATACTGTATATATGAATGCACAATACTGAGTATATTGTATCTTTATTGCATAAAATCAACATAACATCTTGCTTGTGTGTGTATATATAAATGTAATTTATTTAAATAATTAAATAACCCGTATGTCCATATGTGTGAACATGTTTATGAATAATTCCGTCCATATAATATTTAATAAATTAATTTTATATTAACTATTAAAATATTAATAAACTCATTCTTCCCATACCTCTTTTAATTTAGCCCAAAGTCTTCAAAATAGTAAGTAATTGTGTAATTATGTATTGTTGCTAATTCTGCCTCATGAATTGTGAGACAATTCTTAAATTCTGAATTTTGCTGCATGATAAGACTGATTTTAAACAATCAATAAATCAATTTATATTGGGTGACCAGAACTAACTGTTATAATCTGTGCCGAAATGTAGCAGATGAGTGGGCTGCGTCACATTCAAAAGAGGACCGCTTTCTAAATTTGGCAGCTACAGGAAGTGGCAAAGCAACAAAGAAATCAGATTAGACAAATATTTTCCCAATTCATCATTTTTTTTCTGAGGAGCTATTTTTTATAGATAATTATGTTGTAGTGATGCTAGTTGGTCTTTTATTCTCAAATGTTTCTTTGTCTAAGAGTTGGAAGTATGTCATTAGCTCATTTGCTGGAAAAATGTGTGGTTGTCTTGTTGAAGAAATTGAATTGAGTCATTTTTTTTTAGCAGTTTTAAAGCGTTACTTTGTAATGGAGAATAAATTGAAGTAACCAACAGACATAACATTTACAGTATATTAAACACTATGTATTGTGTAAACATACTTTCAGTATTTTATTATTACAACAACATTATAAGATGCCACATTTATTGTTTTTAATTTTTGGTTTAAGTACTTATTTAGCTTATTTAATTCATTTGTAAAGTGCATCACAAACTGATTATTAAAGATATTTTAGTAAGATATAATAATGATCAAAAGTGACAGTAAAGACATTTACAAGGTTAAAAACAAGATTTCTATTTCAAGTTGTTCATTTGAACTTTCTATTTGTCAAAGAATTATGAAAAAAATGTTGCATGGTTTCCACAAAAATATTACGTCACCCATGCGTTTTCTACATTGATAATAATTTGAAATGTTTCTTGAGCAGCAAACCAGGATATTAGAATGATTTCTGAGGGATCATGTGACACTGAAGATTGGAGTAATGATGCTGAAAATTCAACTTTGCCATCATATGAATAAATTACATTTTAAACCTGTTATTTTATATTTTTATAACAATTTACAATATTACTGTTTTTACTGTATTTTTGATTAAATACATTCAGCCCTGGTGAGCATAAGAGACTTTTCCCCCAAACTTTTGAATGGTATTTTTTCATAATAATAATAATAATAACATTTTAATTTGTCAAGGAGCCAACAACATATGCAGCATACAGTGCCATGTTTATTTGGCAGCTGTATTAAGATTCGACAATTATGTATACAATTATATTCTTTTTTTTATTTAATGTGTTATACTACATATAAATTGTTATAGTAGATATAAATCATTATTAAATATGAATATAAGAGTGTATGCAATATCATTCGTTTTTGCTGAACTGATATTGAGAATCATGAAATATCACTCCTATTGGTATTGGCTATTGAATTTTTGGTATCGTGACAACCCTGTTAGAGTCTACAAATATGTTGTACAGCTGGACTGATTCAGCTTGTACATAAATCACCCAAGATTTTCTTGTACAAGCCATAATAGGTCCGGAACCGCTCATAAAATAGCGTTTAGTCATGAATAATTAATGCTGTAGTATTTCGACATCAATACACTTTAAAGATGTGTGTCTCCAGTTCTTGTCTGCTTTGGAAAAAGTGACTTTCTGTGACAGTTGATGATGACGTTGATCATTTATGCCATCCATCTCTTTCTCCCCCAAGCATCCTCCGCAGTCAAACTTGCCATAGTCAGTGGGTGGCGCAGTAACCAATGAATATCGCAGCATAGTGCTATTTATTACCTTCTGCACTCGGGGTCTGAATGACTGGCTACAGCTTTGAGGACTCATATGCTGCAGAGAGCCTCTCGTCAGGAGCAGGGCCCTGCCTGCCAGAGCAACTGTCAGGGGAAGCATAAGGCAGAGAAGACAGCTGGCCCCCTGTTTCCTTATGCCGCCCGCTGCATGCCACGGATGCGCTTGCACATGCTGATTGAGCTGTATATGATCCACTGGTGAGGGAGAAGGCGAGAAGAGAGGATTGAGGTGTGATTGGAGGAGAATCTTTGTGCTGGCTCTTATGCTGCACCAATACAAATGTGATGAGATATGTGGTCACATGCAGCTGTGTGAGCATATATTAGCATACCAAACCTCCCGAGTGTGTATACATGTGTAAGCTTGAGACTCAGACTATGAAATGGAAGCAGATGATATCTTGCACATTATCTGCATTTTTGTTCAGTTAAATCTAAGGATGCCACCTGTGATACTCTCATCGGGTTGAGAGCTAATTGTTTGGAAGATCATAGTCTGGTAGAAATCCAAAGGCATGAGTCGTGTTTGTGGATAACGTTGATGTTGTTTGGTTGAAGGGCACCTAAACTGGCTTGTCCAGACTTGAAGACAGTTAAATATGATTTTAAACACTATCATTGCATTTCCTCTTCACTTGTAACTTGAAAATAAACAATTTAGTTATTATAACGGACTCTAAATTCCTAATTCAGAGTTTCTGAAGGTCTTAAAAAGTCTTCATTCACACAAATCAGGACATTAAAAAGGTCTTAAATTAGAGCAGAAAGTCTTAAATTGATAAAGTCATGGCATTAAATGTTGCTTAAAAGTTAAGGTCTTCCTCATGTAATAATGTACTTAGTTGTAAGGGAATTAATCATTATTAATTCATTCAGGTTTATTTCTAGCTCAGGTTTTAAAAGAACTCGATCTGAGAATTCGAGGTCCACCTGATCAAAACTGACTTTGACTTTCAATAGTTTATACTTTTATCATCTACTCGGCCAGCGAGAAGCTGATGTCAGTGTATATTACCAATTGAATATGTAATTTTTGTATTCTCCCTGGCCACGGGTGAAATACAGTTATGATTATTTGTGAGCTCTTAACAGAGGTAATTATTATGCGTAAGCTACGAGCTAAGGTAACAAGCAAGGATCTTTTGGCAATAGAGTTGACACAAAATTATCTGACACCAGACAATTGCTTTCTTATAAATGAAACATGAAATTTATTGGCTATTCTAGATTACATAAATTTAAGCTAAAACACACATACACACACACATGCAGTTTCAGAGGAAGGAAATTCTGTTGATGGAGTTCTGAGTTTCATAGTTCTACCTAGTTTTCACGAGGGATGTGAATTCACCTTAAGAATTCACAGAGCCACGAATCTAAATTCACCCATTCAGCAGATCATAGAAATGTTGTTTAATTGCGTTCCGCTGGTTGACAGCTGAGTTGACTCCGTGTTTGCTGCGGGCTTCCTGGAGGTCTTTGAGGGAAACCCAGTCACTGACGCGTCGGTGACGTCAGGATGACGTCTTTTGGGAAACCCTCGTCGGTTTGTGATGACGCAGAGTCTTAGTGTGCAAGTAATCTGCTGAGAGTCTTTGACTTTCAAGTTTGTTGACAATTTCAACGAAGTATCACTGAAGTGTTGAGTTTAGTTTGCTGGTCGCTTTTGATGGTAAATGTGAGCACGCGTGCAGGTGCTCTAACACAGCGACCAGCGAGAGCCGGAGAAAAAAACAAAAGAAAATAAACAAAAAAAGAAGTTGCAAGCCAGCTAGCTAACCAAAAAACCCCTGGATTCTGTTCTGCATTTGGGTTTTGCTCTGTGGCATAAGTCCGTCCCCGGATGCTGTCTTCCAATCGACTTCTTGCGGGGCGGAGTGTGGATACATTAACCAGAGACTCTCATTTATATGAGGCCACCTATAATAATGTTGATACGTCTATAAAGTCTCTTAAATGCAAATATTGTACATACTATTAAAGTCTACTTCATTTCAACCTTCTGCATTTCTGGTTTTCATTCGTTCAAGATTAAACTTCACATATTACACAGTTTAATATCCTTATTTCCTAAAAAGGGGTAATTAAACACTGGTTAAAGTTGCACCGATTACATGAAACACGTCAAGCATATATATATACACAACATACTATTTGTGATTCTATGCTCTGATCATTTTATACTTTCAATTATTAGCAAACGATTGTCAACGACATCTTGTCTCTTTCCTTGGAATGCGGGGGAAAAGTGTCGAGTTCTCCGGTCACTATCAGGTCAGCTCTGGACATTTCCTGGAAAGTCTCCTGCTGGACAGGGAGCCATAAAATTGTCTCCTTTGTTGATCGGAGTTTAGCAATTTATGCGTCCACTGGTCATGAGGGTATTTCTATCTGCTCTTTGCAAGCCCGTAAAACAATTTTAAGCACCGTTAAAGTACTGTCCTTTTTAGCTTATCTTGAGATATAGCCAAACAGTCCAGGGAATGCTTTCACCTTACTCGATGGAGCATGAGTTTTACGACTACAGATGGCTGGAGAAACGAACCTCAACAACCTTCCATGGAATGTGCTGGTTTGATGTGTGTGTCTCCATCATGTAGGTGGGTCTGTTGTGAGACAGATCCTACATTCAGTATTTTTGTCTTGTTGTCCCATGCAAATATCTAAACATTCTTAAATCAAGATGCACTCAATGAAGATAAGAAGTCTTGTTTTCTAAGAAATTTAACAATATTGAGTTAAAAAAGGCAAATATCTGTAAATGGGGTATGAAAACTTATTTTATCTTTTAATTAAGCTATTCAGTTTAGTCCATTGGGAGATATTTGTTTGAAAACAAGACAAATATACTAAAGAAGAACATCACTTTTTGCCATTGGATCAGAAAGTACATTAAAAATGATTTCCTTATTCTTGTGGTTGGGAGCAGAGCTATTCAAGCCTATAGCTATTTAGCTATTATTTTTTTTTGGTAGGAAGATATGTTTTCAAACTTTAAATATTCCTAATGCAACAATTGTGTGCTCCCTAGACATATTTAACAAATTTAAAGAATGTATTGACATATTATGTTCCCTTTAATTGACTCCTTAATCTTAAAAAAAGTCCTAAAGTCTTACATTTACCTTCATAAAACCTACATTATACAAATAGAACATTGGAAAAACAAGAACAAGAAAAAATAAGTAATAATCATAATTAAAAAAAATCTAGTTATAATTTAATTTTCTGAACAGAAATGTATAATAGTATTTTCTATTTTTCTATTTACCCCCAACAAAACAAATACAAACCTGATTCCAAAAAAGTTGGGACACTGTACAAATTGTGAATAAAAACAGAATGCAATGATGTGAAGTTTCAAATTTCAATATTTTATTCAGAATACAACAGATGACATATCAAATGTTTAACTGAGAAAATGTATAATTTTAAGGGAAAAATAAAATTAAAATTTAAATTTCATGGCATCAACACATCTCAAAAAAAGTTGGGACAAGGCCATGTTTACCACTGTGTGGCATCCCCTCTTCTTTTTATAACAGTCTGCAAACGTCTGGGGACTGAGGAGACAAGTTGCTCAGGTTTAGGAATAGGAATGTTGTCCCATTCTTGTCTAATACAGGCTTCTAGTTGCTCAACTGTCTTAGTTCTTCTTGTCGGATCTTCCTCTTTATGATGCGCCAAATGTTTTCTATGGTGAAAGATCTGGACTGCAGGCTGGCCATTTCAGTACCCGGATCCTTCTTCTTCGCAGCCATGATGTTGTAATTGATGCGGTTTGTGGTCTGGCATTGTCATTTTGGAAAATGCAAGGTCTTCCCTGAAATAGATGACGTCTGGATGGGAGCATATGTTCTTCTAGAACTTGGATATACCTTTCAGCATTGATGGTGCCTATCCAGATGTGTAAGCTGCCCATGCCAAACACACTCATGCAACCCCATACCATCAAAGATGCAGGCTTCTGAACTGAGCGCTAATAACAACTTGGGTTGTCCTTATCCTCTTTAGTCCGGATGACATGGCGTCCCCGTTTTCCAAAAAGAACTTCAAATTTTGATTTGTCTGACCACAGAACATTTTTCCACTTTGCCACAGTCCATTTTGAATGAGCCTTGGCCCAGAGAAAACGTCTGCGCTTCTGTATCATGTTTAGATATGGCTTATTTTTTGACCTATAGAGTTTTAGACGGCAACGGCGAATGGCACGGTGATTGTGTTCCCCGACAATGTTTTCTGGAAGTATTCCTGACCACATGTTGTGATTTCCATTACAGTAGCATTCCTGTATGTGATGCAGTGCCGTCTGAGGGCCCGAAGATCACGGGCATCCATTATGGTTTTCCGGCCTTGACCCTTACTCACAGAGATTGTTCCAGATTCTCTGAATCTTGGATGATATTATGCACTGTAGATGATGTTAACTTCAAACTCTTTGCAATTTTTCTTTGAGAAACTCCTTTCTGATATTGCTCCGCTATTTTTCGCCGCAGCATTGGGGGAATTGGTGATCCTCTGCCCATCTTGACTTCCGAGAGACACTGCCACTCTGAGAGGCTCTTTTTTATACCCAATCATGTTGCCAATTGACCTAGTAATTTGCAAATTGGTCCTCCAGCTGTTCCTTATATGTAGATTTAACTTTTCCGGCCTTTTATTGCTACCTGTCCCAACTTTTTTTGGAATGTGTAGCTCTCATGAATCCAAAATGAGCCAATATTTGGCATGACATTTCAAAATGTCTCACTTTCAACATTTGATATGTTTTCTATATTCTATTGTGAATAAAATATAATTTTATGAGATTTGTAAATTATTACCTCCTGTTTTTCTTCACAATTTGTACAGTGTCCCAACTTTTGGAATTGGGTTTGTATATTCAATATAATATATATAATATATATATATATATATATTATATATAAGTTTCTAAAAAGTAAAAGTATTTGTGTATTTTTTATGCAAGTATTTAGTGACTCCAAAGTACACTGTCTGATTTTTCGTTAGAAAATGTATTTGCAGTGACAAAATACACTCTTTTATGAACGTTTTAAAAATGCCATGAAGCTCTTTTGATTGGTAATTACACTCAAGGAGTCTGAACGCATAAGATTCTATATATGTATGATCAGTGAATAAATGAGGAGCAGTCTGGCACCATGCATTATGGGGCTTATTAAGTCATCATTCACAGGGTATTTCATCATACCCCCTTTTCTTAACATCTGGACATGCTGTGAATATATTAATTAAAGTCTGATACCGAGCGATTCAGAGTGTTCAAAATCAGCCTATGCTATATGAGGAGCAAATGAATTGGTTACCATATTTGTTTCAGTTATGCAAATCAAAATTGACAAATAATATGTCATTGCCTTTTCCCCAGCATTTTAGGGTAAAATGTATGTATACATGTTAGCGAAAACTGAAAAAGCCTCTATTTAATATTTTCCCACCGTTAAAATTATACTAACAATTTGGGTGAAAAGTTGAGATGACAGTATTTTATATTTGATTTAAAACTCAATAATTTCTTAGTATTCTTAGTAATTTCATCCCCTTCTGACTACATTAATTCTGCAAGTTTGTATAAAACTTAATGATCGTGTTCACCAGCATTTGAATCCCAAGTTTCCCTGACAGTTGCTCTGGAAAGTGTATATTTCAAGTACTGTGTTTGGTCACCAAAACTTTGACTTTTCGTAACTTAAAAAAACGAATTTCTTAAATTTTCATGTTGCTATGGTGTTCTGCATGGTTGTTAGGCGCTTGCTTACTGTCCCATGTCAAAATAACCCATCATTGTAAGTCTATGGGGTTTTGCAATAGTTTGTGATGTAGGTGTGTGATGTGAGTTTGCAAATGTAAGTGTGATCATTACTAGCATACAATTTATCCTGCTTATATTAGTATCTGAAACAATATGTTTAGTATTTCATTCATTTGTATGAATGACACAGCACATAAAAGCTTTCATGAAGTGTCAGAAAGGCTCGAAACATTTCAACAACTTCAAAGTCCCCCCTCCTAGCTGTCTAGGTGTCAGTAAAGAGTGTCCCTCTCCACTGGACATCAGTCCGCACATTCTGATTCCCGCAAGGCTTCCTGCTTTTTTTTTTTTGTTTTTTAAAAAATTTTTTTTTTTTTTTTTTTTTTTTTTTTTTTTTTTTTTTTTTTTTTTTTTTTTTTTTTTTTTTAAAAAAAATTTTTTTGTTAACAAACGTCTCTCAGTTACGTATGTAACCATGGTTCCCTGAGGGAATGAGATGCTGCGTCGAGATCGCTTTGGGAACGCCCCTGCGTGACCGTGTTCTGAAGCACGTGTCAAATCAGCCCAATGGAGTAGCGAGACGTCACGGGCGGGGTGACGTAAGCACCAGAAAGTATAAAAGTGCATCCGGCAGAGCACAAACCAGCTTTGATGAAGTAGCGCCTGCAGGGATGCCGGGGGTATGGCAAAGAGACGCAGTGTCTCGTTCCCTCCCTCGCGTAGGCCATAACCCATGGTCATACGTAACCTAGAGACGTTCCCCTTCAGGAACTCGAGCTGCATCGAGATCGTTTTGGGAACGAGAATACCCACTGCGCCATACTACCAAGTCCCTGCCTGTGTGTGTATTTTATGAGCACATCACGAAGAGAGAACTGGGAACCTGGGGTAGATGCCAGGTCAAGTTGTAAAGGGACACCAGTTTGTGAGAGGACCAGCCCGCCAAGCACAAAATGGCCTGGAGGCCACACCAAGTTGAAAGCCTGGAGGCCGCCATACTCCTGGTCGGTGCGCTCTGACCTCCATGAGGAGTACGTTAGGCCAGAGGAGTGTAAGCTAGTTGAGATGGCCGCGCCACGCCACCTACTCATGGTCTGCTTGGTCCCCGAGTCCTTTCTTTGTCGGACCTAAACAAACAACAGGCTGATCTGCCTTTACGCACGGGGCAGCTTTGTGTGCGTAAGCGTCCAGTGCTCGAACTGGACGGATCAGATTAAGCCTTTCTTGGCCTACTTCCTGGTATGGAGGAGGACAGAATTCCTTAAGTACTATGGGCCCTGGTGAAGCAGTGGGCACCTTAGGGACATACCCGGCCCTCGGGTAAAGGAATTCCCTAACCATGCCTGGAGCAAATTCCAGGCACGAAACAGGAAGTGCCTGAAGATCCCCGATCCTTTTTTAGTGAGGAAATAACGAGGAGAAAGATGGTCTTGAACCTGAGCAACTTGACCGAAACTTCTTCTATGGGTTCAAAAGGGGCATTGCATAAGCCCTCCAGAACCACAGCCATGTCCCATGAGGGCACCTTAGTGCGCTGTACTGGCCTCAGCTTCAGGGTGCCACGGAGGAAACGAGTGTTAAGTGGGTGTCTTCCCAATGATTGACCACCCATAAGGGCGTGGTAAGCAGCTAAGGCCGCCCCGTATACCTTCAGAAGTAGAGGGAGAAAAAAAAAAAAAATAAACCACTTCAAGCGTACTTTCCTAGTGCGGAGCTCTGGAACTGGATTTAGTCTCACAACCTTATTGAAGAGACCAGCATGCTAGTAGCTGTGCCCCGCAGTGCCATTCCCACGACTTCCATAACTCCTGGTGGGGGTGAGAATGGCGCCCCCCCCCCCCCCCAGCTGAGGAGAGTATTCCCTCCTGATCGAATCTCACGGAGAGCCGTCGAGGAGGACACCAATTCCTAGAACCATACTCGTGCCGGCCAGAACGGGGCTACTAGCAATAGACGGACCCCGTCCCGACGCACTCTCTGTAGAACTCCCGGGAGCAGAGCGATCGTGGGAAAGGTGTACAGACGAAGCCTCGGTCACGTCTGCACCATGGCATCCAGCCCCAATGGAGTTGGATGCGTGAGGGAGATCCAGAGCGGACAGTGTGTCGTTTCCTATGATGCAAATAGATCCACTTCCGCGTGGCCAAATTCCCTCCAAATGAGCTCCCCCACCTCGGGGTGGAGCCTCCATCCCCCAAGCCTCAGCCCCTGTCTCGACAGGATATATGCCCCCTGATTTAGATACCCAGGGAAGTAAACTGCTCTTAGAGAGAGGAGCTTACCCTGAGCCCATAAATGTTCTGGTCGCACTATCCACATTTGTACCAATGGGCATTAGCGCAGTAAACGCCCTGCCAATGTATTTTTTATTTATTGATTGTAGGGCCACACCGATGTGTTTGCTGTGCGGGACAAGCCCTGATGCGCCCCTTAGTGGGGATACGACGAGGAGTCTGGCATGAAGGTGTCAAGCTCAAAACACGGCCACATTACTCCAGGGCCAGTTTGAATGTGCCAAATAGAGCTGATGGCGCCTTTCCCACAAGGACATCCTGTGAGCAGCCAGCGGAACACTCGCCCCCCCATTGACCTCTTCGCCGCCATGTCCCCAAGCCCGTGAGAGGGCATCTCGGTCGGTAGCTTATGCAACGACAAGAGCCTCCCTAACATATGGCGCTCCTTGAACCAGAACTGCACGATTTTCTTCACACATGTCCTTAGAGGCAGTAAGCCTCGCCGCGTACCTTGAGATCATAGCATGCGGGATTTCCCCTCGGGGAAAAATCCCTTGGGTCTGAGCCCCACTGCAGGGTCTCATTTACGTCAGGCCAAAAGGATCATGTTGTGGAACGCTGCTTGCCTCAGGCCCCCACACCTTTGAAAACCTTTCTGTTTTGTCCATTTGGTGACTTGGGCACGTTTCTCTTATTCTCTGACGGCATGAGTATTGAAGCTCATTTCTGTATGAGACAGACGTGCCTGCATCGAGGTAGAGTCCCACACACGCCTATATAAGTGGTTCTCTGTAGTGGAGAAATTATACTCTTCTTGGCGTTTAGTCTTAACCACAGCTCTCTTATATGGGCGAGGACGACATCTTGATGTCGAGCCGCCATCTGCTCCGATTGAGCTAGTATTAACCAATCGTCGATGTAATTGAGTATGCGGATGCCCTGGAGTCGCAGAGGAGCCAGAGCAGCATCCACACACTTCGTGAAAGTGCAGGGTGAGAGTGACAGGCCGAAGGGAATAACTCGATATTGGTATGCTTCGCCCCCGAAAGCAAACTTCAGGAACTTCCTGTGACTGGGAAGGATGGAGACATGAAAATAAGCATTTTTTAGATCTATCGTGACGAACCAGTCCTCGGACTTGATTTGAGATACTATCTGCTTGATAGTATGCATCTTGAACTGAAGCCGTTTGATAGCGCTGTTCAGAAGATGGAGATCTAAGATCGGACGCAACCCCCCCATCCTTCTTCGGAACGATGAAGTAACGGCTGTAGAACCCGGACGCTCTCGAGAGAGGCGGAACACGTTCTATGGCCCCCTTCCTCAAGAGAGTATCTACTTCTTGTTCCATTACTAGAGCCTGCTTGGGGCCCACTAGTGTGGGGATGACCCCATTAAAACGAGGCGGACGAGAACCGAACTGGATTCTGTAACCTTCCTCTACAATCTGCAGGACCCATTTTGAGATATTTGGCAGAAGTTTCCACGCTGCCAGAAACACTACTAAGGGAACCAGCCCCTCAAGGCTGGCCTCTGGTGTGTCACTTCGGTGTCCTGAAGTGGATGACCGGCAGGGAATGACCGACCTGACTGCTGTAGCACCCTCACTCGAGGGGGCGAGCTCTCCCGTGCCGTACCGTCGCTGGGCGGCAGCAGGGAATTTCGCTCGTTGGAGCTCACTGAGCCCTGAAGCACAGAGGGTGGCAGGGTTATCAGTGACTCTCCGTGAGGGCACTGAGGAGGATCGGGCACCGTATACTGAGGTGTTGTCTTTTCCTCCCCAGGTGGGGCTGCCCTCAGGGGCCTGACGATGTTGGCGTCAGGACCGTTTAGCCGAGGTCCTCTTAGACAAATAACAGTCCGCAGATCCGTTTTAGGTCTAGAAGACCCCGACTGTGAGCGTCGCCCCGACCCCCGATCTTTTTGCGGAGGGGTGCGGGTTGCAACGCTCTGTTTTTGTGACTGGCGGTATGAGGAGCTTGACGGCTGCGGCTGCTCCTGCTCAGCAGCCCCATGGGCCTGGAAGCGACGAGGGAGGAAACGTTGAAACACCGCCGCTTGCTTTCTCGCCTCCTGAAACCTCTCGACGACAGTGTTAACTGCATCGCCGAAAAGGCCAGAGGGCGAAAGCGGGGCATCTAGGAGGAAGAATCTGTCCTTATCTTGCATATCGGACAGATTCAACCACAGATGCCACTCCGTGGCCACCATTGCTGCCATTGAACGGCCGATAGCTCTCGCAGTTTCTTTGGTGGCTCGAAGGGACAAATCTGTGGCCCGACGCAGTTCAGCTACCTTGTCGGATTCCCCCTCCTCCCTGTCATCCAGGTCCTTGAGCAGGTCAGCCTGGTATGCTTGTAACATGATTGTTTTTTATATATGCTTGTGCGGACAGACAACAGTAAATAGACAGACACATACACAGAGCGCTACTGAAGAGCAGAAGCTGGTTTGCTCTCTGCCGGATGCGCTTTTATATTTTCTGGTGCTTACGTCACCCCGCTCGTGACGTCTCGCTACTCCATTAGACTGATTTGAACACGTGCTTCAGAGCGCGGTCACGCAGGGGCATCCGAAGCGATCTCGATGCAGCTCGAGTTTCCTGAAGGGGAACACCGCGCACCCCACACACACTTCCTCCCCATACACAATCCTGGGGGAATAAATTCAGCTTTGCAGGAATACACTGCCACTCATTCCCAACAACAAAACAACTGATTATGTGCTAGGCTCCTAGGCTGAGGCTTAGGAGCCTCAGGAGCTATGCTTAGCGCCTCCTGCCTTGCATTATGTCTGTAAATGACATTTCTTAAAGCAGTCAGCAAACAAAATTGTATTTAAGCAATTTACATCTATTGCATTGGATCTGTGGTATATTGATTAGTGCAACAGCTTATTAATAATAAGATTTTTGCAGGTTGATATTTGGTAGCCAGGGTGTTATGGATAGATGTTATTCTGTTGCTAGGTGGGTGGTTACGGAATTATCTTATTTTATTTCATTTTATTATTTTAATTTTTTCTAATTAAAATAATATGATTTGTCCCTATTTTAATTTTTATTTTATTTATTCTATTTTTGTAAAATTTTTTCCTTTATTATTGTTTTTATAATTTAAAAATATCATTATCTTTTGTCCCCTACAGCAAAGGTTTTTACCGCAATTATGTAGCTTTATTTTTTATTTTCTATTTTATTTGTTCATGTTTGCTTTAGATTTTTTTTCTTTTTTTTATGAATTTGTATCATTTTATTATAATTTTTTATAGTACTTAGTACTTTGTCCTTACAGCAATGTAATTATTTTACTTTCTCGTTCATATTCAAGGTGGGACAGTTTTCCTGATCGCATGTTTTTCATGTGAAACACCACCTGTCACAAAATGTGACATTGTGACTAGGGCTGCACGATAAATCGGAATGGAATCGAGATCGCGATTCAACAGAAGCTGCGATTGTAATGCGTATCTTTCAGTGAAGCACGGTTCTGTGATCAGCAGTAAATCTCCATCCAAAGGCCAGAGGGCGCTCTCACGCTGAAACTCCAAATACGCCTCACAGAAGAAACCCAGAACATGCCTATTGCTGCAGCTGAATAAACAGAAGAACTGCTTTCATTGATTCAACCAACGTGACTAATAAACACACGACTAAGACAATATATGGTTCATCTGAGTTCGTATAATTTCATTCAAATAAAGTATATTTATCATGCCATCCTTTACACTGCTTAAATACTATGACAATATTCGTTCCCTATTCTGTGTAAAAGGCCACATCATCTCCACAGAATGATTTATTAAACCCTCGCCTGACATTATGAAAGTGGTTGGAGTAAAAATATGTTATTAAATGTGGTATTTTCAAATGCTTTCAGATGGAGCACGACTTTTTTTGCGTAACTTGTCAGTGAACTACGGCTATGTGTAGTAAATTCTGCTCCATCTGAAAGCAGGTGATGATGATTTCCTGCTGAATACAGAACCGGCATTACTATCAAATTGCGCATGACAATCACATTCTATTAATCGTGCAGCCCTAATTGTTTTTTTGTACTTGTTGTTTTCATTTTGGTGGTTTAATGTGAGGATTGTTTAATATATTTGCCATCACATTTTTTTATGAAGGGAAAAAAAGCATCCTGGATAACCCTGATTATGTTTTTCACTGTTAGATGACATCTGAGATGCTCCAGATGTTTTCAGTAGAAGCTGGTTTGTTTATTTTTGAATTCAATTTAAACCATTACATTAGCAACTGGTGACAGTTAATTTTGTTCTTTTTTAATCCTAAATGAGCAATAGTATAGTGATGCTTCTTTTGCAGAATATCTTGTGCGTGAGACACAAGTTAGCAGTCAAGCCAAGGACAAAGTGTGTTAATGGAGGGATAATAATAATAATAATAGACCAGCTCCTGGCTTCTGGCTATTTTAGATTCACCACAAAGACTCAACAAGGTGTCATCTCTTTTTCTTTTGTCCTCCATTACTTGTTTTACCATCCAATGTCCTTGCATGTCCATAAAGCACAGAATACAAGAGAATTCCAGAGGTTGCATGTGATCAGAGCTGGCAGCTTTCTTATGAGATGTGTATTCCTCATCGCTGGATTCAGCATTATGGGTATGAGTAAATGTTTGTGCGCGCGAGTGCCCCGAAATGTGCAGCGTAGACCCAAATCGAGCCTTCTGTGCCGCCGCAGTCAGGTCGGATCAGTCACGCACAAGCAGTTGAGCGGCTGCTACCTCCACCTCAGCCTCTGAGCCTCTCTGCATTCAGATGCCATCCACATCATTCAGCCTTATTTTCTGTATTACTCAATAACTATGTTTAGTGTGGGAATCTAATGCGGCTGACCTCCATTTGCTAATGGAGTTCGGCCCGTTCAGGTGTAGCGAACGCTGAAATCACTTCTTTTCTGCTCTTGCGCTAACAATGGGCATGATGGCATCTGCCCCGGAGTTGCGCAGGCAGTGAGAGCACAGAGCATGTGCACTCTGTCTGGTCCTGTTAGGAGAAAAGATGATGTGATATTCTGGAGGCCTTAAGCAAAGTGCTTCTTAGACTGCTGCTGTTTTCTGATTTCTCCTGCTCTTTCAGGTTCTCTCTTCTCAGTTCTTACTGCGTCTGTCAACACAAGGCCAGACGGTAAACGCTGCACTCGGTGACAGTCTCATGTAGTGGATATGTCCTCCTTAGAGAGGAAATAAATGGAGATTGGAGGGTCAGTTAAAATGATTAGACTAGGTCACATCTTTTTAGTGTCATTATTACAATGCAATCTTACATTTACGTTTATTCATTTAGCAGACGCTATTATCTAAAGAGACTTACAAATGAGGAATACAACGAGATTCATCACAAAGTGGCAGTAAAAATGGGAAGCGCTTGTAATACAAAGTTTCAGACATCATTTAGAATAGTACAAGCTAGAACAAGGAGGGATTTAGGAATAGTTAAAGCACAGAAGAAGATTTTTTCTTCTCAGCAGGATGCAGTTAAGTGCTGCCAGAAGAGATTAGTTTTCAGCGGTTTCTTGAATATTTTTAGGGATTCAGCATTTCGGATAGGGTTGGGAAGATCATTCTACCTGCAAGAAACAGTGAATGATAATGTTCTGAAAAGTGATTCTGTGAATGTATAATCAATATTTTCACAAAATGTATTGAAGATTGACTGTCTTAAGTCTTTCTTTAAAAAATTTTATATACAGTGGGTTTAGAAAAGAATCACCCCCTTTAAAAATAATCACATTTTGTTGCTTTGCAGCCTGAAATGAAGACGGACACAGTTTTTGTTTTATCCAGCTGTATTTACTCTGTGCAACTTATAACATCCAAGTGAAAGATAGAACCAATATGTCAGAATAAAATTAAAAAAAACAGAATCACTGAGTTGGAAAAAGGATCACCCATAGGCCTGTAGCAATAATCAATATATCGACTTATCTCGCAATATATGTACATGACCTCAATAATTTTTGGTGACGCAATATATCGCCCTTTATATTTACTTAAAAATGAATGTCACCATGTTTGTACATTCCACTTGCGCCTGTGTCTTTTGCAGCTTCTCGTACATAACGTGGTGTAGTTCAAATTTTAAAAATGCTTCTACAAAAAAAGTTTCATCTGCAGATATGGTCTTGTTTAGGGAGCTGTGCCTTTGTGCATACGGACACCTGACTGCTAAGTAGTGATTGTGTTTTTCAGCAATACAATGCACCCTTAATTTACAGAGAAAAGAAGGTCATGGAAAAATATCCATACAAGTTCTTTGCGCATTTTTCTTATTTTCTACTTTGCACTTTTTGTTAGAAAATGTTTATTTACTATTTATTCAAGCTGTTTAAGGTATCTAAAATTTTGAAACTTAATTTCCATGATCTAAATATTCTTTAAAATTAAAAGTTTGTTGTCATTTGGAAATGTGTAAGCCTTCTTGCATTATTATGCTGTTACACTATGATTATATATTCAGTGACATAAAATGGTCTTAAAATAACAATAATATTGTTTATCGCAATTATTTCTGGGGCAATATATCGCACAACAAAAAGTTATCGTGACAGGCCTAATCACCCGCTTGTGTCAGTATTTTATTGAACCACCTTTTGCTTTAATTACAGCATTTATTCTGTTGGGATTTGTCTCCACTAGCTTTGCACATCTAGACATTGCAATATTTGCACACTCTTCTTTATAGAACTGATCAAGTTCAGTTTAATTTGATGGTGACTGTTTGTGAACGGCAGTCTTGAAGTCATTCCTCAGATTTTCAATGGGGTTTAAGTCTGATCTCTGACTAGGCCATGAAAGGACATTCACCTTTTTCTTTTGCTGTGTGCTTTGGGTCATTGTCATGTTGGAATGTAAACCTTCTTCTCATTGACAACTTTCTGGCAGAGGGCAGCAGATTTTCCTCAAGAATTTGACGATATTTTGCCCTGTCAATTTTTCCTTCTATCCTGACAAGTGCTCCGATCCCTGCTGCAGAGAAACACCCCATAACAAGATATCACCACCTCCATGCTTTACTGTAGGAATGCTGTTATTTGGATGGTGAGCTGTATAGGATTTCCGCCAGACATATCGTTTGGTGTTGAGGCCAAATAATTCAATTTTAGTTTCATCTGCCTCAGAATCTTCAAGGTGTTTTTTGGCAAAGCTCAGTCTGACTGTATGTGGCCTTTCTTGAGGAGTGGCTTTTTTTATTGCAACCCTCCCATACAAGCCACATTTGTGGAGAATTTGTGATATTGTTGTCACATGCACACAATGACCACTCTTTGTCATAAATTCCTGCAACTGCTTCAGAGTTGCTGTTGGCCTCTCTGACCAGTTTCCTCCTGGCTCTTTCATCAGTTTGGAGCGACGTCCTGATCAGGGAGGGTCTGTGTTGTACCAAATAACTTCCACTTCTAAATAATAGACTTCACTGTGCTTCTAGGCATTGATAAAAGCTTTACAAAATTTGTATCCATCTTATGACTTGGGCAACAATAGCGATATTTAGGGGGGGGTGATTATTTTCTATATCCACTGTAATTCTAAGAATTCATTATTTGAACTTCATTATCATTATAACATGATACTTTGGTGTTCAATTATAACCGATTAGTATGGTGCTCAAATATTAATAATGGTTCTTATTATTATCAATGTTGAAGTCATTGAAATTTTGCTGCTTTAAATTTATTGGAAACTGATACGTTTTCTGGATTTTTTTGATAAATAGAAGACAGCATTATTTTAAATATGTTTGTAACATAAAAGTCTTACTGTCCTTTTTGAACAATGATTGCCTAATTGTTGAATTATAAAATATTCCTTTTTTTTAGAATAGTTCTGAGCAGCCCGTCAGCATATTTCTGAAACATGTGACATTGAAGACTGGAGTGATGATGCTGAAATTTCAGCTTTGCATCATAGAAATAAATGACATTTGAAAAAATATTAAAATAGAAAACACCTATTTTAAATAGTAAAAAATATTTCAAAATTTTACTGTTTTTTCTGTATTTTGATCAAAATAATCACCTTGGTGAACTATTGATGGAATTCTTTCAAAAACATTAAAAAAAAATCATAATCCTTCCAAACTTATCATTTTTACAAACAAGGTTGGAGATCCATTGCCTTATATCTTTATTGAACAATATTGCAATTATTGGGGCTTAAAGGGATAGTTGAAATGAAAACCAAACAGCTGATGGTTTAATGGCTCAATGAAGCCATTGAGTTCCATAATATGGAAAATAAGTTGTCAGTGGCCACCATCAACTGTTTGTTTACCAGCATTCTTCAAAATGCTGACAGAATTTTCATTTTCGAGTGAACTATCCCTTTAAAAAGTCCTTATTTACAAGCTGGAACCAACCTCTATTCTTTGATCACTGTTGTTTTTATGATTTATTTATTTGCCTAATTATTAATTAATCAATTAACTTTTTATATATATGTGCCAAGCAGTAAGCTTGTGTAATCCGGGGCACAATGATTAAATATGCATACTGTTGTCACAAATAGTTTCACATGTATTATTAACAAGCGATGATCAGGCAGCTGTGATGCTATTAAAATTCATCAAGAGCACTCGCATCAATAATGCGCGATTAAGAGGCAGATATGTGCATCTTTTCATAAAGCTTTATTTCCTGCTTGCGGCATGACGGAGTGTAAAAATAATGAATGGGTCTCCTTGATTGGAACTGAGACTGGTGTTTGTGGTGATAGATGGTTTGTTTTGTCTGCAGATATGTCTTTTCTAAAATGAAATATGATAGTGAGATTTTTTTTTTTTAAATACTTCCCACACCACTGTTTTTCCCCAGGCTTCCACGGCTAGTGTAAATTGGAAAGAGGCATTGTTGTCAGATAGACTGTTTATAGTATTCAGACGGGCACTATTACCTATAGCCTAAAGTCTGAAACACCTATTTTCTAATTGTAGTTCCAGTTACTGTCACACATCAGTAGTGCTTGTGTAAGCACATTAGAACATTTGTCTTTGAGCCAGATTACACAGTCACCTTCATCATGTCAAGCTAATGGCAAGAAAAGGTAGAAAACAAATTGATTTTTTTTTTCATGGATATGTTGATAACTGCTTACAATGATTGTTTTTGCTCATATATATTTAGTAGTGTTTGCTAAAATCTGAACAAACCACTAACCGAAAATATTTAGGAGATATAGGAGAGGTTTGCTATTTTTTTAGATAGTCTGACTTATAGTTTTTTGCCTGGCAGAAAATAAATTATGCAAAAGTTTGGGGTCAGTAAGGTTTTTTTAAATATTTTCTCTAATGCTCACTAACGCTGCATTTACTTGATCAAAATGTAGTAAAAACAGTAATGTCATGAAATATTTTTATAGTTTAAAATAATTGTTTCCTATTTTAACACATTTTAAAATGTAATTTATTCCTGTGACAGCAAAGTGATTACTCCAGTCTTCAGTATCACATGATCCTTGAGAAATCATTTTAATATGCTGATTTGCTGCTCAAGAAACATTTATTATTTGTCAATGTTGAAAATGATTGTGCTGCTTAATGAGCAGCATTATTTTAACATGAATTGTTTTGTAACATTTAAAATTGTATATATTTACTAATTATAAATGGATTAGCATCCTTGCTTAAAGTATTAATTTTAAAAAAATCTCTTACTGGCCCCAGAAGTTTTGATGGGTGGTGTACCTTAAAGTTTAAACAGAATTAGAAAAAAAATCCTTGTCTGTCCTGCCCCCTGTCCGCCATTGTTCAGCCAGTCAGGTAATGTCACCCCAAACTCACACTAGAGCTAGTGTTACAGCAATATTCAAACGGCATTTAAAGGGGTCATATGATGTTGCTAAAAAAAAAAACATTATTTTGTATATTTGGTGTAAAGAAATGTGCGGTTTAAGGTTCAAAAAACACATTACCGTATTGGCCCCGCAGATAAGACGAACCTGATTATAAGACGACCCCCCTTTTCCAGATGTACCTTCAATTTTTGTTTTGAAAGTATGGTAAAGTATGGTTAAATGTACCAACAATCACATTTTAAAAATATACACTTTTTGATATACCATAAAAAAAAAAAAATAGCCCATCTGAATTCGGACATTTAGGCTATCCATCTAATAGTAGCCTAACAAAATCTTATTAACAGTACAAGTTAAATCTTACTGTAGTCTTCAAATTTGGGTACTGTCTTACGTTTTAAAATCAAAAAGAGAGTTTGGTCCCATCAGGCTAAAGTGACAGTCACAACTCATGCAGCTGTAAGGTTTTCTTTACTCGCGATCTTTACAACACGCATTGCATTAGGTATTTCATGGCACACTTGTTTTATGCTTATTTGGCGCCACCTATTGTTGTTGGTGTATTATTGACATGTCAAAGTCTCGACCCTGAATATAAGACGACCGCGTTTTTTTCAGCTGTATTTCCAAAAAAATAATATCGTCTTATATTCGGGACAATACGGGATTTTCCACATACTGTAAATTATTGTTTTTCCTCTATGCCCCGCCATTCTGAAACGCATCGATTTTTACAAAGTTCATCGTTCTGAAAGCGAGGTGTGCTGTGATTGGCCAGCTATCCACAGCATTGTGATTGGCCGAATACCACAAACACGTGTCGGAAATGTAACGCCCCTTACCATATTGTGATGCCGTGTCCCGGCCAGAGTGACGAGACAAAACCAATAAAACACATTATAAATGAGGCATTTGTTGCATACAGTGGGGACATAATTACTGATTATAATGACTATACTGTCTTTTTACGCGTTGCGTTGAATCGCGCCGCGTAAACATAAAAAAAGTCTGCATTGTATATCTCTTGGATTTGAGACTTTAGTCTTTGCAACTTTACAGATTCTTCATGCACCAAGAGCCTGTAACCCTCCAAAGAGAAAGGAAAAATTAAAATAGCATCATATGACCCCTTTAATTATTTATATATATATAGATATATATATATATATATAATAAACACAATAAGCTTAAAATGTATTCCTGCAGTTAGATGTTAACCCACCATGGAAAATCTCCCGTTTGTACAACCGATCTGACTTAGAAAGCAAAAAAAAAAAAAAAAAACTTTATTCTCCTCATCTTCCTTAATACTCTCCACATGTCCGTACAATTTGCACAAATCTTATATGGTCTATTTTTTCCCTTTTCGTTTTATGTTGACTTCTCTGCTGACTTTCTGCAACGCAGCATTCTTGGTATAATGCAAACTGAGTTTTGTCAGCATCTGACAGTCCCCTCTAGGGACCCTTCAAAGTGAAGAGTCTTGGCTTCTTACACATCAAATTTCAGAGTGAACCTCGAACATTTCACATACTGTATGGAGGATTCTATGTAGCATTTATGTGCTTGTTTGTTTTTTTCGGGGAGAGTCCAGCTGAGAATCAAGGGCTTTATCTGGAAAGGTTTAATATCAGTGGAAAAATGCAAAAACGTATCTGCTTGGATTTTCTCATTTTGTTGCATTATGTACATGTTCATTTATTTTTGGACCTTGATACCTAAGTGAATCAAACCATATGAAAAAAAAACATAAATCTAAGGGTTTGAATAATTGAGGGAAGAAATCCTTTGGGTTGTGTTAGGGTTGCAACAGCCAGGGTTGGGCAAAGATACATCAAAATGCATTTTAAAATAAAATACCAAATACCTTAATTTGAAGTGTATCAAAATAAACTACAAAATACAGCAGCCACACCAAGTATCAAAATAAACTACTGTATTTTTGTATTTTAAAAATACTAAAAAATACTTTTACATGGGAGCATGAAATTTTTTCACAAACCTTCCATCAATTGTCCTATTTGATCTATCTCTTCACCAATACACTGATGTTTGTGAACAAGTGAACAATGTTTGATAGCAATATCTTTTCTCTGCCCGAGTCATGCAATGAACCTGACATATGCAATCAGTTAACAGATCAAATATTCACATATCCCTGTGATTTCCCAGATGAAGGTTAGTTTTAAAGTAACCAACAGTTTAATGTTTAACAGTTTGCGAATGACTCGTAATTGAATCCTAATTTAGTTACTTGGTGTTTGGTAACAAAGGGTCTACTTTGCATCAGCAGCACTGACTCAATGACAAACAAGTCATTCATAAGAAGACAACTGATGGCACCTGTATTCATAGCAACTAGTTTCTAACTACTTAATCATTTGATTGTTAGTCATAAATATAATAATATATTATGTGTCAGGCAGTCATTCATGCAATGGTATGTAAAATCATGATCCTATTTAAACAGCTACTTCAATTAGGGTACAATATTCAGAAATCAAATATTTATTTATCAATCACTGGACACCTATTTGGAAGATGAAAACAAACATTTTAGCATTACAACAATTATTAAATGATCAATATGTTTTGATTTTAAATGTAGCCAGAAACGTAATCAGAAAGTAGCAACAGAAATTGTCAAGGAGTATTAACCCAACTCCAACCACTGAATCTATTAAGAGCCATAGAAGTATAAAGGATATACACATATACACTTATAATAAGTGCAATTGCACCAAGCACATCACATTCTATTACTCATTCATCCATGCTTCCTTTTGAATGAATGAATTAATAATTCCTGCCCACTAAAAGCTAAACAGATATATTTGCTTTCCCCAACAGGCCTATCCATGTAAACGATTTAGAAAAATGTCCGTCGATTCACACTTTATATCATCGCCACGATATGTATTGTCATATCACCCAGCCCTAACCTGCAGTAATGCTTTAAACACATTTGACAAGCTAGTTGATAAAAAACAACAACCGATTAACTATTAAAACTGATTGGCTAACGCTATTTTTCCCCTTGTCAGTGCTCTTTTATTCTTTCATGTTAACTGACGGCAAATCTGAATGATGCACTATTTTAACTTTAATCAACATGTACAATTGACCATGACATCCTCAACTTCTCTTATTCCAGAAAAGTCAAAAAGTCAAAAATACTAATCTTAAATGTATTTAAATAAAAAAAATTTTTTTTTTACAAAGGCTTTAAAATACAAAATAGATTTTGTATTTCAAATACGTATTTTAAATACATGTATCTGAAATACTGCCCATCCCTGGAAACAGCAGCCTTTGCGCAACTCTGTATATGACTTTTCTTGCTAACACAAAGCTTTGTTTGTTTTGTTTTTAAAATAGCTTAACGCCTGCAGCAGTGGGATTAATTTGAAGTTTTTACCTTCTAAATTAATAAAAAATTCAGCATTTTGGGGAATGATTGATTGAATGCATGGATGGCAGGATTTAAGTCAGAAAGCAGATCCTGTTTTGCCCTGTGCGATAGCACAAAATCACATTACGTTATTCAGTTCATCCTGAGCCCCAGCTGTCTGTGCGTGCAGGTATTATATTCCTCTCAAAGAGACTTAATAAACATTTTCAAGGCACAGTACTAGCATAAGAGAGATTTTAAAACGAAAACACATCAAAATTAACTTCAAGCTGGCACCCTCATGTAAGCTAGTCACTGACCTACAGCTAATTAACCATGGTTTTACTCCAAATAAAACCAAAAAAACAGGGTTCGATAGGTTAAACATGGGTAGCCCAAATGAAGTACACCCTGGGTTTTTGCTACACTAACCATAGTTTAACCATGGTATTTGTATACAAATGGTAATCAGTACACCAAAAAAAAAACATGGTTACTACACTTTCACTACAATAAAACCATGGTTAATTTTCGTCAGGGTTTAACAGTTTGTTTACATCTTGTTAGCCTTACTGTTAATTGTCCTGTTAATTAACACTTAAACTTTATTTAAACTAAGAGTTTAAGTGCCTAAGCTTAACCATAGCATATTTCTGAAAGTCTTGCTTAACCTTTTATAGAAATATTTACTTAAATTACCGTTGTATATTACAGGAATGATGTTAGCTTAGCACTCAAGAGTTCATGGGTTGGAAAACCAAGCTGCTCAAGCCCCTTCTGTGCACAAGATAGCCGAAGCCCACAGCTATGGATCAGATCAAACTGTGATAAATGACCAGGGCTCAGGCAGGAATCCTCCAAGACTGCTTTGTTTAATTAGCTAATGAGTGAGTGGGTTTGATTGGGCTAAGCCGGGGAGATGCTATGTGCCTGTCGATTAAATGCGCTGCTGGGGAGCCAAAAGCCTTGGCCGAGTAGAACATTACAACGTTCTGCAAATGCATTTATCAATGACGGCACAAATGGAAAGCTAACATGTCTAACCTCAGAGTGATTTGGTTGAATAAAGATGTAGGTATGCGCCACAGAAACATGGAGGAGGCTGGTGACAGGAAATGCACATCGGTTTATTAATGCTTCAGTGCATTGTTCCTCCACAGATGCGGTTAGATGCTTATTAGATTGACAGTTGATTTCTTTATTGCTGTTTTGAGCAGCAATTAGATTTTGACTTATGCAAAGCCATTATAAAAGCACTCATTTTAGTTTATAGCCTTTCTCCAATTACAAACATGTACTATTCAAACAACTACAAGTAAAAAGTCCGCAGTTGAATTATTATTAGAAAGCGCTTCCTCTGAAAGGAATTCATTTTGATTCACACCTGGATAATAGAGAAATGCCTGGTTCACCTTGCACTTTCCATGGCTCATAGTTGATGGTGGAACTTGGAGAATGACAGGCATTGTGTGTAATTGAATTAGCAAAAGGAAAAACAGTTGTAACTCTTTGAGGTCAGGTTTGAAACGTTTTTTCTGTGCTTGTAAAGGAACTGACCACTGATAGATGTGACATTAAGTGTATGCTGACATTTCGTGGAGAGAAACTGCCGACGAGAACGCTACATTTTCAAAGTCTGGTCAACAGCACTCCTCTCACAGTTGAGACTGTTTTTATTTATTTGTCTGTTTATTTGTCTCATATAGTGTGAAATGGTGTGTTGAAAACTATAACTGGAAATATAAAAAAATGACTGCATTACTATTTCCAGCATGAGCTAGAATAAGGTGAATCCAAATAAAATTAAATAATTTAAATAAAATATTCTAATATTACTTTCATGACGATTAAGCACATTTTTAAAAATTGCATGAAAATCATTATTTTTGAAAATAAAATATTTTTAATTGCAACAAATTAAATACAGTAGACCTAGAATAAATACTAATGTGAATTATACTTAAATTCTAACTATATTCTGTACTTTTAAATTTAAGAGTATTTTACACTTTACAATTTTGTCACATTATAGTGATGTGAATTAAATGTATTGTTCTCATTATAGTGGGCTACTAAGAACTGGATTGTCATGTAAATAATGTCAGTAGTCCTAAAAATAGGCTTCATATTATTTTGGTGGAACAAGGACATTTCTTGACAGTTTTTTGAGATTCGCCTAATTAAGGTAGATGAAACATTTTTGAACTTTTCCATTAATCTGTTGTCCTTTCCACACATTTACATTAAGATGTCTTTATTGTTGTCATTAAAAACTCTGCTTTAATGAAATTCTGTGTGATTAGCTCATTACTTTTCACCTGATTATCCATTAAATGACCAATGTCAATAAATAGCGCTCTGGATTTTTGAACATTGGTTACATACGACCACTTTCCCACTTGACTAAAAGCCAACTAATCACAGGGCACTGGTTATCCTTTCTGTCATTAATTTTCACCTCCTAAGCCACACAACCCTCCTCAGGCGGATTAATTTTCACCCTAGCATGTAGCCCCAATGCTAATTTAGTAACTCTAGGGAGACGCAAGATTCATGAGCAGAGCTCACATATGCCATTTAGGCTCTGCTGAGAGAGGAAATGTCACCGTGTACTCTAGTTATGTGTATGCAAATGTAGTTTCCGGGCAGTAGAGTGACCTCTTTCTACTCATGTGTGATGTTGATGGTCTTTTCTCCTTTCCTTTTTCCTCTAACAGCTTTGACGTTCTCCTGGATTTTTAATGAGTACCCGTCATTTGTGAAGCAGGATTCTCGTCGTTTCGTGTCCCAGGAGACGGGGAATCTATACATCGCTAAAGTTGAGCCATCTGATGTGGGCAACTACACCTGTGTTGTGACCAATACTGTCACCAAGACACGCGTCCAAGGCCCGCCTACTCCTCTGATACTGCGCAATGATGGTGAGAATGCTTGCTGATGTCTCAATATATGCCATACATTCAATCCCATATGCATTATAGAATTATGTAACTAAAAGAGATAAGAAAGATGATATATATGTAGAATACAAATTTTATTCAAAGGTTAATAAGCTGTTTCTCTGCAAATTTTAAGATGCTGTGGCAGCATGTTTTGGTGCCTCTAGGCTGGCATTATCATAGGCCCTCGAACTGAAAGGTCATTTGTCTTAGGCTGATCTAATTGTTGCTTTTCTGTGGATTTACATTTTGATCACACTCATGTACAAGGGTGATAAACATAAATTGTCAAATATCGTAACAGACAAACGGAATCTAATTTATCTGAGTGATAGCCTAAAATAAACTTATTTTCTATGAGAGATTTTTTTGGTTTCTATTTTCTAGTTTTTTGGGTGATTAGAGGAACGTTTTTGTCCTCCTAGGTTGATTTTAAAGGGGGGGAAATTAATAATAATAATTACATATATGTACAACCATTCTAGTTTAATTGTTAAATTATAATAGCTTTACGTAATTGTCTTTAATTAATAATCCTAATAATATTTGTATTTATTTTGATATTTCATTATTTTTGCCTTGTCTCCACCTAGACTTTATATTAATTTGTACATGATTATCTGAAAGTAGCTTTGATTGGTGTCATTAAAAAAAACATATATGATCATTTTTATTTTCACAATAGGAAAAGTTAATTAACTGCTGACAAATGTATTGCTTTAGTTAGTTGGGTGTTTATCAATTTCTCCACCAGAATATTTGATAAAAACCTGAAAAATGAAATGTTTACCAATACATTTGAGTTGTCAAAACTGCCCTCAATTATATTTATGCCCTTTTTACCAGAATTTTAAAGTGCAATTAAATGCAGATGCAGTAACATAAAGTCCAGGTCAGCAAGGTTTTAAAGAAAGACATTAATACATTTATGAAGAAATTACACATTTAATCAATCAAAAGTGACAATAAAGACTCTTATATTGTTCTGAGCTGACTTTTACACGTCAGTGCTTTTCTTTTGAACTTTCTATTCATTAAAATATATTTTAAAATATGTATAACGGTTTCCAAAAAATGTTAAGCAGAACAACTGTTTTCAACATTACTAAGAAATGTTTTTGAGAAACATTTTATAATGTTTTCTGAAGGTTCATTTGACACAGAAGGTGTGTTTGTGTGTTTGTGTGTGTGTGTGTGTGTGTGTGTTTGTGTGTACACAATTCAATGCACCAGTTGGACCTCAAAAAGGAAAATACAGTTTTATACTTATTTATTTTTCATTTTTAAGTTCCAGCTGGCTGAGATGCAACCGATGCCTTGTCTGAATTATGGTGTAAAACATGTTGTCTACAAACCTGATATTTGTATCAGTGGTGTATGACCAACATGAGCCACTCAATGGCTACTGTCACAGTGTGATCTCCAGGCACAATTTCAAACCCCATTGTACATGTCTCTCTACCTGGGATGCTACAGAAGGGGATGATTGCCTCTCCTCAACCCTTCCCATTTGGCAGCGCTGACATAAACAGCCAGAGTTAGACATTACAGATAAGCATCTCTTTGAGTCCCGCAGACAGCTTAGTCGCTGGTCCGATAGCACACCTCACAGAAACACAGAGGGAGATATCAGGGCTCCGTGCTATCCCAAAAGCCTTTCAGAAGCTACCAAATAAATCAAGCAATAATAATGAAACGGAAAATAAAAGATTGGCTGCTTTGGAAATTGCAATTTCAGATGGAATAATTGATAGCTTTTGTTGGAACTAATTGTGATTTTGCTTGTGACTGGCGATTGAATGTTTCTTTTTTATAGGTGTTATGGGAGAATATGAGCCAAAGATTGAAGTCCAGTTTCCAGAGATCGTTCAAGTGGCCAAAGGTTCAACTGTACGTCTGGAGTGTTTTGCACTGGGGAAGTAAGTATTACAAAGATGTCCTCAATAGAAAGAAGATGTAATCAGTCTTTGAATTTCTTTTTGCATTTGTGTTTTTTTCCCACGACTTAGTCCAGTACCGTCCATGAGTTGGCATCGGGTTGACGGAGTCCCATTCGCCCGTAAAGTGGATGTAAGAAAAACCAGCGGTGTGATGGAAATCCCTTACTTCCAGCAAGAAGACGCGGGCACGTACGAATGTGTGGCAGAGAACTCGAAAGGAAGAAACTCTGTGCAGGGAAAGCTGTCTTTCTTTGGTAAGTTGTCTAGAGATGCATGAATATTTGAACAGGGAAAGCCACATGTCACGTTCATTGAAGTGAGGACAGGATGCAGACTCTGCTTTCCAGTCGTCCACCCTGACCAGCGACAATAAACTAGCCGGATGTTGTGCTTTAACAGTGCATCAAAATGATTAAAGCTTCCCACTCGTAATGTCTTTAATATTTTTATCCAGATTAAAAAGATGAGAGGATGACCTTGAGCCTGACCTTGTGTGTGGTGTGTAGTGTGTGTGTGTGTGTGTTTGTGTGTTACCAGATGCATGGATTCAATTGACTCCAATCAAAGCTGTTAAATTTACTATGCTTAGATAAGGGGCACATATGCCAGGAAAACACTCAGCAGAGCAGCATCTGGATCAGCGGTGACTTCTGATTTTTTTTTGTGTGTGTTTATCAAAAAATAGTCGTTGATTTTGAAGCATATTTGTAGACTCTGGACCCAGTTGAAGATGTTCAGATTTAAAGGCTGAGTGGAGTTGCGTTATGGTCATGAATGATACTTGAAATCATATGGCTTATTAGGAGAAGTTATTATTTTGTAAGGAATAGGATTTATAGTTATTTTTTACTGTTCAAATGTTTGGGGTCAGCAAGATTTTTAAATGTTTTTGAAAGGCAGTCTCCTTGTACTCACTGGGCTGCATTTATTTGATCAAAAAAAAGTAATATTGTGAAATATTAGTGCAATTTTAAATAACTATTTTCTATTTGAATACATTTTATTCTTGTGATACCAAAGCTGAATTTTCAGCAGCCATTACTCCAGGCTTTAGTGTCACACGAGCCTTAAGAAATCATTCTAATATTCTATAATTTGATGTACAAGTAACATTTCTCAATGTTATCACAGTTGAAAATGGTTGTGCTGCGTAAAAATAATTTTTGTAGAAACCATGATACATTTTATTTTAGGATCCTTTGATTAATATAAAGTTAATTTAACAAAGTCCATAAACATTGAATATGTATTTACTGCACTTGTAATCAAGTTAATACATCCTTGGTGAGTTAAAAAAAAAAATTTGAACAGTAATGTATATAGTATAAATCGAGTCATTCTGTCCTATTGAAAGTCTATTAGGTAAAATAGCTATTTATTAGTTATGGATTTAAGTCTTCCAATCAGTGGGGGGAAAAGACTGAGATTAAAACATGGAAATCCCTTTTACATTCTATTAATTGCATGTGAACCTTCAGCCTGCATTTGTTTACCAGTGCAAATTGGCATGAATTGTAAAAAATGAGACCCCAATGGCTAGGCCTAGGTTTCTAGCTAGTGTATTGTGACTCAGAGGCTTATGAAGAGAAGCATATTAAATATGGACTTTAAAATGAAGAGTTCATAACCTTTTCCCTTCACTGCCGTGTTGGCTCAATGGCATTGTTCATACAAGACAGCTACCTATTAAGTAAGTACCTGTAGGCTAGAGAGCAGTGGGATTTATCCTCCCCTTATGGGATCGTGCACTGGCTCTAATGCTATACCCGCATACCCAGTGGCCCATTTACAAGAATAGTCTGCAAGGAGCTTGCTGAATGTTTTATTATCCCGGTAGTCTCATTGTTTATTTTCCAAACAATGTGGGGGGGACAGGTTCCAAGAAAAGGGAAGTTCTCCTAATGGGCTTCCCAGATGTGCAACGTAGCTGTGATTTATAAATGTATTAATTAGATAAATAGCTGTGGCTATAAAAGCTAATGTAATCCAGCCAAGGAGGCGATTCGTCGTAGGCGTGGTTGGGTTTCACTAATGCTTTCACTCCTCAGCTCTCATGCCCAGTTCTGTTTTGGAGAGACTTGATATTTATGATAATTTGCCTAGGTTTTCGCTTCGCTTCTGCTGTTCCTCAATCGTTTCCACCCCCGTCACACCTCTCCTCCTGTCTATAAGTCAACTGCAGTATAAGGAGAAGGAAATAGACCTTTAGCATCTGATTAAACTGGATTACCTGTGGTTATCGAATAAGATGCAGGTTTTTGCATAGAAATGTCACACTAAACCAGCATTGATCTCATCAACAAAATTATTGATGATAAATGGTTCATGAAGAGATTTTTGATTTTCTCAATGATAACAAAGGCAAAATGCATAATAAAAGTGTCATTTTTTTTAAATTATTTAAATGTGATAAACAATTTTAATTAAGAGTTGATGAAAATATAACATTGCAAGATATTAACATGGACAGTTTTTGTTAATATTGATGCATTTTAAAATGTATATACAGTAAGTTTGGGGTCAGTGAGATAGAAGTTAGAGAAATGTATACTTTTATTCAGCAAGGACACAAAAGATTTATAAAAAGTTACAGTAAAGACTTTTAGATTGTTGCAAAAAAAAACAAATGCTGTTTATTTGAACTTGATATTCATTAAAGAATCCTGAAAAAAAAACACTGTTTCCACAAGAAAAAAAAAAGAAAAAAATTAGACGGCACAACCATTTTAACACTGATATAAATGATTCGTTAGATAGAAATGTTACTTTTTCAAAATCAATCTTTTTACTGCATCATTGATTGTAAATGCAGACTTGTGTGCAAAGAGGCTTCTTTTAAAAACATTAAAAAGATTACTGAACCAAAATAGTTATTTTCCAGTTTCTTATCAACTAAATGTAATTTGAGTCATTTGACTAAAATGATTGAATATGACATGGCAAAATATTGACAAGTTTAATCGATATTTTCATCAAAAAACAAAACACATGACTTAAAGTGTAACATTTGTAAAAATGAGCACTGTAAATTAAGGTTTCAGTGTAATTTGAGCCAAAGAAACAGATTTTTTGATGGTTTGACATATGTAATTGAAAGTTTCTGAGACTGTGGTCTTTCCCCATTCAAGTCGATAGAACTGTATGCCTATTAACTACATCAGATATCAGCTAAAATGGCCACGAGTGAACTGACTTGCCTAAAAATGAACTCATTTTGGCCGCATTCATCTGCGAGTTATCACACATTCTATGCTTTAAGCTATTCGTAATCATTTACAACACACCTTAAAACATTTAAAAGGCATATAAAAAAGCAGTGACAGGTTGACGTTTATCCTGTTCGCGGCTCTGGGATTCTTCAATGGCAGGATTAGCCTACGGACAGACCTCTTGACTTACCACTCAGATCTCTCTCTCCCTTCTCCTCTATTTCTCTCTGTATCTTATTCTCTTCCCCAATGATTTCCCCTTTACCTGTTAGGTGATAAAAATCTGTAATCTTATTTTGAAGTCCCATGGAATTAGGCCTACGAGACATTCATCAGCAGAGCAAGGGAATGAGGCGATCAATAAGTGTATCTCATGTTTATCACTTCCACTGGCAGCAGCAAAGCAGGAGGAGACACTCAAAGCCTTTCATTCTTTCTGCTTGCGTTGGCTTGATTAGCAATTGCCCTCAAATGTTTTAGTTGCCGTCATTAGTCCTATTCTCCGCTTTGCTATGAAGATTGTGTACCTCTAACAGGTACACGTATAAAGAGGGTTGTTTTAAAGATGTTTTTGTGTTTATGAGTGCCTTTATCAGTGTTGATCATTCAAGGGGTCATGTTATAAATTTTAGCATTTTGTTTTTCCCACATATAATGTTAGTCAAGGTTTTTATGCATCAATCATTTTTTCACCCCATATCTAATCCTTAAAATTAATTGATTGTGCTGCATTTAAAGAAATCGTTCACCTAAAAAAATTCAAAAACCAAACAAAAGGTGGATTTCTGAAGAATATCCCAGCCACATGAAAGGGGAATGAGTCTGTCAAGCTCAAAAATTACAAAAAAAGTCTTAGTGGACTAGAAAATGTAAGGAAAGTTTGGTTTTTCATGATGTGGACTCTTTAAAGAGACATAATAAATGGTTTGAATGTTGTATTTGGTAGGTAGGGCTGCATTTAAGGTCACTTAAGCTTACATCCAGAGTTCCCCTACACAGAAAAACAGATGTTCTTCTGGGTACATTATGATTGCTAGGGACACAGAAAACATCTATCATAATCACAGTATGCCACTGAATAAGCTTTCAGTTGCTATTAAGGATGCTGAGAGCTCATTTTGACCTCTCTACCTCTCATTCCTCTCAAGTTTGATTTGTGGGCGTGAAATGTTGAGAGCGTTTGTGTGCCCTGTGGGCAAGGCTAAGTCAGGCCCTGACTGCATACTCTCATTTAAACAGTGGGGTTTAAAAGTCAATACTCTCCTAGTGAGTGCGAGATAGACTGAGTGGCAGTGACTTAAGGGATACGAGCAGCACTTCGGTCTTCAGTAGATGTTTGACAGTTTGTGACTTAAATGTGATTGGGTTGCAGCAACAGGAATATAATAAAACATACAATTCACCGTAAAAATTAAAACTGTTATCATTTGCTATTGTGTCCTTGTATCAAACCTGTTTGACTTTCTTTTGAAGATTGAGCCTAAAAGATTGAGTCTTTTCAAGCTTCAAAAAGGATGCAAAAGCAGTATTGCAACCAAATGTTCATAATTTGTTCATGAAATGTTAAAGGATCAGTGGAGGCTATTTAAGATGTATTCCAAATCTTCTGGAGTCATGCAATGGTTTTAATAGCAATAAAGAGACTAAATTGTAAGCTTTTCATCGATAATCATCCTGCCGACTAACATGAGAACCATAAATTCATTCATGATTCGAACATCACTACTTCCCATTTCCATTTACAATGGAAAACGGTCATCAGCTAAACTTTACACTTAACAAACTTGTGTTTATATATTTTATTGTTTGTTTGCATGTATTCTACCCATTTTTATCTGTCGTTTAGTGTCCTTCTAGGGAAGATGCTCATAAATGATTCTCTAAATGTGCTCCAAGTCAATTATTTACTAGGTTTGAGTTACTTGCCTTTAAAAGATAAAGATCACTACAGTTTGTTTATAATTAAGCCATAATTTACCCTAATGGTATTGGTTGAGGTAATTTATGGTACTAGCTTTTAGACAATACTAATATATTAGATGTTATTTCCTTTCTATACCCACCCAAGTGGACGTGTGAATCAGTTGGGCCTGACTGCTGTTGTTTTCTTATGTGCCATTATTGTGATTACATCACACCATTTCCCACAGTTCATGGCTCTAATAATGTAAGTCCGCTTTGAAGGACACATAACAGGTAATAATCAAGGTTAAAGCAATTCCATGTAGTCATTACCTCTGCTGTTGGTTGTTTCAGCCTCCCCCCAGCTAATTGACAAGCCCCAGGATGTGCAGAAGGCCATTGATGACTCTCTGGTGTGGGAGTGCAAGGCCACAGGGAAGCCCAAACCCTCGTACAGGTGGATGAAGAATGGAGAGAACCTGGAGCCCACTGAGGTCAGTTCACCTCTGAGGTTTGAGGACGGTCACCAGACTTTTGCAACAGTAGTAGAAATTGCATTCAAAAATTGTAGTTCACCCAACAATTTAAATTCTTTCATTATTTGATAACCCTCATGACTCCTGTGGAACACAAAAGAAGTCATTTTAAAAAGATTACTGTCCACACATGTTGTTTTGGACCCCACTGGTCTTCATTGTATGACACGAAAAAAAACTAAATATGTTATTTTTTGTTCTGCAGAAGAAAGAAAATTATACAGGTTTGGAATGGCATTGAGTACATTGTAAATTTGCATTTTTGAGTGAACTATCCCTTTAAATATTGTATTTTGAAAATATAGGTTTAGTACAAAAAGTACAAATTATATCAAGTTTATTCAATCGACTGTGCAATACAAAGAAAGTTAAGAAACTTGTTATTTGTTGTCTTGTTTTTAGGTTATATCATCACAGTAGATCTGCCAGCCATCTTTATTAACCTTGTGAGACCAATGCTTTAGAGTGTATTCCTTAATGGCTTCTCTATAACTGTTTAAATCAGAGTGAATCCACTGGAGTACCGGATATGTCATTCCGCAAACCTTCTATATAGGCCACTCCAGAATTATCGAAACAATAGGAATGGACAAAATTGAGAACATAAAAGCTTCCAAATATCCACCACTTGTTCTGGCAATGAGAGGGAATAGTGCCCCAAAAATGCAATAAACTCAAGATGGCAATAGCTAGCAGAAAGCACTAGCAATACTCTCTAACAACACGTTTTAAAGATTGAACCAACACATTTTCATTTCATACCGCTTCCTTTTTTGGGAGTTGGTCAAAGTTATTTTTTAGATGCTTGAAGGTGATGTGAAACAACTTTTGCAACCCATTTTACTTCATTTGTGTGACTTTCCGGGATTTTTAATGTGGGGGGAAAAATGTAGGGGCTTGATTTTTATCCATCAAGAATTTATTGTATTATGAAAAATGGGCACTTCATGACTTTTACAGTTGAGTTTTGGAAGCTACACCTCTCCTGAAACACTGACAGCACAAAACTTCAGCAACCTTTGTGAGGTCAATGAAGAGAAAAGTCATTTGATGTGGAGCAAGTCATGACATTTTGATGAAAGACAACCATTTTTTCTTTGGAATAACATGCTGTGATGAATTATGTACAATAAGACCAGTAAAGTGCATTTAGTAAGTAAACAGGACGGTTTTGATTTCATGTCGACTTTAAATAAGGTGCAGAGAGAAGCATGCTAATTATAGCTGTTCTAATCATCATTACTGCTCATCATTGCATAAACATAATTACTGTTTTACAACCTACAAACATCACCAAACAACACAAGCTCAGAATATGAAGGACATTTAAAAAGTCCTTAAATCAAGTAAAATACATTTAATGAACATTAAGGCTTGATTTAATACAGTCATTCAGCTTTGGACACGAGATGCAAGACACTTAGCAATCTCCCATTAAATCTCCAATCTAAAACAGCAGAATTTGAGCCTGTTTCCTTGAAGGCCGTTAGGAGAAGGCTTATAAACCTTTACTGTGTGCTAGACAAGCTCTTACTGTTTTGTCTTTCTCTGAAATCCATTTAAACTATAGTGAAAGAGGTGATAAACATTTATATGTCTCGACATTCTATGTCATATACAACCTGTCTCCACTGAGAGCATTTCACCCAGAATTCCAAACTCCAAGCGCATTAAGTTATTTTTAGAGACTAGTTGCTCTTCAGAGCAACTATGGTGTGGTGAATAAACAAATCAGTAAACTTCATGTAAATTAGCCTTGCTATGTGATGTGGGTGCAAGCAAGACAAAAGATATTGATCCATTTAGAGACTGTTTATGTGTTCAGAGACATGGCGACTTGTCTTTCTTCATCTGTCACTCATTCTTTTTCATCTTTCACACCACCAGATTAGAATATCTATCAGCGCTGCATAATTAGCAGTCTGTCCATTTTATTGTTTTGCGCTTTATTAGAGAACGGTTCCAACAGAATACACCGCAATCAGAAAAAGCTCAAATAAAGTTAATTTACATGCGTTGGACCTCAGGAAATAATTGCTAATGCAGATTTTGCTGGTTAGGCTCCAGGTTTGTTGAGTGAATTTGTATTTGAAATACAAAATTTGCATAATGAACAATGTTTTACAGGCATGTTTGTGTGCCAAGGTAATTGCCAAAAGGTACACTTGAATTTTAAATGCAATAACATCTCTTTATTTTGCATTTATGTTTGTAAAGATGATTTGAAACGCGTCTCTTTGAGCATTGAAGAAATACCACCTAGTTTGTACTATGACAGACTAATGTCTCAAGGGCACAACAATCTCTTGACTGAATCATAGCCCTAGCTTACATTTTGATTCCGAAATGTTGATTTTCAATGTATCCTGGTTAAATGAATTAACCAGCGCAGAATTATTACAATCTCCAAATGTCACCGTCAACATCAGAGGTTTAATCAATTGAATAACTAAAGGTCATTGATAGCATAAGCATAGGTTGTTGACTTATACCATTTGTTATTTTCACTGGGCTTAATCAATGGGGTCCTTTCATGTTCTTTCTGCTTTATTGGAACACAGCATTGCTAAGGTGACCAGCTAAAAACCTCTTCTTTGTAATTCATTGTGACGCTCCAGTCGCTGAGAGAAGGGAATATGATGTGAGGCACAAACCATGCCTTGGCTAATCTAGTAATAAACGTGTCAATGATCTTGTTCACCCGTATCGTGCTTTTTTGATACCAGCTCATACTGCTTACACAGAACATAGCTTATATTTGTAGTAGTTTGATTTAAAATGTACCACATAATATAAAACACAGTGTTTACAACAGCTACAAACTGGTAATGAGGCCTAACATGTACGGTGTTTTGAATGAAAGGAGACATTATTGTCTTTTCAAAGGTGTAGATTTAAATCAAGACTTAGGAAATGAAAACGTCTATGCAGCCATGAACACGCACTTCGTATCAGGATGAGATTTGCCACAACTGTAGTCATGCATTGCGCTTTATGTCCTGACCCTACGGATTTCGAGCAGTGACATTGCCAATCATGGCATTTCAGCACAGGCGTGCAGATGGTCGCCTCCCTCAGGACCCGCCACTTTCTGTGCAGGCTTATTTGTCCCATATTATGCATTTGTCCCTTCCTCCTCACCATCAACACAAATCTCATTCAAGTGCAGCTTATCCCAAGGACTAACTGCTGTTTTATATGCCATGACTACAGTAAACCCTTTACTGACATAAAAAAATGAATACTTAAAAAATGAGCTCACTCAAAAATGAAAGTTGTGCCAGTATTTACTCATCCCCATGTCACTCCAATGAATTAATGAGTGAGAAATAGTATTTTTTTATGGATAATGTCAAATCGCACATCGTTAAAACAACAATTACGATATTATGTTGTATTTTTCCCCATTTTTTAGGTGAACTATTCCATACGAAAAATAAAGGGCTAAAGGTGAAATATGAAAGGACAGAATACACTCTAAACCACAGCAGAGACTGTTCTGCCACTTTTCATGCCGGTTTTTAATATGAACCTGTCTTTTTATGAGCCTTTAAAATGTTGTTTATGTCTGTTGGAAGGAAACATGAGGTGGAAACTAAATGCTCTCAAGGTGACTAAGGCTGAAGGTTTATAATATATATTTATTTATTTATTTATTAACACAGGATATATACAGCTTTGATTGCAGTGTCCTGGTGTTTTAAGATGTCTTGCCTATTTTATGTTCTTTTATACACTATATTCATCAAATAACTTTGGTTAACATCAGAAGACATGCAGACTACATTCCATCACATATTAGAAATAGTATAAAACTGTCAGATTTAAAATATTAGCCCAGCTTGTTTATAATGGCAAACATCATCCAGCCTCCCAACGGCTCGTCCGCGGAATACAGAGGCATGAGCTCTGGTTAAGAAGTAAACAAGCAAGGGCTTTATTTCCATCTCATAAACATACAGATTTATTGCCGTCGTTTTTGAGCAGCCTCCCTACGCAGTGTCTCCCATTAGTAATGAACACTCAGATTTATGATCGTTTCCATCAACCTCCAGACATAATTTACCTTCCCAGACACGTTGTGCTTTTATGCAGATTAGCAATCTCAGTAAAAGACTCTTAACGGAGATATCCTGTTTTCCACAGGAGAGGGTGCAGGTCATTAATGGCGCCCTGTCCATCACTCGCCTGGTGCTCTCCGATATTGGAATGTACCAGTGCGTGGCTGGGAACAAGTATGGAGAAGTGTACTCCAATGCTGAACTCCGAGTTATCGGTAAGTGAAACCTGGTTAATTGCATTTGACTGAAATATTAGTGTGGTTTGTAAATTTACAAAGCACAAAATAATGACTACATTAATATAGCTTACACTCTTTAACTCAACTATATGCTCCTAATAATGGCCACTTATGATTCATATAATGTAATTAGATGTGTAATATTGCTGATGGCGTGTACAAGTAGGCAGTAGTTCTTATTCGGAGGTGATTTTTTTTGTCAAAAAGTTTTTTGTTGCTCTGCAGTGTTTGCATTTGTTCAAGAAGTCAAACTACAAATGACTTACTGCAAAAGGCATTAAATTGGGATTGCGATTGTCATGGCCAGTAGCATTACACTGCAGAGCTGTGTTTACTTGCCGTCTACATCCACATTCTATTCACCCACGTCTTTCTTTGTTTATTGTTTTGCCATAAAAATTCATCCGCCAAAGTGGCCAAGAAACTGAACTCACAGGAGAATAATTGTCAGTCCCTCGCGCAGATAAAATAATTCAAGTGCCTTTTAAAAGTCAGAGTGTGAAGATTGTAAAGCCGTAGAAATTATCATAATAAAAACTCATTTGAGTGGGGAACGTGGAAAAGGAAGAGGAAAGGACATGACATTTTCCCTTTGTTTTTCTTAGCAGAGAAAAGGAGCGTGTGATAATTCAAGTGTGCCACATACGCTGAGCCTCTGCTCTGCCATCTCTGGTTCTACATCATACGTACCCGTGTACACATGCCTTCCTTTGAAGTACAGTGATTAGAGAGGATGTGCTCTGAATAGTCCTTAATCCTCGTGTCTGCGTACCTGTAATTATGGTCAAATATGAAGGGAAAAATTGGCCTGATGCATGATGGTCTTCGGTTGTTAAATAATATTGTTGTTAAATATTTATACGGTTCTTTGTGTGTCCTTTATTTATTGGCATAATAAGATATAGGACAGAAAATAATAGGGTAAGAGGGGAAAATTGAAAAATCACAAACCGCTATGCCACAACTCTGATGTTTTCAGCCTATACTGTTTGCACAGTAACATCACTAGTGATCAGATTTTAAATTTAACTGAGATTGGCATAATTAGAAGAGCCATTTAAATTGTCCTGTGACACTGATTCATGACACTTAATCAGTGCTGGTTTCTATGGAAGCTTATTTCTGCGATGGATTCAAAAAATAAAATAGGTATTTGGCAATTTTCATATCACAATTATGACTTTTTTGCTCACAATTGAGTTTATATCACTCTATTTACACTTTTCTTAACAGAATTGTGAGTTAACAGCTCAAAATTCAAGTTAGTGTTTTTTTCCGAAGATATAAACTCGCAATTCTGAGAAAAAAAGTTAGAATTGTGAGATATAAACTTGCAAGAAAATGTCAAATTGCGAGAAAAGTCAGAATTGCAAAAAAAAAAAGTCAGAATTGTGAGTTTATATCTCAGAAAAAAATATTTCTATTTCTGTTTCTATGATGAGAGTCAGGAAAAAAATTACTTATTTTTTTTTTTTCTGTAGCAGAAATAACCTTCCATATGTTTCCTTCCTGTGTTGATTTATTTGCTTTTGAAAGAAATGTATGGTTGGATTTGTTTTTATTTTATTTTCTTTTTTATATGTATCATTAAATTTTTTTAAGAGAAAGACTCCTAAATCTATATCTCCTAAAAGTGAATTTTGTCATGCCACTTTACATGCCATTTTCCTTGTTTTGATCCCAAAACATTCCTTTATTTGTATGTAATTAAAATAGTTGCATGAGACATAGTTTCAGCTGGGGTTTTTTTCTGTGCTTTCTGATGACGTATGCTCTTAAAATCTAAAACTTGTCTTTCGTTTCAGCTGTCGCTCCTGATTTCTTCCAAAATCAGCTGAAGAGCCACATTTTAGTCAAAGAAGGCGGCGATGTTCTCATTGAATGCAAGCCAAAGATGTCTCCTCGAGGCACGATCTCCTGGCACAAAGACAACGACGCCCTCCAAGAAAGCAGCAGGTAACTCCCTTATCTCACTCAGATGTCATTAGTCATATCTACGGGTCCTTTCCTCTGTTTCAGTCTTTTTATATAATGCAACAGAACCAGAACTTTCCCAGTCTGATGCAGGAACAGTCAACAGGACTGTAGGATGATGAGCCCACAATACTGCAGTTGTGCTCCAGATCTGGTTTTTTATATAATGTCTTTGTCAAATCATTTCTGTTATTCACAGCAACAAAGCACTGCCACTGACTTTGGCAATTCATCTCTGCCTGTGGAATGAATCCCACTACAGCAACTAGAGAAAAAGCATGTCTCAGCATGTCTCTGCTAAGGGTCGCAACAATATGTCTCTAGTGGGATTGGTGTTTCAGTTTCAACTGCTCTTTTCTCTTTCTTTAATTCTATTTTACTATTTTCTTTCATGCTATTTTTCTATTTTTCTCTTTCTGTTATTTGCTCACTCCCCTAAACGCAAGAGTTTCATAGAGAGCTATTTTCTGCAGACGTGTATTGCGGTTCTCTAATATGTGCCCTGTTATCAGAGGGACGTCCTTAAAATATTGTAAATAAACTGTGAAATATTATATGCATATACAAATATTGTTACATGAAATATAATCAAATTAGGGTGATGTGAATGCAAATTATCTCATACATTTTATTACTTAAACTGCCATTCAAAAGTTTGGATCATTGTTGTTTTTCTTTAGTTTTTTTTTTGAGAAATTAATACTTTTATTCAGCAGGGATGCATTAGTAAAGACATTTATAATGTTACAAAATTTATATATTCCAATTGAGTGCTGTTCTATTGAACTTTGTATGCATTGAAGAATCCTGAAAAATGCATCACGGTTTCCAGAAACAAAATAGTAAGCAGCACAACTAAAATTTTACATTTATAATAATAAGAAAGACCAAAATCAGCACATTAGAATGGTTTTTGGAGGATCATGTGACACTGAAGACTGGGATAATGGCTGGTGAAAATTAAGCTTCGCTATGACAGGAATAAGTAACATTTTATATTAAAATAGAAAACCACTGTTTTAAATCGTAATAATATTTTGCAATATTATGCAGCCTTAGTGACGATAGGAGAGTTCTTCCAGAAATATTTAAAAAATCTTACCGACCCAAACTTTTGAATGGTAGTGCACTTCATACCCAGACAGCATTTTATGCATATTAAACCAGTCTAAAACCAGCCTAAAGTGGTTCATAATGGTTCGTATGGTCTCCTAGTCTGGATCGATTCATGTTTAGTTGTTTTGGCAGGTTAACCAGCTGGTTTCCCAGCTTGACCAGTTGCCAAGTGGCCAAAGACTTTCTAAAACCAGCAAAACAGAACAGTCTAACTATCTCAAACTGGTTTATACTTCTTTTTCAGCAGGGCTATGATGTCCTGAAATACTCTAAAGGCATTTATTTCTAATTAGAAACTGACGTATATTTGTATCCAGACAGTGTATTTTTGCACTAAAATTTGTCTTAAAAAAGATGCACATTTCATGTAGAAATCAGTGAGCACACTCAATTATTCAAATGAAGCCTGATGTTTTTATTAACAGCTCCAGTATGGATCACACAGTCACTCATAACTGGACTCTGCAGGTTTATCAGGTGACCAGTGGTGTCCCCTCCCGAGCAAAGGCAGGGTGTTAATCAACTTCTCTTCACTCTTAGTAGGAGGTCAGCATCCTTGCCAGACCAGCCTTTATCAGCAAGCATATAGAGTAGCAGCCAGATGCAGCTTGATGCAAGTGCAGTATGTCACCGACCTGGAGCGTTTGCGCTTGACCACACTGGGATAGGCAAAGTTCAACTCATCTACGTGTGTTTGTGTATGCATCTGTCAGTGTGTGCACACCACGCTTGCCCATCATTTACATATACAAAGTTGGTGTTGGTGCTCATCAAACAGAGTGGCGGGCCGTTTGCATAAGGGTTACGCTGCCAATGTCCTTGAGCTGTCCTGTGTGAGAGGACAGCAAAGCCGACGAAAGAAAAGGTCTTGGATGTCTACAACTGGAAGTAGTAAGGCAGGAAATGATGATTTGCCCTTCTGGGGACGTCTTTGCCTTTCAATGGTTGTTTGCATCTCTCTTTCTTCTTTTAAACACTAAATGAGACTTGTATACACAGATTGTGCCGCAAAAAAGTGTTTGGGCACTGGGACAAGTAAGGAGAGTGGACACGTAACATATGTTTCTGAATGTGATTGCATTCAGTGACAAAATATCAAACAAGTGGGCAGTTATTTTTCAGGGAAGGATAGAAGATGCATCCTTTTCAAGCAAAACATTTAAAAAAAAGAAATTGGTTAGATTTTAAATGATGAAACAAAAGCATTTGGATACTCCTAATGGTGTTCACACATTTAATTGCAGTCACTGGCTTCGGAAATAAATGTTTATCAGAAAAGAATTATCCAGAAAATGACAGTAGCCTGATATTTGTTATTAAGTGCAGTCGAAATTAGACAATTAAGTGGGCCTAGTGTCCAAAAACATTTTGTGAGTGCTTTTTCTTGATCTTATCATGTGGAAGATTTTTTTGCTTGTCCTGCCTGGCACAAAAATAAATGTTCTCTAAACCTAATAGCATAACCATGCTTATTTGCTACATATTGGACTAGGCAGGGCCGGTGTTTCTTGTGAGGAACCAATGTGTTCCATAGGACAAAGATTTCTAGAGCCTCATCAATTTTAATTAGAGTATTTGAATTTAGGTGTGCCAAAAGGGTTGTTTTTCCTGTTTAGGTTGGTTGCTATTTTGGACTCCAATGAATTATAAAAAAAAGGGTTCATAATACATATTTTACAAGAATTTAAATATGAATCTTGACACTGCTGCCTGTGCAGTAAGGGAAAAAATAATTAGAACAATGGACTGAGTATTTATTAATTGTAAGATGGATCAGAACATAATATTTTTATCCATTTGGGACCTCTCTGTGGTTTTAGAACATATAAATAATGTTCCTCTTTTAGCTTTTTGTATGGGATTTTATGGTTTTCCCATTGACCTTCTTCAGCCTCTCTTGAGACGAGGTAATTAAAAATGAACAAATGGTAAATCACAAGCTTTGCAACGTATGTCCCAGGTTGTATTGTGGCAGCGAGGTATGGTCAGAATGTTTGATTGCATGTCACTAGGATGGAATGCCAGCGCAGGGAACTTTCTGCAGAATGAATTTATTTATGGAAAATGCTGATTTCTTTCAAGTCTCCTTTGGCAATGTCTTGCATCAACATATGTTCAATTAGTACTCATACGTCACACTTTATAGACTGATATTACGTTCAAGTTATTTGTTTATAAAAAACTGCATAAGCTTCATGTATGTACATCAAAGTTTACGTCGAGAAAGTAAAGGTACTTTTCTCAAAATTAGACTTTTAACTTTAATTTGAAAAAGTAAGTTTCTCAAATGAATAGTACTTGTTTCAAATTAGATTTGTTTTTTGTTGTGGGTTGGTTTAGTTTTACTTTACCAATCTGTAGGGTTTAAGTATTCATTGTATAGCGTGTAGTAATAGGGATGTTTTGTGGGCAGGAATCCGGATCGACATGTTAATTATGGACTCAACAGGCATGAGATGGAGCTTAATATTAAATGAGGTACATAAAATTAGTATTAGTAATAATTTAAAACACAACTCAAAAGTTGTGAGCGTATCGATATCAGTATTGAAGGTGACATGAGTGGATGGTACAATAGGAGTAGTATGTTACACTTTTTGTCTATATATATTGGTAAAACATATAATCGTACAATTGTATATATTATTATCTTAGTATATCGTATATTAATATATATTATATATACACTTTACTGATTATATTTGTTTTTTGAATTTTCTTATAATCCATTGACAAGTCTAATAAATTCAAGTCCCATCTTGCTTTCTTTTTCTATGTGATACATATGTGAAATAAAAAGGATTGCAAATGCGGTTTCATGTCGGCTTCAAGATTTGCTTTATTCCACTTATTTATATTGTGTCCCTGTCAGCTCTCGCTAACCTTGTAAACAGCAGCAGGTATAAAGACACCACTCTCATTAAGTGGAAATGCCATTAGAGACCAATTCATAATCAGATTTATTGTTTTATGCAAATGGGTGTTAGCCTGTGCGTGCGTGTATGTGGATGCATGCTGAGTGCATGCACCTGTCTGAGAGCCAGACCTAATCAAAGCAGGGTGCATTTGAACTCCTTTTGTGTAAGATTAATTGGCATAATTGTGTAAGCTCTCCTTGATGGTGGAGAAGGAGAGGAGACAGTGTCACCAGCAGGATAATCCATCTTCATAGCAGCAGCCCTTTTTTTCTGCCAGTGAGAAGAAGAGAGAGATCGAATAGGAGGGAGGAATGCTGTTTCTGTCTTATTTATAACTATAATTCTAAACTAGCAGGTTGTGACACTTATATGGGTCGTAGGACTGTTCTGATTGGAACATCTACTCTCGTTTTCGCAAACTAAACTATGAAGCGTATTTTTAGGACTGTATGAATATGTGTGTGTAAGTCTTACAAAAGTGATATTGCAAAATGAAAATCAGTTTTATTTTGCTTGAAGAATTATGCTGTTTTTTCATACAATATATATATATTATATATATATATTAATCTATATTGTATATGAATTTTATTGGTGGGTGCTGGATGCGGGTACTTGATGTCAACTTGAAAGACATTGGTGGCTAATGAAGCAGCTTATTGTTCTGATGGTGAAATGGCAATGTGAATTTCTTTTTTCTTTTTTTGACTAAGAAGATAGTGGCAGCTTCTGAACCGCACACAAAGTCGTACACTGCAGTAAAATAAATAATACCCATAGGAGAAACACATAAATAAAGGAGATAGGGCAGGGGATTTGTTCTAGATATACTATCAGCTGTTTTAGGTAGGACAGGTCAGCGGATGGGCTGATGTTTTCGAGCTGACTTTGCTGCGCCAGAGTGCATGTTTCCGAAGCTGATTTTGAGTTGATTGTACACGACTGCTGTGCAATAGTGTCGGGTTGACAGCTAATTTTTGCCTGTGCTGATGTGCACTTGTTTAACAAACAGTAGGTTATAATAAGTTTGTGTGTGGCTAGTTGTTAGATACAATTGCAGCCTGTGTGTGTCTGTGTGGTCTGCTGGCTGTCCACTTTTTTTACTAATAGCAAATTATTTAATTGCATTGACCATAATATTATGTCAGCAGTTTTTTTTTATTTGTATTTGAGCAAAGGGTTGTCTGTGGTTTCAGACAGGAAAGGTGATTCATTACCTGATCATAATTCTGGAAATAATACGCGTCAGTAATAGTGACAATATTATACCGTACATAATTGTTTAATGGTAAACAAAAGGATCCATGAGGTTTTCTGTGGATGCTATCATTTTAGAAGAAAAATCCTCAAGGAGATGTGGGACTCTTCTTTTTTTTCACAAAGTCTGTGTCGTGGTCTGGAAATGCCTCTCTCAAAGACTAGCCGTTTTGAAGAGTGAAAGGTTGCCTGGTAATATGATGGAATGGGTTTTGGAGGTGAAATTTTGGACGCTCTTTGATCTTCATGAATAGTTATGGTTGTGGAACTGTTGGACGGAGGAATGTAGACAAGGAAAAACAGGGCCAATATCTATATGGGTAATCTCATGACAAAGTAATTTGCACCCCAAAATCAGATAGAGAGGAAATAAGAAACTTATTTTTGCTAATTATGACAGTATATTTTATGATATATGCATTGTGGCATTATTTTTATGGCAAGAAACATAATTGCACCAATCCCCATGCTAAAAGTATTATATATCAAAGTTTTTATTATACATAAAAGGTTGTTATTTTATGGACTTTGAATTATTAAATAAGAGTGAGAATGGAATGAATCAATCCATAACAATGTCCAGAACTTTTACTGTAAGTTATTTCTGAAAAAAATGGACTTTGATGGATTGTTCCTTAAGTAATCAATCAAGGAGATAGTTTTAACTGTGGCTAACAGTCGCACAATAATAAAGAAACGAAGAAAAAGAATATACAAAGAAGAAGAAAAAATTAAATAAATATTGGCTTAAATCAACGAAAATGTTATTAAATGACCTATGGAAATGTTGGTCAATGGTCAAATATGGTGCAAAATAGATCAGTTGAGTATACATGTATGACAGTTATGGTAGATAGGTCAATTAATATAAAATAAAGGAGCGAAAAAAAAAAATTATATTATGATAGTATATATCATATATTATATAACACACACAAATTATTAGGCTTCATTTTCGATATAATCTTTTTTTCTAGTATAATTATTCTGTTTGTTTGCTTTTTTGACCTGTTTTTTGTGAACATAATTATACACCAATAGACCGTCTTGTGGTAACACGCTAATGTTGAGTTAACTTCCCACTTGTAGATGCAGTCTGTATCTTTACAGAGCGAGAGTGAAAGATGAAGCAGAAGAGCGAGGAGGAGTGGGATGAGTACACTCTATGAAGTGATTCCTTGTCAGGATGATTTCCATTTAAAAGCGCGTCTGCCACTGAAGGCTGTGGTGCAGGTGAATGAAGGGCAGCGCGATATCAATTCAGAAAGCTCCATATTGGAGAAGTTGTGGAGGCAAGCACAGCTGCTGTCATTGCTGATATAGAACACGTTTGAGGGCCGGGATCCGTTTACTTATCTAATTAAGCCCACTTTCCCTTATCTTGTTATTGTAGAATAAAGCTTTAACTTGATCAGTCTAATGCTTAAAAGCATCTGAATTAATGTGTCGCCATAACTATCCTTCCTTCAAAACCAGGTGTTTTAATATAATAATCATGGTAAAAACACACAATGTATGCAACATGCTGTTGCATTTATTAAAAAAGAAACTTATTTATTATTCTTTGATGTCGCATTCAGTTTTGTTTTTTTTTTCCCACCGAAGCCCATTTTTCTGTTTTTTCCCCTCTTTTTAATCTAATTGAACACCTGTTTGGAACTTGCCTTCTCATGGACACAAAGATTGAACATGATGCCGCCATAAAACAGAGCGTTTCTCACAGCCAAAAAATAAATACCGAATACATCTTCCTCATTAGCTCACCTTAAGGCTCATCCGCCTAAACTGTTGTGTTGCCAGCTCATATGGTTCATTTTAATTTCATATTCCTCTCTCACCAGGGGAAATTAGGCGGTGTCAGTCAGCAGAATGTCATTTGAAGGGGAATGGGCCCACCAGCGGAGATCTGGAACATGCCCCAAAGCTTCAAATTCTTGGTTAAAACCCAACTGTAGAGGGTCTCTATCAACATATCACCCGCCCCTTTAAATATAGAATGTCATTTATTTAACCTCCTATGGCTGTGGTTTGCTAATGTTGGCTAAAAGACTCTTTAACTAGCAGAGCATAATTTGATATGCCATGTGGCGCGGTCGTGCCACAGACAATCTATAGGTATAGATTTGCACGGCAGACAATTGGTCAATCAAGATGGTGGACAGCACATCGATTGCCACTAATGTTATGTTTGCAGTCTCTCACAACTGATGCGCAGCTTTAATTAAAACCTCAATGGGACAATTAGTATGAAAAAGGTATTTTCCTTAATGGGTTGAAAATGTCTAAAACCATATTTGAAAATCTGGATTTATTTTTTGACATTTAAACGTGGAACATTTTAAGATTTTGACTTAAAGAAATATGTGAGAATTTGCGTTATTTTTGGTCACTAATCACATTTGTGACATTGCACTGCTTTGTACAAAATGTCAAATGTTCTTGTTTTGACTCAAATTTGACATTAAGAATTATTTTATTGATTTAACAATTAGTCTTAAATTCGAAAAATGCAAAATATAAGCATTTTCACTTGTGGTTTCAGACTTTTGGACCCCAATGTATATGAATCCCTTTCCTTTTTACTGCAGTAATAACTCTCTTCAGGAGAAATTAGTTTAATTTGGTGAAACAAAACTGAAAATGAATGCAGAGATTTGACCGTGATTAGTTTGGCGTGCTCTTTACTAGTCTAAGTGCCATGTTAGACTCGGCGGAATTAGTTTTATCTTGGGGGACTGGAGGCTAATATCATTTTTCAAAGAACAAATGTGCCAGCGCAGCACCAGTAATCCATCTTGGGTCCTTCGCACATTTCGGGCAGCACATGTGTTGCTTTTTATTCCTAGAAGGAATTGTGTGCATATGAGTGTGAAAAAGGGAGATGAGTATCAGTCTGAAAGAATGAAGCTGAAGAGCCATTTGTGATTAAAGGAGCCCGGTTTGAGTACACCCACAAGCCCACAGTGTTTGGCCCTGATAAACACCGTTTCTCTGCAGCTGCTGACCCTGGGGATAGATTTTGCTGGAATTAAAAGCCACTCTTACTACTGGTAATATGCCTTGCACTGCAAACATGAAATGATAACATTTTCATGTATTTTGTTTCTGTTTGGGGCTTTTTGTGTTATTCTGTATCTTATTATTATTATATTTAGTTTATTCTTGAGAACTGGGACAAAACAGGCTGCAGAACTGAAAAAATGCTAGTTTTCGTTATGGAATTGTTTTAGATTAATTTGTTAAACATGTCCTGCTTCTTTCATTTTCTCTCACAATCTCTCACAATGGATATAGTTCAATTGAATATAGTTCAACACCATATCAAAATGATGAATCAAATAGGTAGTAAGTACTGATAAATTTAGCATTAACTTTGATGAATGAATCAGTTGAGTCAAAATGATAGATTCAAACTGATTTTTAGTTCTAGCTATTGAACTGTCACCACAGTCAGATTGAAAACCATGTTTTTTGTAGCATGTTTTAAATGTAGTAGCCATGATGTTCTTTTGCTTGATACTAATAGAACCTACTTAAGATGATGGAAGTTATCTCAAAATCCCAAATAATTTCATTACAAGTTGTTTGATGAATTTAACACATACATGACTGTTTAATGTTTGTCAGTAATGTTTTTAAATGTCTCTAATGCTCATTAAGGCTGCATTTATTTGATCAAATATACAGTAAAGAATTTTAAAATGTGAAATGTACTGCCATTTTAAAATACTTTTTATGTTATAATATAATGTAAATGTAATTTTTTTTCCTGTGATGACAACGTGTTTATTTGACAGAAGAACACCATTTATTTGATATAAATATCCTTTGTAACATTATAAATGTATTTACTTGTAACATTTAATCTAATTTAATTTAAGTACTTGCTGAATCAACGGTCTTATTTTTGTTTTTTTTTTAAAACTGTTGAATGGAGGTGTATGTTATAAGATATAGATATATAATAATAATCAAGATTATATAATTTCTTATTTATTTATTTATTTATTATGTATTTATTATTTATCTTCTATCTATATCTTATTCTGATCTATCTATTATCTATCTATTCTATCTAGCGATTATCTATCTATCTATCTATCTATCTCTCTATTATCTATCTATCTATCTATCTATATATCTATCTATATATCTATCTATCTGATCTATCTATCTATCTATCTATATCTATTATCTATCTATATCTATCTATTAGGATCAGCTATCTATTATCTACTATCTATTATCTATATAGCTATTAATCTATTATCTATCTATCTATCTATCATACTATCTATCATTATCTATCTATCTATCTTCTATCTATCTCTCTATCTATTCTATCTATCTATCTTCTATCTATCTATCATCTATCTATCAATCATCTATCTATCATCTATCTATCTGTGTAAGGACGAAAAATATGAACACCTTTAAGAAGTTTCAGGACATAATGTTTCTTTAAACTTATATTTAAGTTTAAAAGTAGAAATGGTCCTGTTTTGAAATCTAATGGCATGTTTAGTTTAGTTTCCCATGAATCAGTGATTTATATGTAGAATATGAGTGGCTTAAAGCAGAGCATAACATATTTCCATGCACATTATTTAAGTCCTTTTCCCACACAACTGATTTGAAGCTAAATTATGGCAGCTGGTGCCGTGTTGATTTATTTCACGTTGAGAAATGACAGAATTATCTTGTGGAATGGCAAGAGTTGAATGTACCCATACTAAATCAGCACATTGAATAATTGAACAGCGTTGAATGTGTTAAGAAAATTACCTCAGGATAAGTAGTAAGGCAATGCAAGCCTCCTTTTAAGGTGGGGGAAAAAGTGCCGGCATACATCGCAAATGATTCTCTACACTCAGCTCTGCGGCTCGAATATAAATTTGGCACCTGTTTATTTTAGGTTTACAAAAGTAGAGATTGGTACTTCTTCCTCCACGTTTGTCTTTACTCTCTTCCTTTTTCATTTTTACAAATCTCCCCATTGCCATGGAAACTTAATGCTGGTCCCCCAGAGACGAGGGGTCAACGTGCCTAGCGCTCACAGGAAATGTCACAGCCGCTTTAGCTCGCAACTGCGCCGTTCTTTTGCTATTTTAATACCGAAAGGAGAAACACACTATTGTTCACAGCTGGTTGTCTGAAATGCCTGCTCTTTGAGCTCGGCTAGGTGTCCAGATGCTTCTGTCAATCATTTCTTATCACTCCCATTATATCTGAATTGCCAAGCCCTTTGGACACCCGCGGAGTGAGCGACACCCGCATTATTAAACCCAAGAGCTGTCTCTGACTGACAAACCAAATAATGCCCATCGCAAAGAATAGATAAAAGCCATGGGTGAATTCTATGTGAGTCAGTCAATTTCAGCGGTTTCTCTTGTAAATACGCCCCAAATTTGGAGCATATTAGAGATGTTGAGCTCATGGCACATTGGATTTACATCTCTTCATATTTTTGCCTTTATATATCAGAGTATCTCGAAGAAATCAATGTATTTCCCAGTATTTCTGATTTATAGTGAATTTAATCAATATGGCCTGCATTATAAATGCAACTATACCACATTAACAGTAAGTCAGTAGGATGCTGTAATTTGTAAAAGTTTGACATGGTTATGTGAGTGTCAGATGCGGCGATAATGAATGTTATGTCTTAAGAACTATTGACTCGTATACACTAAAAAAATCAATATCAATTACCTGGCTATTGGAAAAGTGTCAGAAGACAACCTTTCCGTTTCCCATTTTTCCCTTCTCCTCTTTTTCCCTTGACCAACAAGTGATTGCTCTGTTGTTCTAGCGATAACGGCGAAACTCATCGGAAGGCTCTTTTTTTTTTCTTTCTTCGTGGCAGTAATTGCAGACTAACCTTGAGGTTGAGTCGTCGAAAGTAAAGGTACGCTCATCAAGGTGGCTTCCCTTAAGCAGATCTCTTGACAGAGCGTGATCTGAAATGACCTGTTTCTGCCTTTCCCTGTTTATTTATCCAACTGACAAGGTCGTCAGTTTATCAAACATGTTTCCCAGCAGAAGGCCTGCTGAGATATGGACACATGATCCATCTAAGTAACGGCAGGAGCTCTCTCACACCCCTCTTTAGGGTATTAGCCCTCAACATAGATCAGCCCTTCACGTTTGGGTCAACCCTCGTGCCCCATTTGGAGGATAAAATGACCTATCTGGTCCTTCTGTAGACGCTGCTTCACCCTGCTACATGACCCTCCCTCTGGGTCCTTGGTAAATGTTTTTTTTTTAAAACATCGCTGATGGAACACAACCTCCAGGTAGGTCAGAGAAGGCCAGTTAGTGCAAGAGAGTTGCAACCCGCTTAAATGCACTGTCCTGGGTCATATTTGGGAGCTCGTACAGTTATGCAACATTATTTATGAGACTTTGCCTTTGTACTTGAGTTCTATTCACACTGTTAGCAATTCAAATACTGCAGGTTGTTGAGTCTTTACTGTTGGTCACTAGTTGGCAGATTTATCCATGCTCCTGTTGAAAGTCGGCTGCTTGCTTCACACTGCTGCCTGTTTGCAAGAGTTTAACTCTTCTGAACTTGGAATGCCAATGGCCACTGTCACTCATGTTGCTGCCAATTGAAAAATTAATGACTTAGGTCACTTTGTCTGCAAATCGCTATCAGGATGAAAGCTCAAGAAAAGCAGGAAACTCAAGAGAGATGAAGAAGCAGAGGGTGAGAGAGGGAGGTAATGGGATCAGGAGCTAAAACAAGTCAGATTTTAACCTGTCAGAATATGCACTGTATATTCTCTGAGAATATTTATAACAGCATTTTTTATATATATTTTACATAAAAAATTTTATTCAGCAATGCCTCTTTTATTTTATTCTAATTTATCAAATTTTTTGCAATATTATTATTATTATTATGTTGTTTAAAATTTATTTTAATCTGATTTTAGACTCATGGTCATCAAATCAAACACAAAATGGTTAATTGTTTTGCTGTTTGTTTTTTGCAAAAACCGAGATTAGGAATTCTTGTTTTTCTATCATGATTTCCTCTTTTTGAACACAAGGTGGTCAATAAATTATTTTGTGTGTTTATTTCACCTTGCTTAAGACTGTTCTATTTAACCTAGCGTTAAGTGGAAGAAATTCTGAAGAGCGTGTTTAAGAGCTTGTTGAAGTTTAAGTGATGCGCTCAGACTGCAAATGCCTGAACAAAGTCAACAGGATTTTTATTATTCCACTCATGCTTCCATTTCAGAAGCAGATGTTTTGAAATGAAAAAGAATAAATTAACAAATATTAAGGTCATGTTCCTTCACGCATTACAAGATTTTTCAGAACTATGCCTTTAGTTTTGTACCATTCTTACAAAACAAAACAAAAATTACAATTAAAAAGAGACCAATTCAGAGAGGTTTCTGGTATAGTTTTTGGCCAGTAAACAGCCAGAAGAGGCAACAAGTACTGTATTTAGCCCACACTGTCCAGTTTATGATTTCCAGAGGAAAGCTCCTACAGGATGTCTCTAAATAATACATCCTATCTGTCTTCCCCAGCAAAACATAAAAGGACATAATAGCTCGCTTTTGCCGCAGTGGCATAGATGTCTTTGTATCAACTCTAAGTACACTTCTGGGGAGATTAGAGAATTCCCTGCAACATAGTGCCTATCTTTAAACTGCTCACCAGCGCCGTGTCATACAGGCTTGTATCCTGGTAGGAGATTTACAGCTGTCCTTATTAGCTGTTACGAACAGGAGATGTGGAGATCAGCACTCAGGTTCATCTCGCTGGTGAATTATTGATAGGTCTTCGTTCACTCAGACTTGATGGAGGGACTGGTGTACTTGTCCAGGAATAGATAGATGCTCTCCGAGTATGTTGAAGTCCACAGACTGCACCACCAACCTTAGGAGTCTTCGCTGTTTGAACCCATCAATGTCAGAATGCATCCATTAGGTTTGCTTACTCTGCTGAAAATACTGGCTTAGGAATTTTCACACTGGCTTACACTGGTTAATGCTCTTTTTGGTGGATCAGCATAGCCAAATTTTGCTGGTTAAACAAGTTATAAAGCCTGGTAGAGACACCGTCAGCATCTCATGATGATTGAAGGATGAAATTTAAATTGCTCAGATGTTGTTCTTTCATAGCTCTGGAACCTTTTTAAATTACGCTTTATTTAAGTATCAACTTTTCTTTAAATGTTTCTCCTAAATTTCCCTAAGAGAAGCAAACTTTCTCAGGATAGAAATCTAGGAAATAAGAGACTTTCTCCTGGAATAGCCGTCTCAAACAAATGTATCTCATAGCTGCAAATGCAGGAGAGCTACAGTGGGGGAAAAAAAAGTATTAGTCAGCCACCAATTGTGCAATTTCTCCCACTTAAAAAGATGAGAGAGTCCTGTAATTTTCATCATAGGTATACCCTCAACTATGAGAGACAAAATGAGAAAAAAAAAATCCAGAAAAAATCACATTGTAGGATTTTTAAAAAATTTATTTGCAAATTATGGTGGAAAAATAAGTATTTGGTCAATAACAAATATATATTCATCTTTGTTATATACCCTTTGTTGGCAAAACCTTTTCTGTAAGTCTTCACAAGGTTTTAACACACCGTTGCTGGTATTTTGGCCCATTCCTCAAAGCAGATCTCCTCTAGAGCAGTAATGTATTGGGGCTGTCGCTGGGCAACACGGAATTTTCAACTCCCTCCAAAGATTTTCAATGAGGTTGAGATCTGGAGACTGGCTAGGCACTCCAGGACCTTGAAATGCTTCTGTACGAAAGCCAATCCTTCAGTTGCCCGGCGGTGGTGTTTGGGTCTTGTCATCGCTGAAAGACCCAGCCCGTTTCATCTTCAATGCCCTTGCTGATGAAGGAGGTTTTCACTCAAAATCTCACGATACATGGCCCCATTCATTCTTTCGTTTACACGGATCAGTCGTCCTGGTCCCTTTGCAGAAAAACAGCCCCAAAGCATGATGTTTCCACCCCCCATGCTTCACAGTAGGTATGGTGTTCCTTGGATGCAACTCAGCATCTTTCTCCTCCAAACACGACAAGTTTGAGTTTTTACCAAAAAGTTCTATTTGGTTTCATCTGACCATATGACATACTCCCAATCCTCTTCTGGATCATCCAAAATGCTCTCTAGCAAACTTCAGACGGGCCTGGACATGTACTGGCTTAAGCAGGGGGACTCGTCTGGCACTGCAGGATTTGAGTCCATGGCGGCGCAGTGTGTTACTGATGGTAGCCTTTGTTACTTTGGTCCCAGCTCTCTGCAGGTCATTCACTAGGTCCCCCCGTGTGGTTCTGGGATTTTTGCTCACAGTTCTTGTGATCATTTGACCCCACGGGGTGAGATCTTGCGTGGAGCCCCAGATTAAGGGAGATTATCAGTGGTCTTGTATGTATTCCATTTTCTAATAATTGCTCCCACAAGTTGATTTCTTCACACCAAGCTGCTAACCTATTGCAGATTCAGTCGTCCCAGCCTGGTGCAGGTCTACAATTATGTTTCTGGTGTCCTTTGACAGCTCTATGGTCTTGGCCATGGTGGAGTTTGGAGTGTTACTGTTTGAGGTTGTGGACAGGTGTCTTTTTTACTGATAACGAGTTCAAACAGATGCATTAATACAGGTTAACGAGTGGAGGACAGAGGAGCCTCTAAAGAAGAAGTTACAGGTCTGTGAGGGACAGAATTCTTGCTTTTTTGTAGGTGACCAAATACTTATTTACAGAGGAATTTACCAATTAATTCTTTAAAAATCCCACAATGTGATTTTCTGGATTTTTTTTCTCATTTTGTCTCCCATAGTTGATGGTATACCTATGATGAAAATTACAGGCCTTCTCTCATCTTTTTAAGTGGGAGAACTTGCACAATTGGTGGTGACTAAATACTTTGTGCCCCACTGTACACAAAAGCAGGTCATTCCTTGATCTAGATAAGACAATGTGCTGGCCTATTTGTTGGTAGTCTCTGGAGGTAGGGTGCTTAACGGAGGAGCCAGGGAGAAAGGAAAAGAAGGGGAAAACTTCACCACTATCATTGATAAACTGTATTTAACCTGCTTTGTTGTGCCTGCAATTGTTGTTGCATATCCATATCTGATGTTTGGCTTACATTTTTGATGTGATATATATATATAAGATATATATTAATGCTGCCATCCAAAAGTTTAGGTTCAGTAATAAAATTAATACCTTTATTAAGTGTGCAGTATCAAAAGGGACAGTAAAGTCATTTAAGTTCGTTTAATAAAAAATTCTGTCTTTTGACCCTTTATCAAGGGAAGCCTGAAAAAATGAATCAGTTTCCATAAAAATATTAAGCAGTACGATTGTTTTCAACATTGATGAGAAATGTTTCTTGAGCACCAACTCTACATACAGTATTAGAATGATTTGGGAAGGATCATGAAGACTGGAGTAATGACTGCTGAAAATTCAGCTTTGCCAATGCAGGAGTAAAAAGATATTAAAATATACTGAACTAGAAAACATTGTAAAAAATATTTCACAATATAACTGTTTTTACTGTATTTTTATATTAAAAATAAAAAATCAACCTTGGATAGCATTAAAAAGTATTTTCAATATCATTAAGAATTTCTTACCAACCAAACTTTTAAACTGAAATGTTCCACTAAGATAAAAGATGTGTGACAGACGCTGAAGGCTTTCCACTAGATGTTGGAACATGGCTGCAGGGATTTTCTCGGCACTGAGGTCAGAAACTGATGTTCCAATTCATCCCAAAGGTGTTCAGTGGGGTTAATGTGTGGGCTTTGTGCAGGCTAGTCGAGTTCTTCACACTCAGTAAACATATTTTACTAGTGCCATCCTATGACAGTGCCATGGGCAAAATCACTGAGCTCTTCGGTACACCCTATTCTACTGAAAATGTTTGTCTAAGGAGATTGCATGGGTGTACATTTGATTTTATGCGCATGTTAGTAATGGATGAAGCTCAAATAATATGTGATTGTCCATTTTGTGCATGTGTGCAGAAAACACCATATCTGACCATTGTGTGTTTAGCCATTTTTTATTTTCTCTCTTTTACAATGTGTTTACCAAATTATCATTACATTTGCCACACTTCAAAAATGTTAATTAGAAGTGTATAATTTATTGGGGTCTCCCCAGAATCATTAATGAAATCCACAGTTTGTGGAAATGGATTATTTATATTCAATGTTTAGTCCACACCAATTAAACATCTCTCCCCCCCAAGCTATCACAGCTTTTCAAAATAGTACCATCTACAGTACACTATGGCACCATGTTGTTGTGTTTTTTTTTCTCTCTCTCTCATTTCCTTTTTTTACGCACATTCATAACATTATCATGTATAATTTGCTTATGGCTAACTCCTTGAGTACTGTGGCTAGAACAATTAGAATGCCATCATGAATTAATGAAGGCCTCCATTTTTTTCTCCTTAATCATCAAGGTCTCCACATCATGCATTTTATCTTTGACAATGTGTTTTTAAGACCCTTTTATGTGCGTATGCACTACATGGGTTAAAGGCCGTTATTGTGCAAAGATCATTTCGTATTTGAATTTGTGAACTGATTTTTCCATTGACCTACATAAAAACAGGTGTTTAAATTTACATTGGTTTGATTCTGGTTCAAGGATCAATATTTGAAAATATTTTAATGATCATTTTAAATGGCTTATGGAAAATATCCTGGCAGCATGAAGACTTTGTCCAAATACTCCTTCCAACAATTTTCTTTGTGGGAAAAAAACAAGCATTTCAGTGCCACCCGTCTTCCTCTTAAAAACACGTTGGCAGCAAGTTTGTTGAAGGTGGGGATTTGAGATCTGACAAGACAAAGGATTCTTAGCATGTGCAAAGGCTGAAAAACATTCAAAACTGTCCCGAAATTGCACTCTTTTCCCCCAAAATGGTCTCTGTAAGAACGTCTAGATCATCTTGCATCACACACTTAAAATCTTTCCTGAAGTCTTGAGTCTTAAATAGCTGCAAAACCTGTCGTCATACTTATATCCTGTCAAAAAATAAATCGCTTTTGTTGATTGTTGGTTTGAAATCACAGAAGCAATCTGAAGTAATATTATCATGTGTGTGTATATTTGCATTGCAGAATTGCTATACTGGAGAGTGGAAGCCTTCGGATATACAACACCACTAAAGCGGATGCTGGCACGTACACGTGTGTTGCCCATAACCAGTTTGGCGAGGCCAGCAGCTCTGGAAACCTACTTGTTAAAGGTATTTGCTTCAGTTCAGTAATTTTGGAGTCTGAGGATAATAAAGTCTCTTCTGCCACATATTTATTGGATATTTGGTTTTATACAGAACATTCTGTGTTATGCATCCGCCCAATTCGCATTACAACATCTTTTCTGTATGCTCATATGTATTTTGTCTTGAGTATATACCTTCCAAAGCTATCTGATCTTAGCCAAGTGGAATCCTTTTATTTCCTAATGAGATGAAGGAGTGTAGTGTCAGAACACCAGCATGGGGAACCCGGAGGGACCCAAATCACACTTGTGTTGAGTCACTGGAGCAGTGAGTTATTATGCTGTATTAAATATGAATGAGCAGTGGGTGTGTGGTGCCGAGCATGTTCACTTAGAAGTGTTCTAAGGCTGGGGGGATTTTCAGGATGTAAGAACCACTCAGTTGAGGTCTCCATACCCTGAAATTTCAGTTTGAATTGGAATTTAGGTGTCAAACAGGATGCGTGCTTGCAATTCGAATTTTAAAAAGACATTCTAAAGTTAAGCAGCTGCAGTTTTTAAGTCGAAAAGACAAACTTAAATCTTGGCTGGACATCCTTCAGTTTCAGATGCAATTCAAATTCCAATTCAACTTCTTGTGGGGTTTTGCCAATTCATTTCCAACGTATTCATATAAAAGACTAATTCTTCAGTTCTGTATTTTGCACAGCCCTGAAGATGGGAGTGTCTGTTGTCTGGTTGTGTGCGTTACAAAATATTGTAAGCCCAGTGAAATGAATCACATATGTGATTAATTGCAACATTATGCATTAAGGGAAGGAATTAATTAAGGCCATTTGGAGCAGTCCGGACTCTCATTTTTTATTTAATTCTGTTTTTAAATTGGATGGGATGCCAGCAGTACTTGAACCACCAACTGTTATTTGCCCAGAAAGTTGGCAAAAAATCATAATGAAGGTGAACCAGGCAGCACGACTACAAATTTAGATTTAGTTACAGTATTTGGCAAAGGTCAAAATAAATGAGGAGAACGGCTGTGAAAAAATAATACACCAAAATCACAGATTTTTCTAACTGGTCGGGATTGGATTTTTCAAAGGTCGCCCAAGGTGGCTGAAGAACAGTGGCTAATTTGTTCTATAGTTTTTACTGAGAGATAAAATCAAAAGTGCAACTGTGAAACACAATTTTACCTAAACTCCTCAGGGGAAATTAATCTTGTCCGAATAGGGCTTTTCCTTCATATTACAGTTTGTTTATTTAGGATAAATTAAATCCAAGCGCTTCAGAAAGTAAGTAAGGGTGAGTAATTAATGACAGAATTTTCGTTTTTGGGGTAACTAACCCTTTAAACCAGCCTTTTCCAGTACAGCTATCAGAAGCACTTTGTAAAAGTGGTTTCCAACCATTTTATTGATGGTCTTTCAAATATATGTCCTTAACAAACATTCAATAGGTTTATTTTAATGTGATCCTGCAGAAAGCAAAGTTACAGGTCTATAAAAACCTCTGTATTTATCACCTCACTCACATAAAGTTCTTTTAAAAGTGAATAATTTCTCAAACCGCAGGGTTTCTTGTGCCTTAAGTTTGACGTTTTAGTCTACTTCATTAACCTTTATCAGCCATTGAAACCCTAAATCATTGCATGTCAAGGGGAGATCCATCAAAATCTCAATAAATATTGAGTTTCCTTCATTTTGTATTCGTATGTATTATCAAGTTATTGACATGACGCATGGCAACGTGGTGTGAGTAAATGGCATTTATAGATAGATGGACTGGGGCAGAGGACCTTAACCACGACTGATAGATATATTCAATGACGCTGGGCACTTTTCACTTGCCAAACATGTCAACTGAAGTGATACGCCACTGGCAGCTATATGTCAACCTCCATTTTATCTCCATTAGTATGTCAGATGGGTGTACACATGCTGCATCAGCAAAGAAAATCCATAAATATACCATACAGTCAAAACGAATGTACACTACTTTAGAGGGACGCAAAAACCTTATGCACTGCAAAAACATTCATCTCTAGTATCATCACGTATTTGTTGTTCCAGAATCAAACTGATACCGTATGGATAGCTTCTAAAGGTCTAGTATATATGTTGGAACTGGTTGACCATTTTTTTTATTTATTTTTATAAAAAAATTGAGATTATTGAAATTAAATTCATTGTAAGCTTGTTTAATGCCTGGACATTTAATATATGGTATTTCTTCTCAGTATAAAACAAAAGGTAACAATGATTGAAATTACTAATAGTCATGGAAGTGATGTAGAGAAACTTTATATTTTTATTATATACTCTAATATATATATATATCGATATTATATCTTTATATATATATATATATAATATATATATATATATTCGGAGTAGAGTAGTACTATGTGTGAATCAGTATCGGCAAACACCACAAAAAAAAGCATGTGTAAGTTTGAACACCTGCGAATACTAATGAGATCACGTAGTCCACAATCCACGTGTTTGTTCTTGTTCTAAGTTTAATGTAGTTTTCTCCCCCAAAAAAACAGTCTGACATAAAAAGAAATCTGTTGTGACTGAGAGCGCTGTCATGTTTACTTAAAGGTTCAATCCATTTTTGTTTCCATCCGCACACGTTAGTCATCTCTGAGGCCTTCAGAAACCAGCTCAACAGCTCTCTAATAAAGCACCTTGGAGGTAGTTCTACTTTTAGTGGTTGCTATAGTGACCGCTTTGATTGTTTCATTTGCCCTTTTTTAAGATGCAAATGTCTTTTGCATGAGTCATATCATAATTCTTTAACGCCACTGATTCCTCTATATTTAGAGATGATCCATAAGGCTGCCTGGTGTAAAGTGTGCACATTTTGTGTTGTAACACAACATCTGTTTTTGATAGTTTTTTTAACATGAAGATGAAAAGCTTGCATGTTATATATGAAATAAAGCAAGACAACCTGCTGATTCATATGATACCCGTTCTGTCATTTAACATCCATTAACATGGACAAATCCCATTATAGTTTATAGCTAGCTCAAAATAGTTTTTGTGCAGTAAATCCTTTATATTTTCATACAGCGGTCACCTCAGGAGGCTGGTGGTTATGTATGCTAGTAATTTCACCCCTGTAGCTCATTTTTAACTAGTTAAATTAATGGTAGTATAACACTCCCTGGTACCAAAATGCCTATTTTGTCTATCATAAATCAGATATTTGTTAATACAGACAAATTGTTTGTTTTCTCTGCCAGTTACTTGTAAAATCTTAATTTGTCTGTGTTCTCATAGACATGTTAATAATTTAAAAATGCATTACTTGCATTATAGATGATCTATGCGGTCAGAGTAGTTTAGACAGAGAGCGAGATGGATGAGTATCTTCTAAGTCTTTTATGTTGAGTCTCCTCTTTTTTTCTCACCAGTGCGAGTGTTGTACAGTCACCCGGTTTTTCACTTTCTAACACTGACATATTTAATTAATCAAGAGTGAAATTCTTTAATCTGGAGATATTTAATTTAAGAATGAAGCTCCACAGATCATTTCACATCGTAAAGGTTGAAAAGCTGGCTCATAATTATTATTATCCATCTCTAAAAACAGAATTAGCTCTTGAAAGGATGTTTTATTTCTCATTTGCGGGACTTGGATTTCACACTCAAGCAATAACTGCTCTTTCAACTCAAACCGGAGTCAAAAAAGAGCCTAACAGGATGGTTATTGGTTCTCAGCCTGCCTCATTACTTCAAGTCACCGTCTGCCCTGTGCATGTTGTTTGTTCGTCGCATCATCTCGCACCTTTTTATTCCATTATTTCTCTTCATTAACGCAGTCCTCAAACATGTCCGCTCTGTCATTATGGATGACATTTATCCAGACACTTTGTAATGCGTCTGAGGACGGGGAGCAGCCCATTAAATTGGTTATCAATCAGCTTGCGGAGAAAGATGCATCTTTTCTATCTGGATGAATTGCACAATTATCTTCAGATTTATATTTGAGAGAGAGTGTCACCGGCGTCTATTTGACACCCACCCTGAGCGTTTACTCTCGATTGTGCGTCGGTGCATCCTTGCTGACGTACAAATGTTCCCCTATATGATCTAGCACCTAACTGTCACTATCAATAAGGCGATGAGACTAAGACAGGGACATTTACATCATGCAATTTCATTTAGGAGTGGAAACCTGGTTTGCCCGTGTACATCAGCATCTGCCGTAGCCCTTATGGGAGATGACAGTGGTTTATTTAAATTGACTGCGGTGATATGAGGGCTGAAACATACCTGTCACATTAGATTCCCATTGGATAAGTTGGACGTAAACCCTCCCAGCAAACAGCAGTTGGAAACCGAGCATTGTGTCAGCCCTGGTGATGTCCCAATCATCAGAACGCTGAGAGGATATTACCCAGATTAATTAGTCTTAATTAGAAATTGATTTTGCTGGACAGAGATTAACTGAGGATCAAATCATGTGTTTGGATGTTGGACAATGATATCAGAGCTGGGGAGCGATCCTTCTCGTAATGAGTTCCCTTGCTGTTGCATGCAACGTTCACAATTATCCCACCAGCACCTCGTCGCTTAAAACTGTAGTGCACGCATTGAAACATAATCAAAAAATAAATAAGATGTAAGACTGTTTAACCACTTTATTACAAAAAAAAAAGTAGTAAAATTTTTTTTAATGCATTTTGATAACAAAAAAACTATCATAAAATAGTGGTATAATATATTCCTTATTGTTATGTTTTAAAATAAACAATAAGGAATATACTTATAAATGTATTAGTTATTAAGTTAGATATTGTAATATATATATTTTTTTCATTTACAGTAGACCACTTTATAATTGTATAGTTTCTTTAGGGGTTTTTTCATCACTACTATTACTACGTATTATTTATATAATTTGTTTTAATGTTATTATAGTATATTATATTATATCATTTATAATATATACAGTATATTTTACTTTCAGTGGTGTTCAGTAGTGTCGTTGCATATTTGACAAGTAAATGTTTATTTTGGCTCATTTTCATTAAAGGCTTTTATAATTGTGATTTGATGGAATTTTACCCAAGGCTCTTTTGAAAAAGGACTAAATGCATTACTTGACTAAATATGAGACTGCAATATTCAAGTAGAAATATTAGAGGCAGACGAATAACGTGTAGTCTGGCTCTAGGATACTTCCACAGACCATTTAACCATGCTTGGTCATTCTGTAGTAGTGTTTTTCTGTTCCTGTCACCTTCCTTTCTACCACTATGAAGCACGACATCAGCAATACAGAAGAAGCTGAGTTCATTTCAAATGTGTGAACACACTTTTGAGGTCATTGGCGTTTCTCTTCAAGAAAGAGTAGGTCTGAAAGTTTCCACAGGTTGCCCTGTTAACATATAGGGTCTCATCCTCTCTCAACAGCTTTAATGATAGACAGTAATAGTAACAAGGTATTATGTGAGATGAATATCACTCAGATTACGTCAACGAGAGCTTGAGGGCGTCAGGTCTTTTAAACGAGGTTATCTATGCAATCTGTCACAAATGATGATGGAGCAGGGTAATAAGAGGCATTTTCTCCAGTTTTACAACCTCGAGAGTAGGACAGCAGTGTCAGCTTTGCCTTGAATGAATTCTCAGGTTTCACTTCAGAGATTTTCTTGCCGCTGTTCAGGGCTGCATTTGTCTGCATTTGAATTTGCGGATCAGCGCAACCACGCTTTCCCTCATTGAGGTGCATTTCATTCATTGAGACTACAATAGGAGGTATTAATAGCTTCTTGTTGGCTTACAATGGTAATTTTTCACCTGTTCAGTTCAGGCTGATGCTTGTTTAAATATAGACCGTAGAGAAATCCGCCTTGTTTGGAGACCCCAAGCCACTAAAGGGAGCCGAGGGACATCTGTCTACTATAAGAGACGGCAAACAATAACATGAGTACATTACAAGGAGAACAGGATGAAAGTGGTGAAGATATCGGGGGTGGGAAAAAAGGTACATTGTTCAACGAATTCTCCAACAAGTGCCGTTCCTACAGGAGAAGAGCGAGTAACATGCACTCTTCTGGGCTTCAAGGCGAGTGCTGTTGAATTCTGAATTAAATTGCCAGGCTAAGAGTTGACAGTAGAATACCAGGCAGTGGCGTATTGTCATCCCATTGTGTGAATCTGACAGACAGTCGGTGAGAGATCTCATCCAAACAATAAAAGAAGCGAGACTCATCCGACGGCCCCTCATTGTGTTCAGCACAAAACCCATAGCAATGCACCTGTTAGCTTTGCCTTTCCAGTTTGATATCAGTCGAGATGGGAAAAGGTTGTTTCATGTGTCGTAGACCTGTAATTCCAGAATTGAATCCTCACACATAGATTGGAGGTCGTGCAGGGTGCTTTCTGCATAAATTTGCGCTCGTCTGAGGTATCGTTCACCGTGCTTAATTTAGTCAGACTGACATTTCAGCGGAATACACACAGCACCCTCAAGAGGTGCAAAAGCAAACTGCTGCAGAATTTTTGCACCTGTTCTACACAAGACTGCACTGAAAGTGGAGGAGCAGGCGTGCTTGTCGTGTTCCCTCGTGAAAAGGCATCAGTCTCTGTGTGAACTGAGACTTGGAAAGAAAGTGAACTGGGCGCCAGCCCTGCCGGGGCTGGTGGTGTGTTATCTGTTTTTCGGAGTAGTGCATTCTGGGAGAGCAGATGGGATTTTAGGGGCTTAGACAGTGACACATGGTGGAGCTCAGGGACCGTTCATGGGATATTCACCTCTCAGTCCGTCCTCAGATATTGGCCTGTAAACTGACCACCGTCTGTCATGGAGCTCTGAACTTGATCTTACTTTTAAGCAATGTTCATTTGTAGTTTAATGAAAAAAGTTTATTTGAAATAATTACGATATGTGATTGATTCATTAATTGAATTAATCATAATTTCGCTCTTTGAAAATTTCGCAAATTAAGATAATTGAAAGACATTATTATGGCTGATGAGTCAATAATTTAATATAGACTACAGTTCAAAAGTTTGGGTTTGGTAAGATGTTTTTGTTAACTGTTTTGTTAACTGTTTAACAAAACAGTTAACAGCTGTTTTGTATTTTTAATATATTTTAAAATGTTAAAATGCATCCTTGCTAAATAAAAGTATTAATTTCTAGAAAAAAAATCTTACTGACCCTTGTGAATGGTAGTGGCTTAGAAGTATAATGACTTTGAAAAAGATTCAAGGTGAACTATTAATACAGTGGGTATAGGGGGAAAAAAATCACCTTTTGCTTTAATTACAGCCTTTAGTCTTTTGGGATTTGTCTCTATTAACTTTGCACATCTAGACTTTGCAATATTTGCCCACTCTTCTTTGCAGAACCGCTCGAGTTCAGTAAATTTGATGGTGAACGTTTGAGGACTGCAGTCTTCAAGTCATTCCACAGATTTTCAGTGGGGTTTATGTCTGGGCTCTGAGTCTGACCTAGACCATGAACGGACATCTCACCTTTTTCTCTTTTGCTGTTGTTGCGTCATTCGTTAGTTGGAAGGGGTAACCCTTCTTCCCATTGACAAAGTTCTGGCAGGCAGCAGAGTTCCTCACGAATCTTGACCTGTATTTGCTCCTTCCATTTTTCTTTATCTGACAGTGCTACAGTAGCTCTCTGCAGAGAAAGCAAACCAAGAACAGGCTATCACAACTCTAGCTTACGGAGGAATGCTCGCTATTTGGATGGTGAGCTGTGTGGATTACCGCCAGACATTTCGTTTAGTGTGAGAAAATAATTAAATTTGAGTCCAATCTGAAGGTGTGTTTTGTCAAAGCTCGGTCGTTGACTGCATGTGGCCTTTCTTGAGGATTGGCTTTTATCTTGCAACCCTCCCATACAAGCCACATTTGTGGAGAATTTGTGATATTGTTGTCGTATGCACACAATGAGCACTCTTTGTCATAAATTCCTGCAGCTGCTTCAGAGTTGCTGTAGGCCTCTTGATAGCCTCTCTGAGCAGTTTCCTCATGGCTTTTTCATCTAGTTAGTTTGGTGCGACGTCCTGATCCAGGGAGGGTCTATGTTGTACCAAATACCTTCCACGATCGGACTTATATTTCCCTTATTATTAGAAATTGATAAAGCACTTTGAATACTTGTATCCATCTTGCCCTGTACCATTTGCAGTCCAAAACATTACCTGGAGATCTTTTGACATGTGCACTTTGCACCCATAAGTTGATTGTTTGTCTTCAAGTTGTCACTACATAGGATGAAATGCTCCAGGAAAGCTCTTTTTAAGATGAAGCTTAATTCAAAATGACCAAGTAATACCAGTTCAAAGTGGATGGAATTTGTGTGCCATGACGAATGGTGATTAGCTACACTAGTCATTTTTAAGAGGGGGTGATCTTTTTTTCAACTCAGTTATTATGTTTTTTTGGTTTTTTGAAATTGTGGGTGTTCTATCTTTCACTTGATTGTTATAGGTTGCACAGAGTAAATACAGCTGGATATAACAAAAACTGTGTCCATCTTCATTTCAGGCTTCAAAGCAACAAAATGTGATTATTTTAAAGGGGGGTGATTATTTTCTATACCCACTGTATATTGTTTTCCAGAGCCAACAATCATTACAACTGCTCCCAACACGTTGGACGTGACCGTCGGCGAGAGCATCATTCTTCCCTGCCAGGTGTCCTACGATTACTCGCTGGAGCTCAAGTTCACCTGGTTTTTCAACGAGCAGCTCATCCACTTCGGCAGCCATGGAGGATACTTTGAAAAAGTTGGCGGAGTAAGAAGAAAATAATTACAAATACCTTATTCAGTGGTTTATATATTTATACTGCATCCAAAAGTTTCTGCTAATACTGGGAGTGCCAAGATGTAGTGAATAGTTTTTGGCTGGTCATGTGATTTCATCATGGCAGTCACAATGGAATATGACTACGCTTATATAGAACAAAATAACATGAGAAAATCTAGATTCCTAATTTCCTTTTATTTAATGCCACCATAACCTTTAATAAATATCACATTAATATTATTTTATTATTGGCAGCCTACTTAGTTTTGGAACAGAGCCTTTTTTATTTCATTAATTTTAACTAGTAGTTTTTCCTTTCTTTTAAAAAATATTAAGGACTAGTGCTTTGCCTATTAGCTGGAACCTGATTCAGGGAGCCATATTCACTTCACATACATGTATGCAAAATTATATCAACTGTAATTGATAACATATTGTACTTAAGGTATTCATATCGAGTACTTTCAACTGAATTGTTGGGGTAAAAAAATCACATTAATCCTTTCATTAAATTCCAGTTTTGAGTTTGTGAATTTATGATAAGAGATTTTCCCATTATATGTGCAGCCACTGACAACCCATTCTGTATTAATCCAGAGTATAATTACGCTTCCCACTCAGTGATATGAATTACAGCACTTGTACAGTCACATGCGTTTCTTTTCTTTTCATTAAAGGTTCATGATATTTTTTTGTGGGGTGAGGGGCTGATTCTCAGCATCTTGTTCATCATGTCATCCGAGGAGCCCCGTCGCCAAATAAACAAGCGATGGAGAACTTTCTAGATGGAAGTGCTCTAATTTTAAGAGCGAAAACTGCCACTCTTATATTATTTAACATGATTACTATGATTTAATATGAGCAATGTATCTTAATAGCAGCACTTTAAGTGAAGAATGTGGAGAAAGTGTATACCCTGGATGAGTAAAAAAAAATGCAAAGTTATTAATTCCACATTAATAACTTTGGGAAGTCGTGGCCTAATGGTTAGAGAGTCGGACTCATAACCCAAAGGTTGTGGGTTCGAGTCTCGTACCGGCAGGGATTGTAGGTGAGGGGAGTGAATGTACATCAGGGCGGCCTTCTCGTATTGTCCCAGCTCTTCAATACCACGACTGAGGTGCCTGCCTTGCCCTTGGCAAGGCGAGGCGAACACTCGTGTTCCCACTGGCTCCCGGCTCCCAACGGGCGGGCTCGCAGCATAATGGCTGCTCACTGCTCGCGGCTTGTGTGTTCACGGTGTGTGTGTGTTGCCCCGTGTTCTGTGTGTGTGGCCGCTATTGGATGGGTTAAATGCAGAGGGCACTTAATTCTGGAGATGTGGGTCACCATACTTTGGCGCACATGTCACTCCTCCACTGCACTTCATGATGCAGATGCATTTTGCGGGGGGGGGGGGGGGGAAGTCATTTAAACCATTCTAAGAGTCTTTTAAGGCAATAAGCCATGGTAAGGGGGGGAAAACACTTTTTATATATAATGTCTCATTAATCCTAGTTTGTGAACAGCTGTACAGAAAGCTGGGGAAAATGTTGCTTATTAACACTTTTATTGAGCAAGGATGGCTTAAATTGATCAAAACATGACTAGTGCAGACACTTTAATGTTAGGTGTCAAAGATTTCTGTTCCAAATGAATGCTGTTCTTTTGAACTTTCTATAGCAGTACACGGTGTTCTTTACAGTGTTCCTTAATTTCTTAAAAAAACATTTAGCACAGTTTCGCACTTTCAGCAGTAATTCCCCAAATGCAGGCAATCGGAAATCAGCATATTAGAATGATTTCCGAAGGATCGTGTGACACTGAAGTAATCATGCTGAAAGTTCAGCTTTGCGATCACAGGAATAGATGTTTTAATATGTTTTCATTTTAATGTGTTTTAAAATGTAATTTATTTAAAATTGCTGGTTGTTATATAGTATTAAACCTCTAGTGCGGATTAAAGACATCTGTTAAAAACAACAAAAAATCTTATCAACCACATACTATTGGACAGTAGTGTTAGTACATTTTAAAACAATTTTTAAAAAACAAGCTAATTCAATAGAAAATAAGCATAAGAGAAATACATATAATTGAGTAAAAAATAAGTTTCCTTTCTCTACCCAAACTGTGAATCCTTACCATGACTTTGATCTTTCTCGTTTAGCAGCACTCGGCAGGTGACATCATGATCCGGAACATTCAGCTGAGGCATGCTGGGAAGTACACGTGTGCAGTGCAGACTAAGGTGGACAGCAGCTCCATCGCAACCGACCTGATTGTCAGAGGTGAAAATGCTTTAAAACCCATATAACACATTCACATTGTATATCTCATATCTTATATACAAACACAATCTTTTGCACACTATGACTATTGAATATTAAATGTTCATCATAAAAGCTAACTGGATACAGTGTTACAGACTGTTAAACAAGCCCTTGAAGTATTTACCAAATAAAGGAAAAATGGATTTTCCTGCTTTAGTAAAAAAGATTACCAATAAAAAATGAGACGATCTAATTAGAGCTTTTAAAGGGCTCATATGATGTTGCTAAAAAAGAACAAATTTTGTGTATTTGGTGTAATGAAAGGTTTATGCGGTTTAAGGTTCAAAAAACACATTATTTTTCACATACTGTACATTATTGTTTCTCCTCTATGCCCCGTCGCATCTGAAACTGTCATTTTTACAAAGCTCATCATATCGGACAAGGGCGAGGTATAGGCTTCTGATGGTTCACCTATGCGTATGTGCGTTTTGAGGCCTACATGAGCCATTCAAGGCGTGTGACGGAAATGTTACGCCCCTCACCATACTGTGATGGGGCCAGCGTGTCCTCCGCGCAGAGCAATGAGACAAAAACATTAAACCCATTATAAACGTGGCATTTGTTGCATGCCATGGGGACATAATTACGGATTATAAATGACTTATAGCTGTCTTTTTACGCGTTGGCAATTGCATTGTGGCGGCGCGTAAACAATAAACCCAAACATGTCTGCATTTTGTCTGATCACGGAGAAATCGACAAATCTACAAAGCTCTACTACTACGACAGCTGCTGGGACAAACTCGCGTTGAACTGCATTCAGTGGCAATCCTAAATAAAAAACGTACTTGCATCTGCGAGATTTTACATCAAAAGTTCTACTCTAGGGCTCCGGATCAGGAAACAGTCCTCCATAAAATGCTTGGCACACATCTGAATATTTGGGTTGAACTGTTCTGGACAGGGTTGTAAATGCAACTTAACCACTGATTTTTTAGCTCGTGTCCTCTTGTTGGAAGGCCAAACAAAGTAGTTTCGCTTTCTACGAACAAAACACGCTTCAGGCATAATAACGCGGCTTGAAGTGAGCTAGGTCGCGTCTTGAGTGCCCCGGAGGCATGGCGGGCTTGAGAACGGTGTGGCTTGGGGCCCGTCGAATTCGACCGAAGGGGTGCGCACAGTGGCTTGCGGCAACGAACTATGTGGATGACTCCAAAGGGGCCTGGACCATGTCCACTTCAGTCTCACGTGACGCTCATCCAGTCGATGGCCCCACAGCGCGAAGTTGTATATATTTTCTTTTTTCATGTCAGCGACCCAGCAAGGATCCGGTCTCTTCAGGCATTGACAAAGCGATATTCGTCCTGCATTGAACAGACAAACAAAGTAGTTTCGCTTTCACGAATCAGAGAAGCCATGCGTCTCCATGACATGACGGCGTGGCGGCAACATACTACATGGCGAGAATAATAGTATAGCTGCCGCCTCTTTCTTTGCTAATGAAGCCTATTGTGCGGCTTTCTGCAAATCTTCGCCACATTTGCGTGACTAGTCATGTGGGGGCGTGTTAGGAATTCGGCCGTTTTAGGTATATTCGTTGTTGACTCTTAACTTTTAATTAAAGAATATCTCTTGCGATTTGAGACTTTAGTCTTTGCAACTTTACAGATCTTCTTTATTGCACTGCGAGAGTGGCTTGTGGTCTAACTCAAATAAAAAAAAGAGGTAAAGGATAAATTTTTAAATCGCATCATATGACTCCGTTTAAGTCATTGAAAAAATGTAAGCTCAAAGTTAACACAGCTTCACTGCTGTGCTTTAGGTCGTAACTCGTTTATATGCAGCCTACAAGTGGGCGTGACTATGAGTGTGTGTGTGTGTGGCGCAGGTGTGTTTCTGGTTTGCAAGGCTGTCTTGCTGTCTCAGGTCTCCCCGGTCCCGCCGCTACGCAGCATCATGGTGGACGGTAAATCAGGGGCAGATACCACTGTGCCACTCTGCTCCTGGAGGCCTGTCCATGATAATCCAGTCGCAATTACTAGCCTAGCACCATCCAGGCTAGAAGCCGCTTTCTCCCTTTCTCCTCGGTCTGGTGGGCAGCTGTTAGGACTAGAGTGGGTGGGGCTCCTAACCGACTTTCAACTGATGCAAAAGTCATGTGGCTGGCAGTATTTTCCTTTTTGCCATCCTCCACTGTGCTTTATCTTCCTTCTTCCTATTTTGTACTGAGTTTTTAACATGCATTGTGTTTCTGAAAGGTGGTTTGACTCATGTGGGCTCGGCCTTTTGAAGGCTGGGGTCGCGATTAACTTTATGCAATGAAAAAAGGCAAAAATGTCATTATTATACTTATAGTTGTTAAACTACAATATGTATGGTGTGTGTATATCTATGTATAGATCTATATATATATCACATTATATTAATATATATGAATATGTGTACTGATTACTAATATTAATTAGGCAATGAGATACATTTTATGTTTGCACGCAAGGGCTGTATTTATTTGTGCAGAATAAAATCAGTAAAATGTGTGAATTTATATTGTACATATTGAAATTTAAGAAAGCAGTTTTCTATTTTAGTAATTAATTTAAAATACTAATTTAAAATGTTCATAAATGTTAAATATTTTAAAATAATATTTTGATCAATTTGAGGAATCCTTGCTGAATAAAAGTATTAATTCTTTAAGAAAAATTCTGAACACAAGTAGATTAGATAGATAGATAGATATTTGATTATAGTAGTCTCAAGCTATGAACCGTGCTAGCACTGTTAATATTCTTACGGATATTGGCAATTACAATATTTTTCAGTACAACCATATATTAATAGCAGTGGTTTCTGATGCGAATATGACACAACAATTAGAAAAGAATTTAATCTGGCATTTTTCTCTGACCTCGTTATGCATCTTGGATAGTGTAGCTGTATAATTAAGACTGTATGGTGTTATTTTAATCTCCTCGCTTTCAATGCAGCAAACAGACACCTGTCTGATAATCCGGTTTTGTATCTTACCTACGGAGCCTATTATCTCACCAAGCTGGAGAGATGCGTGCTGTGCTTGGTGTTTGTGTGAGCGTGCGGGGGGCCTGTGCTGGCTCACGAGGGGGCTCTCTCACACTATGTGTGTGTTTTGTTTTGTTTTGTTTTGTTCCAGTGCCGAAGGTGGTCGGGGGCTCACATCTGACTGCTACAGTCATCGAGCTTAACCCCTGTGGGGAGTGTGAATTCAAGAGCGGGGGGGGGGGGGGGGGGAGTGGTTGTTGGGCATAAGGGGCAACGCAGTGGGGCACAATAAAGTAGATTCCAGCTAAATCCTCAAAGAAAGCCTAGGTATGCCTGAAGAAACGGGTCAGTGCTTCCGTCACGTTAGTCTGCATGTGGCTCTTTTAATTAGCGTCCTGTGGTGTGATGCACTCTTTCCATGCTTACATTGAATGAGGGAGTCAAACCAGAATTTCATAGAGACTTGGAAGCAGTGCATAGTAAAATACTAAAAAGCACTTTAGCAACCACACAGTAATATGCTGCAATGCTTAAGCATTCTTACGGCTTATTTTGTATGGGCAAACACCACTCACATTTCTTCAAAAAGGGTAAAAATTTAGTTATGCATGCAGTTTTATAGCCTCATATAAATTACTAAAAGGCTAAATGGAGTATTTGTACATTTGGGGGGGGGGGGGGGGGGGGGGGGGGGGGGGGGGGGGGGGGGGGGGGGGGGGGGGGGATGGGGGACATTGGGGGGTTTTTTTAAAAATTAATTTCTCACAACTGCAGTACATTTAAGTGAACTGTAAAAGGCAAAAAGGTGCTTAAAAATTGTGAAAGGAATACAAATCTAAAAATATACTCTTGTCTTCATACGTATGGTAATATATAAATAAATATACACTAATGTTTTTGAAAGATGTTTCTTATGCTCACCAAGGATGCATTTTTTTATCAAAAATATTATTTCAATGTAAATAACTATTTTCTGTTTTAATATAAATTAAAAAGTAATTTATTCCTGTGATGAAAAGCATAATTTTCTGCATCACTACACATCTTCACTCTTCAGTGTCACAGTATTCTTCAGAAATCATTCTAATACGCAGATTTGCTGCTTTAAGTAAATCATGTCTTCTTATTAGGCTAAATTGAAAAGCAGTTGGCTGCTTACTATTGTTTGGAAACCATGATATTTTTTAGGATTCTTTGATGAATATAATGTTCAAAAGAACTAAATTTTGTAACATTATGAATGTTTTTAGTCCACTTTGATGGCGATCGAATTCAATGGCATCTGATGAACCGCAAGACTTTTGAACATAAGTGTATTTAAAATAATATGTAAGCTTCAGGGACTGGGGTCAGGAAAAGGGGTGGCGGGGGGGGGGGGGGGGGGTGGCGGTGGGGGAGGGGAGGGGGGGGGGGGGGGGGGGGGGGGGGGGGGGGCGGGGGGGGGGCGGGGGGGGGGGGGTGGGGGGGGGCGGGGGTGGGGGGGGGGGGGGTGGGGGTGGTGGGGGGGGGTGGGGGGGGGGGGGTGGGAGTGGCGGTGGGGGGGGGGGGGGTGGTTCATTATTGAAAAATGGTGAAAAAGAAATGGTGACCAGCATCTAAAAAATACACTTGTTCTTATACATTACAACTTAAATCATATCAGTTTTAATTGTCAGGTCAGGAAAAACAATTGTGGTACTCAGTGCAAACTGTTTAAAAATCATAACCAATAAAACTGCTGCAAAATAGAAATATCCCCAGGAAAAAAAAAAAAAAAAAAAAAAAAAAAAAAAAAAACAAAAAAAAAAACATGCAAATAAGTTAATCATGTCCATGTACATTAAAACATTGTTTAACATATCATGTCCATATTATTTGTTGAACTTTCAAATCATGTTATAATTTAAGTCTTAAATGGTCATACCTGAGGTGGACTGAGGAATCTTTCCTTCCCCTCAATGCCTCCGTTCACCCAAGGTGCAGCGCCTATGGAAAGGATCAGCCAACGTGAGCGGAGGAGGTGGCAGTCGATCAGAGTTAGTCATCACTTGGGAGGTAAGATGGCCAGTGCACTTCACTCGCAATTCTTATCTGATTCTTGTGTGTGTGTGTGTTTCGTCTCGGCTTATGGAGTCTTTGTATACAGTCATGCCATTTGTTGGCAAGCTAGCTAGACACTATTGTTACCCGATTTAGTTTATTTGAGGTTTTCATTAATCATAGTAAAGCGGATACACATAACACTTCATTTTCTGTAAGAGCTGCACAGCAATAACTGCTGCTGTCATACAAGAGAAGCAGCGAAGATAATTAAATGGAGTTACCCTCGAATTTTTGCGAGGAACTTTTCAAAGATTATGTTCTCTCTCTCTGTATCTCCTTTCATGAGACATGTTCTATTGTTCAGGTTTGAGAGTCAGCTGGTGTTATCTATTGAGCTAGACGTTTGTCACAGGGAGCTTGAAACTTCATTTCAAGACTTTCTCATTGTATTGTCTTTGAAATAAAAATGATGGATACCACAGAACACCATCTATTGTGATAGAGAATTTCATGTCTTCTTTTACTCCAAAACCACCATGTCCCACTAATGCAAGGAGTACCGGTGGATTTTACTTTACAAAACCTAGTGTTATATTATATATTAAAATATTTTATTTTAAGACATCATAGGTTCTCATCAAGTATAAGACGGCATCTTTTTTATTTTTGCAGAAAAATGGTTATACTATCATGCATACTCGAAAAATCCTATCCAAGATGGCAGACAAAGCAAAATAGATTTCAATATTGATAAATATTTTTTTATTTTTAACAAAATATTATTTTATGTGAAATTAAATCAATTTTGTACTTGGAAATGGAATGGAAATGCAGTCACTAATATAACATTTTTTATTTAAATAAATAATGAAATGTTAAATTTATTCATATATGCGGAATGGAAATACAGTCACTAATATGAAAAATTATATTTTAAAAGATAAATGTGTATTCAATGTATACATGTATTAATTAGGGGTGTAACAATATTCAAACCGAACCGAAAATGGTACTCTTGGTTCGTTGCCTGTTGTCATCTTTAAATCACAGTAATTACGAAAAAAATGAAAATGGGTCCGTGAATGGGCAGGCTTATTTTTCAAAGTAGAGAGCAAAAGTAAGAGTCCTTTTTCTGATTGGATGTGGAGACAAAATTCCGGTTCATTAGCCACTGTAGGGAAATAACGAGAAGAATAACAAAGAGCTGTAAATGGTTAAACGGTTTGCACTATAAACCAGTGTGGTCATAATTACTGTTTTTAATTAACTGTTTGTAATATCAAGCAGCATAATGAGTTGTTTTGTACAGCTAAAAATAGCTGGACGCAGATGAGACCGGAATCCATGAACATTAAATTTACAAATTGCCATGCCCGCTCTTACGGGAAAAATAAGGTGGCTAGCTGAAATCACATTAAAAAAATTATTAAATAAAATGGGCAATCAAAGTTACAAAACTTACCTTTTAAATGTCTTAAGTAGGCTACTGCATTGTTAACTTAGTTACATGCGCCAAACTTGATGAAATCAGTTGTCAGTCGAATGCTTTTTGTATGATTCCCAGAGATTCTGCTGCTCCAAATCAGCCACGTATGAGGTTTAATTTCACCCACAGTGCAGTCGTAGAAAGCAGCTGACTGTTGTAGGTACTATACAATCAGGCAGCTCATAGGTTTTGGAACACATCCCATTAGTTTTGGTCTCTCCATAGCAAATTGTTTTATTCACAGCAGACACTGGAGTGAGCGCTTGATTACAGATGCATTTTTATTTATCCATTAAGCTCTCATAATCTCACCCTCTTCTTTGAGTCACATGCCATGGTTTCGGACTAATGGATGCTATTTTCTGGTGGTCTCAGCGTTACCGCACCGCATTACTGCATGGTCAGTGACAGGCCGATACTTCAAACAAACCCACCATGATATCATTACCTGGCAAAACGATTTCCTGGGAGATGGAATCCCTCTCTTGCTGAAGAGGCCGGGATGACAGCTGTTGCCTCAGACCGCGCCGCAGCAGAGATTAGCGCGAATGCTCCATCTGATGCCTGACAGGTGTCAGGGAAGTCATACGTCCTGTTGTCTACACGGCCGAAATATGAGAGACAGGAGTGTTTGCAAGTAAACTCGAGTTAATAGAAAACACGCCTTACAAACAAGCATCATGGTTACCCAGTGAAACCATGACATTTAGAAGTCATTACCATGGTACATGTCCAAAAACGTGGTTGTTTTTATCTATTATGTGCATGTACGATGACAATATGTTGGATAGGATTTATAATCAAGGTAATGTAGTGTATTGTAGATGCATGTGTTTTATTTGTGGGTGTGAATGTGTGTTGCAGCCGGTTCCTGAAGAGCTGCAGAACGGAGCAGGGTTTGGCTACGTCGTTGCTTTCCGGCCCTTCGGCGCCACCGGGTGGATGCAGGCGGCAGTTCCCTCTCCTGAAGCCTCCAAATACGTCTTCAAAAACGAGACCATTTTACCCTTTACTCCATTCCAAGTCAAAGTGGGGGTGTACAATAACAAGGGGGAAGGACCTTTTGGACCTGTGGTCACCATCTACTCTGCTGAGGAGGGTCAGTCACATTAACCGTAGCATTTGGTTGTGCACAACAGAGAAATTAAAGTCGAATGTACCTTTTGACATTTCGCTGTGGAACGCTTAGCAGGCAGTTAATAGGAGCCAAGTTAACTGAAGTGTGTTGCGCCAGAACCCATTAATCATGGTCTGTCTTGTTTTTCAAAAAGAGTTGGACTTTGAAGACATTTGTTGAATGAAACGGTCTAATCGAAGAATTTCTCCTTCGAATTCAGAGCCTGGAAGGGCACCCAGTCGACTCCGAGCCAAGAGTCTTTCAGCGTTTGATGTTGAGGTATACTGGAAAGCCCTTCCCTGGAGCACAAGCAAGAAACGTGTTCTCGGCTATGAGGTACACTCAATTCTGTCAAAATTAAAGTTGCATTCATTATACATATCATCATTATTTTTTCAAAACCCTATTAAAATATTTTAAAAATATTAAAATCATTATAAACTGTTATTTTTTTTCAACGAACATGAATACAACTTCAAAATGTGTACTTTTAAATTGTGCTTCAAAAAATGTAAGCCATCACTCACATTTCCTTCAAATGTAAATATCAGTTAATTGTTCTTCTTACTGAGCTATAAATACGTTTTTTTTTTAAGTTTTCCTCTTAATTCTACAAAATAAATCTATTGTTGACATAAGTACAAAATTAACATTGATTAGCTCATAATGTTGTAAACTAATGACTTCATTAGTCACATTAAAAAACCTGATATTTAAAACTTTTTTCATTTAAAACTAGCCCGACTTGAGATTTGGAATAAAAACAGTATATAAGAAAACATATAAAAAATTTTGTAATTTTACAAAAAAATATATTTGTAAAGTATCCTGGGGAAAAAGATATCACAATTTCCACAAAAACTATTAAGCAACACTGTTTTCAACATTGATAATAATAAAAAAATGAAAAGAAAAAAAAGTTTATTGTGCAGCAAATCAGCATATTAGAATGATTTCTGAAGGATCATGTGACACCAAAGACTACGATAATTCTTATAGATAAAATATACTAGCTTTTGGTCATCACCGGAAAAAATTATCATTTAAGTTTTATTAATACATTCCAGCAAACGTACATGTTGTTTTCACTGAATTTTTGATCAAATAAATGCAGTCTTGGTAAACATAGTCTTTCAAAGACATTTGAAATTCGTACCGACATCAAACTTTTGAACAGTAGTGTGCATTAATAATAAGTTTGAGAGCTTAGGGAGGCTATTTCATCTTTGAAAATGCTATATGGGAGTGGACGGGGCTTCTGCGACTGCAGGATGTCTCTACAGGATTATGGGTAGTTCTTCAGTTAGGCAATTAGCAGTTTTGAACATGGCAGAAATCTATCTTAATACTGAAGAAAAAAAAATCAATTTCAATATAGAGAAAAACTTCCAGAGTACTGTTTCTGCGGTCGATAAACCTTATAATGCAGGCTCGTTACTTATTTAGCAACCAAATTTTGTTTGAGATTGTATTGCAACCAACTCCTACTTAGCGTTGTGCCATTAGATGTTTTTTTTAACTTTACCTTTTGGTAAGTCATCTGCAAAAAATCATAAATATAAAGCACTGAGACCTTTCGTCCTCTGCTAACAGTTGTGGAACAAATACAAATGAGGTTTATTTCATCATCCATCTCTGACTCTTCAGCTCAGACTGCCCAGAGACTTTTGAGAGGGAAAAGAAAAAAACCTGACTCAAATTATAAAATTATTCATTTAAAAATTATAAATGAATTATTTTTCCCACTAGTTTTAAATGATATTGCTCTGAGTTTATTCAAGTTTAATGTTGAGCGGTTCTGTTTTGTCTTTCCCTGTAGTTGAGATACTGGGAGAAGAATGAGAAAGAAGACACAGCTAGTTTGCTAAGGACAGTAGGAAACCGGACGATGGCCATTATTCAGGGCTTAAAAGGAAGTACCACCTATTATATAAAGGTGAGAGCCTACAACACAGCAGGAACAGGACCATCAAGTCCAGCGGTCAACATTACCACTAAAAAGCCTCGTAAGTAACTTTTTTCTTTTTAAAAAGATTGACTGAAGAGGATGTTACTCAATGCATGAGCGGTTATGTTTAAGGGTAGCAACACTAGTATTAGATCACTGTTTTAAAGTTTCTATGACTTCATCCAGCCCCCAGCCAGCCGCCCTCAAAAGTCATGTGGAATACATCAAACTCTAAAATCATTCTGAACTGGGAACAGGTGAAACCTCTGGAAAATGAATCTGAGGTCATGGGATACAAGGTAAGCCAGATCTTCTTGCTGAACTGCTGTTTAGCATCCCTAACAAACGCTCTTTAGCCTTAAATACATTCACAATGTGTGACAGCACCTTATTGCTCAATGATTAAACAGCTTTCAGTGCTTTGGCACCACCAAATGCTTTGATATGTGCATGACAACGACTCCAGACATGTCACAAAGCATCTATTGGTTTGTTTATATTGTTGTAGTGGAATTTCATCACTGAAAATTCTAGTGTAAAAGCTCCATAGGATCGATTGTTTCTATTCAATATCTTTCATGTCAAATGTTCACTCTTAAATATTTCCAGTTGGTGTAAAATAACCTTTTTTGCTTATAGTTGGAGTTAGAATATTTTAAATAGAGTGATTCAGACTGATTGCCCATCAGCCCTTATGCTATCTTCATGCATCAGCCATTGAAAATACCATATCATTCTGATAACAAGTGGGACAATGTAAATGGAGGTAATTGTTTAAAAATAAATTGTTATTGTTTTGTAGGTACTATATAAGCGGAACCAGTTCAGCAGGCCAAGCATTATGGAGACCAACACCACCTCAGTGGAGCTGTCACTACCCATGGATGAGGAGTACATCATCCAGATCAGACCTTTTGGAGAAGGAGGGGAAGGCAGCAGCAGCCGACAGATCACCATTCCCAAAATATCAGGTAGATCATCCTCTACTAATTGGCTTATTTTTAATTCAGTTTTGATTTTATGCTATATTTTATTTAAGAGAAAACAAGTTGAAGCTTACAATTTCAGAAATAGAATGCATTATAAATATATAAATATAATTGTTAAGGGATGATTTACAATCAGCAGGTCATTATCACAAAATTAAATTCAACAGGGCGATTAGATTGAATCAGCCTGAAGGGATTTATTTTGCGCTAACGACTGGCTGACTGAACATTATCCTACTAATTACACGACTACTCATCAAATAAATTAATAAATGGACAACTGGACATGAAATATTCATTAAATGATTTTATTATGTGAGCAGAAATATATGAATATGAGAGACTTGAATAGGAAATGCACTACTGTTCAAATCATCTTAAAATCATTAAAGGGGTCATATGATGTTGCTGAAAAAGAACATTATTTTGTGTATTTGGTGTACTATGAAATGTTTTATGACGTTTAAGGTTCAAACATAGAAAAAAAAGAAAAAAAAAAAAGAAAGCATATTATTTTCCTACATCACTGTACGATTGATTGTTTCTGCCGCTATGCCCCGCCTTTCTTGAAACACGGCGTTTTATTTTTACAAAGCTCATCGGTCTGAAAAACGAGGTGTGCTCTGATTGGCTAGCTATCCAGTGCATTCTGATTGGCTGAATACCTCAAGCGTGTGACGGAAATGTTACGCCCCTTAAATTATTTTGATGCCTTGTCCGGCCTGAGCGACGAGACAAAAACATTAAAACCCATTATAAAAGAGGTATTTGTTGCATCCAGTGGCGACATAATTATGGATTATAATAACTTAAACTGTCTTTTTACGCGTTGCATTGCTATGTCATGTCAGCCCGATCCCGCGTAAGATGGAACATAAAACCCCTGTCTGCAGTTTGTGATGTCGTAAAGAAATGACTAACGACAAATGCTGACTCTACACTGGCTCAACTCCGTTTGAATCGTCAGTTGCAAATTCCCTTTAAATATACAAAAACTTACTTACATCTGTGAGTCAACAGCCAGGCTATTGTAGTCTACTCTAGTACGCGAGGATCTAGGACAGTCTCGCATAAAATGCTCTGGACACATCACGATATTTGGGGTTAACTGTTCTGGAACAGTGTTTTTGTATAATACAACTTAACAAGCGACTGATTTCTAGTCCGTGTCCTTGTTTGGAAGGCAACCAAAGTATTTGCTTATCACAAACGTAAACACAGCGTCACAACAGACAGCGGGGCTTGAGCTGAGTGGAGACGCTAGAGTGAGCAAAGGCCAGCTTGAGGAGCGGAGGACGGGGTCGCGCTTGCTGCATGACACCTGTGACGACCCTGGGCTGGATCTCGCAGCTTCAATTACCAGACGGTGACAGGCCGATCCGGATCTATCTCGCACAGTACCGAAGTTGATGATATTTCCTCAGCGACCACACGTATTCAGCTCCTCGTCATGACAAAAAAGGCGAATATCGTCCCTCTTTTTGCAGCCAAACAAGTTTCTGCTTTCCATAATCAAAACACCCAGCGCCTTCATCGACATGGCGGCAGCAACAATACTACAGCGAGAATAAAAGTTACATCATTCTTTGCATTATCTTGTGTGCACATTTGGTGGCTTATGCAATTCTTCCCACATCGTGATGTAGGTATGTGGGGCTGGCGCTAGGACTGAACGCCGTTTTAGTATGGCATGGTGTGACCGATGAGACTTTTATAAAGAATTCTCTTTAGGATTTGAGACCTTTTAGGCTATTTCAACATTATCAACTTGACAATTGTCTTCTTTAATGGCCCTTTACAACCCATAAATAAAAAATGAAAATGCAGCGTCAGAGCTTGTAAACCTTTCAAAGAGAAAGGAAAAATAATGGCATCATTCGACCGCGTCTCTTTAAGATTTTTTTATGTTTTTGAAAGAAATGTCTTATGTCCACCAAGGCTGCATTAAAAATGCAATTAAAATACAACAAAAAAAAGAGTAATATTGTATCACAATTAAAAGTGTTTAATTTATTTTAAAATATATTTTTTATATTTTAAGCTGTTATTTACAGTATCTCACAGAAGTGAGTACACCCCTCACATTTTTCATGTGACAACACTGAAGAAATAACACTTTGCTGCAATGTAAAGTAGTGAGTGATATAGCTTGTATAACAGTGTAAATTTGCTGTCCCCTTAAAATAACTCAACACACAGCCATTAATGTCTAAACTGCTGGCCACAAAAGGGAGTACACCCCTAAGTGAAAATGTCCAAAATGGGCCCAAAGTGTCAATATTTTGTGACCACCATTATTTTCCAGCACTCCCTTAACCCTCTTGGGCATGGAGTTCACCAGAGCTTCACAGGTTGCCACTGGATTCCTCTTCCACTCCTCCATGACGACATCACGGAGCTGGTGGATGTTAGAGACCTTGCGCTCCTCCACCTTCCGTTTGAGGATGCCCATGCTTGGCCAATCCATCACCTTTACCCTCAGCTTCTTTAGCAAGGCAGTGGTCGTCTTGGAGGTGTGTTTGGGGTCTTTATCATGTTGGAATACTGCCCTGCGGCGCAGAAAAGAATCCCAGTCTCCGCAGGGAGGGGATCATGCTCTGCTTCAGTATGCTACAGTACATGTTGGCATTCATGGTTCCCATTCAATGACTGTAGCTCCACGGGCAGTTGCCGGCAGTCCTACTCATGCTAGGGGCCCGGCATGACCGATTGACACGTACCCACGCGGCCTGCTTGGGCAGAAGGCGCAAGTACTGCCTTTGTGACTACCTCAGTCCTGGTTGCCTACCACTTCGTGACACTAAAGGTGAGAAATAGCCATGCTGATTCATAAGTTTTTCTTGGTCTCATCAGACCACAGGACAGGGTTCCAGTAATCCATGTTTTTAGTCTGCTTGTCTTCAGCAAACTGGTTGCGGGCTTTCTTGTGCATCATCTTCAGAAGAGACTTCCTTCTGGGACGACAGCCACACAGACCAATTTGATGCAGTGTGCGGCGTGTGTATGGTCTGAGCACTGACAGGCTGAGCCCCCACCCCTTCAACCTCTGCAGCAGTGCTGGCAGCACTCATATGTCTATTTCCTAAACACAACCTCTGGATGTGATGCTGAGCACGTGCACTCAACTTCTTTTGTCGTCCATGGCGAGGCCTGTTCTGAGTGGTACCTGTCCTGTTAAACCGCTGTATGGACTTGGCCACCGTGCTGCAGCTCAGTTCAGGGTCTTGGCAATCTTCTTACAGCCTAAGCCATCTTTATGTAGAGCAAAAATTATTTTTTTCAGATCCTCAGAGAATTCTTTGCCATGAGATGCCATGTTGAAATTCCAGTGACCAGTATGAGAGAGTGAGAGCGATAACACCAAATTTAACACATCAGGCGTACCATTTCTGGGGCTCCCAGGTCAGATCACCACCTGTCGACCATTGTACACTCAATGCGTCATCTACTACCACCGGGAGAGGATAAATGCTATTGGGCCCAATTTTGACATTTTCGCACTAGGGGTGTACTCACATTTGTGGCCAGCGGTTTAGACCTATTTTGAGAGGACAGCTAATTTACACTGTTATACAAGCTGTACACTCACTACTTTACATTGTAGCAAAGTGTCATTTCTTCAGTGTTGTCACATTAAAAGATATAATAAAATATTTACAAAAATGTGAGGGGTGTACTCACTTCTGTGAAATACTGTATTTCCTAGTGATGCAGTCGAATTTCAGCACAATTACTCTCTTACAAATGCAATCTAATAGGTCTGATTTATGCTTAAGAAAACATGTTGCTATATGATCAATGTTGAAAACAGTTGTGCAGTTTAATAAATTTGTGGAAACTGTGATACACTTTTTTTTTTTTCATTTGATAAATAGAAAGGTCAACTGAACATTTATTTATTAAAATTGTTTGTATTTTTTTTTTGTAACAATGTAAATGTCTTTACTGTCACTTATCAATTTATTGTGTCCTTGCTGAATATCAAATGTTAGTGACTTGAAGCTTTCGACCCTATAATGTGAACCTATAATATCCTGTATAATATAATATAATATAATCTGAGCTCTTACAAATTGTTCCTCTGAATCTCCTCCACTGTTTAAGCTTCAACAACTCAACTGAAGTGTCACTGGGGTTTTGACTGTGATTTTAAATCATGCTCTTGTTTGTTTTAGCACTCCATCGTTTTGTCTTCATTCAATCATTTGCTGATTCATTCTCTTTCAGGTCCCAATGCCATCGGCTCGGCTTCCAGTGTGTCCACTCTCTCTGCTCTCAGTACAATAGCTCTCTCCCTCACAGCTCGCACATCTTTATGACAGAACACAGCGCGGGCCGCTGACTTCAGACGAAACACTCTTCCTCGAGAGGAGACTGAGAAAAGTGACTCAGATCGATGAAAACCCATTCATACAAACCAGAGGACCTACATGAACAATAATACTAGGATAAAGAGAAAAAGATTTTTAAAAACGGGTGTGTGGTTCGCTAGCCAATTCAAAAAAGATTGAAGGCTGATGGGATTGAGTTTGATGTTACCAAAGCAGCTTAAAAAAATTACAAAAAACGAGGAAAATGTCACATGCTTCTTTTGTATGTACAACATATCTTAGCTTTTTACTTTTTTGTTTGATCCAGTCGGTCTGTCTTTTCTTATTACAGTACGCCGGGTGTGTAGGAACTGCTTTAGATGCATGTCATGTACAATGTTTTGTAAGAGAATGTGTCTGAAACGTAATCATTTAGAGCAAGACATATTTGGCTGAAAACCAACTAATCATCATAACATGAGGTGACGGCCCTCTGAGGGTCACCCGTACTTACAAGCTAAGAATCTCCAAGGACTTCTTACTGTTTACGACATGGGAATACTTGCACTGAAATCACGTCTGGAAGAAAGTGAACAACAAAAAAATAGCATCTTGACCAGAAACTCGAGAGAATGCTGCTACAAGGCCAAGTTGGACGTCTCTTTTTTTTCTGTCATCATCTGCTTGTGTGTCACATCTAGAGCTCTTCTTTGCCTTTTGTGTGCCTCATTGTGTGTTTTTGAAATCCTCAGGTCCTCAGAAAAGCCTTAATACATATTTCTTAGCATTACGTACTTAGATAAGTGCTGGACGCCAGGGCTGTGAGTGGTTAGTCAAGCAGGATGCTGGGGTTTGAGTAGTTGATGCGAGTTTATTGCTTCCATGTTCCATATTATAACAGCCATATGCTGTTCCTCATTGTTTCAAGGCAATACAGTGTGTGTGTGACCTCTGCTAATGTAGAGGCTACGAGCTCTGCATTTTTTTAAATGCCACGTGGGATTGGTGCGATGAAAGTAGCTTGCCATTTATTTGAGGTGCAAATAGACGTACTGCTTAAAGGGACATGTGGAGCTCTGAGACTGATTGAACAATGTGCTGTATAAATCTTTTTTGTATCTTCCAGTATAATTTGATATTGAAGTGTTACGACATCAAAGTTTCCTAAAAAAAAAAAAAAGAAAAGGGGGGGTCCTACAAACTCATCTTGGTTTTTATCTAAGCAATTCAAACAGAAGAGACGTTCTACTTAGCGTGGCTCTGCATGTGGATGTATTCATTCCATTCTTGATTCATTAGGTACTAACCGATGAACTTTCGACGAAAGGATACAAATAAGTTACAGTCATCCATTTCTGAAGATTTGTGTATCGGTGTGTCTGTCATAGCCAGAACGCTCTTTCTCTAAGCAGTGCTTTCCACGCAAACTTCTTTGCTTTATCAGAACATCCATTTATTGAACTCTGTATAACATTGTTTCTCCAAGTGTTCTCTGTTATAATTACCGTGGGATGCACAATAAATTACATTATAAAATGATTGACACACCAAATGTTTTGATTGGGTGCATTATCTGTGACGGGCTAACGGAAAATGTGATTATAAAGTGCCTAATATAACAGTTCAACCAGTAAATTTTGTCAATTGCTCTACGATCATTGCGTCAAACTTCTCATATGACTATTGTGTAGCTTCATAAAGGACAAGTAAGCACAGTTCAAAATCTTTTGAAGCTTTCTATGAGAAATAGCTAGATCAATAACAAAACGCCAAATTTATTTTTTATTGAGTAACTTTCTTGAAAAAAAAAAAAAAAGAGTGTTGGCTCTAAATCGTAGACCCAAGTATGAATATTGTCATCATTCACTCCGTTTCACTTGCCGTTTCAAACCTGTATGTCTTTCTTCTGTGGAACAAGATATTTTGAAGATTTTTTAGTTTTTTTTTCCCCCGAGAAAGAAGCTAGTCATCCAGGTTTGGAACGGTGAGAGGCTGAATAAATGACAAAGGTTTTATGTTGGACAAACTACTTATAGAAATGTAAATAATTTTATGTACAAACAACGTACACTAAATCATGATCAGCTGTGATCCGAGAATTTTGGAAACTCAATATCGCCTCAACGTGAGAATTTTTTTTTAATTAGTCATTTTAATAAAGTCAGTTGCTGCCATGTTTTGAGTTATAAGGTCACAATTGGGAGATATAAAATTCCAATTTTTCCTCTGTAACCATTTACAAAGTTGGCAAGTGTGTGATGCCTAGTGCTGTAAAATCTGCTGACAGCATGTATGTATCCCAGCCTTTACTCATATGGGTTTAGAATGAGATAAGTAAGGAAACATATAAAAGACAGAATTTCATTTTTGGATGAACGAACCCTTTAATCAAACCGAAAACAAATGACCAAGCAAATTCCATATTTCACAACAGATAACATTACAGGTTGATTTGAAGCCACATGATATCATGCAGTTGTGATGCAGTACACTAGAATGTCCACTATGTGGTGTGAAAGGCATCCTCTGTGTAGACTAGACCAAGACTGTTTTGACCTCGACTGTACAAATAGCACATTTTACAAAGTGAGCTTTCTAGTGTAATTACTACCCTAAGATAGGAACATTTCCAGACAAAATTATTTATTGTCACATCAATAAATACAGTATGATCCCAAAAATATGAAAGCACTTGTCATTTCTTGAATGCAACGCTGACTGGTGTTCAGATTGTGGAGACATACACTGAAAAAGACTGTTATACAATGCAAAAAATATATATATATTTTTTACATTATTTTATTTGTATAGTAGTGAGGCAGACTACAATATACGACATTTTATGTCAGTAAAAAAGAAAAAAAAAAAGGCAAAATTATGTTGAAGGAAACATTTCCAGTTTTATTTTCAGCTACTGGTATTTTGGTCAGTCACTATTCAATGGCAGCCGTGTCACAGCAGAGTATGAAACGTCTCGGCACTTTAGATGTTTTAATCATCACAAAGCAAACTTGGCCTTAAAGCATATTTTTCAAAAGGAGTCCGTCGTCGAGTTCACCTTCAGCCAGAGTTGGTCTGTGGGGAGACGCTGTGTTTAATACACTGACAGCAATAACAGAGATGATGTATGAGTATATAATAAAAAGCTAATTGGGAGCATCTGGGGCCAAAAGGAAGAATTCCTGAAAGAAACCATGAAGCAGCTGTTAAGACGGAGTCATAATAGAGATCAATGGCGTTCCACTGGATGATTTACTCTCTTATAGATGCTGGAGGTGACTGACGGCTGCTATTCACTCCCCGTCTTCCTCCCCGACCTCCATCTGCTCCAAGATTCCCTCTAACACCTCCGCCTTCCTCTGCTTCTTAGGAGCATCTGAGAGAGATGATAAGGGGACAGATTTGTGAACAGATTTGTTTTAATTCAATTATAGAAGGCAAATGACTAGAATTGCAACCAGTGTTGGGGAAACAACTTCAAATTAGGAGTAGCTTGTGCTTTGGCAAGCAGTTAATCAACAGTCAAACTGCAATTTGGAAAAAGTATAGAAAAGGTTAGTTTTAATTGTTGTTTTAAATTTTGTCACTATTTAAGGGGGCAAAATCTTTCAAATTATGTATTAAATAAAAAGAATCAATACTGATTTTGAAACTATCTGGCACTAAAACTATGAATAGACTATAAATAGAATCAGGCATTGGTTTAATTGACAAATACAAAAAATGAAAGGCTGTAACAAATTAGTATAATTATTCGGGCAACTATTTATTTGATTCATAAAAAAACTCAAATTTCTGGAAGCGACAGGATTAAATGAAACAGTCACTAAATTATGCAATAAATTAAGTTAAAGAACAAAGCCACAAATAATATTTGTTAATATAGATAAGTAATTATATAAATATAGCATTACTAGATAATAAGGGTTATATAGAACATTTATTCACCACGTATAACAACTTATTTCAGTATTTTAGGTCACTTTTCAGTCTTTTTTTTTTGTTTTAACTTTTTTGTTTGTTGGGGGATAAAACCCTAATTAAGATAATTTGAAAACAGATTAAACTGAGAATTTGATGTTTATTTCACCAACAAAAAAAATAAGGAATTCTGGGAAAACTACTGAAAGATAACTATTGAAAACCAGTGAATATCTAGCAATTAGTAAATCTGTTTTATGAAACAGCCAGTTCATTGAAATCGCCCATCCAACAAACTGATTCATTAAAGTGCCAGAAAAACTCAAAATTGTAACATGTTGCAATGCTACCAAAAATAGTTTGTTATTGAGAAAACGTAAGTAAATCAGCTTATTAAAATTATTCCCTAAGAATCAAGTGACACTAAAGACTAAAGTAATGATGCTGAAATTTAAGTTGGTTGCCATGGCAAAGGAATGAACTACATTTGAAAATATATTAAAAGAGAATGCAGACATTTTAAGTTACGATTATATTTCACAATATTACCTTTTTCTGTATTTTTTATTTTTGAAAAGATCTGAGCTATTGTACTTAAAATAAGGTAAGTGTGGCAAATTTTAAGAAGTTACTCATCAAAACTGCTTGCAACTGTCAACGCAAAATAACTTGACTGTGTATAAAGCAGAGATTTTACCATGAAAATGTTGTGCGGTTTTCCGTCTCAGGTCGTCCACAGTCTCCTCTGCATCCGCCCACTCCAACACCAGCCTCCTGCCGTAAAGATGGGTACTGTGACACAGCGCTGTGAACGCTTTCTGTAAGAAACGAGCATGAAATCAAAGCTAGTGTTAGATTTCCTGCACATAGTGGACCAGATCAATGTTGATTAGTTGTTTCACAAGAGACTACCTGACTGTGAAAAGAGACAGAAAGATACAGAGACAGATGCACCCACCTTGGCATCTTGTTTAGTAAGGAAGTCAATGAAGCCAAAACCACGGTGGGCTCCACTGATCCCTTTCTTTGGCAGGCGGACTGTCTTCAGCTCTCCAAACGTGCTGATAAAAAGACATGAATCCAACATTACATACTACACCTGCACTTCAAAACTCACATGACAGACTATTACACGGGTACCATGTCCAAAACCATGATATTAGCATAGTCATTTTTGTTAGTGAAAAATACTTGTTTTCAATGTTCTATGAAACACAATGAAAACAACACAAATGGCCATTAAATGTGAAACAAGGCTGACCAGAAGAGTTCTCGCAGTTCTTTAACTGTGGCCTGGAAGGGGATGTTTCGCACCAGGATCTTAGAGGTCGTCTGCTTCCTGGCAGTTTGCTTTTCCCTCTTGGATTGTGGCACGCCTGACCTGCAAAAACAACAGGAGGAAAACAGCTGTCACTTATGCGTGTGCCTAGTATTCAAACAGACTAAGAAACCACATTTAAAAGCAATGACAAAGTAATCTAAAAATAAATCTTCACTACCCCAATTCACTTACTTGACTTCTCTTTCTGATATTTTCAGCTCAAGCTGGTGTTCATCTACTTTACAGTGCTGCAAGAAAAATGAAAGAAGTAATGAAAAAAGTTGCCTGAATCTATTTCATCACATGAATATTTGTGCATAATAAGAGTACATAAATACGGCAATGAAACGGCAGCAGATGGTCATTTACCTGCAGCTGTCTCATGGCTTTCTGTGCTGCCTCTGGAGTTTTGTACTGCACAAAGCCATAACCCATTGATAACAATTTACCTGAGAGAGTGACAGAGAGACAAAGAGATCCAGGTGAGATTCACACAGCGAGGAAAAAAGATGTGAGAAATACAAAAAACAAAAAAATAAAAAGAGAGAGAGAGGCCTCAAACGCATCGAAAAAAAAAAAAAAAAAAAAAAACAAATAGCAGCACAGATGAAATCGATATGGTAAATATGACTGAAACAAACTGCGTTAATGAGACGCTCGTTTAGCTTCTTCTTTGATATTGTGCAGCTTTTCACCACACCACATTTAGAAAACGTCTGTCAAAAGAGCACAATGAAAGCCATATGGTGAGACATGGTGGCGCGTGTTTATGCAGGCTTGCTATTACATACAAGCATCTGTTTTGGGTGATCTGATCACACAACACATGTCGTTGTGGCCTCTGCGCTGCACCGCTGCACAAGTAATGGCTTCCTCTGAGATGTCGTTGAAGTTTGATGTGGTGTTTTTATGAAGATAGGTTGAGCCGGGCAAATATATAGCTCTCCTCTGTTCCTTCTTGCTGCCTCCTGCCACCCATCCTCAATCCTTTCTGGCCGAGTCATTGTTCTCAGCAGATGTATCTTTTTTTTGAGCCTCTGGGAGGAGAAGGATGGACATGAAGGAGAAAAATGACAGTAATGTATCAAGTGACAGTAAAAGCAATATTAAATTTACAAAAGATTTCTATACTAAATAAATGCTTCTGAATTTTGTATTTATCAAAGAATCCTGAAAAAAACAATCATGGTTGCCAAAAATATGTATCAGTACAACTGATAATAACATTCATAATAAGAAATGTTTCTTGAGCACCAGTTAACTATTTCCTTTAAAACCTATTTAATCTGCATATAAACATTAGAAATTAGATATTTAATTATTTTGTGTTTGATTGTTAAAACAAACAAAAAATATTTGTTGTTTGTCTCAATAAAATTGGGTTAATTTAAAAATACAGTGGTTACATTTTTTTTTTTAATTCTATCGCTCTTCGTTTTAAAAAAATGAAATAATTATTGTCAATAATTATCGATACCGAACGATATGAAACATTATATCGTTGATACATTTTTTTGCTATAATTCGGCCCGGATCCTAGCATCAGGATATTAATCATTTGAGTCTCTTAAGGCGATACTACCCCTTCACCATAGAAGAGATGAACTGCTGGTTTAAGCACCAGCAGGCTGATATGTCAGGATTAAAGGATTACCCTGGTTTATGTGGGCTGTGGAGTTGTAAGACTGCTGTGCAGATCCCACGTGCCAGATACAAGCCGAACATGCTGGAATCTAAGAGACAGACGCGTATAATACATACCATTTTCGCAAGTTTTAATTAAACTAGACGCAAAATTTTCTTTTTAGTCGATTCAGCTACAGTATTTTGTGCAGTGAGAAAGCGGTAGGGCTCTACATGTCCCATCCATAGATAAGCATGATGCACAAACGGTCCCCCATCATGACTTGGTGTATGCAAGTTTCATGAAGGCCCGCTTGGCTTCGGTGGGCTCCAGGAACTCCACTATGGCAGTGAGGCCAGATGGGGCAGGGGGGCAGAACCTCTTCCCTAGAGATCCTGGGGTGAAGAACAGAGTCGGTCGGCAGCTCTGGGTCGACCGGTGGGGTGGCAGCATTCTCTGAGGGGGGCAAGATTCTTCCCACAGAGTATCACAGAGTTACTAGCTACTAGGGCGGCTGGCGCTGCTGCTGGGGTGGTCCTAAACGGATGGAAATCACAGACACACATAAAACACGATTCATGCAGATACAAACAGATACCATAGATTTGCACACAGTAGGCATCACATTTTTCTGTGCAAATTGAGCGAACTGTGGAATTCCGATGCAGAACTGGAATTCAGATGATTGGAAAGCTCTGCAGACTCCATGCAGGCCTAATTATGAATTATGCTCACATTTGAACTTTAAATAGATGGCTTAGTAACAACAACGTCAGTGTTTCAAATAGGAATGCACAATATGTCTGTAACAAATCAGTAATCAGGCAATATTAGTTTCTTTTTAATGTATTGATCGCAGGCGATATTGGATATTTTCACATTTAGATTACCCTAAATACACCTAAAATTTCTTTAAGTATTTAAAAAGATTGATTTTAGTTCGATTTTTTCATTTATGTTACACATAGAGAATAGAACATTAATATTTAATCAAATCTAAAAATAATTTATCTCTTTTGTCAGAATTTTAATATGCTAATTTTTATAAAAAATATCTATTATCAGAAAAAAGAGGGATTTATAGTTTAAAACAACAACAAACGATATGTCAGTATGACAGAAATCACTTCCTTTTTAAGTTGACTGCATTTACACTACCATTTAAAAGTTTGGGGTTGGTAAGACTTTTAAAATGTTTTTTAAAGAAGTCTCTTATACAATAGCTGCAGTTATGCAATGCAAATTATTACAAAATAATTATTATTACTAAATACATACTAATAATTTATTATGACTAAAAAAATATTACAATTTAAAAGAACTATTTTCTATTTTAATATATTATAAAACGTAATTTATTCCTGTGATGCAAAGCTGAATTTTCAGCATCATTACTCCAGTCTTCAGTGTGACATGATCCTTCAGAAATCATTCTAGTATCCTGAATTAATGCTCAAGAAACATTTATTATTATCAACGTTGAAAACAGTTTTACCGCTTTTTATTGTGAAACTAGAAAATATTTTGTAACATGATAAAATGCTTTAATTTCTCAAAAAAAAAATAATAATAAATTACTGACCCCAAACCGTTGACTTTAACTATGTGAGCAAAGCACACATACTATACCTGACTGAATGAGTCCAGAGACACTCCACTGTCCAGGAGAAACTGTCTGGTCTCTTGTACGATCTGTGTCTCTCCGAGGGCCATCCTCACAGCCAGACTCCCATCAGACTCCTGAAATCATACACAAATCCAAAGTCACTACATTGATCCTCTCCAGAACAAGAGAGACCATTTTTAGGTCCCAAATACTCACGTGATCTAACACTTGGCTCTTGGTCGTGTTGTATTTCTCAGCGATGGCATCGGCTACTGCACTCGTGCCCAAAAACAACGTGTTCCAGTTATGAGAGCTGTGCAAGAACAAAATTGTGAATACCTCCAGTAAAGGTTTTCCACTTCAGACGGTTCATCAAATGCTGACCTGCGACTGGCGGCTTTGTCTTTGGCATCTTTCTGCCTCTTATACGAGGAGCTGCCTGGAGCATTGGGCCCTTGATCTGGCTTTTCCTTCTTCAGCCTTGAAGCCATGACGTGCAGAACCCGCCCCTACAGGATGCAGACAGTTCTAAGAAAGCAAATAAAACCACATGGACACAAATGAGGGTAAAGGATTGGATCAGTACCTGGAATACGTGGCCATCCAGTTGAGCCAAGGCTGAGACTGCGTTCTCTGGTATCATGTATGTCACAAAGGCAAAGCCCTTGGGCTTCTTAGTCAGACTGTCTATGGGAAAAAGCACCTCAGAAAGAGGACCTGATAGAGACACAAGAAAAATATTTGAGAAATTGTGCGGCAGACTGTAACTTCCATTTCCCACATTGTTTAGTGCCGATAATAAGGTGTGTCATGTGACTTGTCACCATATTTGATGAAGACTTCTTTCAGTTCTTCTTCGGTGCAGGTGTAGGGCAGGTTCCTGACAAAAAGTCTTCCTGATTCCGCCACGTCTTCCTCTTCCTCATCGTCCCTCAGCTCGTGCACAAACTTTCTTTCCTTCTCAATTCTCTTTGCAGACCTATCATTTGTAAAGTTTTTGGTTCTGAACACTTCAATATAGCGTCCCCCTGTGGGTTTACACAGATATTGCACATGCATTGAGATCTGAAATCAGCCTTATTTGTAGTACTTGTTTTCAAAAGGGTTATCCTCACAAATCAAAACACACTGGATCTTTTCGCCACAGTTGTGTACTTGAACAATTGCTTACCCATGTAGTCTTTGTTAAAGCGCAGGGCTCTCTCGACCTCTGCCTCTGAGTGCAGGTCCACATACACATAACCTTATGACAGGAAATTCGACATTAATCAAATGGCACCAGAATGAAATTTTTAAATCAGCTACAGATGGTAAACAACAGATGCTCTTACCTGATTTGCGTCCGTCACTGTTTTTACCAAATCGAATGGCAACAGGTTTTAAAGGCACCATAAATTCTCTCACTTGTTGCTACAATGAAGTGATAAATCAGTCAGATAGAACAAAATTTAGGCAAATAAAAAATGACTGTCTGAAAAGATTTTAGAAAACTTATATGCATAAATTATAAGCTAGCTTTGTTGATTTATGTACCAATATTGCAAGTAACTGTCCATATGAATAATGGATAAATGTTCCAATTTTAAATTCATATTTTCCATTCAAAAATGTGGGTTCTGTAAGGTAAATAATGATAATAATACCTTTAATCAGCAAGGATGCATTAAACTGATCAAAAGTGACATTGAAGATTTCTAATATTACAAAAGATTTCTATATCAACAAATGCTACGTTCGATTTTCTTTCTAATGACTGCTGAAAGGTCAGCTTTTCCATCAGAGGAATAAATTACATTTTAAAATAAATTAAAATATCAAACAGCTAATTTAATCTGCAATAATATTTCCCAAAATTACAGTTTTTTTTCTGTATTTTTGATCTAATAAATGCAACCTTGGTGAGCAGGAGAGACTTATTTGAAAAGCATGTCAAAAAAATCATACCAATCCCAAACTTTTGAATGGTAGTAGTGTATATTATTACCATTACATTATCAGGAATATAATATCTTTCCTATATATTAAAAAAATGGTAAAGGTTTATGTTACTGCGTTCATGTTTCACACATTATAATTAATTACTATACTAATAACAACAACTGTGTGTAATTATGAGCTCCAAGAAATAACACAACGTGTACCTGTAGTTATTTATAATTACTCTGTAATTATATATGTAAAAATAAACATGAACACTGTAAAATAAACTTAAATTAAACCTAAAGTGCAAAAAATAGAGGACGGACCTGGTAACCTTAATAAACTCAAGTCAGACCGTAAAAATAAGTTAGAATTAATGGATTAGAATGTTATACTGGGAATTTATGTGCGTGTCTGAAATAGTTTCTTGTGCATGTCACACAATGAAATGATCAATAACCGATATCTCACCTCTTTGACGTTGAATGGGGCACCTCGTAGCTTGACTGTGAACTCTGTGCTCGGCTCAATCTATAATAGTGTATGAACAGCATAAAGAAATGAGCCTCTAATAGCCAAACTATTCCCTATTAAACCTCATGTTTTATCACACTGACCATGTTCTGAGCTGCTAGTTTTGTGCTTTTCTGGCTGCTTGTCTTATCACCACTCTCATAAGCACTGTCTATGTTTTGAGCCGGGGACTCCTCTTCCTCTTCCTCCTCCTCCTCATCTTCCTCTTCCTCTTCCTCCTCCCTCGGCAGCATTAGCACTGTCACCTTCTTTTTCTTCATGCACATCCTCTTCCATCTCTTTCTCATCCACCACGTCTGATTTCTCCACAATTTTGGAGCGAAGATAATCCATATCAGACAGATCTTTCTTCAATGCTTTCTTATCAGTATCTGGTGAGAAAACACATTTGGAGAGAATGAGACGTCACAATTATGCAATCAGAAAGTGAGAGGATCATCTGGTAGTGTCTAGAAGTAAGCACAAAGTTCTTACCTTGTTTGTCCTCTTCATCAGCATCTTCATCTTCCTCAGCATCACTAAATTCCTCTGATTCATCAGAGTCAAAGTTCAGGTAATCATTGCTAACAGCTGCTTTCTGCTTCTTCTCCTCCTCCTCCTCCTCCTCCTCCTCCTCCTCCTTCTTCTTCTTATCAACCCCAACAGAAGTCGCTTCCGTAGAGTCATTGGCCCAAGTGGGCACCTGTGTGCGTTTCTGGTGCACAGCGAGGAACTCCTGGAAGCTCTGGTCTTTTTCAAGCTGAGGATTACAAATTGCATTTGATACAATCTCTGCATATTTATTCGAGTATGATTTATGTCATGCAAAGAGCAGCATACTTACATCTCCAAGAACATTCAAAGGCTTCTTCTGCTTCTGTGGAAATGGAGTGAAAGCATAAATTCAGTTTGACTTATGAAAAATCAATCAGACCTTCCAATAAAACAGTTTGCAAACAAAAGTGAGTGGATCAGTGCAGACATAGAAAAAGTGACAGTAGAGCTGCACAACCTTTTCGTCTTTTTCTCCTTGTTCACGTGATTTTTGTTCTTCTGTAACTTTGTTTGATGGTTGGCGTGTGTGTTTGCTCCAAGGTCTGGCTTTGTTTGGGTCTCCAAAATCAGTGCAGAATTCCACCTTATTCAGACAGATAATGGATAAGATGAGAATTAGAAGACAAATGTTCAAATAAATTGTACATATTAAAAACACTCCTCTCTGCTACTCACTCTCTCGATATATATTATATATATCTATATATTTATATCTATATATATATATATATATATAACTATATATATAGTGCCGTGAAAACGGTTTTTGACCCCTTTCTGTTGTGTTTATTTTTTTGCATAATTGTCACACGTAAAATGTGCAGATAAATCAAACCAATTTTAATATTACGCAAAGATAAAGCAAGTAAATACAAAATGCAGTTTTAAATGATCATTTCTTTTATTAGGAGAAAAAGCTGTCCAAACCTGCCTAGCCCTACGTGAAAAAGTAATTGCCCCCCTCCTGTTAAATCATGAAAGAACTGTGAGTAACCACATTATTTTAGGAAGCTGAGTTAAATTTCACTAGCCACACCCATGCTTGATTACTGCCAGACCTGTTTAATCAAGAAATCACTTAAATAGAACCTGTCTGACAAAGTGAAGCATGCTTAAAGAGCAACACATCATGCCGCGATCTAAAGAAATTCAAGAACAGATGAGAATCAAAACAGTTGACATGTATCAGTCTGGAAAGGGTTATGAAGCCATTTCTAAGGCTTTGGGGCTCCAGCGAACCACAGTCAGAGCCAATATCCACAAATGGAGAAAACTTGGAACAGTGGTGACCCTTCCCAGGAGTTGCCGGCCAACCAAAAATACTCCAAGAGCACAACGACGACTCATCAAGGTCATAAAAGAACCTAGAACAACATCTAAAGAACTGCAGGCCTCGCTTGCCTCAGTTAAGGTCAGTGTTCATGATTCAACAATAAGAAAGAGACTGGGCAAAAACGGCATCCATGGGAGAGTTCCAAGGCAAAAGCCACTGCTGACCAAAAATAGCACAAAGGCTTGTCTCACATTTGCCAAAAAATATCTTGTTTATCCCCAAGACTTTTGGGCAAATATCCTGTGGACTGATGAGACAAAAGTTGAACTTTTTGGAACGTGTGTGTCCCATTACATCTGGCGTAAAACCAAACACAGCATTCATAAAAAGAACATCATACCAACAGTCAAAACATGGTGGTGGTAGTGTGATGATATGGGGCTGCTTAGCAGCTTCAGGACCTGGACAACTTGCCATAATTGACAGAACCATGAATTCTGCTCTCTATCAGAAAATCCTGAAGGAGAATGTCCGGCCATCAGTTTGTGACCTCAAGCTCAAGCGCACTTGGTTTATGTAGCAGGACAATGATCCAAAACACACCAGCAAGTCCACCACTGAATGGCTCAAGAAAAACAAAATTAAAGTTAATTTTGGAGTGGCCTAATCAATGTCTGGACTTAAATCTGATTGAGATGCTTAAACAGTCCATTCATGCTCAAAAACTCTCCAATGTGGCTGAATGAAAACAATTATGCAAAGAAGAGTGGGCCAAACTTCCTCCACAGCGATATGAAAGACTCACTGCCAGTTATCGCAAACACTTGACTGCACTTGTTGCCAAAGCGTGGCACAACCAGTTATTAGATTTAGGGGGCAAATACTTTTTCACGTAGTGCCAGGCAGGCTTGGACAGCTTTTTTCCCTTAATAAAATCATTCATATTTCAAAAAGGTCGCAGTTTTGCATTTTACTCAGGTGATTAAAATTGTGTGAATATCTGAATCTTTTAAGTGTGACAAATATGCAAACAATAAAAAAAAACAGGAAGGGGGCAAAAACTTTTTCACACCACTGTGTGTGTGTGTTTGTGTGTATATATATATATATATATATATCCTATCACTTACAGTAACTCTAGATGTATCCACAAAGCTCTTGTTGAAATGTTTCATTGCTTTCTCTGCATCCTCTTCTGTCTTGAAGCCTACGAATCCAAATTTGCGAAATTTGCCATCTTTGGTGAATTTCAACGTACAATCTGTAAGCGTCCCAAAATCCGCAAACATTTTACGGAAACGGTCTTCCTTCATCTGAGGAAACAGAATAAATACAATGACTTTCAACATCTCAAATCACATATATTTCATTTAAATGAGCTCACATGCAGTTCAAGATCACAGTGCATTTTAGTCATTGCCTGACAGCCCTTATAAGAATTAAATAAGCTCGTTTTTACTTATATTAATTATCCTTAAGAAAGTACAGTGGTGGTACCATGTTACGCTGATGCTATCAAATAATAGTATGATGATACTTTAATAAATGCAACAAAAGTGTGGCAGTATCAAGTTATCATGTCCAAAAACTACAGTAACTCCACGACACCACGTCAAACAAAAACACAGCTGTACTTTTTATTTTTATGGAATAAACGTGCTTAAAAGTCGATCAAATCTTTGTTGACGCATGCATCTTTAACAGCGGACTTACATCATATTCTAATATCATTACAAATACTCACCCCATTTGGGAGATTCTTGACTATTAACCTTGACATTTTTTTTCGATTCCGGTGTGAGATTTTCCGGTAAAATAACAATATGCTGTTCTATCAACAATAAAGCATGGAGCGCTTCAGTAAGTCGCCATCTTTATCCTTAGACGTCAATCGCGTGATTCGCGTCACCAAAGGCACTTGATAGTGGCTCCCTCTTCTGGACATAAGTGGAATGATCGAAGGCACTAAAATAAAACTTTGCGTATAAAAATACTCATAACTATATTTTTAAAATACACACACTATATTTTTGTATAGTAAACCTTTGAAATATATAAATTAGCTATCATCTTTTAAGCATGCTCAAATTTAATAGTTAAGGCTGACTCTATTGGGTACGTCTGTATCTATTATCTAACATATTGTGTATTATTATTTTTTTTACTCATAATCAAAATTATATAAAATGTTAAAAATGCAATTGTTGACTATTATATTGGGTGTAATTATAGCTAAATAATATGTCAATCTTTTCAATGTCATAATTTATGTCTGTAATAAGTACATTGTGCTATAAGGTGTTCTTGTTGTAGATTTTTTTTTATGAATAGAAGTATATGTGACGCTAAATGTAAATAATGAGGGAAAACACGTAATTACTTTTATGTTTGTATTTATTTTTAAATACTGCAACGTTATCTATCCCATCCTGGTATACTTCGAGTACATACTAAGTGTGCTGATAATCTTGTCACTGTGTTTTTTTTTTCTTAAGGGAACTAGAAATATGACATCCTTGTAAGCAACTCAATTCCTAGAACTTTCACCAGCTGTCCTCCTTATAAGAACAGTTAGACTAAGTGCAGAGAAATGAGCCTGGCCCACACCAGACCAGAACAGACAAGCTTTACTTGTTCACCAACTGTCACAATGCACAATTAAGAGCTTAATTCCTGTCTGCTTCTGTATTAAACACACCCTAGGCCACAGTCAGCATTCATTCATAAGCATTTTCATTCTACCACTGCTTGAGCCTCTTGATTTATAAAAGGAGCTAACTCATGCTTGTTGTGTGTCATCATTAGTCTTCACAAACATTCATCATTGAAGGACTGAAGTGAGTCAAGACTATTACAGACACTTTGTCTCCACTACAGTGAATGGCTTACCAAACTGCATTTGTGGAGAGACTTAGAGCTTCCAGTCAACTGGAAATCTAAAACTAAAACACGGTGATGTTGTTACTTTTGTGCATGTGTAATTTTGGGCATGTTAGTGCATGAATTTTGTGTGAGGTGCACGATGGTGAAGAGTTGACTTAGGATGAGACTTAGAAAATATTTTAATACTATACAGTACATCATTTTCTTTACAAACACAGACAATAAATACAAAAATAAATATTAAATAAAAAGAGCTGAAATAAGACATGTAAACACTCATCCTATCTTTCAAAACAGGAGGATGTCGGTCAACAATTTAACAGCATATAACATTTCCTACTAAACTTTTTACATTTGTAATTGTACAACCTTAAATCAGACTTCAACCCCTCACATTTGGCAACTCTGATTAATATGTGGATATATGGGCACCACAGGTTACTAAGGTTACTATCGTTGTACCCTTGATAGCACCCTAATCATCAGACCTGAGGCAGTAGTTACAATATTTCAAAATTTCAAAACAGACCATCATATGTCCACTGTGTGCTTAATATGGCTTAAGTTGAAACAAAGAGCATAAGGGTCCATCTGACATGTAAAAATATTATATAAAAAGCTTTAACAAATGAGAAACAAAATATGAAAACAGTAAAGTGTTTATGTTCCCGAAGGGAGTCCATTTCATTTGAGGAGGGCATTCTGGTCTTTATTCAGTCAGCTTTTTAAAGTCCAGTTTGGGCCAGTTCAATTGTCGATTCAGAACAGTGCTGCTTCGCTCAAGAGCATTGTTACACAGCAAACAGATCCAGGGTCGCCGACGGGTCTTGCAGGCCCAGAATGCTGTAGGCTATTCTCTTCTGATGACCTGGCAGTCGTACTCCAATGTTCCCTATGTCCCTTTTTGAAAAAGAAAATAGAGAACGGATTTAGATGATGCCATAGAAATGCAAGTAATTTATAACCTCTTGTAATTGGTTCATTTTGTAATTCCTTTATGCATGTAAGCAGGCATACTTACTCCATTTTTAAGCGCAACACCTGTTCCATAGTTTTAATTCCAGCAAGAGCAAAGGTTTCTCTGTATTGGGCCATCTTGATGGATTCCAGCCATTCATTCACTGACCTGATGGGGGCGCCATCACTACCACTAGTGCTGGGTAGACGAATAGAGACACTGTGGGGGGAAAGATATATTTATTGAACATCTCAGTATAAAGTATTGTAGATTTATTAATCTACAATACATTTAGCATCAGCAGTCTGTTAACCGCTTCTCACCGGGGGTCGATACTAGCAATGGCTGAGAGTGACTCTGGGTTGCGAAGCAGCTTCTCGAGCAAGTTGACGATATCAACAAAGCATGGCCGTTTGGCGCGGTCCTGCATCCAGCACTGCAGCATGAGCTGATTGACCGCAGATGGGCAGCCCATCGGTGCCGGCAACCTGAAGCCTTCATTTATGGATTTCATCACCTGTGATCAAATACACAAAGAAAAAGGTGAAACTCATGCTCACAGAGGACTTTTAAATGAATGCTTCAAACATTTCATCGGTTTTTAGAACATGCTAAGGCATTGCTAAGGGTTTATGGGATTGCATTTTGTAATCATCCAATTTAGGCCAACCTCCTAAAGTATGAGAAATTAGCAAAAATAAAAGACATTTCCCATACCTCATGGTTGCTCATGTCCCAGTAGGGTCTTTCTCCAAATGACATCACTTCCCATATGACTATGCCGAAACTCCACACATCACTGGCTGAAGTGAACTTCCTGTACGCTATTGCCTCAGGTGCCGTCCAGCGAATAGGAATCTTTCCTCCCTAAAAGAGTAAGAGTTAAGGTTCACTCAGTATTCACTCAGAAAATCATTTTAGAACAATGTCGAAATATTCATTTTTAAAATCATGAAAAGAATGCTTTGATAAATTTCTAAAATTATTTTATTATGACGCTATGCATTCATATAACTTACAGTAGTCGTGTAGGTTCCCTCAGGATAGTCCTCCAGCACTCGCGACAGGCCGAAATCGGAGACTTTACACTCCAAGTTGCCGTTGACCAGAACATTGCGAGCTGCAAGGTCCCGATGAACGTAGTTCATGTCTGAGAGGTACTTCATTCCTGCCGCTATGCCATTGAGCATTCCCACAAGCTGGTATGAGGAAAAGTCCCCATCATGGTCCTGTGGAGAAGAAAGAAACGGATTAGTGATTAGTGCTACATCTTAGCAAAGGTATTCAGATTAAACATTAACATTTGCTGACAGAAACACACCCTTAAATACTGGTCCAGAGCTCCATTCTCCATGTACTCTGTGATAATCATGGCGTCTTTGACTGAAATAATAAATAGACGGGAACATCCTGTTAAAACATGTACTGTTTTGTGGAAAGGTATTCTAAAGTACTGGAAACTATGATTTGACAGGATGATTCTTACATTTGGTGACAAACACCCTCCAGGCGGATAATGTTCTTATGGGAAAACTGGCCCATAATACTGGCTTCACTAAGGAAGTCCAGCCTCTGCTTCTCAGTGTAGCCTGGCTTCAGGGTCTTTATCGCTACGGCGACCTCACAGCGCCCCGGTATCTTCAGAGAACCACGGTAGACCTCACCAAATTCTCCTATGGAGCAATATGGAATCACAATTGTTAATTAACAACATATCTTAAAGTCCAAGTTTTTTAGAAGACACAGAAATTACACTTAAAAAGACATATGTCAAAGACACAAAAACACATGTCAAATGACTATTTTCAACATACTTGCACCAGCGTTCAATAAAATAAAACAAAAGCTAAAATAAAATACAATTTAAATATTACATGAAAAGCTTTAACTTAAACTTTGAAAATTCAAAATGTTGAGTTGGCAATAAATAAGTTTAATAAGTAATAAGTATTAAAATGACTAAACTTGAAATATAAAAAAAAAAAATACAAATGACAAAAGCACAAAAATGCTTACAAATGTATAAACACTATGATAGTATATAATTAATACTGAAATAACACTGACCTGCACCAATGACTTTCTGCTTGGTGATATGACTAGGGTGAATTTCACTGGCAAATTTGAGGACAGCCGAACAGGGGTCTTCATATGTATGGGGATCAACGTAGGTCTTCAAAGGCAGGAGTTTTTCTGTAAAATAAATAGGTAGAGTTTGACCTTGTTTACATGACGCCCACTAGCTTTGAATATATATGGATATTGATATATATATAGGGATTTTCGTGTGAAGCTATTGCTGATAGTATCAGACATGGCGTCTTAACGCCAAACACATGAATGCAAAAGGGATTCAATCCGTTTCTTACCTGGACATGAAAAGTAATCTCCATCTACCCTCCGTCGGACATGGGAATTCAACCTCCTGATGAAAGAACATTCAACATCACATTAGTGAGTTAATTTAAGCTCCTATCTTGATGATATCTTAAATGAGAATGATTGCACATCAAAGCTGGAATGTAAACAGTGTGGGTGAAGTGACTAAGGCAAAGTTGGGAAATCCTGCTCTGTGGTTGGGAAAGAGAAAAAGAAGAGAACAGAATGGAAAAAGTGAGACCAGAGAAAGGTCATCTAACCTTTTGTGCAGGAGCAAAATCACCACCACAATCAGCAACATGACTCCGCCCCCAGCAATGGCTCCCATGACAACCATGGAACTATTCTGCGTCTGAGATTCCGCTGTTGAAAACAGAACAAAAAGAAATTCACTTCACTCATACTGACAAACATTGGCGCACCACCCACAGCCTATCACAAATGCATCAAAGTTACGCACTTTCATACACGAAAGCATTAAAAGACTAAAACGAAACGCCCACATATGCATTAGCACGCACTTACCGAGAGGCAACGTCTCAAATTCAAGCTCGGCGCTGTGGCTGCTGGGATGGCCTTCTGCTGTCAGGGTGTGAACACGGAACACATACTTTGTTCCTGGTAAGAGGTCATTAATCTGCACAGAGTTCTTCTCCAGAACCAGAACGGTGTAGGTGGTGACATCCAACTCTCCGGGATCCTCCTATGAAACAATGAGGAGAGGAATTTGAATGTTTATTCCAAAATGCTAAAGGAAGAAAACATGGGAAGGCCATAGAGAGAGAAGGAGAAAGCATACAAGATAAAGTCAATTATATTTTCACATTTGCTGAAGAAATGACTAACTTAAGGTTCCACAATGCCATGGCATTGCTATGCTGTTGCTGAGGTGTTCTGTATTACCAGGGCATTGTTAAGTGGTGGCCAAGGTGTTCTGGGTGGTTGTTAGGGTGCTCTAGGTGGTTACTCAGGTGTTGCTACAGTAAGTGTTTGCTAGGATGTTGTAGGTGATTGCTAGGGTAATGCTCTGTAGATGCTATGGGGTGTTCTGAACTTCTGAGTGGTTACTAGGGGATTGCCATGTGGTTGCTAGGGCACTGCCAAGTGGATGTTGTCTAGGATGCTGTAGGTAGTTGCTAGGGTATTGCTAAATGGTGCATGAATGTTCTAGGTGGCTTCTAGGGCATTGCTAAGTGGTTGCTATGGTGTTCTAGATGTTAGATTGTTAGGATATTGCAAAGTGGTTGCTAGGGTGTTCTAGGTTGTTTCTAGGGCATTGCCAGGTGGTTGCTAGGATATTTTAGGTAGTTGCCTAAATGGTGCTAAGATGTTCTAGGTGGCTTCCAGGGCATTGCTAAGTGGTTGCTACAGTGTTCTGGGTGGTTGCTATGGTATTGCGAAGTGGTTGATAGTGTGTTCTAGATCAGTGTTTCCCAACCGGGGTGCCGTCTGTCGAGAGCAGGGGTGCCATGTAAAAAATCCTTTTTTAATATTTTTAAATTGCTAAAATGTTCAAAAAAGCATCTATTATATAATATCCATTTCTGATGTCGCCAATAATTAGAGATGCACCGAAATTTCTGCTGCCGAAAATTAGTTCACCGCTCAGGTTTCACTTTCACGTGGTGTGACGCTCTATGTATTATCCCGCTCTATGCGTGTGCGCTCCGCTCAGTCGCTCCACTCGTATACCGTTCATGCTAATCGGAACAGCAAAGTCCACTCAAATATTGAGCCGACAGGAAACATCGATGTAGTACAGTATTGTTTCTGTCTGCAATAGCCCTACTGTGCTGTAACAAGGTGTGGTATATGGGCAACTCTGGTAACGCTGCCCTCTCATTCATTGATCTGCTAACCGCTATGTTATGCTCACGTGTTCTGATAATAATAGCTTTCTAGGACTAAACATTATTTGGATAATTGGTAAAAAAAATAAAAAAAAAGTTAAATATCTTAACCCTATTGTTAGACCTACCTGAAAAACTAAAAAGCAATTTATTTAATTTGAAGGCCTGTCGTAATTTTTATTTGTGCTATCGTTATTAATTTCTTTATTTGTTCTTATTTTATTACTGACTGCTTGTCATTTTTTATTCAATTCAAAGTTTGAAATCAAGCTATCTCGTGCTACTGCACCAAAATTACCCCACTGTAAAATAAAAAAACACTGAGTGAGCAAAAATTTGTGAGATAGCTAGTTATAATGGTAATTAAATAATGTTTACATATGTATAAAAGCCTACATTAAAATCTGTCATATAAATTGGTCTCTTCATTAGAAATTAGCCTACTGATTGCCACCATTGATGGACAACATTTTTTAAATAATATAAAAAATATCTGTATGACATTATATTCTGCAGTTCTTCCCTGTTGTACTGAATATCTATTTTTCAAATTATCATATCGAAGTTAGAAATTCAAATATTGTGACAAAATTCATTTTGTAGGGTGCCACAAGTTTGTTAAAATTTCCAAAGGGTGCCGCGACTAAAAAAAGGTTGGGAAACACTGTTCTAGATGATTTGGCAGGGCATTGCCAAGTAGCTGCTATAGTGGGTTGCTAACACACTGTTAAGTGATTTCTTGGGTGTTCTAGGTGGGTTGATAGCGCATTGCTAAGTGGTTACTAGGGTGTTCTGGGTGCTTGTCTACAGTCCCACCACCCAAGTCTCTATGATATTCTTATTAAAAAAAAGGTAACATATTAAGATATCATAGTCACCTTCTTGCGGTACATGAGCTCATAGCGGGGGGAATAGTTATTCTGCACATGGTGGTCCACGACCCAGGATAAAGTCAGAGTGCTGGTGGTCCGATCTTCTACTCTCAGGAATAGCACCCTTGGGCCATCTAAATAAAGAGGCACAATTCATCAGTATTTTCGCTAACCATCAATGTCTCAATTTACATTTAATGCCATTTGATACACTGTGTCTTAAGCCGGCATGACATGTGATCAGTTCTCCTCCATGTTAATCTGTTAATCTTATCGAGCTGTGACAGGCAATGATGTGCATTGGGTAGCTCCGCCCACAAAGAAACCTCATTGGTTCAAAATTCAGCTTCATGTGGCAAAACATTAAATGCAAATGGATGTGATTTTTGCCACATTTTCACCTTCACTGTGGACAGAACTATTGCTTGTCGCTCAATAGCTTGATATTTGTGCAATTTAAACTTAAATTCTTAAATATCTAACCTGTGAAGTGAAGAGCTGTTGTAATGCTAGCCGTGGCTCTCTTTCGTCTGAACTGGGACACGCCACTTTGGGCCTCGACTGTAAGTGTGTAGTTCACATGAGGCTCCAGCTCGCTAACCACGACCTCGGGGTCTTTCAAGGCCGTCTGCGCAGGCTCAAATCGCACCCTCCCACCACACAGTGAACACAGACCACCCTCACAGCGCTCGCAAGCCACACTGTATGTGATGTCGCTTCTGCCGCCAGTGTCTGCCGGGGGGCGCCAGCTCAGTTGCAAACTCCCCGCAGTCAGGAGGGGCATGTATACCAGGTTTTGGGGTGGGCTAGGCAGAGCTAGAAGAGCAAAAGATGGTATGTTTAGAAACTAGATTAAAATGCAGAGAATAAAAAAGATTGTTTCTTAAGATCAAACAATATTGTAGAGGAGTAAAAAAAACACATATTCACACTTACAAGAGCAAGGAGCAGAGTCAGGGTCTGTAGGGGCCCGGAAGAAGCCCTCCATGCAGGGGCACAGCAGTGCTCCACGACCTGAGCGCTTGGTGTTCTCTGGACACACTTCACATGGCTGGCTGGAATCTGTGCTCTTGTAGTAACCTGGTTCACAAGCTTTAAAAAAAAAGACAGAAAAAAAAAAACAGATGAACATGAGGCATTTATTAACTAAAACGACAGATTCACATTTAATATATAACCACATCACAATTTCTTTATTTTTGGCCATTGTGCACATAAAGGGAAGGTCAATATTTTGGCACAATCACAACTGCACACAGAAAGAGCCAATCAAGATGGTGCAACCGACAGGCAACGTACAACAGTCATTCAAACATTCAACAAACTGATCACACTTCACAATACAACCGGAAGATACTTTTAAATAAAACCAGTTAAACTGGTCACCAACTTTTGTATAGACCTTTCATGACTAATTATGTCTGCACTGTCAATTTTAGTGCCAAAATACTGAAAGAAAGAGATTTGAAAAAAATGCAATGAAGCACATGTGGATGTCCGTTGGACAAAACAGGATGTCGGAACTGCAAGCGTCAATATAAGCCCTCTGGTCTCCTCTTCTCCTCCTTTCCTTCCTCTGCCGAATGATGAGGACATGCTATAACAAACACAAAGGGAAGAAACTCCGAAAACAAGGAATGGAGGCCAGGGGTGGGGGGTGATAACAATTATTAAAGGCGTCCGAGAGCAATGATTCAGAATCACATGCACGCTCTTAAGAAGAGGCCGATTCTGATAGGTGTACTTTTAATGGCCATGAGAAACTCACTGGCTTGCAAAATCACTGTGAATATAGATTCCACAGAGCTGAGAAACTTCCTTTGAGGGGAGTTTGTCCCCCCTGGGGCCCATCTCTCAGTGCTCACCTCAAACAAAGGGCTGAGTTTCAGATTGACGACCGATGGGAGGTGTGCGAGTGTGAGTGTGAATGGGTGAGTGAGGATTGCAGACAGAAGTTCTCCCGCTGGGATTTTACATTGGGTTTTGTGTATTTGCTCTGTGTATAAGGGTGGACGTCTATAGGAGGGGGTCCGCATAAGAAAGGCAGCCCTTTTTTGTGCATTTTATTTGAAGTCAGAACAAGAGTGGGAAACTCCAACTCTATTCCTCTAATCTTCATGTTTGTGTCTACTGAGAGTGGCATACATGAAATTGGTCTGAATGAATCCAAATTTCACCAAACGCCAAGATGCTTGTCAGCCATGAGTAATAAGTCTGATTCAATATGTTAATGCTGTTTCCATGGGAACTTTGTGTGAAATATGTTTAGAAAGCTCTTTGTAATGTGTAATTTGCTCATGGCACCACTGACGAGTCAGGATGACTGATTTCACTAAGAAACTATTTAGGGCAATGCTGCGTTGGTGGACAGACAAGGAGCCATCAGAAACAGTATGTGAGCAAAGTGTGGAAAAGTGACTAAGGCCATTTTGCATACTTGTGCCACGTTTATGTTCCCACAACCACTAAAATATGCATGACACAAATGATTGGCAGGGCTGATAAGACTCCAAGTCTTTGGCTGGTGAACACAATGCACAAAGGGAATAGTTTTTTTCTACCCTTTGGGTAGAAAGGTCAACAGTTAGAATAGCAATTTCGCCAACACAGTAGTCCTCAACAACGTGCAAGAGCAATCCAGTGGCTTTTAAAGAAAACTAATGGTTTAATATCAAGAAATGTTTCCCTAAACAATATTTAATAATTATTTTAATGTTATGGCCTATAAATAAAATTCTATTTTAATTACCATTTTGAATAAATTAATGAGTGAATTTGGGAATCACAACATTAAAAATGTACAGTATAAAAACTAGATATTCATTTTGACATTTGCTTACGTTACACTTAATGTTAATAAATTCGAATTTAATGATTAACTTTACCTTTATCACAAAATAGCGAAAATGAGAAAGCACAATTAAATATGCAATATAATACTGCTAAATCAAAAAATAAAAAAAGTAATTCAAATTAATAAAAATAAATGATTAATTAAATAAAATTGATATTTTATTCAAGTAAAATATAGACCACACTGTTCTCTAGGTATTAGTTGCAGCATTGAACCATTAGATAACCACTGTTATCACTAAATAAAGTGCCCAACTGCTAATTGGATTAAACATCTATTAAACTGGAGCTAATTTCAAAAATGTTTCATGTGTCAATGCAATTAACAGTAAACTCTTATATAATGTTATAAAAATAAATCATGACACTATAGTCATCGTTGGTAGTAGCCAGTATCAAATTCACAAGCAGTGAAAACATTGGAACACTTGTGATCTCCCCCGAAATTCTCAATTCCACGTTTCTCTGATGGCTAACCATTCAAATGAGACCCCTTCCCCCCATCCCTGCCCGGCAACCAATCACAATTGTCCCCAACAAACACTGGCAGGTGGCGATAAGCTGAACAGAACAGCAGTCACGTAGAAAACCACTCATGAAAAACTCACATGAAAACAATGACAACAGCAACTTCATTGTTTCAATGGTTGCTTGGGGTTAAGAACCCTCTTTTACATTGAATGCTTTGAGGCATCTTTTTACTCTATGGAGAAAAAACCCAACCAAGTTGAATCAAGAGTTATGGGCAAAGGTTGTTAATTACTACAGTCTTTCAACAGATGAGTGGATGAACAAATTACAGAGTGAAACAATCATTTACAGAAGAAGAAAAAAGGCTTTGTCAGAATCAGAACGGAAAGAACCACAGGTTGGGATGTCTGGACATGTACTCCTCATTCCTGAAACATGTCATCACAAAGTCAACAAGATACCAGTCTCCATTACAACTCCCCCATGAGCTATTTTATCAGGTCATCATTCATCACACTTCTTCCTAGGGTGTCAAAACATTTAGCATGTCTCCTGGAAACTACATTATGAAGGAAATGTATGGAATCTGCCCTTTTCCCAATAACCCCGAATGCCTTCAGATATTCTGAACTCCCGTGATGTTCTTCAATGTCTGTTTCAGGTGCAGGTTCCTGTAGGGCTGCCAGAGGCCAAGGTCTTTAAAACATGCTTTCCTGAGATTGCCCTTCCTGACTGTTCCTATATGGCACTTTTGAAAAGATTTCTCTCTAACATTTTTTCCAGTGATATCCTTTTTTACTACATGTTCAACAAACGTGCCCTGCAGTTGGTCTGCAATGTGTTTACCAATGGATTTTAATTCCTTTGGTTTTACGTTTTACAGTAACATATAAATAGCGTGTCTACTCAAAACCACATTTTCCCACAAATACAAAAGGTGTCCAGAGAGGTCCAGCCCAACCTTTAATTATACGATGACTACCCCAGACAGACCTTGGGCATGCCAAACCTTCTCTGTAATCTGCGGTGAGCTGTTCTCATGGTAACACACTTGCACAATGTAACACAGGTAATGGTAGCTCTGCCCATTGAGTCATATCAGCTGTTGGAGGGTATGGGAAAAGTGTAATACGACCTTGGGGGAATTCCTTGAAACTATTTGGAAAAACCTTAAATAGAATCCCTTTTTCTGTCAGAACTTGTTATAGTAGCCCAATACTTAATACACACTTAATGTATGAATGTATCTATGTTAGATAACATCCCAAACCAAACTTGAGTGGAAATGACTTCATACATCCACTAAAAAGAAAAACATTGGGACCAGTTGGTTAAGTCACTAGCTGATAAAAGTCAAATTAGTTCTGAGAAAAGTTGTTTGCAGATCTTTTTATCTAATGAAAAGCATTATAGCTCATTATTGAAGACTAACCCTTTCACCCAAACACGTTATTTAAGTCTTATTCAAATGCAAGATATCTGAGAATGTGCAAAGGTTAAAAACCTATGAATGCAAATCATACCACTGTAACTATGTACATATACTCCTTAACCATAGTACCCTGGTATCTTCACACTTCCTTCCCGAAGCGCTAAGCACACATGTAGAAATAATACACCAGCAGGTGAAAGGGTGGGGAAACGGCTGACATTCCATTTGACTTGAGTCATATTTCTGGCCTCTCACAAATTTCTCAGACAACTCTGTGGCAACCACAAAATTCTTGCAAGCTTCCCAGAACACACCCTCACCCGACAACACACTTACCATCTGCCCACCCACAAAGACCTGCAGTTGTTCCCAAATGGTCTTCAACTTGTGCAGAGTTATTGACTCAAACAATGAAATAATGTAAAGTATATTATAGTGACAGTCCGCTATATATATTGATATGCCATTTTTTGGCCAATTCGAAATTATCCCCATTCATTTTCTCTCTTTCTTTCATCTTTTTGGTTAATTTTGAGTTTGTGTTTCAACAATTTTGAGTAGGTTTCACTGCTAATTCTAAGTATATATCAGCATCTTTATGCAGCTTTTTGGAATACTTGATTCTGATTGGTCAGTTGCGTCAATCTACATTTAAATATTTTTGTCTGACCACTTTTGGGATAATGACAATCTGATTGTACATTATCACTTGTATATTTGATATTGGCCACCATGCTTTAGAGGAACCAGAATTTTTTAATTAAGTAAAAACCCATATCCATCAACCACTGTTAAATAAGCATAAGTTCAACATATCACTGAAGCCCAGAACACTACTAAACAATAAACATCAAAACTCACCTTTGCAAGCATCTCCAACAGCTTGGTATCCCGCTCGGCAGAGACACTGGCCCACAGGAACGACCCACTCTCCCTCAGCGGTGCAGTACATCCGAGGAGCAGCTTCTCCAACCATCACTGCGTCCTTCACACAGGTGCCCTCCACCTCCGCCAGCGCTCCTGACGCCACCTGCTCGGGGAAGGCGGCCAGGCTTCTCATCGTGGCTGGGCAGGTGGTGTAGAACACCCTCAGCCCCAGGAGAGCAACACAGCCTCCTAAATCCTGGAAAGAAAGGTAGAAGCCCCTTCTGGAGAGTGGCCCGATGCTCTTCGTCTCAACGTTCACCCGCAGATCAGCTCGGCCCCCTCCACGATTAGCTGTTACCTCGTCTGGGGCTACGGTGGCTATCTTTCGAAACTGGCTCTTGCGGAAATTTGTGCCAACATCTGTGTCAGTTTCGCCTAGATAGAGGCCAAAAGTCTCGCGACAGGAAGGCGACGAGCTGCCAAACGAGTTGCAGTCCCGGACGACAAAGCGCAGTTCTACGGATACGCGAGAGACGTCGGGGCCTACGCTGGATAAAGGTCGTACGAAGCCAGTTGTCTTGTTCTGTATCACTGGCAACATTACACACACTATAGGTGTAAAGAAGAGAGCCGTTCACCACCGTCTGGACAACCTCCCACTAAGAAAGATGGAAAAAAGAGAAAATGTTTTATGATCTCATAATAAGCATGAGAGAAAAGTCACTCAAATTAAACTTTTTTTCAAAGGTGGAGCATTTTATTTCTGTATTGGAAAATTAATGACTGCTTTAAGTCTCACCCAAAACTCATGCCATTGTTTAAGTCAGGCTTATCGGGATTCTCAGAAAGACAAATAATTGACTTGATAGTACCACAGAGCACTTAAATAACTTTAAAATGAAATATTACAATATCCTGCTAAATGTTAGACTAAAACTGTGGGAATCACACCTTTGTAAAACTCATTAGAAGGGTGTGGTTGACAAAAAGTAGGCCTCTGCTCTCCTCTTTCCCACCGCGCTCTGCCTTGATACAACTCCCTTTTGACTCGACTCTTCAAAAAGTACTGAAATAGCTGGCAAAATAAGTGTGACCTCAAAGGGTCCAGCAGCTGAGTAGAGCTGATAGAAGCCTTCACGACATCAGGGAATGAAGATGACAGGACTAGCCTCGAAAAGACTAATTAAACACTTTAGCGTGTGAGCATGCATGGTCAGGGGAAGTGGTGGAACCCTCTCGGTACATCTCTTGAGAGGTCGTTGTGTGGCTGAAGAGGAATTCACAGTGAATTCTTATAAACCAAAGCTCAAAAGAAAAAAAAAGTGGTTTGCGCACTCTAAAGCCTATAACCAGAATTTATTTCTGCTCAATCCTTCAGAAAGGAAATATTTAAACACTCTGGTGCAAAACACACAATATAATATATATATAGATAGATAAGATATATAAAATATAATATATAGCAAAACACACCAAGTGTAAATATTTCATCCCAAATGTACTGGAGCACTTATGTTACACATAAAAATATAACAATATATATATGGACATATGGTGTCCAAATGCTTTTTGGAGCTACTGTACATTAAATATTCAACAATACACAATATGATAGGTTCGGATGTTATTCAAGCCTGTTGCGAGGAGAGAGAGAGAGAGAGAGAGAAAAGCAGCTTTTTAATGGATTTGAGAGAATATGACTAATTTTGATTGGTGTTTTAGACCACGAAATGACACTGACTCATGCATCCATGTAACCTCTTTAAGATGTACACTTAACGAAACTGGACTGAAGAGAGTCTATTCATGGATCTTAACGCAGGGTATGGTGAATGTACAGGGAACGGATCAATTAATAAGACTCACCCCTTCTTCATTCGGCCAGGTTAACCAACCTAATTCACTTCCGGCAGCCTTCATATCAAGTAGCACATCTAAGGATCATATAATATTTTGTTACAGTAAAAAAAAAAAAAAGTCATTTACTCATTTAAATGTCTTATATGTAGATTTGTAGAGGAAAAATATAAACATATAGCCTAAACATATTTCGAAATATTATATGAAAATCTAACCATTACGATTGTCACAAATAATATATTTTATTCATTCATCATACAGTAATTATAAATAGAAACGTGAACTCTGAGTGAAAAGATTCAAACAAAGAAAATCTCGACCTGTACTTACGTTCTTTTGACTGGATCCCAATAAATACGCTGCTAACAAATAAATACAAAAATAAGAAATGAAACCGAGTGCGTCTGTAGTCCATTGCGTTTGTCAAATTAAACTTTTTGGTCCATGCGAAACTCCTCCGACTCCGGCATGAAGGAACTTACTAAGTGGAGTTGAGGTTTCATTCATGGATATGGGAAGCCAGGTGACTCCGCCCCCTGGAATGCGCTCCATATATGGCGCTGGTGGGCGTGCCTTGGGACACAAGGGTGCTTTGAGTGACGGCCCCCACACCTGTTCAATGAGTTTCGGATGTTTGCCCACGTTCATTTGCACAATAGTAATTTTAGACGATTGGGTACGGTATCAGTTCAAAGAGAGGGCTTTTAGTATTCCTCTCCTTTGAAGCTAATATCCAGGTATTTCTTTTGCAGACTGCAATTAGTTTCATATTTTAATGCGGTTCACCACGAATTGCATAGGCTTAAACGATCAAAAAAATGTTAGTAACGGTTATTAACAGTGACTGAAAATTATTTTAAGATTGTTTTAATTGTACTTTACAAATCACATCTGTCTAACGCAAAATAGTTGCAGTTGTCAGGAAGATGGAGTTTTATATAATGCTTTTATGGATTTGTAAAGATTTTTTTCAGCACAGGGTAAAGTGGAAAATGTTTTAAAGCATAAACTGCAACTAAAGCTATTGGTTGTGGTATATAGGGCCTACTAAAGCACACTTAAAATATTTGGCAAACCAACCATCACTATTTTATTCCCATGACAAGTTAGAGAAGGGGTCAAGTGGGCTTGCCTCAATGAATGAATAACTACTAATGAGTTAAAGGAGTATGAATATGTAGATGGTGAAATATGACAAACAAAAGCATCCGAAGGCAACGCAAAGGAATGCTTGAGTCAAGTCTCCTTTGTGCAGCAGTCTGTCAGAGTTCCTTGACCTGGGAGTCCAACACAAGCTGACTTCTTCTCAAGAGCTTTGGAGGCTGCCTGCATTGTGAGAGCAGCTATAAATATTCATTAGACAGACAATGAATGAAATACCTCAGCTTTAATTCTAGACAAACTCAAGCAGGGATTTATGTGGCAGGGCTCTGAACAAAATCCAGACTCAGAGAGTTTTTACTGGCATTAATATTAAGACTAAACTTAAACCCCGATATATCAGTTAAATGTCCCCAAAGCATTTTACATTCTAGTCTCCAATACATTTAAATGCACTGCAAAAATGTTAATAAAACAAAGATTATTGGAGTATTTTTTACAGGAAAATATTATTTCCGTCATTTTATTTCTTCAGTGTGTTACTTGCTGTTTCTTTGTGAAATTTACTAGCAGTTTCTGAATGAAAATTGTTTCACCACCAAATATTGTTTTTCATTGTATGTCCGCAAAATTAGGCCTATGCCAAGTATAAAAATCCAGAAAGAACTATATGTGCAAACAAAATATTCTCAGTCAGCTGGTTTTAGGGTTGTGTTCACACATGAAGTGTCTGCCAAACATGGCTGGCAGAGCCCTAGGTTAAAACAGCTAACCAACTAAACCAAAATTATTATTAAGGCATAAGACACTACAGGCAAAAACACAGATTTTTCATGTAATGGTCAGTTTTGAGATTTTGGGCTATTTGGCTTGTCATAACGTGTTGTTTCAGACTACTGGAAAGAAAACATCCAAAATATACCTTAAGTGTTCATTTTATAGCATTTTATCTATTTGCATCTAATTACAACTATCTTTAAAGGCCAAAATGAGCATTTTTCCCCCCTCATGTACTAAGCCACAAATCTCCACTTCAGTAGCACTTACAAACATTACAGTTTTATTCCCATATATATTCTGAAGGTTTTTACATCAGGGTTTGATCAAAGATTATTTTATTTTATTTACTTACTTACTTCTGGCTGTTGACAGTATTTTCTGATTTATGAGAGAGAAAAATATATCTAAAATCCTCTCAGTAAAAACCTTTGAGTCTCATATGTCAGCAAAATGAAGCAAGAATTTTGAGCCTGGCTTCATCCACAGTGCAGATTTCTGTTTTGGAAATGTATGCAAATTAGTGCATATTTAATTAAGAAGTGCCACATTTGCATATTTAGACAACATTTCAGAAAACTTGTAATACAAAAGATGTTTTTCTTAATGTAATCAGTCAACATGAGGAGATATCTATTAGGTTACTGTTAGGTTAGGTTATCTCTTATTAAAATGCAAGAAAATACTTAGTTATGCAATTAAATACAATACAATTACTGCAAATTAGAATGCTATTTGTCCCTATTAAAGAATACATGCCTCTACAAAGGTCACTAAAATCTAACATGCCCATAAACTCCCATATCAACTAGTTAAAAGTCCAAAAAAAAGTGCAGGCTGAAAAAATGGCAAGCAGTTGGTCACAAACCCCAAACTGAACGTGATCTGCTTATTAATAATATTCTTTTGTGTATATGTGAGAGTATAACTATTTGTGTGTAACATTTATTAATGGTTCAGTAAAGTAATCCTTTGTTTTTCATGCCAGCTTCTATGAATGTTGAGTACGACTCTTAATTTTTGGAGCAAGTGCTCGGCCACACAAAATGGATGATTAATGACTGTTTGGGGTTTAAGCAAAAGACACTTATGCTCAGAGGGACATTTGTCTTAAACAAATGAGGAGCTAGAGCCATTGAGATGCCCTCACAATGCCGAGCTCCCTTTTCATTCAAGGGCCATGTGTGTTGCAGGAGGCCTGAATTATCTGCTGCACTCCCATCAACCCCCCTTCACCTCTCCACCCTGTTCCACACAACCGCCAATACAAAGCACTTCACGCCAGGAGGTTGGCCCGTTACTCCGGGGGTCATGGATCTGCAGTGGGACCACTGCTGCAGGGTCATTCAACTCTTCCACCCCTCAACAACTTCTTGTCACCCTCGTCACCACCTCTCGCCAAAAAACGCAAATACAGAGGCGGCTTTCCATTGTAGGCTGCGTCGAGACTGTCTGCCCTTCAAAAGCTTTGTTAACGCTCCCGGTCCTACACTGATCCCTTTACTGGGGGTGAAGGGAGTGCTGCCGCGAGATATGTGCCAGTGACATATGGCAAGATGTTAACACATTATTAATGCAAAGTTAACAATTAAAAAGTGAGTCATACATGGAATTTAGATTTAAAGTGACTACAATGTATTTAGTCAATTAAGCCGTAATTAAAAACGAATGAATGTCATTGCATAATATTACAAAACATCAAAGCAAGTAGCATTTCACTTATATAAAGCTAATGCAAGAACATTTTGTAAACACAATTATATTTATTTCCCAACAAGAACTTTGTTAAATAAAAAATAATTGCATATTATATATATATATATTATATAATATATCTAGATAATTCATTAAATGCACACCATATACAGTATATTTAACTCGATTAACCTTGATAACTTTAATTATTAAAAAAAATATTATTTTAAGATGAAAAATGAAAATGAAGCCACAGAGTGATATGAAAGACATGCTATTTGGGAATTCAATTGCTTGTAACATTGGTCAATTACGCACTTAACAGTCATTATACAAATATACAAGCAGTTAATATACAAATATATACATTACCACACCAGAATCGGGAATTCCAAAAAACTAATGCAAAATTAATTAATACTATAATATTTTTAAATCCACAAAACCATGCACTGAAGTATAAATGTGAAATATATGCTCAGGTTGTTTATGTACTAACTATACAATTAATACATAAATATCGTCAGCATATATTTCACAAGTTCTCTTCTAAAGGAATGCTGTTTCTTTGATCCACCGCCTAACTAACAGCGTTCATTCACTTTCTTAATCTGGCAGTATTGAGCTCTTAAGTAGCAGGCAGATCTTTAAATTAGTCAGTGCTTAGACACAGGGATGATACATGTAATGTGTGTTGGTGAAGAGGCCCAATAAAGAGGATGGCACACATTCATATGCATGTGTTTGTGTGCTCAGCTTGATTGGAATGTTGTGCCGGAGGAAGAACAAAGGACTTCAGGAGAAACAAAGCACTTGAATATATAGGAAGGAAGGCAAGTGGCAGGGTGGCAGTGGGAAGGGGGTGATGGGAAGAACACGGATGGTTGTAAGAAGTGTGGGAGATCTTACACACAATGAGCCCCCTGGTGCCATAGCCACTCTTACCTCCAGCTCCCTTTAACACACACACACACACACACACACACACACACTCAAATCACACGTAGCCCCATTGGCTGCACGTTAAGACGGCGACAGCTGAGCTCCCTGATGTTTTCCTGCCTGACACACATGCGCACACACTAGCAAACTTGCTACACCAGAGACACTTGTCACACAAACAGGAACTTCTGTCACTTAGTTTACAGTTTACATCTCACTTTGACCTTAACTGGTGATCTAGCTGGGAGGCCTACATTAGTGTGGTCCCAGCTGGGAGTACATGTGCATTTGGGTATAAAATCTCTCATGCATCTGGCAACCAGTGCAATGCTCGCTGTTCTGAATGGAATGGAAAAACAACCACCTTCATGAAAAGACCATACAACTGGTTGACGCAAGTTAGTGTAACCCCAACATATTACATACATTTAATGATGAAAATATTTCAGACACTTGTCCAAAGTGTAAGACTTGTAATGGTACTTTTAAACAATTTTGCAATTCTGGAAAGAAGTACAGAGTATGATTAATAAAATAAATAATGTCTTTATCTCTTGAAACAAAAACGTTGGAATTTCAAATATACCCTTGTAAACTCAGATTGAAAAGAAAGCAATTAACATACATTTATAGATATGTCTAAGCACAAGCAAAAGTCTTATTGCTCTTCACTAAAGAAGAAGAAGAAAAAACCTGAGGCACCAAATATATGGAGATGGTTTAATAAAAATGGCACTGGAGAAAATAGCACATATTTAAAATTGATATTAGGCTTTTAAAGAAAATGTAATTACTTTTTTGGGGATTTTTGAAAACTGTTGTAGGAGATATGTATGATGGGTTTTGATTTTTGGGGTACTGATGAGCTTTTATTTTCATTTTAGTTTTAGTTCAAGCATTAGTAATTCAGTTGTGCGTGTCTTATTTTTCTTATTATTATTTTTAATAGGTCTGTGTGGCTTTATACGTTTATTTTATTTCACAAAGTTTCAGTTTCAGATAACTGTAACAATGATTGATGTGACCCAAGAAAAGAAGGAATTTGTCTTGTGCTAGGAAGGCCTTATATGTGAATATATGTTATGTATTTTGTCTAAAAACCAATACAAATCTTAAAAATAAAATATTACCAAGAAATGCTAAGAAGTTGTTCATTCCTTTCTTAATTTCTCTGACATGTAGCAACATTTGCAGACGCGCTAAACACGTATCTGCAGGAAATGTTTTGGATTCAAACAGTGATGAGTGACTCTAAGCATTCAAACAATAATAGCCATAGGAAATGACATTATATGATGGAACAAATCCTGCAATGGGCCGCTAACATCAATACAACGCTTCTGATTATACTGAAATGTACGTAACCTAAATTTATATAATGTTTGAGTCACTAGCATCACCAAGTAGAACTGCAACAATAATAGCTATGTTCGGAATATCATGCTTACATACTACTCTTACTATTTCTGCAATTTTGCACACCATGCAGATTATCAATACGCATAGAATACTGTATCCCACAGTGCACTGCACATGACTTGACTTATTTCCTGTGTAACAACTTACAACAACTGGAAGTAACAGTAACTGCAATCTCTTTTCTCACTTATTGTTTGAGCACACTGAGACATTTTTACACTAAAATAAATAAATCAATAAAAACCTCACAACTAGACACTGACAAGTGTTTTCTACGAACAGTTTGCTATTATAGAACATTATACTGAAAGCTTGTGTAGCATGCTTCACTTAAATTTTTTTTAAACAGTCCATATAGAGAGCACACTGCGCAGTATTGAGCAAGCTAGTATTCATTCCGAACAATAGACTGTTTTCAAACAGCTTTCCTAAACATTCCCCATCTGCCATTGGTTGAATGCACCTACCCCAAACTCACACCATTAGCATGTGCAATGTTAGGCTGCTAGGGATCAAGGGGTCAAGGTTTGACTGGTTAACATAGCCTCATTAGCCACTGGTAGTAGATGTGGTCTACACCATCTGTCTTCAAAGAATATCTTTCTCTTTTGACGGGCATCCACAAATGTCACCGTATTCTGACAAAATACAGTTTTTGAATGCTTATATAGATTACAAGCATTCATTGATTATAGAATAACAGACAGTTGACTGATTTTTTTGTAGTGCTTTAAAATGTACTAATGATGCTTACGAGAAGGTTTAAAGATGCAGCTGAAAAGAACATTATTTTGTGTATTTGGTGTAATGAAAAGTGTTTATGCGGTTTAAGGTTCAAAAAACACATTATTTTCCACATACTGTACATTATTGTTTCTCCTCTATGCCCCGCCTTTCTGAAACACGTTGATTTTTACAAAGCTCATCGTTCTAAAAAAGCGAGGTGTGCTGTGATTGGCCGAATTCCTCAAGCGTGTGACGGAAATGTTACGTCCCTTACCATACTGTGATGCCTGCGGCAACCACATGTGACAACCCCGGACTGGACTCCGCTTCGTCCACGGTGAAAGCCGATCCGGCGATCGACAACGTGAAGTTGAAGTATTTCCTAAGCAACCAGCACGGTTCAGCTCTAGGCATGACGAAGCGGATATTGTCCTCTTTTGGAAGACCAAACAAAGTAGTTTCGCTTTCACAATGAAGCACACAGCGCCTTCACGACATGGCGGCGGCAGCAACAATACTACAGCGAGAATAAAAGTTAGGCCTTCTTTCTTTGCGTGAACATTTGGGCGGAGTTATGCAAATCTTCCCACAGAGCGACGTATGTATGTTGGGGCGTGTTAGAACGAGCCGTTGTAGGAGGGCGTGGTTGACTCTTAACTTTATAAAGAATATCTCTTTGGATTTGCGACTTTAGTCTTTGCAACTTTTACAAATCTTCTTTATGCACCAAGAGCTTGTAACACTCCAAAGAGAAAGGAAAAAATGAAATCGCATCATATGACCCCTTTAAAGCAGATTCAGAAAGCTTGGGTTGAATCAGGGAATGACTTTACATGTTTCCTGAGGTGAATGGTTCTTGTTTGAATACTCTTTGCCTAAGACTCATTCGCTCTCTAAAGAAAAAAGGAAATGTGCAAGAGAGGAATACACACACACATGTACTCAAAGATAAGATTATTCTAAAGATCACACCGATGAAAACTAATTGCTCAATATGTTGTGAAATCAAGTGTAAGAAGGCCTAAACTCCTTTAGGTACTCTTGAGGTTTTGAAACACTTTTGATATGTCTTTTAATTTAGTTATAGCCTTCTATTCAACTGCAGCATAATAATTTTTTTTTATGTTATACCTTGACAAGGGGAATCTGTTCACTGAAAGCCACGCTTGGAATAATTCATTCAGCACCTATTGGCAAATATCGCCCTCCTCTGGGCAACACACGATCTGCATAACACAATCAGAAGTGGATTTACATTTTCGATGCAAATTCTGGATAATTAAGTAATAAATCATTATATTATAAATAATAAATAAATATTTTCCAAGCTAAAATGCAGACAACCTACCTGACTTCTCAACACGGACTTTAAACTGGTACTGTCAAAGAATGCAATTCATTTAATTGTTTGTTTCACAGCACACGCACGTTTTTAAATCTCCCCTCTCAGGGAGATTTAAATATCTCTGTTATGATATTTACACTTACATAATGTGTGTTTTAATAGCTCCTTAAGCCCTTCACGGGGTTATAAGTCCCCGTGTTATCAGTCAACATATTTTTAAAAATCTCGAATGATATTTACTCAAACCATAATATTAACCAGCGTCACGATCACGTGACCATCTACTGGAAACGCTTGTTTGTAGTGTCACCATCCGCTCGAGCTGACACAATACTGTCCAGAGGCGAAGCAGGTATGTCCTCACAGTCTCTCCCTGTCAAATTCATATTTGTCCTTATGTATGTGTCACTAAGCCTGCAGTTGTTTTATGTACATTACAGTTTAAAATGTTATCTTTTATTTGCCTGCCTGTGTCAGTTAGCTATAACAGGTGCTGCTGTCAGAATCAGTTTAAGTAACTTACTTTGTGGTGATGATAGTGTACTCACGTCCGCCTCTAAAATACAGTGCATTCTCATATTTTAAAATGTAATAAACGTACTTCCCATCAGAAACCGATATATGGTCACATTTAATTGGATCGTATTATTAATTCACACATTTTAAACAAATTATTTTGGTGCCCCCATCATTGGATAAAATAGCCCTTAATGAGGTTAAGTGACATGATTTTGATGTCATTATGTAAATAATAAAGTTATAATTAATCAAATGTAATAATGTGTATTTTGTTCAAAAGATCATATGAATAGGAAGAATGACCTGAGTATGTGCTGAATTACATTCTGTGCAGCAACTGTTTATTTAACTCTATTGCGTCCTGTTATGCTCATTTCTTTTATTGTTTCAAGGAATTTTTGTATTTATTTTAAGTCTAGATAGTGCCTCTGTGTTTAACAATTTGCAACACCCAAATGTGCAAACAGTGCTTGCTCTGTCTGAGGCGCATTAGGGTTGCATGTACTCTGTCATCTTTGGCCTTTACACAAGCTCAACATGAGTTATCGTGAAATTAGACTCGTCCTGGTTGACTCTTTTCTGTTAGATATGTCAGAATGATTCCTGCAATTCTCAACTCTAACATAAACTATTGTCACTTTAAATATTGGTTCCTCTCTGTTTGGCCAAGTTGTGTGACCTTTCATTTCATTCAGGTGTTTTACCGTAAATGTAGTCTGTTTGTTCTGGGGCTGTTGGCTTAACCTTGATTCTAAAGGGGGAATAATCAGTGGGAGATTACGTTTGCATTTCCGTGGTTCTTGCTTTTAGTCATTATTCCCAATCAGTCCAGGTACAGTATGTCAGTAGAATATGTGACCCTCCTCTTCACTTGGGCTTACCATAGCATAGACCTTTGGCCCTCATACTCTATGTATTACAATAAAACTATTACTGGTAAAGATCAACACACCTAATGAACTCAAATTATCAGGATTTTATTGTGCTGAGTGATTATTTTAAAATAAGAAAGAAAAGTAAAGAAAAATATGTTCATGGACTTTGGTAAGTAAACATTAAAAGGCACCATGACTTGCAGACATGACTTGTTATTACTGGTTCTAACGGTTTTTGTGTTGAAACATCACATAGTGATTATGCAGTGTTGTAATGCTTGATACGTTGTACCTGACCGAAACACTGAATTACATGTAGCCTTCATTTAGGTTTATTTACTTTTATACATTAAATATATTGGATATTTTATGTATAAGATTACACCAAACACACACACACACACATATATATATATATATATAGATCTATATATAATTAGTTATTTTGTAAAAGGGAATAAAATATTGGTGTAAACGTAATTTATTTTATAATTACATAAAAATAATTATTTTTTTCCCACTTTCATTTAGAATCCAGCTGCAATTATTAATAGTTCTGAAATGTTTATTTAGGGACTAAAGTCTTATCTTGTTGCAGTGCTGAAATGTTTGCAAAAGGTGTTCATTTTATACTGAGTTATAGATGGGAAATAAAGCCATCAATAAGCCAGTGAGGCAAACTTCATAATCCAGCTTCTGAATGCATTCCAGTCAATTCAGTGCCTTGGTTATTCATGCTTAACAAATCATAGTTTTCATGGTTTGGTTTTCTGTTTTTTGTGAACTCTTTTCAGAATTTGCATCAATAGATTTTTCAAACATCCTAAAATCTTTCCTTTTTAAAGGGAGGGCATTTGATATTACAATGCTGTGGATAAGATGGGAGCTGCTGCTAATGGCCAGCATATGCTGGCAGAGGGGCCACACAGATAATCATGAGGCTACGAAGAGTCTTGGGCATGTGACTGTGGTAGTTGTGGGTGGAACAGGTGACTTGGCCAGGAAGTACCTGTGGCAAGGCTTTTTCCAGCTCTATGCTGACCAGGTAGGCAAAGGACACACCTTCTCATTTTACGGTGGGGGACTTTCGCCGACCGAGAAGGGGACGCCGCTGCTGTTTGGGATCTTGAAGGAGCTGGCTTGCCCTCCGGAGCTCTCTGTGGAGAGTTGTGATTTGGTCAAAGACCAGTTCCTGCATCTGTCCAAGTATCACCAGCTGAAGACTACTGAGGACTATGAGAAGCTCAGCCAGCAGATCAAACAGCAGCTAGGACAGGAGGGTATGGTTGAAGCAGGGAGGCTCTTCTACCTGTCTGTTCCAGCTTTCGCATATGCAGACATTGCAGAGAAGATCAACAACACCTGCCGCCCCCCATCTGACGCATGGCTGAGGGTGGTACTGGAGAAACCATTTGGTCACGACCTTTATAGTGCTCAGGCCCTTGACAAAAAACTGTCAGGCCAGCTGAAAGAAGAGGAGATGTACAGGATTGACCACTATTTAGGGAAGCAGGTACAATGCTATTTTATTAACATAAACTATTGTTCCAAAGTTTAGTGTTGACAAGATTTTATGATTTTTGAAAGAAGTGCTCACCAAAGCTCAATTTATTCAGTCAAAATACAGTTTTAAAAAAACATAATATTGTGAAACAGTGAATTTTTGATGAATGAAGAGTGCAAAAGAACAATTTACTTGAAATAGAAATCTTTTGTAACATATCCTAGTTTATCCTTAATGAATAAAGTATTGATTTCTTTCAAAGAAAAAAAATCTTACTAACCCCAAACTCTTGAATGGTAGTGTACTTTCACATAAATAACTGGATCTACATGAGCTTTAAAAAATAGCTTTTTTTCTGTCCCAAAGGTTGTCTCTAAAATTCTGCCATTTAGGAAAGAGAATAAGAAACTTCTGGACCCTATCTGGAACAAGCACCATATTGAAAGAATAGAAATTGTATTGAAGGAAACCCTGGATGCCAAAGGTACTGTTTAGTTGCTTATAAATGCAAGTTATCAAAAAGTTACTTTCTCCATTTATCTTCTCGGTGATTACTTTGGCACTTATTTTCTATCATTCGTTTACAGGGCGGATTCAGTTTTATGATCAATATGGCGTCATCAGAGATGTGCTACAGAACCACCTCACAGAGGTCATGACCCTTATGTTGATGAACCTTCCTGCAAACCTATCCAACAGCAAGGAGATACTACAAAACAAGCTTAATTTCTTGGCTTCCCTTCAACACGTAGATAACAGTAATGCGGTAGTAGGTCAGTACCAAGCTTACAATGAAGAGGTTCAGGAAGAGCTAAATAAAACAAAGGACTACTTCAGTTTGACGCCCACATTTGCTGGTGAGTGGAAGAGCTTTGTGGCTACAGCATTCAGTATGTTTACATGCGCACAAGAAAAACACTTATAAGCTGTTTAAGGTGCAAATGTGGCATTCATATTTACCTGCACACTCAAAAAACTGTCAGGATGCCTCTTACGCATTTACTTGACCACATTAATCTCTTAATCCATTTAAAGGTGAAAGAAAAATGTTCACATTTACATAATCTTTCAGAATGCTGCTTTCTGTGAAAATCCTGGAATAAACTGTTTTCCTAAGTGCATGTAAACATAATCATTGATTCATAGCAGTGTGACTGGAAAATCACTCTAGCCTTGCTTGCGTTGACTATAATTGTCTTTACAGGTGTGGTCGTTCATGTCGACAATGCACAATACGAGGGTATCCCCATATTTATGACCTCAGGCAAGGCACTTGATGAACGGGTTTCTTATGCACGTGTACTTTTCAAAAGCAATGTATTTTGTGTCCAGGATCCCAACAATGTTCAGTGCAAATCCAAACAGATCATATTTTATCTGGGTCACGGTACCCTCCAGTACCCTGCGATTCTTTTGAGCAAGAACCTGTTCAAGCCCAAACTGGCGAGCAGCGGTGACTGGAAAGAGGTCACTGAATACAAAGACGTAAACGTGCTGGGTTTACCACTCAGTGACTATTACATTCAGTCATCGGTCACACCCAGAGAGGCTTATTGTGAGCTGATCTCACACGTCTTCTTTGGACTCAAGGATAGCTTTATTAGTGCCGAAGGACTCCTTGCTTCCTGGGAGTTTTGGACTCCCCTCCTTGAAGGTCTGAGTCGGGTCTTTCCACGGGTGTATCCAGGTGGCGTAGCCAATGGTAACCTGTTAAACTTTCAGCTGCAGGGCCATCAGGTCGCCTTTAGCCATGAAGCTGTGGTCAACGTGATCAAACCTGGTGCCGAGGACAACTTCCAAGTGATGCAAGGGAAGTACCGTAGCTCTGAAATGGTATCTGCCTGGGCACAGGAACTGGTAGAGCGCTTGGCTTCTGATCTTCTCTTGGCTGCTGAGGAGGCCATTCATGAAGAAGGTCAGTTTCACCTGGCGTTGTCTGGTGGCTCCAGCCCGGTGGCACTGCTCCGGGCACTGGCCCTGAACCTCTACACCTTTCCGTGGCGCAACACTCACATATGGCAAGTAGACGAGCGCTGTGTGCCACATACAGAATCAGGTTCCAACTTCCGGTCCATTCACGATCTCCTGCTTCAGCATATCCGCATACCCTACTTCAACATCCACCCCATGCCTGTGCATCTGACCCAACGGTTATGTGTGGAAGAGGATGGTGGTCCAACATTATATGAGAAGGAAATCAAGAAACATGTCAATGGCTCCAGCTTCCACTACATCCTGATTGGCGTAGGCCAGGACGGCCACACTGCCTCACTATTCCAGGACACCAAGTTGGAAAACGACGAGGAACGTTTGGTAATTCTGACAGAAAGCCCCATTAAACCTCACCAGAGGATGAGTCTTACATTCACAGCCATCAATAGGGCTCGAAGGGTTGGTGTTTTAATTATGGGCAAGAGCAAGCATGAACTTGTCAGTCAACTCAGCCGAATTAAGGGCGAATCATCCAAGTATCCCATCACCAAAGTACAGCCGAAGAGCGGTACTCTTATATGGTACATTGACTATGATGCATTGCTAGGATAAATGGCCTAAAGACCAGTACAAATCGGTCAGTGAAGCCACCCACCAGGGCTTATAGCTCAAATTGAATGCTGTATTGGAAATGATTGAGGAGTATAAATTTAAGTTTAATTTTCACACCCCCCCCCCCCCCCCCCCCCCCCCCCCCCCCCCCCCCCCACCCCCCCCCCCACCCCAGTTGAGGTGTGATATGTGTGAGAGTTATTTTAATGCTGTGATAAGGACTTTGCAGTTTGATTGTGCTATGGAATCATTGCATTATAAACGACTTCAAATCTCAGGAACTCTAGTAGCTTACAATAACTTTTTTCCAAGTAATCAATCTTATAATAGTGCTGAAATCCTTATTTTACAAGATCCAACTGTTTAGAAGCAATGAAGACGATGCGTATGAAAATTTTTATTTTTATGAAACACTTTTTCGACTTTTTTTTTTGTGACCAAGCAGTGATCAGATAAAACATGTATTTGAATGCTCTGTAATTTGACTTTTTTACTTTTTACATAGCTGCAATTATTCATCAGACATAATCACAAACCTCAGGTTAAGAAATCCTAATAAAGCATGTACACAAAACTTGCCTATTACCTAAGATGGCATATCCAGTGTTTTTAGGACGGAACAAATGTTTCAAGTTTAGACGGATTTGAGTTTCTATTATTGGCCTTACTTGATAAAACCATTCCAGAACTGTTGAAAATGTATTCGTGTCAAAGACAGTTGTCATACCTCAGAAAACAAAGGTTCATTATGTGTAGAGCAGTTGAAAAGGCACAACACCTTACAATAGTTTTATATCTAAACATGAATACCTTCGTAAAGTCTGTTTTTATACTGTGTTGTTTAAAATCTAAGAAGTGTATGTTAGTCAGCATTTTGAATGCTTTATGAAACAAGGCAGGAGTAGTTTATGGACAGCTGGACAGCATTGTCTGATTTATAACCACCGATTTAACATTTTGTAGTGAAGCAGAACAATATTACATTCCACAGGGATCTAATCATCTAATGTGAAAACGTTAATAAAACATTACAATAAATGCACACACATTGAAGTCCTTATGTGTATTTACACAAATTTCAATAGATTCCTATGTTATTAAGGTGCCTATAAATACAAAAATGTTTAACATCATAGAGATCATATTGTGTATTTCAATGACGTTTGTGTCTTTCTGACTGGATTAACATATTTGCTTTTCCATTATATGTTTTAAAGAAATGTTGCTACGGTATTCAGCCGTATTACATGTCATCACGTACATCATTTCATATTTTGCAGTGCTTTTACTACATAGCAATAAAATATATTTTTGAAGTCATCTGTGTTGTATTTTTTTCTCTTTTCAAATGTCTTGGATTCAGAAAATTCCAAATAGAACCCAAACGTGTGGAACTATAAATAAAATTTGAATGCATTGTGTGTACATTTCTCCTCCCTTGTATGCTAGTATTAGTGAAAACGTGTGTCATTAAATAGAATCTATCTTAACCTATGCCTCACAATTGTCTGAAAACCATGTAAATAATAGATGCACCTGTATTGAGTGTCAGTAGAAGGCCGTACTGCAGCAGCGGCTCATTTTCAACCCCAGAGGCACGTATCTCTTAACCAATGAGGAAACAGTCTGTGAATCAGGCAAAGACCTCCTCTTACCAGAAAGAAAGCTGGGTAGAGACACAATGGTTATTTCTTCCTTTATATATATTTTTTTTCTACTACACTTAATACTATGGAATGGAACTGACCAAAAAAACAAGTATATCATCCTACCTGTTGAGAGTATGCAGGCCCAAGAGACTACCAAAGAAAAGATATACAATTCAGTGGTGGTCTTCGCCTGAGAAAAATAAAAAGTGATATATATAACCTTTTTTTTTTTTTGCACATAAAATCATAATACCATATTTCACACTTACACACTGAGGTGCAGACAGGGTAAGAATGACTGTACAAAGTCCCTGCATAAATGCGAACAGCCCAAATGAATGAAAAGCTACCCTGATGCTCTTGGGAACTGGGTCCGTTAGTGTAAGCGCTACAGCCAAACCTTCAATGGGGCGAGAAGGGTTGATAATTAATATTTCAAATTCGAAAGCAGAAAAACATGCAACATAAGCCATTTATAAATATCAAAATCAGATTACCTGTTGCTATAAAAGAGAACACAATGAAGGCTATAAGATTGTTCAACAGTGGCTTTTCACAATAGCGAGAAGATTTGGGCCTGTGAAAACATTACTGCAGAATATTAGGCATCATATTCACATCACATGATAACACGTATGCGCATATTAGCACTTTTATCTGCAAAACATTATAGGTCGCTTACCTTGACAAAACATAAAACTGTGGTGCCAGGAAAAGCACCGCAAAGATGAAAAGAACAATCTGACTGCCAGAAATAAACAATATTGACAATTTTGATTTTAACATTTTTATGTAATACATGTCTGTACACACACACACACACGTCTGGTTTGCTATCCTTGTGGGGACTCTCCATAGGCGTAATGGTTTTTATACTGTACAGACCGTATATTCTTTTGCCCTACACCAACCCTACCCCTAAAACCCCTCACAGGAAACTTTTTGCATTTTTAGATTTTCAAAAAACTTTTAGATTTTCTGTATGATTTATAAGCTTTTGTACCCGTGGGGACCACAATTTAGGTCCCCAACGTGACAGGAGTCCCCATGAGTCTGTGTGTAGTCAGGTTTAAGTCCCCACCAGGATATATAAACCAGTACACACACACACACACACCTTACAATTTTAACCTCTGATCTCTTGGAAGCCACCTGCTGGTCTGAAAAGCTGCATGAACTAAGAAGTGGTGAAGCATTGTGCCTTTTCTGTCACTTCAGATGATTCTATATACAGCAGAATACACTTTCATTAGCAAGATGTACAGCTATAATGAAAGAAAATTATTTATGCACCTTAAATGCGTCTTACTGAAACATTTGAAGTATTTGCATAGTGAGGTAAGCCTGAGGGAAGAAATTTCATACAATAATTACAGTACTTACCAGAAAGGTCTCGGGGCCAGTCGGAATAGCAGGTTTGTAGCTCTGGGGGAGAAGCAAGATCATCGGTTGGGTAATATCAAATGACACCATCTAGTGGTTAGTCTCAGTATAGTTTTAGAGATTTTAATGACTTTTTCATTAACATATTTATTATTATTGCACTGTAATTCGAAACCCTTTTCCCCCCCAGAAAATAATGACTTTTGGTCATTTTGATTTTGGTCAGTTCATCACAGAAGACTTCATTTTATGGTGTCTTACTTTTATTTATTGTGAATAAAATAAATTCACTGCCCACATTCACACCGGGTAAATGATGACTGAATTTTCAGTGTGAACTTAGTATAGATGAATTATAAAACCCATATGAGAACTAAACCCACCTCAATGCAGCCTCGAGACAACTTCTGAAGCATCTCCTAGAGGAGAGGGTCAAGAAAAGTTGCCTGCCTGTATGAGAGTTAAAGAAATCCCTCTGAACAAGCCTCTAAAATAGCTGCTGTGTCCTAGGAATCACCCCAAATTACTACACACAGACCTGCTATGAAATACAACACACCACATCTGCTTTTCTCATTTCCACACATGAACCTTTCAATTCCAGCTTCTACACTCTTAAAAATAAAGGTGCTTCACGATGCCATAGAAGAACCTTTTTGTCTAAATGGTTCCATAAAGAACCTTTAACATCTGAAGAACCTTTCTGTTTAAAAAAAAAAGTTATTTGTGGCGAAAGAAGGTTCTTAAGATTACAAAAAGGTAAGAAAGAGATGGTTCTTTAAAGTACCTTTGACTGAATGGTTCTTTGTGGAAGCAAAAATGGTTCTTCTATGGCATCGCTGTGAAGAACCTTTTGAAGCACCTTTATTTTAAAGAGTGTAGGCTCAAAAGCTTCAGGATCAACAGGATCAAGCATGCCTGCAAACTACAGTGGAACCTGGGACATAGTGGACAATCCAAACTTTGAAGGTTACATGGTGGCTCTTGTGATACGCATCATGCATTCTCAGGGTTTTCTATTTAATATTTATTAGGTATTTAGACGCGATGTGATAAGGGTTAGGGGGCCCATTTTTTTTTTTAGTTTTTTTTTTTTTTATGTTTTAATTAAGATATGTTTTTATGATTTATTTTTTTAATAGGGAAAATGGTATTGCAAATGTAAGTACAAAGATATGGATTTAACCTTGTTGCAATGTAATATAGTAATACAGGAATTGATTTCGCCACGAGAAAGATGGCGAGGATGCTAAAGCCGCAGAAAGTTTTTGAGCAAGACGGAGACTCTTTCATCATTAAAACATTTACAACTTTCCGAAACTACTCCTGTTCATTCAAAATCGGTGAAGAATTTGAGGAAATCACCAAAGGACTGGACAACAGAAAATGCCAGGTTGAAAACATACACACACAGAGATTGGCCAATGAAATGATGTGTGGGTATCGTCTAGAGGTTGAGAAATATGCCCAGAATTGAGAAATACTGCTAATATCTATATTATATATATATAAATATATATATATAGATATATTTTTTTTTTTTTTTTTTTCAAGACAACATGTCCAATGGAACAATGACAGATTGTGTGTGCAGAAAGGCGAAAAGAAGAACAGAGGATGGACACACTGGATGGAGGGAGACACTCTTTACCTTGTGAGTCAAGCATAGGCCTTAAAATCTAAGAACACAACAATATACATGTAATGTAATTTTCAGATAAAATGTATAAAATTGCCAAATAAAAAAAATAAACGTTTTTTCTCTTAAAGGAACTTAGATGTGAAGACCAGTTCTGCAAGCAAACCTACGAAAGAACTGCTTGAACCATTGTGTTGAACTGAAATTCTTGCAAGTTTATTGAAGAATAATAACATACAGACGGTTTCAGCATTAATCAATTCTCAAACAAGTGAACATAGCATTACAAAAAGAGGGGAAAGCATAGAGGAACGCAAGAGTGTCTCCAAAAATATGTCTTGTGAGGAGTCTGTCACTTTTCTTATTTGTAGCACGTTAAAGCGATTTGACAAGCAACTTTGTTTCAATAAAAAAAAAAAAGTTATGTTTCAATAAAAAATTCCACAGAAAATGGCATATATTTGATGCATTTATTATAAGTGCCACAGGACTACTGCAGTTAATTATTGATTTCAGTTCAAAGGGCTGAGTGTATTTTGTCTTGTTATGCATGAGACTTGATTTAAAGATCTAAACAAATATTTAAGTAGGGGAGACTGAGACTGGTTGGCACAGTTTTCCTATGTTTTGTTAATTCATGACTAAAATGTTGTGCAATTGTGTCAACTAACCCCAACACAGCAAAGGTTTCCACAGTATTGAATGCTTTATTTTTAGTGAAGCAACAAACAGAAATAATCACTTGTAACTTCCCCGTGTGACATCATCATATATTGAGGAACGATCCATAAAAGAAACATATTTGTTTCTATATTCTTTATCGTGACATTCGCTCCGCATCAGTAGGAGGCGCTGCTACGGCGATAATAAACGCTGACGCCGCCACTACAACGTGAAGAACACAATTCGCGCTATTTTTTGTAACGCCTAAAATTAGAGTTGAGCTTTACCTTATCTACTGAAAATGGATGAGGACGAAGCACAAAAACAGGGTACAGCACTAAAACGCAATGACCAGCTGATGCGCAATGTCTATGATATACTTCGCTACTTTTTGTCATTGTAAAGAACTGTTAGGGTTTTTTCTCTCACACACGGCCAGTATTTCTGTGCTTTTATATGTGTGCAATATTAAACGACACTGACGCACTGGACAGCTTCGCATGGAGACAGTAAATGAGCGAGGAGTGTGCGATATTTATTGTGTACTAATATCCTAACTGTTGTTTTAATGATGTGCGAGCTGACATTTTGTAACTTTGCAAAAAAACAAACACATCATGAGAGTTTTTCAGTGCCGGATGAAGGATATCAGTTTACAATATAATTCAATATATGGGGGCAAAAATAAAATGCCCTGTAGGAAATGTAGTTTTTAATATTTATGTCGTGATAGTTAAAGGGATAGTTCACCCAAAAATGAAAATTCTGTCATCATTTACTCACCCTCAAGTAGTTTCAAACCTGTATGAATGTCTTTGTTCTGCAGAACAAAGGAAGATATCTAGAAGAAATGTGGAAACGGAGCGTCTGGGGCACCATTGACTTCCATAGTATTTTTTTCCTCCTACTATGGAAGTCGATGGTGCCCCAAAACAGCCTGGTGACAAACTTCTTCAAAATATCTCCCTTCTGGTCGGCAGAAAAAAGAAATTTATTATGGGTGGAACCTACCATGAGGGAGGTGAGGACAAGGATGACAGAATTTCTTTTGCGGGTGAACTGTCGCTTTAAGTAATGTCTAACTATATCAAGAGTGTTGCTTTCCCGAATGTCAGCGCCATCACAAATTAATTGATTTTATATAACAGCTCAACAAACAAGATGCTAGTATTAAGTGTGTTATATTAGTCACAATGCTGTCCGTTTAGGCAAGAAAACGTTTTTAACAAAGCGAAGTAGAAGAGAAGAATTGTGTGTCCTCCGAGGCAGCAAGTGTTTTTGTTACTGAATGAAATCTGTTGTTTTGAACAAATATTTGAGTCAATGATTCGTGCCCATTCATAAAGACATCGCTAGTTGTAGTGTAATAAAACGAATCACAGCCCGTTTTGAATGAATGACTCACTCAATCATTAAGATAGTGACTTGCTGCCACCTACTGGTGGCTTTAGTGTCATTTATTTATCCATGACAGGCTTAAACCAACCAAGATGCTATCTCAAAAACACACTGCAAAATACGGTAATCATCACTATCAAATAAAAATAAAAATAAAGACATTGTGTCAATATTGCACACCCCTAAAATAACCAAGCATCATCTTTACAAAAAAAAAAGTTGTCCTAGATTTTTTTTTATTATATTGTAGTTTGTATGGTTAATATTAATGTAATTGTGAGCAAACTAGGGTTTAACAAAAGGTAATTCGGCCCACACAAGGGGACATTTTCTCCGATCCGGCCCCCAACCTTAAATGAGTTTGACACCCCTGCAGTAGATGATGTAAAGCTGACAGCGAGGAGAACCACTGCACTGGTAGAATGATTTCAGAGATCAAACATATTAAAACATGTTTTTTGCAATCCATGTGCAAGGCCCCACCCCAAAAAATAAATTTAAAAAAAATTATTTTGGGGGGTTACCTTAAGGTAATTGTGTTCAGAAGTCTTGGCATAGTAAAAAACAAAAAGCATTTTTCATACAAATCTTACGAATTAATTCTGAAATATATATATTTTTAAATCGATAAACAAACCATGAAATGTAAATATTTAAGTTAATATAAAAAACTTAAGTACATAAGTGGTGAAATAGGTAACTTAAAAAAAATATTAACTTTTATTTAATTAAACAGGATTTTTAAGTTCTCATGTAATACATCATATTTAATACAGTATCATATTTGTAAGTTACAAGGAAATGTTGCCATTTTTACGCATTTAGATTTGACAGTTCTATCAAATGAGTGAAAAAACATTGTACCTTTGCTATACCTTCCCAGTACCACTACATTCAGCAGAAAAGCGAAAAAGGAACAAACAAAGAACATCTGAAGAGGAAGAGGAATACTGCCAAGAGGAAGAGGAAGCTGAGGAGAATGAGCTTGAAGACTGAACAAAATAAATGAACAAATCCTCATTATTCACATTTGAGTTGACAAAGTTGTTTTTTTGCATGTAGTAATAAAACAGCCGTGCAAATATTTGTACATGCATCACATTCAATTCTAAAACACCAAACTTTTTATTTTTTTTTAACTCAATCATGAGTTCGTGTTTTATTGTAATAAAGAATCCTGTAAACATCTCTTTGTTGGGAGTATGAAGCTCTGAAACAATAGATTGTATAAAATATTTTAAATCACTAATTTTAAAAACATGGACCTGGGGGGGGAAGAAAAAAAAAAAATAGAAGACTTTGCCTCCAGTCTTTGCCTGCATTTTAATACAGTGCGCTGCTTTCTCAAAACCAGATCAAGCCTAATACCATCTCAGCTCAGGAGGTTTTCAGCAGAAAATACAGATTGAAATGTATTAGGCTTAAACGGTTCTGAGAAAAGCGCTTATTCTGAAACATCAATCAAATTCTGCTGGAGTCTACCGTGTCCATTGCCGTTACCAGAGATGCAGAACCACAGCATCCTCCATCTTCCTCCATCCCCAAACGGACTTCCCGCCTGGGTTTCAGTTGCGGCCAGCCATATTCCAGGCCCCTAAATGTGTGAATTCAATTAGTTGTGTGGCATTTCAAACATCACGTGACAAACCAGTATGAGAAAACGGCAATCTATTCAAATTAGTTTTATTGAAGCACTCCCTTCATTTGACAATATAAAATGCCTTTGAAAACACTGAGCGACGTTATCTAGAGGGAAACTCCACAGACATCCACAGCACTCAACATACAGGTCGCACTTACACCATCACTCATGTTTTTCCCCCCTCAGTGTCCACTGAAGATGTCATCCACATCAGTTCACACTTATAGATCAAGTTACAAGGAAATAAAGCACACACACCATACAGCATTCAGATGGGATTATAAGAAGCAAGACAAAGTATGCATCATCATCACAACATTCCTATATAAGCACATTGTCAGTATACTAAAGGAGAAAAGCAAAACGGTATCTAGGGAGACCAAAAAAAAAAAAAAAAAATCCATGAGGTACACGTACTAAATGTCCATCAATTTGGGCTCAATTAAGGGGGAAACTGGGAAGTATCAGCAGCTTTCATTCACACGCTCACCAAACCCACCCACTGCAGTCACATTTCGGCTCGTTCATTGCACTCGCAAGTCTTTTCGTTCGTGCGATCCACACTTTCTTCGCTCACTCGCAGCCTTCCCACTCTTCGCCATCATCACCAATCGCACTCAAGGGTTGTTTTAAAAAAAAGAGTCACTTTCTGAGCACTTCTTGTCTTAAAAAGTGGATTAAAAAAAAAGACACCCACCGTGTCATCGAGCCGTGCGAAGAGAGCATATAGACATGGGGAGGAAGGTGGCATAATGACCTCAGCCACACTGTGCTGCCATAGAGGGTGCTCTTCCCAGGCAAACCCCACAGATGTCAACTGCAGAAGAGATTTTGATGAAGGCTTGTTTTAAAGGGTTTGGACTGAAATAAAGCTGAACTGGACTGAAATAAAGCTGAACTTAAAATATGTTCAGGTTTCAACCAGATTCTTTCCAATGCAAGTTTGTTTTTGTCCTACATAATGATAAATGTACTTAAAATATGATGCAATTCTCATGCGTATTCAGATATCCACAAATTTTAACAACATGCATTATAAGAATCTAGTTGAAATGCTTCATTTGCATCGACCAAGACAATAAAACATGGGGGAAAAACATAACACTAAAGATGGTACATTTAAACGTAGCACCCTGGTTAACATCTTACTCCAAAACACTAACTCAAATCCCATTCAGTGTACAAAACGTTCTTCTTTTTCTTTTGTCCCCAGACTCCCTTTTCACCCATCCCCACTCCCAAAAACGTGACGAGATAAGTCTCTCAGAAAATACTTACCAAACACGCTAGAAATACTGACACTACAAACTCAAACCAGCTTACATACCCCACCCTGACGACTTGGAATCCATACTAGACCCAAAGCTGGAGTTAAACCCACTACCGCTAGAGTTAGTGCCGGAGCCCCAGCCGAGAGCGGCCGAGCTGCTGTAGTTGCTGTTGCCCGAGCTGTATGTTTGGGTCTGGTCCCGAGTGGAACTCGTGCCGCTTGTGCTCGTGCCAGATGTTGCCGACTGACCCTGCTGTGCTAACATTCCCATCATACCCCAACTGTTCTGTAGAGCGGCCTGGGCGGCAGCCATCATAGCTGGATTGAGGTTGAAATTGCTGAAATTTCCCATGCTGCTGGAGCTACCCCCCATGCTGCTACGGTTGCCTCCGAAACCCTGACCTCCGAACCCGTTCCCAAAGCGCCCTGCCCGCTCCATCATCTGCCTAGTGTTGTTGTGTTTCGGCTCAGCATTGGAGATGTGCACGCTGACGCCCTTGATGATCAGATCTTCTCCGCAAAGGGAGGCGGCAACCTGGAGGGAAGATGGAAAATCTTAATTATGTATGCATGACCAGCTGATTTCTCCATTCAGAATAGAAAAGAACTGACAATTTGTCACATTTGCCTCATTTTTTTTCTCTGTACCTTTAGGTTTATCACCTAAAAACAACAATAGCTTACCTGGTCATCTGCAAAGGTGACGAAAGCGAATGCTCTGAAGGGTTTAGGAATGAAAACATCTGTGACCTCCCCATACTGCATGAAGAACTGACGGAGCTCATCAGCGGTTATGTCCTCCGTGCAACGGCCCACAAACACTTTCCTGCTCCTCATTGGCTCATCTGGACCTTGCTGTTGAATTTTCAAAAAGATCATTCTGTTTAGCACCCCAAAAGTAAAAGCCTCAGACTAACATACATACTTCTTCATATACACTACTGTTCAAAAGTTTGGGGTCAGCAAGGTTTTTTTTTTTTTTTTTTAAGACAGGCTAAGTTCACATTGCGAGTCTTAGTGCTCAATTCTGATCTTTGCTCAGATCCGATTTTTTTGTATAGCTGTTCACATTGTTGTTTTAAATGTGGCCAATATCAGATTTCCAGTGTGAACAGATCATGGTTCTGAACTGACCCGCATGCTCAAAAGAACAATATGAAAAAAAAATAATAATAAATCGAATTTGGGCCACATTTGCCTGCAGTGTGAACGTAGCCTTTTACAAATTACAGCCCGTTACAAGTGATTTCTAATTCAAATAAATGCTGTTCTTTTGAACGTCTAAGTATCGAACAATCCTGAAAAAAAAAAATGTCGTCAGCTTTGCCATCACAGGAATACAATACATTTTAAAATGCATTAAAATGAAATTTTTTTACATTTTAATAACATTTCACAATATTGTTGTTTTACTGTATTTTTATCAAATAAATGCATAAGAAACTTACTTCAAAAACATTAAAAATCGTACCAATCCCAAACATTTCAACTGTAGCATAAAAAAAACTAATACACTAACCTTTGAGTTGGGTAGTTTGCAGTCACACCACCTGCCATCAATCATGTGCCGCTGTGACATCACCTTACCCTGAGCCTCCCACTCTGCAAACCTCACGAACCCAAATCCTTTCGAATTTCCCGTCTTCACGTCCCGCTTGACCTAATGTAACAGAATCAAGTCAAGAGCTGCGTTCATACCAAATCTACTCTGACTACATGACTGACAGCTGAGCCACATAAAAAGTTAGAAACATTAGACAAAGAGACAGAAATCATGGATTGTTTTCACCAAAATATGGCAGTACAAAGACAAGCACAGCTGGAGAATTATATTTGTATCAGTATGTCTTACCTGCACCATGATGACTTCCCCAAACGTATTGAAGTAGTCTTTTAAGTCTTGTTCTGTAGTTTTCCATGGCAGACCCAGCACAATCAGATCTGAAGTCTTCTGATCTCCTCTCTTGATCTTCGTTGCAGATGAAGCATCGATCTCATCCATCTTCCTCTTATTATCCGGCAGAACCGTTTCTAGTATAGAAAGTTCACTTGTTCACACATCCACAGAATGTCAATCACCCTTCATGCAACAAAAACAACTCCATTAAATCAAGATGAACTGGATTTTTTACAGCTAAAGATGTAAAGCTGAAGTTTCCATCACACCACTGTGCTCAACTTGGGTTATGATGACACACAACCTCAATGTTCAAGTATAAATTAACCCTAAAATGCACACAAAAAAGACCCTATTCTTGACCCATGTTTCTAGTGGGAGAAGTTAGGGTTAATAATGTCATTTGATATTATAAAATGTGCTAATTATTAGGAATATTTTCATATTTATATTCTAAATTGAATCAGAGGCTTATTCGTATTGATCATATGACCTACCTTTAGGGTAATTGACCACATAGACCAGGTTTCCCCAGCCGTTCTCGGGGGCGTGCAGGACTCCCTCCACCAGGCGAACTCCTCTCATGCACTGAGACACCGGGCTCCGGTAACGCAGGCCACAAGCCCCTGGAAACTGAGCGGCCACCGTGGAGAGGAGCACGGTGCCGTCGTCCTCTGACGGGATCTCCATCGGCTCCTCGTTCTCCTCCTCCGCGACGCGAATGTACATCTCGGCCATCTCTCCTAAATCGAGCTGTTGGTGAGTAAATGGTATAATTAGTGGCGATTCCTTCGTGAAACAATCAATGTTTTTGAACGAATCTTCCTCGGTCACTTTGATTCATTAATCTGACTGTTTTCCTGTGACCAAAGACTCGCTATAGCGAACCAATAGCAATCGAGTGCAGGCTGTGAAGGAGCTGTATCATTGGTTGGACATGCCGAGCGACCACGCCCCCTTTACTAAACGAGTCTGTTTACGAATAGGAGTCAAAATAGCATTGAACGAGACATCTCGTTCGTGAACGAAATGCATTATTGAAATTCACGATTCAGCCTATTATTGTTAAAATAACAGGTGTGCGTTGTTGTCATTTGTTTGGAAATTTGTTTATGATGCTTATATACTCGGTAAATGTAAATATGTAGAAACGCATTTAATACATAATAATAATAATGTATTTCAGTTTCGTTGAACGAATAATTCAATGACTTATCACGATTAAAAATATCAAAATGTGTCCCTGAATGAATCTTTTCAGTGAACCGATTCAAAAGAATCGAGTCGCTGAGATGAAACAAAAAACCCTTCCACTTGTAATGCGAGCTGGGCCTTGCGCGCGACTTCAGTACTTAGCGCGTGCGAACAACTCGCGAATCCTTATTGCTTAGCAACAGTAAAATACGGCCTCGATAGACCACGAATAGTTCGATATACTGTGTAGATACATATTAATGTATGTGTTATAGTCAAACAAAATTAAAATAACATTACCAATGAACAACTGCTCGGATCCAGATTTTCCTTTGTTAGCGCCACAAGCAGCAGCGCTCCTCGCTCAGAAAATGTGACTGCCGGGAATGAATGAGCCAGTAAACACAACTCTCACGGAAAACAGTGTCAGTTTTCTGCTCTTATCTGAATAAAACTAAAAAATGCTATCTCTGTATACAATATCAAGACAATAATATTCCGCCTCACACTACTCATGCGACACTATTTTCGTATCAAGATGGCATTACCTAAGTCATGAAGGAAATACGTCACACTTGGGCGAGCTCACTTTTACATGTGCACGGGTGGAGACAAAGAAAACAAACATTGTTGTGTGCAGTGATGTTTGCTTAGCTGGTGATGTATAAAATGTAATTACACAAAGTGATGTTTATGAACAATTTAAATGCAACAAAGATGTCAGTGTCATCTGTGTAACAGAACACTTAACTGATGAAAACAGAAGAAGCACCGTTCCCTACGTACTAGTGGACTGCTCTCAGAGTCCTAGTGGCAGATATGAGTATAACACCCATGTTATTAGCTCGAGATGTTCAGTGATGGGGAAAGCAAAGTAAACGTACAGAAAATGACTTTGGTAGAAGTTAAACAATATAGCCTACTTGAGTAAAAGTTTTAAAGGATGTGATTTTTATTGTACTTAAGTATGAAAAGTGTTTTTTTATTATTAAACTTAAGTATTGAAAGTAAAAAAACAAGTAAATGCAAAATAGAAAAGGAGCAAATATTATAATTGGGTTCGGACCCATTCGATCTTAGTCAACTAAATCTACTGTACTCTACGAAAATAGTGTCTACTGTAGATTTAGTCGACTAAAATCTTATGGCATTTAGTCGACTAAAACTAAAACAATTCAGATGACTAAAATGGCATCCAAGACTATAGACTAAATCAAAATTTGCTGTCAAGGTTAACACTGCCTTGGACCTCATTCTTGAAACACAAAATGAGCAATGAATGTCATATACTATAGTAGTACTATATACATACTGTATATACTTTGTGTGTGTATATGCGTGTTTTAATACTAAAACTAAAATATGGTCACCCTAATCTGTGTATCAGGTGAACATCATCAGTTTCATTGACTAGATTTAAGAGGTTGTTTTAACTTTTCAAGTAGTTTTCAGTGAAGTACTTTTACTTCAGTATATGAATTCTCAGTATGTCCAAATATGTTATGCAATGATTTAGAACAGTCACCATTCCAAGAAAAAGTCAACTTTTCAAGAAAATGCCTGTTATAAAAATGTATTGAAAGTGGCCATTGAAAAACATAACTGAAATAAAGAAAACGAGAATTTTTTTTGATCAATATCTTTATATATTACAAAACAATAGAAATGCTACTGATAACAATATATGTTCACAGTTGCTGTTATGATACCACACTGAAATAATGTATATAAGTTAGACATAAAATGACATATCTTAATAAATAAAAAAAGAACATATTAATCTAACAAGTCACAATGCTTGACGGTTAAAAGTCGCATCATGTTGAGCATTAAGTTGGAGTTTTCTGTGTACAGGTTTCATGGCTATGAGGCTGATGTGTGTGTTAATGTGCTGTCGCTGATCACCCTCACATGTCTGTAGACTTTATCGGCAACAATAAAGTGATACTCAGAAACGTTTTCAACACAATTATGAATAATCAGCTAAGCATCAAGTAGTAACACTGACAGTGTAGTGCAAAGTAGACAGTGTGTGTGTGTGTGTGTGTGTGTGTGTGTGTGTCTGTGTGTGTTTTGGAGAGCAGGTTGTGGCGCTCAGCAGGATAACAAAAAGCAGCAAAAATAAATATCAAAAGAATTTATTTTTATCAGCATATAAAAGCACTTTTTTGTTGTTGTTTTTTTTTCTTTTTTATTTCACCAAGAGTCTGGGAAAAAAAGGCCTCATGGAAAGTTCAAGGAACCACTTTGTTCCATCTCATTTTCCCGAAAACTTCACACCAAGGACTCCATGCTCTCAGCCTGGTTGGATTCATCTGTTACCACTATCCCAGCAATTTTGTCCATGTAGTTGAAGCCAAGTCTGAAGTCTTTACTGCTGACAAGGCTGAGCATAGCCTTGTAAAGGTTGTGATAGTGCTCCTAAAAGAGGTAGAGAGAAACAACAAAAAAGAAAGGAAATAAACGCAATGAAGGAAAATAAAATTTTTAAACCGTTTTGGAACTCCAATTGGACTGCATCAAACTTCTACACAAAACCCCAATGACCTCTCTAAATCGAATTCATCATCAAGCAGACGTTTATTATGAGGAACTTACAATTTCAGTGAAGACGCCAGGCCTCATGAGGTTAATCATTTTGGCCACTTGATAGACATCCACAGCACTCTCGTTCTCCAGTTGTTGGGAAAGTGTGGTCAGAGCACAGAACATCCCGGCAGAGATGGCGCCAAACCTGAAACACACAATCCATGAGTCTCTCTCTCCCTTTGGTCACATACACTACTACTCATGGTTTATGCACTCACTCATCATGCACGATGGTGGGACCATCCCTTGCCATAGCCTCTTCTTTGATGATGTTGATGAGCTCAAATGTGCTGCTGATGGATGCATCAGGATCTGGCCAGTTTGGACATTGAAAATGTCGGACTTCTAGCACATAGTCGTCCTGCAGAGCAAAGATAAACAGTTATGCAACTCAGCAAGTGCAGATAAATGGGAAGTAAAATGGGTTGGCACAAATTTAGAACATGAGATCAAGTACCTACCCACCCATCCATCCATCTCTTTAATCTAGCCTGTGCCAACAGTTGTACACGGAAGCAGCTCCGGGAGGATGATGTAAGATGTCGGCGTTGCGCATGCGCCGGTGAGTCTCGTGAAAACCAACATTTGTTTACAGGAGCAAATGAAGCAAAGTTTCCTTACTTTAGCAAAGCAAAACCAGCCTCCCCTTGGCTTATATCGAAATCCTCCAACATTCTTCTATACAAATCCTCGTTTTGTACTTCTAAATAGTGACCGTTGTTTTGTTTTGATCTCTCCCCTGCGCTTCCGCGTTCGTCACTTCTGAGCGGTGCATGCGCAACGCCGACGTCCTACGTCATCCGCCCGGAGCTGCTTCCGTTTACAACAGTGAGCGCAAGTTAGATTCAATTGATTATTACATTTTAAATATGGTTATTTTTCTTACAAAAATGCATCGATTCGCTACAGGAGGCCTTTGTTCACCCCCCGGAGCCGTGTGAGACATTTTTTTTTATGGATGGGCGCTTCTTATTTCACTTCTTTTGGACTGATGCACTGCAACACCCGCTGACTGCCATTAAACAGCTTCAATTGAAGATCAAAGTCAATTTTTCATATAACTCCGACTAGATTCGTCTGAAAGAAGAAAGTCATATAGACCTAGGATGCCTTGAGGGTGAGTAATTCATGGGCTAATTTTAATTTTTGGGTGAACTAAACCTTTAAAGTATGGATAGGTGATTTCGGGGGAGGCTTAGCAACAGCAAGATAGTTTGAAAGCATAAGATTCCACCCTCCCTGCAAAACACTCTCCAAAGCCACGCCTCCTTCAAAACACATGAATGCGTATAGGCAGATCAGAGGCTAACCAGCGACACGATGAGAGATGGCATTGGTGAAGGGTTGAATGCAACACCATCAGATTACCTCATGTCTCATTCACCGGTGAGAAAATATTACAGTACAGAGCGCATAATATTACAATAATAACGCCTTCCATTCTGGCTCGGGCTGCAACAGCGTAATGGAATGCACTGATGACCTATCATGTCTGCGTGAACATGGTGTGAAGAGGTATGCAAATACACATGTTGACAGGAAGGTAAGACAGCCTATCGTAGCACTCGGCGGGGGATATGATTGGATGAAAATTTTATGGTCCTGCCCCTTCCACAGACCATATAAATTCATATAAATACATTTAGACCACTTAACTTCGGGATGTAAAGAGGCTTTAAACCACCTACCCTGCCTTTAAGAGTAATGTTTGTGTTGTGACTGAGGTACCTGTGTGGCTTCTAGGATGAAGTCGTGGATGATGAGTTGCTCCTCATTAGATAAGCAGAGTCTGTCAGTATTAATGAGGGTGACAGTGAAGGCTACGCAGTTCATGGGCTCCTCTCTGCTGGGCCAGTACACAAATTCATCCTCAGTCTATAAAAAGAAGAGCAGGGCATAGCACATATCATATATCATATCTTATCATATATTATATCATATCATATATCATCCACTTATATATAACGTTAACAGATTCAACTAATTAATAAATGTTGAGCATGTTTCCACATTTAATATTTATACATTTACAAGCAAATACAAATGATTTTATAATAAATGTTAAACAAATTAAGTAATATATTGTAAACCAGAAATGACCTATTTACATATAATATGTCTTGAATAAAGGGTGCTCTTTAGATATTTAAAAAAAAGTTAACTCAGTATTATATAACGTAATAATTCAATTGAACTCTAAAGATAAGTGCCATGATAACCTGCTGGTATGAAACGTTTGAGAGTGCATTAACACAACTTGCTGAATATGTATAAAAAGAACATAAGTTATATGAGGCAGCATGAAAAACTCATGTTCATAAGTAGCTCTTCAACGCTGTACTCACAAGGCCGAGGTTGTCTGGCAACATCACAATAACTTGAGCATTATGATCCCAGATCATCCTCCAGAAGTCCTGTGTGGTGTTTGGCAGAGGATTCTGGGTAACGATGAAGTTTCCCTTCTCGGTGCTGGGATTTCGCTCTAAAATTCGATGACTTGACTTTTGTGATGGAGGTTCTCATACCCATTGTTTCTGATCTGTCCCCATTTTCGTTTAAGAGGACAATAGGTCACAGTCTTGTGTTGGTAGACAAGCAGTTACTGATAACTGCGCCTTATTTTCTTGTGTAGTATGGCACTAGCTACACCTCTCATTTGTATAGACTGGTCCGGTCATGTACCACTTAGTCAAATGTGCTCAGCTAACACGACTAACCCTGTTCGACCATCTTGACTGAGATCAGTAGTTGGCAGGAGGTGCAGACGTGCCCCCTTCTAATGTAGGCGGCATTGATGTCCGGGTTCGTTGTCCTCGTGTGTATCACCTCGTAGTAGGCGGTCGGATCGGGCCGCAAGCTGGCGACATCTGACGGGATGGCGCCGTTTTTCGTCTTTCGCGCCTCTCCTCTCCACTGAGGGGAAAGCGCGCTACTGCTCCAACTGTGGCCATTAGACACCAACTCAACCTATAATCACAACTCGGTAGTCTTTAGAATTCGCAAACCAACCTGTACTGTATCATCATTGCAGGCGTCAGAGACAGTCGCCCTCTTTGCCGAGTATGTCTTGGCTGGCGCTGTTCTAATCCAGCTTGTACGCTTGTATGTAGCCGGTTTCTTGCCATTGCCTGTTGGCGCACAGCAGCCGCACCTTATGTTTTTTAAAACTAATCTTCCAGAAGAAGGCAATTATACACTCAGCAATTAAAAAATGGCCAACTCCCTTGGATATTTCTGTTCTTTTTCCCATGGAAATAATTTGGTAACAATGGTTATTAGGATTTGCGGTGTTGTTATTGCTAACAAAATTCAAAACTCAAAATTAAAATGAAAAAGAAAACTACATTAAAATAGTTGGTAATTAAAAAAATAATACAAAAAAAATTGAAAAAAAATTAACTAAATTCAACTAACTGAATTAAATAAGTTAAGTACTAAAACCTTCAATTAAAAACGAAATAAAATAAACAAAAGCTAAATGGAAATATAAAAAAACATAAAATCATTCAAATTTAAACTAAAATTAAAATGAAGTCTGAAAATATAAAAATTATGGTTAATTCAAAATATTAATAAATACTATAACAGTAAATACGTAATACAAAAATATCCAAAGTTATATACGTTTTCTATATATTCATATATATATATACACACACATACATACAAATATAAATATATCATATGAAAAGTAGATCTAGAAATCAGTACAGTGCAGTAAATATACTGTAAAGAACACACACAAGTAGATATAGAAAAAAAACTAAGATGTAAACTGTTTTATTACTATTAAAAAATACTTTTTTTTTTTGGCATTTAAATGATTTATTGTAAAAAAAAAAAAAAAAAAAAAAAAAAAGGTGCTACCACACTGTGCTACACTGTATACTAAGTATACAGCAAAATCCATATTGGCAACGAAGCTGGAGTGTTGATTTTGATATATGGGTTTAGAAGGTTTAGCGACTCACTTGGCAAGACCGACGAGGTGCGGTTCTTCTCTTTGTTGCAGTCTTTCTGGGCACTGAAACACTCAGTGAGGTGAGAATTGCATTGCGTCAACAACTGGAGGAACAATTACAAGAGCGTCCACAAGGAGGAGCAAGTTAGTTGTCTAACTGAGAAAATGAACATCTCAATACAATTGCATAAAGCCACAACACAGTCATCAAGTCCAGACCTTAAATTGTTTGTCCATGCGTGTTTGTCCTGTGGGGCTCAGGGTGAGAATGCTGTTGACATAACTATGGAGTTGCCAGACAGGCACCTCGGTGTCTTTGCCAAGCACAGCTTCCATTAATGCATCATGGATAAAGATAAACTGCTCCTATAGGTCACACATACACAGCATGTGGCATTAGGCATGTGATATCTCAACATTATATTTGCAAATGACAAAATATGGTTAAGTTCAGAATAGCTTACTGCAATTCTACTCATACAATTTTTTCCAGTATGCAGTATGTAGAGTGCAAACAGTATGTAAATGTCCTATATGCTTATTATACCCAAATGACCTTCTACATTTGCCAAAATCCGCAGAATACAATCAAAAAACACTGCATACTGTTTCCCACAATGCAGTGCACTTGAATTGACCTTAACATTTGACTGGATTGCCAAAAGTAAATACACAAAATGCTAAATAACTATTAACTGGACGCTATATATGCAACAGTGTTATTTTAATATTATTAGAATGATTAATACAATTAATAAATTAGAATTAAATTCTGAATGATTAGTATTATTACTTATTTTTAGTATTATAGTTTTTAATATTTTAAATGAGCTTTTATTGTATATCGCAGGTTATCTTTTGGATATCATGACGTAATTAATTTTATTCAGTATATGTTTGTTGGACTTTTCTTTTTCAGTTTTTAATTTGTGTTTCAAATTCAATCTCCCAAGGCAACATTTCTAGTTTCCATTTCATTTGTTTTTCATCTAATATTTATATTTAATTTCAGCATTATTTCAATTAAAATCATTTATTTTGATTAGTTTTAGTTTAACAAAAATAACCCTTATATGCAACACGCAAAATAATGAGGTCATGTGACAAAATGTAGTGCACTACATTTGGAATTGTTTTTAATTGCATGCTACATAGTTCCACATACAAATTTAACAAATAGTATGTAGTATGTAGTAAGCAGTACAGTCAAACAGGTAATAACCTCAGTCTGGACCAAGTAGTTGCGCTGAGCTCGGATGTGCTTGAGGTATCCTAGGACGTTGACAGTGCCGTTGTCCTTTATCTGCTGCAGCATGCTGTCTATGACTATGTATGTGCCTGTTCTGCCCACTCCAGCACTGTGGGACACAGAGAAAGAGATGGTTTGATAAAAACAACATCTCATTTTGCTACAAAGCAGAGTCTAACACTTCCAACCATCCGGCTAAAAATTATGTAAGGATGAGAAGCCTTGCACAGTTGGAAAGCATAGCACGTTTCACACACTAGTGGGTGGAGTTTAGTTCCATAGCAGACAGTACCTGCAGTGAACTAGAACAGGGCCTGTGCCTGGCGTACGGGCCGCTGAAGATCGAGAGATGAATTTGAGGACTGGTAGTGTATACTCGGGTACGCCCATGTCTGGCCACTGTGTGTAATGGTACTGGACAACCAGCCGTTCATTATGCCTTCCCTTCTGACCCTGGGAGAGTCAAGCCAAAGGTCAAATTGCAGCATCTACAACTTCAATGCTCTGTAAACACTGTTACAAATGCTCAAACGCACCTTTTTCAGTTTGGTGTTGCGCATGATGAAATGGCGGAGTGTGTAGTAAGCATAAACTTTAGTACTCTTCAGAGTCACCATTATGTTCCCATAAACCTCGCTGTTCTCTGATGGCCAATACTGATCACATTTTCTCTGTAAAAACAACAAAAGCATCTTCTGTTTTGCTTTTTAAAACATCAACATCTACATTAACAGGATAGTTCAACCAAATATGAAAATATACTCACCGTCAGGGCATCCCAAGATGTAGATGCATTCGTTTCTCCATCAGAACAAATTTGGAGAAATTTAGCATTACATAATTTGCTCACCAGTGACTCTGCAGTGAATGGGTGCCTTCAGGAGTTCAAACAGTTGATGAAAACATCACAATAATCCACATGACTCCAGTCCATCAGTTAACATACTGTGAAATGTAAAACTGATCGTTTGCAAGAAACAAATGCATCTTAGCCATTTTAACTTTAAACTGTCGCTTCTGGCTATAATCCATAATAGCACTTCCTCCAGTGAAAAAGTAAATCCCCTGTTGTGCACTCGCATCAAAATCCACCAACATAATCGTTTAGTACTGTTTATGGACTGTTTTCACTTTTAAACCATGCTTAATCTGTGCGTATTTCTCTACTGATTCAAACGATCGTTCAAAGTGAAGCTTATGCAGAGCTGACGCTATTTGAGCGGCAATGTAAAGGTTTGAAGTTAAAAACATCTTAATGATGCATTCTTACAAACAACTTTTCACAAGATGTTAACTGATGGACTAGAGCCTATGGATTACTTGTGGATTATTATGATGGTTTTATCAGCTGTTTGGACTCTCATTCTGACGGCACCCATTCACTGTAGAGGATCCATTGGTGAGCAAGTGATGTAATGCTAAATTTCTTAAACTCATCTACATCTTGGATGGCCTGAGGGTGAGTAAATTTTCAGCTATTTTGATTTTTCAAATTCCTTCAAATTCTCTGCCGTAACTCTCAAATAGTTTTTATGCTAATGCATATTAAATAAACTTTGTGGAAGCATGGTCTGTTTTAAAAAATGAAACGGTTATTCATCACTTACCCTGCCTTTCTCCACCAAGTTGGTGATCATGACAATCACAGTGGTGTTCTGTTCCCAAATCATTCTCCAAAAGTCCTCAAATGTGGACTTCAGAGGGCCCTGAGCTGCTATATAAGCCCTGGGTCTTTTATAACCCTGAGAGGGAGAATATTTAATTATAAAACAAACATTAAAGCAACAAGCACGCACTTAGTAATAAAATACCTACGTCTACATAGTTGGCATTGATGTAATCACTGTGCTTGGAGTCTTTCCCAGACAGTTGCTGCAACTTCACTCTGCTGTGGTCATCTGGGAATTAAAAAGCAATAAATGATGTATCATTCGAATCAGAATTTGAGATATTAAATGGATGTTAATATCTTTTATCTTCATCTTGCATGCACACTGCTAGCACTTCATCACAGATGAATTCACAGTATGATTAAGAAGGTAAATGTTCATGTTTGCCACATAATAATAACTCACAGGCAACAATGTTGATGTATCTGTTTTTGTGCTTGTTGTCTGGTTGATTTGAATGTTCTGCTGTAATCTTCATTTCAGATGTGCAGTGTTGAACCTCCTGCAGGGAAGGTGTGATTTAAAATTATTACTTGCAGTTATTATAATTCACAGACTACACTATGTCCAAAATCTTTTCTTTTTTTTAAACAGATGAATACTTAGATTAATCTGAATGCAGTCCTGTTAAACTGGTTTGTTGAAATTTTGTTGACCATATTATTGGTAAATTATTTAAGACTCTTTTACAAAATAATTAGTTAACTATTCCAGTAATTAGCCACACTTTGATTAGAATTTACATAAACTGCCCCATTTGTCCAAATCATTTAATTATTGTCACATCAATGCAATTTTAAATACATTTTATACACAAGCATAATAATTAGCTCCCCAGTGAGCCATAATGAAGCAGATATTAATCTGTCGTGCAGATTTCGTCTTTCTATATCTGTAAAACAAAGCACCTCTGTAACGAATTGATACCTCCTGCATCTCAGATACTGGTAATTGTAAAAGTTTTTAAGTAAATCTTCTTTAAGAGATGCAGGTCTTGCTTTTGGATGTGTCCATATTGGATTCTGATCTTGTACATGTTTGCTGTGGGCATGAAGCAGACTCAAGCTTCCCTGCATTCCTGCATAGATTCCTCCAGCGAGAGGAGTGATTTTAATGAGGCGCTCCTCTTTAATTAGTCCTTTTGCCATAGCCATCTGTGCCTCTGCGCTACTGGGAGCACCGGTACACGTACAGAGCACATACACACACATTCTCACACGCTCCAACTACAAAGACCATACTCACATCGAACTCCTGAGAAAAGCCATGTTGGTTGTTGGAGTACTGCCCCATGATGTGTTTGATGAACTGCCTGACTGAAACAGCCTCCAGGTCATCTGAAACACAAACCATACATACAGCACACTACAACTGACTATTTAAAGCCAGACATTTTGATATAAATTGATGATAAATGCATTAAAAACACCCAGAATATTATTATTATTATTTCCACATATTTAGGGACATGGGTTATAATTAAAAATGTTATAAATTAGTATTAAAATATAAATTAAAATAAAAATAAAAATTATTAAAATGGTTCTAATATTAGAAATAGGGCTGTTATAATACAAAAATATAGTAATAAAGCTATAATATCACAGTGCCCTCCACTAAGATTTTGCATCATGGTAAATATGAGCAAAGGGGCTGTAAAATAAATCGCATAGTTAATTTTTTTGATCTTTCATTAAAAAAATTCACAAAATCAACTATAATGGAACGTAAACAAATTGAAATTGGGGGGAAACTCACCATTGAAATAAATGTTTTTCTCAAATACACTGTGGACACAATTATTGGCACCCCTAGAAATTCCGAAGAGTAAAATATCTGCAATTTTTTTTTTTTTTTTTTTCGCACAATAGGGTTACTAGGAGCATGAAATTGTCCAGCCATGACTTCCTGTTCCACAGGATAATAAATATGATATATAATTACCTTAATCATCCATCACAAGGAGTAGAACCAAAGAAGAACAAGAACAAGAGATTGTTGAGCTTCACAAAATAGAAAGTGGCTGTAAGAAAATAGCTAAAGCATTGAAAACCCCCATGCACCATCAGGGCAATAATTAAGAAGGTCCAATCAACTAAAGATGCTACAAATCTGCCTGGAAGAGGACATGTCTATATCGTCCTAATGCAAGGTGAGGAGGAGAGTTTGAGTGGCTAAAAACTCTCCAAGGACCACAGCTGGAGAATTGCAGAGACAGTTGATGTCTTGAGGTCGAAAGTCCTACAAAAATTCTATATCAAACAGCCCCTACATCACCAAATGTTGTTCGGGAGGGTTTCAAGAAAAATCATCCTCGCTCATCCAAAAACAAAATCCAGCATATTCAGTTGCCATACACGACTGGAACTTCAAATGGGACTGGCTTCTATAGTCAGACGAAGCTATAAAAAAAATAAAAAGAGCCATCTTGTTCAGATACTTGGCATCATGGATTTATCAAATACCAGCAGATAAAAAATCTAAACCTGACTGCCTCTGTTAGAAATCTAACAGTGTAAGAAGGAATGGTCTCTGATCTCTTCTCCAAACTCATCAGGCATTATAGGACAAAACTCAGAGCTGTTATCTTGGGAAAAGGACGTTGCAATAATTGGGTGCCAACGTGAACTAGAGAAAAAAAAATGTTTATTTCATCTTGAGATTTTTTCCCCACTTTCCTTTGTTTTACTTCAATGATAGGTTAGAATTTTTTGAATTTTTTGAATGAAAGATCAAAAGAATAAACAATGCAGATTTATTTTCACAGCCACCTTTGCTCATATTTACAAAGGGTGCCTATATTAGTGGAGGGCACTGTAAATTAAAATATTGTTAATAATGTTTTTCTCTTATTTAGGGATAGATGTCTCAAATTTAAAAATATAAACAGTATTAAATTATAAAATAAAAATATTATATATCTTTCTCATATTTGGGGACAGGGATTAATAATTAAACATATAAACTTAGTATTACATTATAATGTTAAATTAAATTATTCCCCAATACAAATACATTATTATATTAGGTAATTATTTTGAATAATGCATACTATGCTGTTCAATATTTTTGTGAAAACCATGATTCATGATATTCCCAGATATTATTTGATTTAATAGGATTCCCAGATATTTTGACAAACAGAAAAATCAATAGAACAGCATATACCTATAACAATGTAGATCAATTTCATGCACCTTTGTTGAATAAAAGTATTAATTTACCTTAAAAAAAACGTACTGATCCCAAACTTGTATATTTTCATTAAATAGACCAAAATATACATTTACAGAATATTTAATAGTATACCAAATCATCAGATTAATGCAATTAGCATACATTTTTAGTGACTGCATATGATAATGTATGCAGGGTTTTTTCCATTAATTATTCCAACTATTCATTAATTCAAGACTTTTTAAATTGAATGAATATTTGTCATTTCAAAATATCCACATTCACTTTTAAGGAACAAACCCTTGTGGAAAATAAAAGCTTAAAAAAAAAAAACTTCCTTGTTCCAAATGACAAAAGACTTTGAACCAAAATCCATCCGCCCTACTTTTGTGGCCTGACTTCTTGAGTGATGATTTTTGGTCACATCTGTGTCATAGAATGCTCATCAGTGATCTATCAAAGAAAGGGACTGGACTGATGGTCTATTGTCACGTAGAATGGCCTTATAAAGGTATGGTTCATTACAGCCTTGGGCAAAAAACAGCTGGGACCATATTTAAAAAAGGCCAGAATCCCCTGGAGCATTTACTGCTTTGCCATTGTGAAGGATGATCAAACACACATCAATCCATCCCCCACTCTGTATTCAGTGTCTATGCAATTAACAGAAAAGATTCGGTCTTATTAAATCACTGAGACATGCACAGACATACGACTTCTTCAATTTAACAGGGCTTGTTGATGACTTCTCTGTTACAGCAGAGACATTAAACTATCACCTCAAACGGAGTTCTCATAAACATTAATGGCTAGTTTTACTTCTTTTGGCTTACAGTTATATAGACCTGTCCGTCAAGAGCTGCACTGCGTCATATGAGGAGACAGAAGGAGAGGAAAGAAACTGAGAGAGAGAGGGCAAGAGAGAAAAGAGTGGCAATACTGACAGCAGTTCATGCAATTTTAGAAAATCATGCACTACCCCAAAGTGAGCAATCAGACTTTCCATTCGCCCGCTGACAAACAGTACCATACAGAACAAAAAATATGCATTCACTCAACAACCGAGAAAACCGCAAGATAGGAATGCTTATCATTAAAAGCCCAGCCAAAATGAAAATTCTGTCGCTATTTACACATCCTCATGCAGTTCAAAATCAATATGACTTTAATTTTGCAATGAAATACAAAAGAGATATTCTTCCCCACACAAACCTATCATCTGAGCTTGAAAGTCCTTATCCACAAGAGCATTGTGAACATTGAGCAAAGCACCATGGAAAAAATGTACTCTGTATTAAAGTTTGGGGTCTGTAATTTTTTGAAGGTTTTTGAAAGAAGTCTCTTATGCTTACCAAGGCTTTGTACTAATAAGAATATTGGGAAAGTCTGACAACTTTTTTACTTAAATGTCTTTATTTCTGTGATGTTGAAGCGTGCAGTACCAGTCTTAAGTGCCACATGACCCCAAATGCTGATTTGGTGATCAAGAAACAGTTGTGCCTTTTCATATTTTTGTTGAAAGCATGATCCTTTTTTTCTTTAGGATTATTTGATGAATAGAAAAAAACAGCATTTATATGAAATTCAAAATACTAAATTAATATTTTGTAACATTATAAATTCTTTAGTCACTTTTGTTCAATTGAATGTGTCCTTGCAAAATAAAATTATTTTTAACAAGAATAATATGAATCTTACTAATCCCAAACTTTTGAACGGTAGTAAGGGTTTGGGTTTTAATATAATTTCATCCATTATTTTTTACTATATTCATGTATAAACAACATTCATTCATTCTGCTGTAATGCTTTCTTATATCTTATTGATACATTTCAGATTCAAAATAGCCATGTCAAAACCTATTGAGCTGCTTTGCTCTCTAAATAGACAGCTGCCTCCCATTGTAGGATTACCTTTGCTGATAAAATCACAACTAAAGAACTCCTATGAAATTACATAAAATAAAAGCTCTTGCAGCACATTGTATTCTCATTTATGTTTGTTTAGCGACTCACCCGCTGTAGACAGGATGGGGAAACTGTCATTGTGGATCACTCTGGGGGAGTTCCTGTCTTCAATATACAAATGTGCAGTCTGGAAGAATCTCCTAAGAACAGAAACGGTCCCCCGGTTAGTAGAATGCAGGTTAATCAGGATGATTTTAGACAGCTCCTTAATTTTGAGGAAGCCTCCTGCTTGCTGAGGATTGTTGTTAAGTGGTCACCTAACATCAGTGTCTAATTTACAAACCACTTTAGACGTCATGTACACTCTTGTTTGTGCTGTTTTGACCTGTGTTTCTGTTCAAGAAATAGCCTAGAATTTTAGCCTCAACTCTGATATCAGTCCATTACTACAAAAGAATGAGTATACCAAGCATACAGCCTAAATATACTGTACACATGTATGACATGATACAGAATAAAACCGAAAAACATAATAAAATCAATCACACGATTTCTCCCAAATGGTTACTTTATTACATTATTATTATTATTATTATTATTTTTAAGTATTATGGTCACAAATACAATATAATATAAAAATAAATAAAAATATTTGAAAACAGAAAATGTGCATTATGCTCTGCCCTTTGCTTTGGTTGATTAAAAAAAAACGTAAGCCAAAATTATTTGAATAATACTAATTGTCCTATTTATGAATTATTTATTTTGTAATTTTAAAATTATTAAAGTATTTATTTATACAAAATACAACTGAATTTTGTTAACATGCATTCGCTAAAGGCCGTCACACTACGGAGCGATAACTATAAGATAACGATTACAGCTGTACTAAACAAATCGTTCTCAATATTAAGAATAGCACAGTCCACACCACAAATTCAACGAAAAGGACAAAGAGAACGATACGGTGGAATCACTTTCAGAATGATTTTTTTTCCCCAGCTGATGAATGATTAAAACATTGACAGCCAATCAGAATGCGTCCTGCTGTAACGAGCTCGAGAATTTAAAGCGGCAGACGAGCGTGCGCTTAGAATGAACAGACGATATCGTTCGCTGGTGTGGACGCTAATATCGTTATCTTTATAGTTATCGTTCTTGGTGTGAACGGGGCTTAACTAAATGAAAAAGAGAATGTGTACAATATCCTTGTACACGGCTGTAAACACATTTCTGATAATTGTACGTTAGGTAGGGTATTTTTTTGCGGGGATGCTGAAAATCACAAAATGGCTAAATATCGGATGAATGAATCAGCTCGGCAGACATATATCAGCTTATCATTATTAATACAAAAATGCATTAACAGCTAAAGCATTTAACTAATTCTTTATATTGCGTTACACCCTGTCTTTAATAATTGGACAATTTTCAACGGCAACAAATTAAGAATATAACAGCATGACAGTAATTACATTCAAGATCCTTAAAATAAAGTTAGGCAAACTCATAATGCATAATAAAGCCTATCACTGGCAAATTTTCATAATTAAAATGCATTAGCTAATACAGACACCCACAAACGTCTAGTTCTCACTGTAGGTTTCATAAAATATACATGAACAGCAAAGTGATGATACCAAATATCCAGCCAAACTTTGCACACGCAACGCCTGCTGCTTTGGGATCAATCTTTTAAAAATCTATTTCCTTTTCAGTGCACAAAAACAGACCCCTCCCACTCCCTCATCGAAGACATACTTTCATGTAATTCCCATGAAGCATTTGTATAAGCATGCCCCTACCTGTACTTTATGCAGAGCAATGAGCAGATGCTACTCATCCTAGATCATCAGATAAAAAGAAAGGAAAGAACTGTCTGAAGGTTTGTTGAGCTCCGATGAAGGAGGAGGGGGCTGGGGGATTGAGGAGAGAGGACGAGGGGGGACAGGAACCCTACACTAATGACCTTTTTATGATGGGGGATCTCTCGTGTGTTTAGAGACGTTAGACTAATGGTGTAGAAGGGCCCTTCAGTGAAGTTTTGGACCCTGCGATCTAATCATTGAGAATGCACAACAGGCGAATGGTAAAAAGATAAATATAACCTCTTATCATACCCCATCTGCGTCTATGCATCAACTCTGAAATTGCTTGAACTCATAGGCAATCTCATGCGTACGTGTAGAAATGTACCGTGGAGATGAGTGGAGCATCTTTGGTCTTTAATGGGCATCTGTGAGTCTGAGCAGACTGAAAGCCTCTGAGCCATCCAGATGGAACCCTGCCTAAATAAACCGCTCATTAGCCTATTGCCTTGGCAACATCATAACTTCATTTTAAGCAAATAATTGCATACTTTCTGGTAAACACCCTGCATGAACTCCAGCTATGAGAAAACGAGAATGGAATATCTTTTGAATGGCTTTTGTTCGCTCGGTGGCTTTGTTCTTGACGTTCTTGAAATTTGACAATGGTGATGTCTTGACGAAGACGTACGCCTTCACGTTCTCGGGGGAGCAGTTGCATCTCGTCACTTGTCTTCCTTCCACTCGCTTAACAGATTGATTACCGTGCAAACAGTCTTTCATTCACTTTAACTGTCACTGATCAACCTCTTATAAAGCCATCGAGTGATCAAATCAAATTGCTATTATCTTTTCCTTTCAAGATCCATGAATTGTCTGCTGACGTAATTGTTTTGCAATTGGAAACTTGCAGGCAAAAACTAAAAAATGTAGCGGTGCTTTATAAGGCCATGTAAAGCTGGTGTTGGTACTGCTAACTAAAACTAAAAGCTCTAAAAATTGTTTTAGATAACTGAAATATAAAATCTAATGGTATAAAATCTAAATAAAGTTCTAAATCCAAATTTGAGTTTAAGTACTAAAATGAATACCATTAAAGATTGAAATGAATCTCAAATAAAATATGAATATTAGATGAAAATTTTTAACTTAGACTTGAATGAAAATTAGAACAATTGCCTTGGCAACTACCAGAAAAAAGCTTAATTGTAGTACTAAAATTACTAAATCTAAAACTATTAAAAACTGTTTTCAGGGATTAAAATACAGCTGAAATAACAAATAAAATATGAATATTTGATGAAAAATTCCTTAACCTTTAACAATACCTGAATGGGTTTCCGTTGACGTATAAAATTACTAGAACAAAAATTTTTATTCGAAATAAAATAAATGACATCAGAAAGAAAACTGAAAGTATATAAAAAATTACCAAAAAAAAAAATATAAATATATACAAAATAAAAGTGAATTCAAATAGTAATAATTTATCATAGTACGTAATATTATTAAAAATAACAGAAAATTAGGTAATAAATATAAAAAATAAAAATAATTATATATAATGTCATACAAACATTTGAAATATAATAACTTTAATTTTTATCTGTTAATGTAATGTTGCATTACTGTTGTGTGTTCACATTTTAAATGATACACTCAAAGAGTCAGCTTCACAGATTGGAGCACAGCTGGGTCCCTCCACACAAGACTCATGGTCCCTAGGGGGCCCGCAACCTCTTAGCTCACATACAAACACAAGACTGAACAGGAGGATGGTGGTATTTGGCAGGAAGCTCCATAGGAGGATTTTAATTCGGTTTCCACGGGGCTGAGAGCGGTACGGGAGAGGGCGGGCAGATGGGGCTGGGACTCTCCAGGGAGCTGAGCCAGGTTTATAAAGGCCAGTAGATGGAGTAGAAAGAAGTAGATGAGGTGTGGATTCAGGGGTCAGAGCGACCTTACACTGTTTACAAACCAGCCACAACCATGACCAGACGGATCTACTTCACAAAACGTGTTGTCATGAATATTAATTAGGTGATGCATTCGTCCACCAAAAAACCCAAAGCTCCAAAAATGAGGTGGATGAATGTGGACGCTGTTACAAGAGAAGTAAAGCAGATGAACAGAACTGATTTTAGATGCTATCTTCTCTCTTAAGATCACGAGAAAGGCCCAAGATGACATAAGATCAATGTGCTGGTCAATAACCAATTCATCTCTGCCTTACAAACTGTGGTTTTTCAACAGTGTCTTACCTCCAGTAGACCAGGACAGCCAGCAGCATGATCAGACAGAGCAGCGTGAGGGCAGAGACCACCATCAGGGGGATGATCCACTCCATCCGGCTGGATGCTGAAACCAGGTCCCGGGTGACAGTGGATATGCTGTTCCTCTCTGCATGGTGGTCAAAGGAGACCACAGCAAGGTAACAAATACAAAAGGCAAAATATTAATACAAAAATATTAGATGGACAGAGTCTATTCTGGTATAACAGGGTATATACAGGAATCATGGAGTTAAATTTAAGACCTTTTAAGACCTTTTTTAAGACTCTTTCCATACATTTTAAGACCTCATCGCCACTCCAAGTTTTAACCGGTTTAATCGGCGACACTTTAACTTACATTTACTATATATTGATTGTAAGATAGCACAACTAAACAGACTTACTTTGTGAAAACTCCTTATCAATACAACATAATTCAGAAGGGGGGAACGAAGCACAAGATAATTAATTGAGTGACTAACCAAATGCAACCCAAGAAACAAGAATTAGACCAATAAACAAAACTGACAAAACTTATTGAGGAGGGAAATAAAGCTCTCCGAGCTAACGGGGCAATGAGTTCACACAGTATAGTCAAAAGATGTATTTGTCACATCGACTCTTATAACTGTCTGCAAACCATAGCTGTTTTGTGGAACACTTCTCATGACAAACATCTGACTGATCAGACAGTTTACCTGTAATTACGGAGTGCTTGATTTGATGCAGACTTGACAAGAGTTTCAGTACTGCACCTGATCGTGTCTGAATGATCATGGAAGGTAAAATAATGATCACAACTATTACATCATTTTAATTGTGCATCCCAAACCCATGCCAGTAATAAAAAAACAGCCCAAAGTAGCACAATTACCATGCTCCAAATATAAAAATGTAATTTCCATCCCTAAAATACATATTTTACAGTCATTGTTATGCACATTTATCATAAACACAGCTCAAATGCTTCCTACTAGTGTGGCCCAAAACATTTAGCACAGTTTTATTACAGGTAGAATGCAAAATGTTTCAGTAAAAGCATTTCAACCAAATGTAATTTATGCAATATTTCAAACCTTTAACCCACTGGGGAAAATCAACCCATGGCAACAGTTTAAAAACAGCCCAATTTCGTGGAAAAAAACAACAACAACAATAACCCTGCATCCAACACGAGCTGCAGAAGTCAGATTTGACTGATCACGGGTCGAGAGTAAGGAGTGATGACTGACAAGATGTTGGAGGATTTGCTCCTCAACAGATCCCGAGCTCATTGACAAATATCTTTTATCGTAAGATGTGCTCCCTTTACACAGTGCGTGCGCGATCGCGAAATCGAAAGTGAACTACGACTGAGAGCGCTCATTCAAAAGGGATTTAAATACCCCACATATTGATAGCGGCGCCCTGATGCGCGAAAATTATATACAATATTAGAATGTTTGCGGGAGCATAGGGAAGGTTGTACTTCCTTCGCCAGCTGAGGAAGTTCAACTTGCCACAGGAGCTGCTAACACAGTTATACTCTGCAGTCACTGAATCTGTCTTCTGCACTTCTATAACTGTCTGGTTCAGCTCAGCTACCAATCTGACCTCAGAAGACTACAGAGGGTGGTATGGACTGCTGAGCGAATCATTGGTACAAACCTCCCTACTCTCCAAGAACTGTACTAATCCAGAGTGAGCAAAAGGTTAGCAAAATCACTCTGGACCCCTCACAACCAGCACACTCCCTCTTTGAACTGTTACCATCTTGTCGACGCTACAGAGCACTGAGCCGGAGGCACCAGAACGACCAGACACGGAACAGTTTCTCCCTCAGGGGACCATCCATCTCACGAAATTGACAAACCAGACCCACATCATTTATTCACTCCTACACTTAGTTATCTACCACTCATACTCCGCCCTACACCTCAAATTTGCAATAATATCTAACCTGTAATACACACAAAAACTGTCTATTGTATATACCTGCACACACATTGTCAATTTATTATTTATCCTTATTTATTTTTATATTTGTATTTGTATTATTGTGTTTTTTGTTCTTCACTGTCATCTGGTACAATGTGGAAGCTCTGTCACGAAACAAATTCCTCGTATGTGTAAAATACATGGCAATAAAGCATTCTGATTGATTCGTTTCTAGCGGACAAAAATCGTGGGACGGATGGGAGTATGCCGGTAATGGTAGAAATCAGCGAGAGCAAGATCACAAGACACGCAGCGTCAGTCAGTGAATGGCCAATTGATTCATACATATTCAGTGATTTATCAACATTATAATTTACAATAATACAGTACAGTTTTACAGAAATATAACTTTATATCGTTTCGGATTATTTTATTATATTGTTATTTATATGATTTAATTTTGTTGTATTAATATATTTATATATTATTTAATAAAAATGTTCTTATATATTTTAAAACAGTTGTAATACATATTTTACGTCTATAAATTTACACCAGTACAATATCAAGTTTAGGGTTGGTAATTTTTTTTTTTTTTTTTTTGAAAGAGTCTCACCAAGGCTTCAATATTGATCAAAAATCAAAGAAGAACAGTACATTTGTGAAATTTATTACAATTACAAATAAAATATAATTTTTTTTAATATATTTTACAATGTAATTTATTCCTGTGATTGAAAGCTGAATTTTCAGCATCATTAACACCAGTCTTCACTGTTACATGACTCTTCAGAAATCATTCTAAAATGCTAAATTGCAGCTCAAGAAACATCTTAGTGCAATGCCGAACAGTTGTGCTGCTTAATTATTTTGGGAAAATCGCAGTCGTTGTTTTAGAATTCTTTTCAAATAAAGAATAGCATTGATTGAAATAGATATGTGTTGTGTAACAGTGACAAACGGTCTACTGTCTCTTTTAATCAGTTGAATGCGTCCTTAAAGAAATAAAACTTAATTTATTTCATAAAAATTAAAAAAAAAAATTGTTTACATTATGCATTTATTTATTTATTTGAAAATTTTTAACATTATGTATTAATACATTTTAACATTTTATATTTCACTAGTCAGTATATATGAATATATATTTTAATATAATTTAAGGTAATGTAAATTCTTTTTTTGGGCACAATTTGGCACAACTTATTAATTTTAATAGTACGGTCTATTTGTCCATTTTAGACTGCAAGTCTGTAGCTCACCTACCTGTGTGAATGTAGTACGGCCAGTGCGCCTTCTCCTCATTGGTGAGTTTGGTGGTCTCTGTCGAGCTGGAGGGAAGCTGCATATCTGCAGTGTCATTATCCTCCAGCCATGTTGTTTTTGATGAATCCTCACCAGAAGGCCTCTCTGTGGAACGAGGCACCTGCTCTTCCACTATTCTAGGGGCCAATGTGGAATTCTCAGTGTTAACATCGGCCCTCTCTCGACCCGGCTCCCTGTGTTTTGTAGTTGGGACAGGGGCAGGTGGTTTTCGTGGCACCGTCTTGTCCTGCTTTTTGTCCTTGACTGTCACATCTTTCCCCTTTTTTTTCTTCTCCTCTTCTCCCTGTTCCTCTTCCTCCTCCTCCTCTTCTTCTTCTTCCTCCTCTTTCTCCTCTCTTTCACGGTCATCTTCCTGTTTGTTATTTGCTTCAATGCTGTCCTCAGAGGTCAGGATGTTGCTGTCAGATGGAGTGCTTTCGGCAGTGGGAGTGGCTGGATGTTGAGTGGGTGTGGGGCCTGAGTTTGTAGAGTGGGTTGGCCAAAACGATCCTGGCAGGGAAGAAATCACACTGCCACTGAAACCCAGTCCTGCCAACAGAGTGCTGGTCACCACAGATGCTACAGTGGCTTGTCCTCCACTGGATGGAGGCCCCATTCCCGTTGCCATGGAGACGAAGGAAAAGGGGAGGCCGGCGGACGTCCAGGTAGAGGAGCCTGAGCTTATAGGGGCCATGTCTGCCGAAGAGGCGGGGGAAACTGTGGGCTAGAATGGGGTGGAAAAAGAAAAGTAATACTCTAACATGTGCAAACAAACCAATAAACTGGCTTAAGGTCGATAACTATAAATATCACTATACTAGCGTCCACACCAACACACAATAACGTTCTGATATTATAAGCATGCGCTGCAGCTCTGTCGTCTGCCGCTTTAAAAATGCTCAAGCTCTTTAAAGCTGGATGGATTCTGATAGATGGCTTTCAATGTTTTATGGTTCATCAGCTGGAAAAACTAGTTGTGAAAGTGATTCCAATGATCTTGTTTCTCTGTGACGTTATCTTTATAGCTGTGGTGTGAACTCTGCAATTAAATTTCAGAAGGATTTTTAAAACTATACCTTTATCGTTATTGTTATAGTTATAATCCTTGGTGTGAATAGGCCTTATTAAAAAAAAATAAACCAGTTACCCACCATTCCAGTTTTCACAATCCTTGTGCCCTCAAATATCCTTGTGGTGTTTGCTTGAAGAATAAATCACACAGCATGACAATCAGTTCTAATGAAGGACTTGAATAGCAGCAATTGATCATGTTGAATTTTTCACGAGCAGAAAGTCGCTTAAACTTAGACAAACCTTTGAATAAAAGTGTTTGGCTGAAGTCACTGCGCTGGTCTCTCTGACATACAGCTTGCACTCTGAACAGATACAGGACATCTGGAGACACGAGTGTGATGACCGCCCTCTGCAGGAGACATACAACACACCATATATTTTAATAACACAGTACAACACATAGATGGCAGGAATAGAAACTGGATACCTTCAGAATAACTCATACTACCTTTGCAGTAATGTACACTATGCACATTTTCAGCATGCAAGAAATACCCATATAAACCCTCAATTGTTTGAAAGAAAATAATACATTTTTGTTCAATAAGGATGCATTAAATTGATCAAAATTTGAACTTTCTATTCATCAAAGAAAAAACAATGCATCAGGATTTCTACAAAAAATATTAAGCAGCACAACTGTTTTCAACACTGATAATAATAAGAAATGAGTGCCAAATTAGCATATTAGAATGATTTCTGAAAAATCACGTGACACTCAAGACTCGAGTAATGGATGCAATAAATGGACATTGAAAACATTATACTTAAAATAGAAAACAGCTATTGTAAATTGTAATAATTTTCACAATATTACTGTTTTTGCTCTAATTTTGATCGAATAAATTCAGCCTTGGTGAGCATATAAGAGACTTCATTCAAAAACATTAAATAATCTTATCAACCCCAAACTTCTGAATGGTACTAGTGTACATTTGACAACGTGCACTATACAACAGTATAGAACAAAATAACCATTGTTTTATAATGGAGAGCAATGGCTGTACATTTTTGAAACATTTGTCATTGCAATTGCATGTTTGAGAGCATTTCATTAGACAAAAAATTTGTACTAAACCTTGAGCAAGAGATGACAGAATTAATATTTTAGTTCATTTTCCAGGAAGAGATTGGACATTTTCAATGCGGATATACTGTATATCTGCTAAAAGTTTTTGGTGTAGAGATGGCCTCAAAACTAAAAGACACCACAAAACTCCAATTTTGATTTCAAGCTGTCTTAAAAATTAAGTCTAATTTACTGATTGGGAATGTTAGACAGTCAGAGTGTCCCTTCAACAGCTACACAACAAATTCAAAAACCTCATTACACAACACAGAGTGAGCGGATGTAAATCTGACAAGATCTTATTTTCCAAAACCGAAATGTCAAAGCAAATTTGACATCTGCCATTATTATTTGTATAAAATTACACTTATTTATTGCAATGTTCTGCTCCAGCTTTCAGCGATCCTCAGTGTCCCAGAAATAGATAGATATTCATTTGAATTTCATATACCCAAAGTTGGTCTTGATTCGCTGGCACAACATTGTGACTGGGCTCAAAATCGAAATAAAAATGTAAACGTAGTGGCAAAAAAAAAGAGGGAGTCATGATGGGATGTAGAGTGAAAGAAAGTAATTGGACTTTAACCGTGGCATTTATATCCCTCAACTAAATCCAAATCTAATTTGACCAAGGCTAAAAAAGACTGACAGCGCTCATCAGAAAAAGTTCCTTTAGCTGGCTGGAAACTGTCTTGTTGTTATGGATACTGTGTGTGTAAGGCCGCTCCAATAAGGTGACTGACAGACATGGGAGTAAGTCATTCATTAGACTTGAAGGAAGAAAGACAAAATGCTGTCCTAGTCCATCAAATCGATGAAAGCAGTCCATCCATCAGAATTATAAGGGAATGCTGGGATGCAGAAGACAAGGCTCCCGCCACAGGTTTTGAAATCATGCTTAAGTTGCTGTATCAAGGGTCAAATTTATATAGATTTTCAAATGTTCAAATTAAATGAATTAATTGGCTCATAATGCCAATCGGGCCACCCTGCAGTCCTCACATCTGTCCCGTAAAACAGTGTCTGCTACAGTCTTTTTTATTCTCTTTCATTGTAGATAACTGCCAACAAGTCTGGGCACTACAACATGTCTGTTACAAGATGTTACATCTTACACTCCTATCTAGCTCAAGAGTCTTCAGCAGGGGTCTGTGACACCCTAACACCATGTCCTAACTACACGCGGCGCAACGCTGCGACACACCGTAAAAGGTATCGTTTCCATGTTAATCAGAGTTTTTGTCCTAACCAGACACGACGGCGACACGCAAAGTTCCTATTTTAGAAACGGTTTCTATTTCTGTGATGCCGCGGCTGGAACAACAACATAATAACTATGACAATGATAATCTCAAGTACTGATTATGTGCTTTATTTAATGTTAAAAGTGTCTGACATGAGTTTGAATATCATTTTGCGTGACCTTTATAGCTATATTGAAAGCAACAACCAATAGTTTACCTCAGATTTTGAAAATAAATGAAAGCAATTCTTGTCGTGTCGTGTCTGGTGTAAGGGGTCCATAGTGTTACTGCAATTTTTTTGGGGGAAGCTAATATTTTTTTTTATGTTTCTTATGCTCACCAAGGTTGCATTTATTTGTTCAAAAAACAAATGTCGTTAAATATTGTTTAAAATCATTTAAACATTACTTTAAAATAACCGTTTTCTATTCTAACATATTTCAAATGTAATTTATTGCTTTGATGGCAAACCTGAATTTTCAGCAGACATTACTCCAGTTTTCAGTGTCACATGGTCCTTCAGAAATCATTTTAATATGCTGATTTGTTCCTCAAGAAACATTTTGACTTATTATCAATGTTGTAAACAGTTGTGCTGCTTAAATTGTTTTGTGGAAACCATGATACATTATTTTTTTCAGGATTCTTTTAATGAATAGAAAATTCTAAAGAACAGCATTTATTTAAATTATATATTTTTGTAACATTATAAATATCTTTACTCTCACATTTGATCAGTGTCCTTGCTAAATAAAATAATTAACTTCTTTAAAAATATCTTAACTGACCCCGAACGAACGGTAGAATATAATACATTAATATGAACAATTAACGCTCAGTTTTTTTTTACAATATTTAACTGAGACTCATCTCTATTAACCAAAGGATGAAAAATGTCTAACAGTGCTTACACCACTTCAGTTCACTTCAGTCTAATGTTCCCTCCTCACAGTGATTGAATAAATGGTTAAGCTAAAACCAGGCCTAAAATAATTATGGCTGAGGGAATGAGGTTTGCGGTGGTTGACACTGTGAATGTGCTCTTCTGAAATGATCAGACTGCTTTGCCTTTCATTGTCGGGAGCCTTACCGTACTGTGTTCGCTGCTCTGCGTGAAGGTCTTCTCAAAAGGCATTTCATCCTTTACCCAGCTGTAGGAGACAAGGAAGCCCACTATAGGTGGGTGGTAGACAGCTGATGGTCTGTCCCAGGTCAACACAAGTGCAGTTCTGTTCAGAAGGTGGACCTTCATGTTGTCAGGGATGCTGCTGCAGACTGGATGGAGAAAGGAGAAGCAGAGCGATGATATGAGATGAGATGAGACTGATAAAAACAAGGAGGAAGAAGGTACAGTTGTTCTCATTTGATTAGGGATCTGTGACTGGAGATAAATGGGTGGAATTATGGCTCTTCTGCAGTGGGAGCAGAGCCAGATCTCATCCGCACAGGTCCACGACTGCAGCCCCCAGGTGAAGCTAAATCTTTTATTGCTGTCTGACTCACCAAAGCGTTTGCACTAGAAACTGCTTCAAAGTGGAAAATAATACATGAGTTCATCTCAATCTGCCTCCAGGCTTTCAAACAGCCTTGCAGTGAGCGCACGCATGCGTGACTGTGGCTGTGGCTGCGTGCACTACTGTGGACACAGCAGGAAGCCTGAGTGTGTGTGTGTAATACTCAGTGGTGGAAAAATACACCAATCATGCACATCAGTTAAAATGCAGATACAACGATGAAAAATGAATGCAGTAAAAAAAACACACTAGCATTTAAAAGTTTGGGGCCCGGAAGTCTCTTGTGCTCACAAAGGCTACATTTATTTGATCAAAAATACAGTTAAAAGAGTAACATTGTGAAATATCATTACATTTTAAAAATGTATTCATGTGATGGAAAAGCTGAATTTTTAGCAGCCTTCAGTGATACATGACCCTTCCGAAATCATTCTCCTCTGATTTGTTGCTCAATAAATATGTATTATTATTATTATTATTATCATTATCGGGAACAACCGGAAACAGTGCAGTTTAATATTTTTGTGGAAAACTGGTAAAAAAAAATTCAGGGTTCTTTGATGAAGAGAAAGTTTAAAAAAACAGCATTTATTTAAAATAGAAATTTTTTGTAACAAACGTTTTTACTGTCACTTTTGACCAATTTAATGCATCCTTGCTGAATATTTTTTTTAAAGTAACTTTTAAATGGTAGTGTAAGAGTCCTGCTTTTACATATCACACTTGAGCATTTATTCAAGTAGATATGATATAAAAAATGATTTAATTACACGATTTTCAGATCAATTAAATCACAATTAAATGCATATATCAATATTTACTAAGAAAAGCCCTCCTTACCCATTCCACGTTACATAACTTAAAATATAAAAATCCTTATAACATAATTTATGTAAGGTAAAGCAGGTATGATTAAATTTATAAACGTGCTATTTTAATTAAATGCAATTAATATGTTAAATTGATAGCCCTAGAACTGATATTTAAGGTCTATCCTATTTTTTACAATTCCACTGCAAAATAACAGATAAGATAAACTAATAAAACTAATAATAATAATACTACAATAAAACAAATAATAATAAATAAAATAAAAATATAAATAGTAATAAGGTAAATATAATTTGCTAATGTTGGTTAGTGGTAGTACTATTGATCTAATTCGTCTTTTTTAGTGTAGGGAGAAGCAAAGGTATCAGAGGAGGACCATTAGGAGTCTTATAACACACAAATAAAACACATCTCTTCATGTTGTTTCAATGGCTATTGTTTTCAACTTCCTTGTTACAGTGACCTCATTGTTGGTGCTTTTTTGATGTCACAGACATTACAAACAGTTTTGCAGCAAAAAATAATCCTTATCAAATGTGCCTTGATCAGGCTTTCCAGCAGGTTTTTTTTTAGATATTCAACCCCTCCGAATGTGACACTGCTCTGTGATGTAACAATCATGATTCACGGCTAATCAGAATATATTGTTGCATGTCAGATCTGAACCAGCGGCACCCACATAAGCAGCTCAAGATTAGCTGGAGTACATGCATTAATCAAACTCATGCTTTTCCTATTAAATTAATACCTTTTTATACGGAGTAAAAAAATAAATAAAAATGTTTTTAATTATGACTACAGAACCACTGAAAAGTCAAACAGAAATAATTCCACAATTGACGTCACTTATCACATAAATCATTCGGTGGGACGTGTTCTTGTCAAGCTGGGTGGACTGCATAAGTGGCGCTTGATAAGGTCATTATGCCGAAAGTCTCTACTCTTAATGTGTGCAGGGCTCCAGACAAAAAAATCGAGTAAGGAGCCATTGGCTCCAATATAGTGGTCGACCGATATTGTTTTTTTGACAGCCGATGTCGATATCTTGGAAAGCAGGGTGGCCGATGGCCGATATAAAGCCGAAATAATTTTATTTATTTTCATTAATATTTAAGAAACTTGAAATGGAATCATTTGAAAATGGATTAAAAAATAAATTTGTAAAATAAACATACTTATACTTTAGATGACAAAGTATTTTCACAAATAAATAAATATTTAATAAAATATAATTAAAAAGGAAGTAAACTATAACAGAGCACTCAGTATTCTGGAAAGTTTGTGTTCATTGGAAATCATTTTTTTTTTAAATAAAGCCAAGGTAACACTCATTTTACATACAGCACACAGTGAAAATTACATGAATATGACAGTGGGCAAATGGCATAAAGCGCAGCATAATTTGAAATCACAAATTTAATGTTTAAAGCATTCAATTTGCACGGACCGAAAGTCAGGTAGAGAACACGCGATCATGCAGGTCACATGCACACTTCACAAGATCTCACAACTGGATTTGACTAAGTCTGCAAGGTTTTTGAAATTAGATGTTCATTAGTCATTCAAAGATTTGTTTAAATTTAGTAAATGCCTATTTGCTGAATGCTGATGGCAAACGAGAAAGTATTATAATGTTTGCCTTTCTATTACTAATAGTATAAAAGTAATATAAAAAAGCAACGTTATTCTTTGTATACATTTTAATTCCTTTGTTTAACTGTTCTATCTGATTATTAGACAGACTTATATTTGTTTTTAGACAGAACTGTTAACGACGACGGTGAACATGAGGGAGAATGTGAGCACTGTGTGCTGCTCACGCGCCGTCAAAATAAAAGTCCCGCCTCGAACGCATCGGCCAAACAGAAAAACTTATCGGCCAATGCCGATATTTGAAAAAATATATCGATATATCGGTCGACCACTACTCCTATAAGAAAAAAAACGTAGGCGCCAAATTATTTTTTAGGTGCCACAGAATAAACGTGTTTTATTTATTTTATTATTATTATTATTACATTTTAACATTTCAGTCATACTGTCATGTGTTTATGTCTCATCTTTCTTGAATTATCAGCATTTACCAGCTTGTAAGACGACACTGGGAACTAAGGGCACAAAGTGGGAACTTAAATGTCTTTTTCAACTATTGATATACCGTCACAAAGAATTGTTCATACACAGAATCTGTAACCAATACGTGCGACCATAAGCAAACATAATTGGCCAATGACGTGTAGTTTGGGCGCATTCCTCAATGCATTCCTGTAAATGTTGGTCAAACCACTCTTAACAAATAAAAAGAGGTTCTTCAAGATGCCAGAGTTTTGTCTAAATGCTTCATAAGAACCTTAACATCTTCAGGTTATAAAAAGGTGAGAAAGAGATGGTTTTTTTTAAATGAATCTTTGACTGAATGGTTCTTTGTAGAACCAAAAATAGTTCTGTAAAGAACCTTTTAAGCACCTTTATTTTTAAGAGTGTAGTCTTCCACTTCAGGCTGTTTTTCTCTAGTAAAAATATTATATGCATCGTGATTTACTTCCTCTTTTTAGTTTTTTTTTCAGCTGGACTTGATGAGCTTATGGACATGAATGGTTATTCTGAGGTAAATGTATATAACGTTGCAATGTTTACAAACTTTACACGTTTTTTGCAGTTTGAAACACTGAATGAGCTTTTACATGAGACATTTCAGTAAGTTGTTGTACTGTAGGCTCTCTTATAAAAAAAAGCCTATTTTTTTATGTTAATTCATGTTCATTATGTACTTAGTAGTAAAGAGAAAGATATAATGGGCTCACTTGTCATTTGAACTGAGGCGCTAAAGTGATCGCACATGCTGCATTAAAGAGTGCCAAAAACAAAACTGTATTTATTGTTTGAATTTCGTTATGAATTTGGAATCATTTTAAAGCTGATACTTTGTTTATTAAAAAGTAACAAAGCACAAAGCTTTTTGCGATTACTGGACGGCAAGTGCACTACAAATAATATGAAGTTCACGCATTAACAGAACACAGCATAGACTAAGATCTTGATAAGAAGAAGCCATATTAGTAATGATTATAAACGAGAATTGTTAACGATATTGCCAATATCCACACAAATGACAGCTATACCTGATGCAGTTTGTTCAAGTTGTGCACGAAATAGACGCTGTTTTCTGCACTTTCACTTCGCACGTCTCCGTCATTTCGAGTCTCGCGCTGCACAACTGAGCTGTGTTTAGCAGGTGTGCGGCAATGCTGCTGTGCGGCAGAGATGAGGACTGTTTGAAACTCTTTTTTCCACTAAAACTTTCACAGTTTAATGCGTGAACAACAAAAGATTTGTTAAAATCAAAACAATCAGGAAAAAAGGCATTACATGCAAATTTTTAAGTTGTAACATGTAAATATATATAGTCGCCAGTGGCGACCTCAGCAAAAACTTCACTCGCAAATTAATATTTTTGGTCGCAAATGCGACCGTTTTAGTCACAGTCTGGAGCCCTGGTGTGTATCAGCATTAGCGACCTGTCAACAAGCCTGTGATAAACACGTCTATGAAACGAGAGGCAGATCGCAAGAACACAAGAAGTGAAACGAGGACGAGGGGGTGATTAGTGAAAGGGCATCTGCTGTGGAAGTCGGCCTTGAGAGCTCTGTTAGCACGGGTGACTCAGCGAGAGCCCATTATTTTCATCAGTTCAATCATCAGCATGCTAATGACTGCCGCCATTACTGTCCGGCAGAGATAACACAGAGTCTGATGATTCAAATTAACTCTATTCTCAAGGTGGTTATTTGGGTTATGTAGTCAACAAGCTAAGATGTCAGCACTGGGTATAGCGACAGTAACGCTCTGTGCTTGACATGTACATATAACATCACTGTATGGTTTAAAAATGAACTATTCATTATTTCTTTTTCAACCAATGGTCAGTAAAAGGAGTTGTTTGTCCTCCAGAAAATGTAATAATTCTATGTTCTAAATTTGTAATATTTTGTACAAAGTTTATATGAGCTTTGTATCTTTTTGCAACCCACTTAATGAAGTAAATATAATTAAAAGCCCAGAAGTTGTGTGCTATTGTTATTTTTAAGCTGAATTTAGACATCAAATTTAATAATTAAATATTAAATTAATAAATGAATACCGTTAAGGCTGTACCGAACCGTGACATCAAAACTGAGGACGTACCGAACCGTTTCCTGTTTTGTACCGGTACACCCCTAATATATATACAGTATATATATATAGATATATATAGATATATATATATATATAATTATAATATAATTATATATCTATATATATATAATAAGTAATTAAATACTTTCTAAATGAAATTTAGTTTTGTAGTTATTGATAAAGTTATTTTGAAGTTAAAAAAAAAAGTTTTGACAATAAAGGTTGACAAGGCAATCATTCTTACAATTTATGTAAAAATGTAGACATTGGATTGGTTTTGTTGATTGCTACATAACAATATCATATCAAACTAATCTGAGCATATCTAATAATTCTCACAACAAAAACGAAGCAAGCAGTCAAAAGTGTTCCCTAACTCAAGGAAAACACCATGGAAGAAAGCATTTGAAACCGAAAAGAAAACAGAAACAGAAAAACACTACGATAAAATTATGCATTATTGCAAAGGGTTTTCACAACCGCTTGCTTTCAAAAACGCCAGAACTGCTATTTGGCCACACAGTGTTCATTTGTACGAGTTTATTTTTAGAAGGAATATTAATGATGATTATTCCACCTTTCGGCTGTGTTGCATCACTCCCGACTTCATCACAACCAATAGCAATCAATTCCCTCAGCCGGAGAGGAAAACAACGCTATCATTAACACACACAGTACAGCGTCCCCCCAGTTGCTGGCTCGGATCAGAGCGCTGCGCTGCTGTAGTCACTGCATTAATAAATCCTATTTATTCAGTCTGTCTCAAGAGCAATGGATATCCCAAAAACAACCAGCTTTGCACTTCAAGCATGAGACGAATGAGAAGAAACCCAAACAAGACGTCTATGAAGTACAAAACTGCACTTCAGTTTTAGCCAAGAGAAATAACCACAGTTCCAGTGGTTTACATTCATAAAAACTGTTTCCTGAAATGGACATTGTTACTATTTCCTAATGATAGGATCATTTTGAAGACTATGACAGTCTATGTTGTATCGTTAGTATAATCATAGGAATAAAAAGAAAACATTCTTCTTGCTTCTTCTTTGATTGGTCAGGCCTGATTTGGGAAGGAAGCCATCATACCTCGAGAAGTTTCTGAGTCTGCAGTGCTGGCCATGCTGTCTGTCATGAGGTCGGGCATCCAAGCATCCATCAGAGCCGATTTGAAGATCTGCCGGCTGTCGAGATCCTGAGTGGGCCGATGGTTATTCCTCAGGTAATCCACGGACTTCACATGATCCTGCTGCTCTGTGGTGAAGATGGAGTAGAACGCCTCCAGCTACAGAGGCAGAAAGACAAAGTACAACATTATCCACGAGTTTAATCATGATTTTCTTTTTCATTTCATCATTTTTAGGTTGTCTTTGCAAGGGAATGTATGAATTAATTTTCAGCCAAAAAGGGTGTAGAAAGGAGAGAAGTGCGTGCTGATGGGCATGACTTTGTGGCTTTATTCTGTGTGATGCCGATGTTAACTGTGTACACATCTGGCGAAAAAAATATGATTTATTCAGAGTTAAGTTACCAATAAGTCATACATCAACATAAAAGTGTATAAATTATTATAGTGATTTTTTGGTTTTGGAGGCTTGCTAGGCCATAGATGTGGTTAAGAGGACTCTGCCAGTCATTTATTATTCACATAAACAAAACCTGATTGAAAAAAAATCAGATTGCTTAGAAATTGTGAATGATATTTCTATTATAATTCTGCATATTACTACTACTACTCTTACTAATTATTATCATTACTATCAACCTCAATACTTTTGCATTAATTAACAATTTAATGTAAATAAGTAAATAATGAAAATAATAATAATTAATTATACATAATTAAATATAATATATTATTAATGTTAATATCATAATACACTGTTGGTGTTGTTATATTATTATTACATTGATATTATAATAATAATACTATTTAACAATATTGTATTTCTTATTTATAAAGTATGTATTTAAATGTGCATATTAATTATTACCGATAAATAAATAAAAAAAAAACACATATTACCAAATAAATAAATAAATAACACTAATACTGGATAATACTGATATGGTCACAAATATATTGTGCATCCCTAGAATAATTTTAGAAAGAGTTGTATTAGTGGTGAAAATCAGCAGCACTTCATTATATTCAATGTAATGATACTATATATCTAAAACACATATATACATATACATGCATCAATTTGTTTAGTAAATCATCTGCACCGTTTCATTTCCAGAAACATTTAAGCGCACAGCAGATGAGTCACATTACTAGTGTAATACTGTCTGTTTGTGTGCTTGCTTGCAGATGGTACAAATATGATACAGGAGAATGAACGCAGACCAATTTCAAGCATAGTGCACACAGCTGGAGGTGATACAGTCATATGAATGGAAGCTGCATGTAGGCAGGATTATATGTGTGTGTGTGTGTGTGTGTGTGTGTGTGTGTGTGTGTGTGTGTACGTGTTTTTGTGACAAATGAGGACATACATTTGTATTAAGACAAAGGTTATGACATAGGTTTCAAGGAGAGGTGAATTCAGGACATTACCAGGTCCCACTTTTAAAAAAGCTTATAAATCACACAGAATGGAGTGTATTGAAAATCTGAAATAGCACAAAGTTTCCTGTAAGGGGTAGGTTTAGGGGTAGGGTTGGTGTAGGGCAATAGAATATATGGTCTGTACAGTATAAAAACCATTATGCCTATGGGATGTCCCCACTTTTCACAAAATATTCTAGGGATGCACAAACCTGTGTGTGTGTGTGTGTGTGTGTGTGTGTGTGTGTTTTTGCCAACCTGGTGGTAGGAGAGGTAAACAGGTCGACTGAAGATGATCCACTCCACGACTTTACTGCAGGGAGGTGTCGTGAGCGAGCCGGTGTAGCGGTAATAACTTTCCAAAGATGATGGCAGCAGATCCCTCAGTATGAATGGACCAAGGTTTGTTTCCTTCTCTGTTAAACAAAAGACACAGAATAAACACTCCAAGACTGAAGAAGATCTTATGAAGCCTGACTGAAGTACTATGAGGCAGCAAGATATGTAGCACAAGTTTTGGTGACATTTTTATTATCTTATTGTTAGTTCTTCTGGCATTCTGGTATGCCCAGCTTTCTCTTTATTTCCAGACTGTAACTGGGTGGGCAAAGTTTCTGAACAATAGATGCGGCGATTGCATGTTAAACTTTTAGGACCTTGCATAGAGTTTTGATAAAATTTACAATTACATTACTATTGAAAAGTTTGGGGTCAGTAAAATAAAAAAATAAAAAATTCTACTTTTAATAAGTAAATATGAATGGAATTGCTCAGAAGTGACAGTCAAGGCCTTTATAATGTTACAAAATATTGTCTTTCACATCAATGCTGTTCTTCTGTACTTTCTATTCATCAAAAAATCATGAAAAACTTTTCATGGTTTCTACATAAATATTAAGCAGCACAGCTGTTTTTAGCATTGATAATAGTAAGAAGTATTTCTTGGGCAGCAAATCAGCATATTAGAATGATTTCTGAAGGATCATCTAATACTGAAGACTGGAGTAATGATGCAGAAAAAAAATCAGCTTTGCGATCATTTGCGATGACATTTTAAAATATATTAAAAAAGACACTCATATTTTAAAATTGCAATCATATTTCAAATATTACGTTTTTGCGTTCAGTAAAAAAAAAAAAAAAACTAACCGGACCTCAAACTTTTGAACAGTAGTGAATGTTTTCATAGTAGTTAACTTTAATAAAAATTTTTTAAAAAAGACAATTCGAAATTCATATTTAGTTTCTCATTATGTGGATTCCATGTTTTTAATTCCAAAAGAGAACCTTTTGAAATTTGTGGTTCTTTTAGAAAACTGTCTATTTGCTTCCAAGAACCTAGAAAAGCTTCACTTTTCCTCTATTAGAACCAATATGTTGTATTGGTTCTATATATTGCTTAGCTATAAAGTGTAGCTATATTGCAACACTTTGACTTTTTAATCTCCAAAGAGCCATATAACCAACTGTAGGTTATATTAGGGCTGCCCCCTAATAGTCGACAAACCTTTAGTTGACGAGAAGAGGCTTGGTTGACCAAAATTTTATTAGTCGCTTAGTCGCAGAAAAAAAAAAAAAAATCCACAGGCGAAGTCACGCAGTTTGTGACGGACAGATCATTAACGGCTAGTCTATGGTAATACAGTAGCTACATTGGGCAGGACATCCAAACGCTCACCTATAATTCATCCACCACAAATATGGCTTATCATCTGAAACATGTACAGGTGCATCTCAATTAATTAGAATGTCGTGGAAAAGTTCATTTATTTCAATAATTCAACTCAAATTGTGAAACTCGTGAATTAAATAAATTCAAGCACACAGACTGAAGTAGTTTAGTCTTTGGTTCTTTTAATTGTGATGATTTTGGCTCACATTTAACAAAATCATCAAGAAATCTCAAATTAGAATATGGTGACATGCCAAATCAGCTAATCAACTCAAAACACCTGCAAAGGGTTCCTGAGCCTTCAAATGGTCTCTCAGTTTGGTTCACTAGGCTACACAATCATGGGGAAGACTGCTGATCTGACAGTTGTCCAGAAGACAATCATTGACACCTTCACAAGGAGGGTAAGCCACAAAAATTAATTGCCAAAGAAGCTGGCAGTTCACAAAGTGCTGTATCCAAGCATATTCATAGAAAATTGAGTGGAAGGAAAAAGTGTAGAAGAAAAAGATGCACAACAAACCGAGAGGGAGCAACGCAGCTTTATGAGGATTGTCAAGCAAAATCGATTGAAGAATTTGAGTGAACTTTATAAGGAATGGACTGAGGCTGGGGTCAACGCATCAAGAGTTACCACACACAGACGTGTCAAGGAATTGGCTACAGTTGTCATATTCCTCTTGTTAAGCCACTCCTGAACCACAGACAGCGTCAGAGGCATCTTACCTGGGCTAAGGAGAAGAAGAACTGGACTGTTGCCCAGTGGTCCAAAGTCCTCTTTTCAGATGAGAGCAAGTTTTGTATTTATTTTGGAAACCAAGGTCCTAGAGTCTGAGGAAGGGTGGAGAAGCTCATAGCCAAAATTGCTTGAAGTCCAGTGTTAAGTTTCAACAGTCTGTGATGATTTGGGGTGCAATGTAATTGCTGGTGTTGGTCCATTTGATTTTTTGAAAACCAACGGCACTTGCACCCGGTTACCAAGAATTGTGGAGATGCAAAATTACCATTCGAATTTATTGAGATGCACCTGTAAGTATTATCAACTTTACATGACCTCTCAATCTAATGTTAGGCTAGCCTAGAAAAATGTGCGCTATTGAAGTGTCTATGTGGAGTGTAGAAGAAGCGCACTCACTGCGAGACAGATGGAGGCGCCGGTGCGCTCACTTGCTCTTTAAATACTCCATAATTTCTGGTCATACAGATAAGAGTAATACATCTTTAGAATCTGTAAAGACTCTACATTTATTTATGTGCACTCACAATAACAACAAAAATAATGCTTTTGTAAAATAATGAAAGCAAACAGCATGCGCTTTCTGCCGTTTCAGTCTCCGTTTGGATACTCAGTGAACTTGAGCGCGAAACTCTGTGTATGCTTGCCTTGAAGAGAGTGAAATGTCTACTTTGAAATGAACCAAATCAAATGGAAAACAATTATTCTTGGATTAAGTAATCCATATGAAACATGCATACAGGCGCATCACTACTGCGGAGATGACGAGTCAGTGTCGTCGACTTCATCTCTTAAACCGAAAACTAAAAAGCTTCAGTAAGCAGTAGTTTATCAATAAATTATTAAAATGGTAATGCAGCCTCCCTCATTAACTGTTTTTCCCTGACACATTCATAATCATAGCTTCTGCGGTGCGCTGGGGCAAGCTTTATGCGTGTGCTTGAGCGCTTATTAGGCTATGTAGGCAATTAAAGGCTCATTATAATGATTTAAATTGTTTATTAATAAATGTGCGATTAGTCGACTAATGCTTAAAATTAACGACTATTAGTCGACCAGAAAAATCTTTAGTCGGGGGCAGCCCTACTGTATATACAGGAAAAAATGGTTCTTGGTAGAAAACATCTTTTGTGCTAAGGCTTAGATGCTCAGTTTTTATTATTTATTACATTTATTTATTTTTATTTCCTTTTATTATAAATGAGCCCTCTGAAAGCTGTTTATATGGCAACATTTACCGTGATGGACTACTCGTTTGAGACCTGTGATGATGGGCTCAGCTGCAATGTTGTCTTTCTTCGCCACCTAGAAAAAAACAGAAAAATGTGCCATGAAATTAACGATTATTCTGTTTTTCTATGTTAAAGAAATACAAAAAGGATGAGCTTCATTTAAATCCTGCTGTTATCGAACATAAGTTTCCCATGTTCTCTGCTTATGCAACATTAAAAACTAGAGCACGCTGACATAAGCACCTTTTATTCAGGTTGATGGAGAAGCTCATTCAGGTCAGAGATGAAATATACTCACTCGTGCTCTCTGAGGATTCATTTGGTTGAACAAGGTGGCAATAAAAGAGCCCAAGGGAACCACCAATACAGGAGCTCCACATCGATTAACTATATAAAAACCCCAAGGAACGGACATGTCACACGCCACATGACACCATTTGTCTAAGCACTAATAGCGGTAAGCCATAACGCTGTCACAAGTGGGCGAAAGAGTTTAAGTCCACCGACGTAGGTTATTCTTTCAGCGTTTGACAATGGATAAACATAGGACACACCTGCGTTCCACTTTCAGCGTGAAGGATAGGCCTGTCAAATTAGTTAAGGTGTGTAAAACCTACTGTATGTGAGTGTGCAAAGAATGTTGTGAATGAATGCGGTGCTGCGCTGCAAAAAAAGCTTGTGTTATTTTCACGGATCATCACACTGACTTGTTAAGCCTGTTTTTCCTCTATACATTTATATGATATCTCTGAATACTGAGGCTGTGCACCACAAATCTTCTTTTTTTTGGCTTGAATCATTAAGAAAACCGTGGAAATTGTGCCATTTTCACCCTTGATAAGAACATTGGTCACAGTTGAAAAAGAAGGAAAAGTAAAAATAAACAAACAAGGAGACAATCCTGGTAGGAGCATAATGGTATGTTTTCGCTCTGTTATGTCACTTCACCTTCAACTAGTCCCTCAGTTTGTAAAAACGAACGAAAAATGTTGGCAGTGATGCAGTTACAGTGGAGGTCTACGAAGCAAGGCATTTCAAAAGCAGAAATATTAAGCTTGCATTTGCATTTATGCACTTATATTTGGGTTAGTAAAGTGTATATATATATATTATATATAGATATAATATATCTATATATACACACAAACACACAACTATTTGCAAATCTGGAATTCGAGGATGCAAAAATTTTGTTAAAAATACGAAGAAAATAGCCTTAAAAAGGTGTCCCAAATTAACAGTCTTAGCAATGATCTTACTAATCAAAAATTAAGTTTTAATATTATTTACAGTAGGAAATTTGACAAAATATCTTCATGGAACATGGATCTTTACTTAATATCCTAATGATTTTTGGCATAAAACGCTTATATACATTTAGATATAAAATATTACAATACTAGAATTGTTGCAAAAGGATTTATTTCTATATAAATGATATCATTTGACGTTTCTATCATCATAGAAGACCGTAATACATCACAGTTTCCACACAAAAATCAGTTTTCAACATTGACAATAATAATAAATGTTTCTTGAGCATCAAATCAGCACATTACCATCTTTGCCGTCACAGGAGTACATAAAATTGTGAAACATATTAAAATGGAAAACAGTTATTTTAATGGCGAATAATATCTACAGTATTACTGTTTTTACTGTATTTTTGATCATATAAATGCAACGTTGGTAAGCAGAAGAGACTTTCAAAAACATAAAACAAAATCTTACCAAATCTAAACTTTATGAACAGTAAAATAAGTTACACTAGCTGCAAAGTTGTCTAAATCATCCTTTCAGTGGTCAGACTTCTTTTCTAGAGGATAAAATCTGATTATGCAGGCCCAGATGGAAAGCAAAAATAAAGTCTGCAGATTGCCCACAATAATCTGCAGACTTTATTTTTGTTTCCCATCTGGGCCTGCATAATCAGACTTTTATCCATAAACCACAATAATGACCCTAATATATTAAAATAACTTTATCAGAATACATGGCTAACTACATCTACCACAAGAAGCCATGCTAACCAGCCAAATCTCGACCTCTTGATTACGTCATGTCATTGTTTACATGTTCATAAATGAATAAAGATCACAAGAACCTTTGAAGAGACAATGTTACAAGGCCGCTTCATCATGCTAGTCACTCACAAAGTCTTGCAGCTATACACTTCGGAAGCAGTTCAGTTGTACTTTAACTTTTATCCCATTGCAATGCCTTGCCCCATGGACTCTCATTATTCTTTAAAACTGAAGCAAGAAGCAAGTTTATTCTATTATACTGTGAGAAGAGCGCGAGAGAAAGATGGCTAGAGGGTAGCAGAAGATGTCTGCGCTTTCTTCTACCTGTTGCTAATGGTGAAAATAGGCCCTGAGGCTACATGGGCCCAACCCAAATCTATCTGATGTTTTTAGTCTCTTTCTCTCTGTCTCTGGTATCATGAGCTATAAAGCCCTATTTCACAGGCTGGTAAACATTTGAAAATCCCCCCAAAAAATCAAAGAAGATCTTCACCTGAAAGAAGACAGCCAAGGCGGCGATGATTCGTCTCTCCTTTATCGCGGTGCTCAGACTGTCAAAATCATCTGAATTGTAGAAATAAATCTGCATCTATGAGGCAAAGAGATGAGAACATGTTTTTATAACTGCATTCTTACTTGACAGGGTTTGAAACGGCTCATACTAATGTTCTGCTTTGACTTTCCTGTTTGGTAAACACAAAGCATTGTGGTATCGAAATTGGTACAGTATGCTGTCAAATCCTCACAAATTGATATTCCTCTCATCATCTTCACACACACAATAACGGCATATCTGGCATATCCTACTTCTCTCATCACTCCACATTTTGACATCTGAGACAACTAAGGATTATATGCTTTCTCTCTGAGGACGGATTTGGGGAGAAAGCGAACCTCGGAAGCAAATCACCTCAGCGCGGCGCAATAAACAACATGTCTTTGTTGCCTTAAACATTGTCTCTGAACAAATGCACAAAGTGCCATGTGTCAAATAAATGCTAAATCTACTATTACAGAAAAAATAGGGACGATCGCACAAAGACAGAGAAGGGGACAAAAAGGAAAGCGGGATGAATGGCATGCCGAAGCTCACAGCAGCTGAGCAATCGTGAAAGAGATCGTTGAAATGCAGGGAATAAGATTAAGCCTCGCTATGACAATCACGTTCCAGTCGAGCTTATTTTCTGGCAGCCTTTCATGTGGCAGCATTATTTGCCTGCCGATGTTGTTCTCTCTTCATTTTATTTTGTGGACTTCGCTTTAGCACATTTCCCGGGTCATTTAATGGTGCGTGTAAGAAAAATAGCAAGCTCTTATTTTGTTAGACCAGTGCTTCTCAACTGACGGCGAGGCAGTCTCTTTTGATAAGGTTGCAGACAGGAAAAGAGAAAGCAATGCTAAATGCAAAAAATAAAATGCGGCTAACCATATGATCTTACATTTCAGGACAGGAAAATACTTTTTTTTAAAGAAATAAAGCAGAGGCTTTGTGTAATATCCAATCAAACTCAACCTTTTAGAAGCTAGACAAATTTGCTATAGTAAAACATGCACAGTAAAAAATATGACACAAACTACATAACAAACAGGTTACAGATATAATATTGGCCTGTTATGTGGTTGCTAAGGCATTCTGGGTGGTTTTTAACACTTTTTTATGTACTGTAGTTGCATACTAACACTTTGGTCCCTAGATATGAATTTATAGTAGGTATATGGATTTGCTCACGTGTTTTATCATCAGCCAGACAAAAAACCTGCCTGATCACTTAAAAAATTAAAGAACATTCCTCCTCAAAAAGATGCACGCTTAAATAGTATGATATAGTGAGAATGTGCAGCTCAATCTCAAGGAGGAAAAAACACTTTTATTCAGAGGCCCAAAGTGAGAAATAATATGCAATTTTGTAAAGACAACAGCCTACTTAAATCAATTAGAGATCAGATTACTTGCATAAAATGCATATAAATAACAGTAATCACGCTGTATCTCCCAAAAATGCCTTAAGATGATATTTAAATGCTTTATATATCTATTTTAATTTAAATAATTGTATTATCAAACCTCTGTTTACATTATAGCAAGATATTTCTAAAAAATGATATATGGATAATCAAGTAACCCCAAGGTGTTTCGGTCCAATAAATGTTATTCTTAAGTTTACTTCATAAAAATCATTAAAGATTTCATAGCAAAAATACATGTGCACCACAACCTGAGAGCGGACATTTTTAGAAGTATATTAAAAGGCCTTTTACATGCTAAAAAAGTATGAATTATCAGTCAGAGGGCAAAACTGCATTCAGAAGATTTTGGATCATGTTGATAATTCAGAGGCCTTATATTCATGTTTCAAATATGATACAGTAGGCTTTATAGTGTTAAGCCATAAAAGCCTGATGCATCAAATGTGATACAAAACATAAAACACGTGCACTCTTTTTATTTTAGTATTTTAAACAAATATTTTTCTAAAGTTTCAATAAACTGTTCCAACTATTCCAAAAAAACTATAGTTTCATGTCAGGCTTCACAGGTTTAACATCTAAAGCAAACAGTATGTGCTGAAGTTTAATACTTCGGTTTAAGAGTTCATTTAAATACTCATGCTGATGCTTGTTCATTTAAATACTCATGCCTTGGCAAGCAACACTAATAAAAGTGGAAAAAAGGCCAAAAAATAAAATAAACGTTATTGCTGTTGTAGTTTAATTTACTGTGCCAGATTTGAGCCAGAGGTCAATAGAAGTCGTCGAGAGTTAATTGGATGCATCTCTTCTCAGTCTCTGTCTTCAGTGCGTTTGGGTTTTAAATCGCTAGATAATGCTTAGCGGCTATCCAGTGGCGTACGGATACACATCAATTGTATTTCGGTGTAAAATGGGATTTATGGAGCGAAGTCGACTCGTCTAATGAGAAAGTGCTGCCAGAGAGGTGGAGCCAGCCCAGGTCGTCTGACCTCTGTGCCAGCTAATTTCCAACAAACTTAAGACTGATGAATACAAATGATTTTGCTTTCCCATCCTCTAAATTGTTGTTGTGTAGACAGTGTATTGATAGAAAATAAATACTGCTAGATCATGGATAAATGCCAGTAGGGTTTGGCTCAAAAAGTTAGCATTCGTTTCTACTCTGTACATACTCTGACCTTGTTGGAACACTGAAATGAAATGGAATGAAATAAAGAGCTATTTCTGTAACGGAGACTGGTACACCCTTGGCAAAGCAACAGACATGTCAAAGGAACCCAGGGCATTTTAGGCAAAAGCTAGGCAACAGATAACTAACCTCCAAACAAAGTAATTAAGACCAGACAATGTCAGAAGGGGTGGACAATGAATTAAGCCGCTAATAAAGAGAAGAAAGAACAAAGTTCAAGTCTTTAATGAAAACCAATCAGTCTCCTTCAGGCCTCTTTTAAATCACAGACTTTAATGGTGTCCATTTATTGTGTCTTCACAGAGGGAAATATATTACTCATTTATCACTAACCCTCATTAGCCAATTAGCTTCCTCCAAGAGTAAAGCACAGCACAAACACGTTCAGTTAATGAATCAAAATGGGACAGAAACCATGTGTAAAAAAAAAAGGCCACTCGACTTAACATGTTCCAGCATATAATGTGTGATTGCATAACAATATTTAACTTGAATGCAGTGGTCCATTCTGAATTCTCTGGCTATGCACTCAAAATAAAAAATGATTGCAGAGTACACTATTTCTTACACCTAACTGTCTCACACAGCTCTCAAACTTGAATGTGCATCCAGTGTTTTCAAGGGCAAATGGAGAAGGTTTACCATCAAGAGTTAATACTAATCTTGCACAAAATAATATCTGCAAGGCAAAAGAGACACTTTTTGAACTGAATGGTTGTTAAAAACAAGTACCCTGTAAGGCATGGAAAGGAATTACACTTAATTAAAGATTCAAGGCTTTTCGTCATTGTTGACTGAGATGAGCACTGGGGCTCAGTACTTCTTTTCTCATATCCACAAAATGTTTAAAAGATGGATGGATGGATGGATGGATAGACCAGAATTCAAATCATTTTAAAAGTTATCACTCTGAGGTGAGAAGGAAGCTGAATATCCTTGCTCTTCAGTGAAATGTAGCGGCTGCACCATCAAGTCAATAAAACGCATCGATCCCAGTTTCATTGAGAGGTTCTTCAATTAGTGCAGATTAGTACTCCACTTTCAACCTATTCAAGTCAAGGTGGAATCCTTGAACTTTATTGAAGAAACTCATTTAGTAATGTTATCCTCCTCGTCTAAAATCCATTCCTAATAAGATTTTTTTAATGTGAAAGTGGGTGGTTTAAGGACTATTCACAGGGACTGTTGTGAACAGGGTTTTGTAAATAAACAATGGATTCCTTTAGGCCTTTTGAAACCAGGCACAAACTTTTTTCTTTGTCAATGAGAGATTTGAGATTTTGATCAGGTTTCCAGAGCTGTACGGATGGCACTAACATATAGGGTCATTCTGTGTAAAATCAACTAAATTTCAGAAATGTCCCCAGCTCAAATTTTTGATTTTGTCAATATTTTTTTCTGAAGAAAGATAAACATATTTTGTGATGAAAGCCAAAATATTAAATGTCATTGATTATCTTGACTGAGTAATCCACTAATTTGTAGAGGGGGGTCACCAAAATGACGTTTTTTTCACCCTTGACGATTTGAGCCAAGATTACAGGGTGGTAAAACGCTGACACTGGGACTCACTGGTCACCGTTTTTGACCCTGGAAAGGACCCTCCAAAATTCTCTTAAATTGCATCTGAATAAATTGGAACGGAACTGTTTTTTTTGAGTTTAAGCGAACTACGTGAACCTTACACACATACTTGTTGGATCACCTCACCGCTACTGTGGAAACTGCTTTCCATTGATCTACTGAGTGTCCACGAACCCACGGCGACTGATGATGGTTGTAATTGGTTCCATTTTGTGCTCTTACCATGAAACCCACTTTTTTTTTCTGCTTGGAACGCGTCCAGGGTAGGCCGGCCCCCTCCACAAAGTGATAAAAAGCATTTTTCTTCAGTACAAACTAGACACTGGAATCTGAAAAAGAAGAGCCAATTATATAGGTCGTAGAAGTTTGGCTGCTTGGAACTAAGACTGCCAAGTATATGCTTTTTTAAGAATGTGCAATTCCCAACACCAGATAATTCATGGGCAATATAATATATAGTATATAATATAATATATAGATATATATAGCTATAGATCTATCATATTACGATATGATATATAACACCCACACATTTCACTATGTCCCACTCTTCTTCAGACTGTAAAATGCTCCAGAGGAATTTTGTCTTTTTTATGTTGACAAAGGACCTTTAAAACAAATAATGATGCAGAAGAAACCGAGTGTGTACTCTGCAGGCCAGAGTGGACACATCAAAATGAGCTCCATGGGCTCTCCTGGCACAGACCGTCACATTATACTGCATTAAGAGATGACCTCTTGACTCTTTAAAGCTTGGATTGGTAAACAAATTGAAATATCTTCTGCTGGGTAGTCTCTGCAGAAACAGGATAACTACTTCATACAACTTGTTTTTCCATGGCCAATTAATGAGCTTGGTCAAATTCAATGCTGTTTTAAAACATTTTGGACATTTGAATCCATTTAACTGTAAATGAAGTCAAATAGGAGCATCATCTGCAGCATTACTGACCCTATTGTTATTTGTTAATAAATCAGAACATTAAAAATGTTCACCGTCAGATCATAAAAAGTTAAAACATCAACTTTACAATGCATTTATTGAATGTTCAACTCAGAATCACCTTACAAATAGCTTATAATTGTCTCTGCATTTTGTGATTGGATAGGAGAAAGCAACAATTACAATTACATTACAATTACATATTTCACATCAAATCAGATTTAAATGGCTACTTTAATTGGTTTGCATTTCATAAAACACTTTTTATGCCGATTGGTCAAGGCCTATTCAAGTCCTTTGTTGAGTTTAGGATGAACTATAAGGAACCACTCAGGAACATCTAACACAAGAAAAGCTCTCGTGTGGAGATCTTGGTTTATAACCTTTTCTCAGCCTATACACTTCTAAGTTCCTTATAGCGTTCGGGGTGGTGAGGACAAACAAAACCTGATTGGCGTACGTGTGAGGCAGGATATGATGGATTTTTGTGGGATATATTTTTTTCTATCGTTTTTGGTAGAATCCAGGCATGCTGTTATGTTGCACATAGTTCGTGTGGTTCTTGTTAAAGCACTGACCGTGGTAGCCGACGTCATGCCGGGAGGACGTTCGTGATGCTGGGGTTTTAAAGGATCTAACGCTAGTGCTCGTAAACAGTAAAAAAGTCCTAATGGTTATAATGCCGGAGCAAGCGGGTTTACTTATGGTCACTCCGGGCGAGCATAGTCTCTGGCGTTCTCGTCTCAAAACCTTCTCAGGAGTAAATATTAGCGCTAGAGCTTACTTTTGTGCCATTTCTTCAAAAGGACTCCTAATTACAACCAGAGAGAAAGCAACATTTGAAATGCACAAAGATGCTGTCGCACCATCATCCTTGGCTAGTGTTAGGTTTGAGGGCTGGAAACAAGGTTCCTTGACTTCGAGTGTTATTCTCTTTTAGAGTCCTACCAATGTCGGCCCAAAACCCCATGGCCCATTTCGTGTACACATTGAAAATGTGTTTTCTATTCCCCCAGTAATTAAAATCTATATATATTTTTCCATCTTTTGTTTATGATGAAGACCGTATAATCAGTCAAGTATTAAATAATGCTTCACACTACTCTTCAAAAGTTGGAAGGTCAGTAAGATTATTTTTTTTTGAAAGACATTAAGTATTTGTTATTAAAGTAGGTTCCATTAACTGATCAAAAGTGGACAGTGACACTGTGTACATTCTTAGTTACAAAAAAATCTATTTCCAAACAAATTCGGTTGAACTTGTTTACTCATAAATGAATCGGCAACTGTACCAATATGTCCACAAAACAATTAAGCAAAGTGTTTTCAACATTGATAATAAAAAAAGTATGTTGCTTGAGCACCAAATCAGCATATTAGACACCATTTTGATGGATTATGTGACACTCAAGACTGGAGTAATTGCTCAATGAAATTCCAGCTTTGCATCACAGGAATAAATGACATGTTAAAATATATTAAAATAGAAAAAAGATTATTTAAAATGTAATAATATTTCACAACATTACTATTTTTACTGTATTTTTGATGTTGATCAAATAAAAAGCACCCCTGTAGCATATCGGTTCTTTTTTAAAAAGTATTTGAAAAATCCTCAAACTTAAGTTTAAAGGTCTAAAAAAAAAAAAAAACTACGGCGCATATTTCCACATTCTGCAAGGCATCACAAAAGATCTTATAGGAAACTTGTGAGGGCAGTCGATCATGTATGATATTTGCTTCGGGCTTGCGTTTTTTTTTTCGACTGCAAACATCCCCCCCTCACACCTGATTCAACTGTCTGGTCATGATGGGACACCTTGCAAACTGTGTTTCTTATAGTGCCATTATTTGGAAATATTTTTATACATTTAGGGTGGCCATAACGCTCAGTTGCATGATGGTCAACAACGTTCTGACTGAGAGTCATATTTAGTATTGTTCAGAGTTTCAGTCCTTGAGGCAAACTCTGTTTTGGGGCTCTGTGTTCGTCATGTGTTCGCTGTTTGACGATTGTTTTCAAAGCCATACCATTCAGGTCAGCTCCCTGCACCTTGAGAAACCCTGGGTGGTCTTGAGCTGGGATAATCCACGGGAGCGCCTGATTCCTTTGCTTCCTTTCCCGCATTCTGTCTGGAAAGCAGAGGGCCACCTCTTCGTGGTCCTTAGTGTGCCTGTTGCCAGCAAGAATGCAGAATACCAGAAAACTTTAATTTGGCAGTCACATTTACACCATTGGCATTGACAAGCATTCACCGTTATAATATTAAACGAGCGTATGCATCCACCATTAATTTAACCTTGAACTTAAACCTATGAGACCATTTAATGGCAGTGGTTCAAAAATTTAATTGTATAGTTTAATGTATAAGTTTCCTTTTTTTATTAAAATCCATGATTTAGGTTCAATAAATTTCTATTCATTACCAGTATTTAAGTAAAGTATATATGTTTACATCATTTCCGTCCACCTTTTCTTTTTAATCACCTTTTTTTCCTTCAACAGTGTAGCTAGGCCATTTTAAAAGGTCCTTTTGGTGTGGCAATTACTTTTTTTATTTAAAAAGGGAAATCTTTCCAGCAGTCTCTCAGTTACACAAGAGGCCTCTACAAAAAATTAAATAGAATGACTAAATACATTAAAACTTTTACAGAGAGGGGTCATATGATTCGATTTACATTTTTCCTTTCTCTTTGAAGTGATAAAAAGCTCTTGGTGCATAAAGAAGATCTGTAAAAAAATTGCAAAGACTGAAGTCTCTAATCCAAAGAGATATTCTTTATAAATTTAAGAGTTAACCACGCCTACCTAATACGGCTCGTTCTAACACGCCCCCACAATATCTACCTCACGCTGTGGGAATGAGTTGGCATAACAAAACCCCGCCCAAATGTTTATAACAGCACCGAGCAAAGAAAGAAGGCGTAACTTTATGTTCCCCTCGCTGGTAGTATTGTTGGTTTGTTTTTGTTGTCCTGTTGTTGCCTTTGTTTGTTTTTTCCCTGCCCTCACCGCCTGCGCCATGTGTTGTGAAGGCTCGCTTCTCATTGTGACAGCTCTCAACTACTTTTTCTGGCCGACCAACAAGAGGAACGATATTCCACTTCCTCATTCAGTGCCTGGAGCGGATCGTGTGGTTGCTGAGGCAAACATCACTTCCGCTTCGGTTCAGCAGCTGTCATTATCGCGCCGGATCGGCTTTCAACATCATCACCGTGGATGAATCAGAGTCCAGTGTCCCTGGGTCCGTCACATGTGTTTTGCCGCAAAAGCCCTTCCTTGTCGATCTGCCAGGGGCCGTCCTCTTTTTTCCTTTCAGCCTTGCTGTTTTTTTCGTTGTGAAAGCAAAATTACTTTTTGTTTGGCCTTTCAAAAGAGGACATATGTTTCTGTCTTCTATAAGTGGGGCAGTTCCCAACTTTTCAAGGACAGTCTGATGGCCTTTCTGACCTCCAAGCCTGTAAAGCCCCAATTGTTATACCTCTTCGCTCTTTCTATTTCTGCGTCAACTACTCCCTAGCTTACTATAGATACGCATAGACGTCACCCCTATGATCGCGAGCCCCTGACGTGGCCCTCTCCAAAATCTAACAGCCGCTCATTCCTAATTTCTATCTAAACGGCAGACCCAACCCGCCCTCGTGATTGGTCTCAGGAACCCCTCCGATATTTACTTTTGTCTTGTGTTTATGTCTGTGCACCTTAATATTTTTAATGTTACAAACAAAAATCAAACCACAAAAAAAAAACATCAAAACAAACAAACAAATACATGACAACACATAACCTTCTTATATAAAATAAAACAAAGCAAAGAACGAGTGTCTTATCATTTGTTATACTACATAGCATTATACATCAGCAGTTGTCCGCAACAAACAATGTTGATCCGTGGTACAAGTCCTTGTGCAGATTAAAAGAATGACATCTTCTCCCGTTCCGTTGTTGTCTCCTTTTTGTAGTATTAAATAATGATTTAATGATTTGATAATTATTTAAACTGCTTCAACGGCTATATGTTTCTCCAAACGGAGAGGAGCCGCTTCTTCGTTCTTCGGCCTTTTGCCGTGGTACTCTGCGTGTTACGTGCGGGCTTTACACCCAACACTACGACCAAGCAACATGTCCCCGCTGGCACACTGCAGACTAGCGGTCTTGCATGCTGTACTGGCAACGCGTGGAGCGGACAACGACACAGAAGTATAAATGAAAACTGACGCATAACCTACGGCGCCATTTCTCCGATCACAAATGCAGACATGGTTGTATGTTTACGTGGTGCAATACGCAACGCAAAGCGTAAAATTACAGTATAAGTCATTACAATCAATAATTATGTCCCCACTGGATGCAAAAAAAATGCCTAGTTTGTAATGGGTTTTAATTGGTTGATCCTGTCTCGTCTGTGGTAACGGGTCCTCATCGCGCCGGATCACATGGACACCATAGAGACTGTTATTTTCGAGGAAACACCAGTATGGTAAGGGGCGTAACATTTTCTGTTCTAGTTCTGGTTCTGTCCACGCGCTTGAGGTAATCTACTCGTGGCCGGGCGGGTTCTGTCTCCGGAAAGCGCAATCGACACTTCACTGGTATCTCTAGCGTGCCAATTCAGATCACAACCGCGTCGCTTTTCAACCGATGAGCTTGTAAAAATCTGTAAGCCGAACGTTACTCAGAACGGCGGGTCATAGTAGGGAGAAACACTAATGGCTTGTACGATTATGTGGAAAATAATGCTTTTTTTAACCTTAAACCGCATCAACACATTGCATTACACCAAATACACAAAATAATGTTATTTTTAGCAACATCATATGACCCCTTTAAAAAACAAAAATGAATTTGCAAAATGCTGTTTTAGATAGAGTGCATCATGTCACACACCAGGACAGAATTAAATTATTCCTCTGTTGACTAAACATTGACTCAGCAGTTGAGGAAAAGTACACATTCGCAATGTAAATCTGAATTAGCAAAACACAAATCAGAATGAGCTTTATGCAATGCAAACTTTTTCTACACATAAATCCCTCTTCTCGTGATGTTGTTGAGCTATCAATTTGATACTCATCAGCCATCTGTGTTGGTCTAAGACAGAGAAATATGAGCACACATGTTCTGCAAACATGCAGCGCTAAACTGATGAATGGTTTCATTACCAGTGGTGGCAGACGTATCAGAGTCCATGTCATAGTGCTGTATGTAAATTGCCTCCTAATGCTTAATGCTTTGCGCATCAAATTAAGTCTTGCACACAGTATATGAATAATAATCTGTGACATGTTGAGGGTTGCGGTAAACAGCTATATGTCTGGATGGGAATCTTAATCGGAGACAGGTTAAGAACAACGGTAGGGTCTTTATTTGGGGGGGGCACTCTGTGGAATAAAAAGAAAACTCACTACTCTGGATAGGGGAGGACTCATCTGGTGCAACCACCTTACTCTTCACACAGGAAACTTCATTTTAATCCACCATTTTTTCCAGCGGCCTGCAAGGAGTCTTTTTCTGCGTGCAATTGGGGGGGTAGGGATTGGTACACAGCAATATGTTATTATAATTTCTGAAGAGCAGTTATGGGGCGCCTGAAGCTAATCACTCCAATTTTGGGGCCTGTTTTCCAAGAGTCAGATTAAACAGACTTTGCTATGGCAACCTGAATACTCTTAGTCACAAGAAGGTACGAAATTTAACTAACCACTATAATTTTATCATCAGCACTGCTGGTGCTGAGATTCTTCCCAGCCTAGATAGTGAAAAGTGGGAAGAGAGGAGAAAAACCTCATGGGATTGGTCCAACAGAAGCACGGTTGCCATCACAACGCTATCTTGTGTACACACTGACCGCATACCAATCAAAAGCATAGTCAAAAATGGACTTGCGTTTTGAAGCAGTTTTTGAAATACCCAAGTATTTTATGCTGTAGGTTCAAAGATGGCACATCAGATTTGCCCTTGAGCTTGAGGGTCTGATCGTGGTGTCAAGAATGATGTTGTCTCTAATCTTCTGCGCTAAAAGTCTGCCAACTCACAGCTGAACGGAGTCGCGCTTATTTTCCCCGTCGATAGACTGTATGACATCCTGCTGATATTCTGAGAGACATGAGTCCGTCAGAGTTTGGTTTGTATGACTGACATGGGTCGTAGGTGGACAGCAGAGTATGGAAAACTGCTTTTATACCAACCAAACAAATCAAACACCGTCAAACAGACAAAAACTCTAGTAGTCGTGACATCAATCTCCACCGAAAAAACGTAATCTTGAATTTTTTATATTTCACTAATATTGCCAGTAGGGCTGGACGATATGGCCTAAATATATATCACGGTATATTTCTTAATTTCGGTCGATACAATATAATTCCGATATCGATATGAACACTATTTTAAAAAAAGCCTTATAAAAACTGCCAAGAATGCCCACAACAGATGTCTGTGCATACAAACTTATGAAAAATAAATTTTCCAAGTCTATGAAACCTCCTCCTATAAAACGACGTCTATTACTAATAACCATAGCGATGTCCTTACTGTCCTCGACTCTCCGTTGTCTTTTTTTTACACCGCAGGTCTCTGACTTAGAAATCAACAAAATAATAAAAAAATGAGAAAAATAGTAAAAAAGTGATTTAAAAAAAGTCTCTTCTGCTCACCACGCCTGCATTTTTTTTTATCCAAAATACAGCAAAAACAGTAACCTTTTGATTTTTTTTTTTACTATTTAAAATAACGGTTTTCTATTTGAAAATATTTGAAAATGTGATTTATTCCTGTGATTTCAAAGCTGAATTTTTAGCATCATTACTCAAGTCACACGATCCTTCAGAAATCATTTCTACTAGGCTGATTTGCTGCTCAAAACATTATTATTATTATTTTGAAAACAGCTGAGTAGAATTTTTTTTTAAGGTTTCTTTGATGAATAGAAAGTTAGAAGAACAGCATTTATCTGAAACAGAAAAATTTTGTAACATTATAAATGTCTTTAAATCAATTTAAAGCATCCTTGCTAAATGAAAGTATTATAAATAAAATAAAATTGCAGAAAAAATAAATTCAGAGAAATGCTTATCTTTGGATCTTTCTATTCATCAAAAAAAAATGTTCTCAACTGTTTTAAATACTGATAATCAGCAAATCAGCATATTAGAATTTTACTTTCTGAAGTTTAAAAACTGCTTGTCAAATAGAAAAAATTATTTGGAACTAGTAAGATTCTAAAAACAAAAAAACATACAAAAAATCTTCCTGTTAAAAACGTAGACATCGAGTGTCGCTGATTTATTTTATAGATTGAAACAAATGTGCTTTAGCCAGAAAAAAGGGTATGAAAGGTGAGAGTCGCTGCAGAAAACAAAAAAAAAATTAACAACAACAAAAACTGGAAGTGTTGCTGGAGACGGGCTTATTATTGAAAATGCTTATTCATTCTCTGCCAGCAGGAGGTGCTTTTAGAGTGATAGAAACCAGCGGTTTCCCCATTAACGGCTGTAATCAAAGCAGCTCTGCGCATGAACGCTACTTTATCAGATCAAATGAAAATGTCATCTAAACTTTTCTTTAGACAGTCGGTTTCCTTCAGAGATACATTCATTTAAAACACCCGCGCCGTGTTTTGATTTTGAAACGTGCAGTGCTCATGTTTATTCAACGAAGTCAAACGCCACAAATAAAATTATGTATGGGAAACACTGGTAATGTATGTTGAAATATCGGAAATGTGTTTAAAACTCATATCACCGTTATTGAAAAAAATTATATCACGATGCATATTGATATTGAATTATTGTCCAGCCCTAATTGCCAGTTACCCTATGTATTTTTTTTTGCTCCATTAACAAAAATAGTTCCAAATAAATTCAAAGTAGAGTCATTAGATCAAACTAGCATCTCCGAGCAACACAGAACAGCCGTTCGTCTTCCTTCTTGAAAGAATCAAAGATTTTTTGATTAATTGATTCAGTGAATGATTCAATGACTCGCTCATTGACAATCACTTGTTGTGTTCCTGAATGAATCGATGCGCTTTTGAATGAAGCGATTGGGTTGCCTGAATGGCTCAATGATCACTCATAAAGACAGTCACTTGTCGCCACCTACTTGTGTATTGATGTAACCTTCAGAAACAGTGACTGAATAATGCCTAAATGTACAGATAAATGCATTATAATGCAAATAATATAAAATGAAACAAAACTCTAGTGGACCAAGCCATCAAACACTGAAAGCTACCGGAGATGCCCTGACCAGTTTCAACCCAGCACCTAGGTCTCTGGAACAGGAACACCGAGACCACCAGAGAATGGGGGAGCTCTCTTTTTTTTCAATCTGACAGATTAAGGTCAGATCACTTTCCATTGGGACAGAAGAAGTCACGGCTCTCCTCTTTTAAGGAAAGGTTACTCCTCTTACCCAATTAATGAGGGGACAAGTAGGTCATTCCAAAGTTCTTGGCCCGCCCCTACGGTGCAGAAATCTCCTCGGAGCTCTGCTAATTGACATCAATTTTCCAGCAACGAAAAAGCAACTGTTTTTTTCAGCAGTGAATATTTTGCATTCAGACAACACGGTTGTCCAAGTCCAAAATGATGAATTGATTCTACAATCTGGCGCTGTTTTTCCCACCAATGTCAGAAGCCAATTAAACACATCCTGAGGGTTATCCTGGCTTTTACTGTATCTCCTCAGGGTTCTGCGTCTATGCTTTTAGGCTGGCAGCTCAGACGACAGTCAGCCACTTGTTTTTTCCACCCAGGCGTAGAGTCTCGGTGCTAATATGATTCTTAGATGGATGCTGGATTACCGCTTTCCACCTCCCCATTGATTTCTTCTTGGGCCAGACTCCTGTGTTCTGATTTGTTAAGTGCTGGCACAGTGTGCCTGAACCAGCTGTCGGTTTTTGTCCCAGCAGGGGTAGGATATCTGCACAAAGACACTTCACCTGGAATACTCAATCTCTCCTCCAGATACATCCCGCTTTTACATAAGCCCCCCACAGCAATGCAGGTCACCATTTTCTCTGAAATAGATTTAAAACACCTGTGCAAAGCTGAGACAAATTCCCTCCGCTTTCTGATCTCCTAATTAATTAGACATCTGGGTTCCTTTGTGAAAAGACCAAGATGCGGTTCTCATCCTAAGCTATCGGCCTACGGTATTTCCTGCACGGCATCCATGTCTGTCCAACTGACGGTCCACAAATCTTCACTGAACCATTTAATCTCTCCATGTCACAGACTAAACTGGCTCTGCCGGCATCTTCAATTGTTACAGTGACACTACTTCCACCACGTCAGGGTGATCGGTGAATCGTCATCGGAGTCGCTCAACGTCTCTCTCACTTCAACACTTTGTTCTTAAGGACCGTATACATATCTGCTACAGGCCGGGGGGGGGGAAAGAGGGGGAGAGGGCGAAAAGGGGGGAGGAGGACGTGGCTCACTGAGACTGCATATGCAACAGTTTTCATCGGGCGTCCCTGAGAGATGTGTTGAGGGAAGGTGATAGCTTGACAGTTTTGTCGTGTCTTCTTGTGTCTTGCTCTTTCAATCACAACAAATTTTCAGCAACACAAAGAGGAAACCTATTAACTCTTCTTCACAGACTGAGAAAAAACATCAGAGGAGATATGACAAAATCATTAATGGGACTTACATGGATAGTTCACCCAAAAATTTAAATACAATTCAGTCATCATTTACTCGCCCTTACTGTTATAATATTCATTATGCGCACAAAAACAGCTGAAAATTCTTCAAAATATCTTATTTTGTGCTGCATAGTAGAAAAAAAGTCATAAAATTTTGGAGCCACATGAGAGTGTGGTTGAACTCGCATGTTGTTCCAAAAGATGAATATAAGGAAAGGTATATTTAATGTGCTAAATGACTAAATGTAAATCTATATATATTACTGTACGACTCCTGTACGCCACCGCAATCGTCTTTATCTTGATTGCAGTCTTCATCCATCAAAACTTTACTAGCGAGACTGGTTATCCAGTCGGGAAAACTTAGTTTGCGTCTCATCTGGCCATACAGCGGTGGGATGTGTTGACATTCCGTTCAATCTGTACTTCACACAGTGCGACGTGTGAGGGCTCTTGCTCTTCAGAGACAATCACAGAATATAACAGAGCTCGTGTTTTAAAGCGAAACACACTGGAATGAATAATTCTCTGAAAACGCAACGCGAGTCTGTTCTCTCTGCAATCTCTGATGTAATCAGCCTGGTTTCCTTTATATTAGCGCTGTTTGGGACGCATTGTTTGAATGCATTCACTTACTGGACCATTGGACTGAAAACTTTCCGGAGTTTAGCAGATTAAAATGATCTAATCGCAAGCAGAGTAGCAAAATTGGGTTAAAGGGTTAGAATAGAAATTGTGCTTCAGTAATTTTGCGTTAATTGCGTTCAATTATTTTAACGTGTTAAGGATTATAAAATTAATCGCATGCGTTAACGCATTAACGATGGCAGCCCTAATATACTGATATATATATATATATATATATATATATATATATATATTATATATCTATATATGAAGAGTTCATATTTGTAAAAACTGATAAACGCCACTTTCAATAAAAAAGAGCTGATTGCCGTGCATTATTCTCTGCATATTGCACGATCTGAACCCTAAACACGTTTTGTCAAAAAGCCGGTTTTGTCCCATGCTAGCTGAGAGGATTGCAGCATCCAAGCTGACTAAAAGTGATCGAGGATGGATATTTCGACGAACTTGATGAACTTGTGATATCTTCTTCAGGGCAAAAAAGGAAAATAAAGGCTGAAACTTTTTCACGGAACCTTGCAAAAGCAGCGCATTACAATGGTGAGGGAAAAGCTCCATGTATTGCGTGTAACACAACATTGCGTGTTTATGATCACAACAACAACAACGTTTGTCAGGCATCTACATTGTCATCTGAGATTACAAAGATTAAACAAGTGTTTTTTTAAAGGGGTCATATGATTTAAATTTTTCCTTTCTCTTCGGAGAGCTCTTGGTGCATAAAGAAGATCTAAAAAGTTGCAAAGACTAAAGTCTCAAACTCATCGCAAAGAGTTATTCTTTATAAAAGTTAAGAGTCAGCCAATCCTACCTATAATGGCTCGTTCTAACACGCCCCCACGTGTCTATGTCACTATGTGGGAAGATTTTCATAACGCTGCCCAAATGTTCACGCAAAAAAAGAAGGCGTAACTTTTATTCTCTCGCTGTAGTATTGTTGTTGCCGTGTGTTTCGCTGTGAAAGCGAATCTACTTTGTTTGGCCTTCCAAAAGAAACTTTCAATGAACTTTAATTTTGTAAATTACCTGTATTTGTTTAAGTTTATTAACTTAATCAAAACACCCAAGTGCAGTTTGATTATATTCTTTGGATTCGGCATTACCAAAATTGGTGTGTTTGTGTAATGTGTGAGCTACTTAAACCTATTTGTGTGTGTGTGTGTGTGTGTGTGTGTGTTTTATTTTGATTTTTTTTTACCGTTTAGTTGCTTTTCTGTACAATGCAAGCAACTGTGACCAATTGCTGTCAAGCTCTAGAAACGACATTTCAAAAGTTTTGGGTTAGTATGCTTTTATAAACGCTATTCTTTTGATATTTAATGCTATTCTTTTTTAATTTTCTGTTTTCTAATTCATAAAACAATCCTGAAAAATATTGAGCCGCACAACTGTTTTCAACATTGATAAAAAAAGAAATGTTTCTTGAGCACCAAATCAGCATATTGGATCATGTGACACTGAAGTAATAGCTGCAGAAAATTCAGCTTTCCCATCACAGGAATTACGATTTTAAATACAGTTCTTTTAAATTGCACAGTCTCTTACAGCCTCGGTAAGAGACTTATTTCAAAAACATTAAAACATACTGACCCCAAACCTTTGAACGCTAGTGTATCATTAAAGCAAGGAACAGAATGAAATATTAACTTAATGAAATATTAAGTTATTAACTGGAAAAATACCCTTCAACCCAGTTTGAATATGCCAGTGTGAATGACATTTGAAAGCTACGGATGAGACTTTTACGGTGCTTTTTTATACACTCTCAGAATAAATGAATGAATTACACTCTGATGGCTTCATTACCTTTCACTGATTGTTGAGAATTTCTGATCAAATACATTTCAGCGCATTTAAGGGCATCGGTATGGATCATAAGATGATGATATATGCCTCAAAGCCCTTTTGAATTTTTCATTGACACTCCAACATCAAGGCAGTGTGAGACGTGTGCACTATATATGTGTATTTTCAAACAGTTCCCTGAGAGATGCAATTACGCTGCAATACTTCCACTCTTATTGGTGCTCCACCAGCTTAAGATTTGCCTGAATTTAAATGTGAATTTGCATCAAATATACAATAATATACAAGTGTGAATAGTCAATGCAATACACCTCACGTAGCAAGCCATTGTGTTTGTTGACATCTTTTACCCATCAAATGCACAAATTTCCTATATAAACCGTTTTATGCTGCAATATATAAAAGTTATATTAGAATAAATTGACTTGGATAATTACATGTTGACCGACTCATCATCCTTTCCATATATATTACCGTTTATCAGCCATTACACTCCTCATGGCCTTTCTGTATATAACAGAAATATCAATAAACCTATAACAGCCTCATCTACATAAAAGACTGCTTCTGATTCAATAGGCGACTTGAAGTACTTGCAGTCTTGCAGCTGTGTGTTAAATCAGACTACTTTTAGCCAAGAAATAACTAATCTTTTATGTCCTGCCAATTCATATAATTCGCACTGCATTTTAATTAGTGTTCAGAACAATCTCACCAAACAATTTGAAAGCTCTAATTTATATCTCAGTCTTGGAATAGCAGGCTAATTAACAGAGACACTAATTGGATTAATTCTGCGTGATCTGATTCCCAGAAAGAGACAGGAGGAGCGAGATAATGATAATGAGAACGAAACAACATTTTTCCCCCATCTATCTCAGGCCTGGCAATGCAAAGAGATACACAACTATATCATCATTTTTAATCTAACTTTAATTGTAAACAACTAGGGACTGAAACTGAAAGTGGCTATATGTAACTTATTTTATTGAACACATCTACTGTACGATTATTATGCTGTTTGTGTTGCCCTAAGGCCTGAATTTATGAATGAAAGAAGGGAATGAGGGGCTGGATAGTGTAAAAATACTAATAATGCAATACAAGGCCGTAGATGCAAATTCAACATCAAAAACACATTTACAAATGCAAGAGAATTGAAAGCCCCTTTGGAGTTATCTACATTTCTTCATGTATAATCATGTAAAATGATGTCTGATCATCATCTAAGTCTTATTTAACAAGCATCACACTAAATAAATTAGATGCGCATGCGGTTGCTAGGGTAGTTACTTACAGGCCCTAGTCAAAAAAGTCTCTATAATATTCTGGCCCTAGCAATGCTTGCCTTAGCAAATGCCTCTAAATATCAAATCGCTGATGGAAAAAGTAAGTGCATATCCGTAATAATGGTCTCTTGAAAAGAAGATTGTAATATTTTAATTAATATATGATATTATTATTAATTAAATTTATTAATTTTATTATTAATAATAAATATAAAAAAGTTTAATTATAATTTTCATAAATGAATAAATATATATATATATTTATATTATATATTTTAATATTTTATTAGAAATAATAAATTATTTTAAATATAAATTTATATTTTAATATTGGAATCAGTTGGGTTTGATTTGACCTGCCTATTGTCAAAAAAAAAAAAAAAGAGAAAAAAGTTTGGTTACATGCCTATCTCTAGTCGGAAATTTTCATTCAATTTCAGAAGACATTTAGGCTGTTTTTCATAGGAGTGATGTCTCGCCGTTAAAGACAGGTGCAATGACACTCTCTAAAAAGTGACTACGAACCACAAGATGACAGTTACAACATCTGTGTTCAAAAGTCTAACATTACAAAAACATGAAGCTGGAAGTGTTGTTCCTAGGAGAAACAGAAACTTTTTTTTTTGTTTTGAAAATGACAGTAGTCTCAGTCCACGGCATAAATCATTTTCTAAATCAGTAGTTTCATCTTGTTTTTCAGCAAAAAAAAATAAAAAATAATAATAATAATAAAAGCATGCTATATGCGAGTGACCATTTCTTTATATATCAAATTGTGCAAGATATTAAGACTTGTTTTCAAAGAATATATCATTGGAAAATAGTTGTACTTCTGTTGAGCATAAATGTAGCTAAATTTAATTAGATTCCTGCTTAAAATAAGGGGAAAAAACAATGCTTTAATATCTTCTGCAATTTTTCTTTTTAAGTAATTTTACGTTTTATGTTCAGATATATTTTTTTACTGGAAAAGAGTCTCAAGTTTGCTAATGAGTACCCAGATGTACTTCTGGAACAATGTTCTATGGATAAATGAGACAAAAATGGAACTTTCTGGCACATATTTACAGCGTTATGTAACAGAAGTAGCACAAAGAAGCGAAAATCAAAATCAACTGTGAGTAAAACATCTGCAGGCAAGATGATGCAAATGCTTCCAAATATGCGGTGCCACATTCAGATCTCTTTTGGAGGGAAAGTTCAGGAACGCAGGCCATAGAACTGTTTTATGACTCGTGTATGTATTGAACACCATCTGTTTGGGCTAGCGGAGTCATTTAGCTCAACAGCTACCACTCTGTGTCACATTCTCTTCAGTCCGACGGGCACATGTTTGTCTCAATCCACTATCTTTGTTACCAGCCGTAATCTCATTAACCTTGCCGATAAATAACCTGACTGTGGTTGCCACGGGAACACTGACTGTGTGGAGATTGCCTTGTCATGTCTGTTTTGTCCCCCCTGAGAAAATGGGACACGAGGCGCACGCTTTGGCAGCAGTCACACTTTTTGGCATGGCTCCGCTCACCAGTCGTGTTCAATCTAACCCTCTGTGGTCTGTAGACCGCACACGGTCGACAGGAAACAAACATGCGACGCTGATGCGATTGATAGTGACAGTGGAGCTGGTTGGGGTTTGAACGGGAGACCTGCGGTTATTGCCACTTTTCCAGGGTCATCGATAGCTGCAAGTGATGCGAAAAACAGGCCAGATCGGATCTAAATCTGGACAAATATAGGTACAACAAAGTTACAAATCAATGAGATGCGAATTATGCAGATTCGGTCACCGATTGTAAAGCATTATTCAGTGAAAGAGGCTTGTTGTTCGAAAGACTTAGTTGTCCTGCTATGAGTGACTCATAAATGAACAAGCAAATGACTGTTACGCTTCAAAAAGAATTAAACATGTTATTCAAGGGAAATGAAGAATTCGGAAAGTGTCTTTGCGAACCGATTATAGACATGCATATTCAGATGGGTGACTAGAACTAGAAGTATTAATATTCATGGTAAAAATGTGCTAAATGTTCTCAATTCAAAGAGAAATGAGAAGCAATAAACAATCGGTCTTAAAGGATTAGTTCACACAAAAATGAAAATGCCGCTATTATTTAGACACCCTCACTTCAAGCACGTGGAGTCTTCCCTCTGTGAAACATAAAAAGTAAAACTGTATTATTCTGAATAGTATTAAAAGCATCACAAGTAGTCAATACAACTCAAAAGCTATAAATCTTCTGAAGGCATGTGAAATGATTCGTTCATGAATTGAACCGATCCAGTTCTCAAGTGCGCCTCCGGAGGTCTGTGCACGCCACTACACAAATCTATCCCATGGCTTCAGAAGACTTGAAATATAACTCATGAATTGAATTTTATGATACTTTAATGCTGCTTTTTGCATCCTTGTTGAGACTTGAAGGCCTGAGCCTTCATTGTAACTGCATGGAAAAGAGTGACTAATATAATTCATTAAAATCGCTCCTAAATTTCACCCACGGATGAAGGAAAGTCATGCGTGTTTGGAGCAGCATGAGCGTGCGTGCATGAAGTATTCCTTTAATAATCCAATTCAAATGTTTTAATCAACTTGATGGACTCTAAAAAATCAAGATAAGTTTAGTTATTCTAAACACAATTCATACAGATATAAAATACTTTGCATCTCTTAAAGAGTTAAATTACAACTGCTGTCTGGATGCATTATGACAGCTTTTGTAACCACGCCAATTTTCTTAAATTCTCACATTTACCTCAAAACGTCTTCAATAATACAAAGAAAATGGAAAATGCACAATAATGCCTCTTTTCTTGTCATAATTGTTTGAAAGAGGATCTTAGTTTTAACTACTCTGAGCTGTTCAGTCACAGAAAATTGTTAAAGGGGTGGTTCACTGGTTTTTTTCTAGGCTTGACTGTGTTTATGGGGTGCAGTCTAACATGTGTTAATGCATCGTTTTTTTTTTCAAAAGTATTATTTTTCACATAATTTACCTTTATTCCACACCGCTCTGTCCCTTCTTTTATAAAGTCCCTCCCTCAGAAATAGGCGATGGGCTCTGATTGGTTAGCTAGCCCAGTGTGTTGTGATTGGCTCAACAGTCTCTAGTGCGCGTCTAATGTGAAGCTATGTGAAAATAAGTGTACAATTGTAACAGTTCATTGTTGGAGCTGAGCGCCTGATGGATGAGGAGAGAGAGATTCGATTGAGAGCAAGAGAGAGAGAGAGAGAGATGCAGAGTGTGTGCAGAGCAGGGGGACGCGAGGAACAGTATTAAGAACCGCTGCTTTAGAACATTGCTTTTGAAACTTGTGGATCCATTTGAATCGTTAGAAGACAGAATCGCGATTCATATATGAATAGATTTTTACGTGCACCTCTAGTTTTCTCTTCCTCTTCTCTAAAGCAGCGCAGCATGGCCTCGCCCCCTTTGCTGCCTTTTCCCGAGGGCGGGGTTTATCTGGCTTTGTGACATCACAAACCCGTGAAGTAACTTTTTGTAGTCCCTACCAGCCCTTTTTGTAGGCATTAGACTGCCATAATTTTAAAAGACGATATCTCAGTTTGCATTGAACTTTCAGCTTTGTAACTTTGCAGATATTGTTTATGCTCAAACAGCAACATTACACACTAACTAACGATAAAAAAGTGAAATCGCAATGAACCACCCCTTTAAAGCTTTCAATCTTTTTGGAATGAAAAACACTTTCAGAGTATCATCAGCATTTAAACACAAACTGCCAAATGACATTTCATATTTGAGACATGTTATCCCGAGGTAAAAACTGAAGGCCCTGCTTATAAATGAACATAATCTTAGGGCAATAAAAAAGGAATGAATGATACCTCAAATCCTGTGGCTTGAGGAAAGATATAATATTACTTTTCTAAGCAATCAGACACATGATTTTTAACTAGTGGAAAGTAAACAGGTGAAAAAAACTCTTAGACTTACAATGAATCTGAGATCTAGAGACCAGAACATCACAGAGACTCTTATGACATGAACTGCATAGAAACATCAACATAGGCCTTACCAAAACATTATCCTGGACCATCCGCCTCATTAGCATCTGATTTTAGCTTAAAGAACCTGCTTTGAATGCAGAAGCCTTTCCATACTTAAGGCTTTGTGACTGAATCATTTTTCAAACATTATGTAACCTTCATTAGAATAAAAAATGTGTAACAGGAAAATGGGCTTTACTGCTGTTCGGTGCGATATAACTGAACTCATTAATTGATACCTTTCAGACTGAATTACACCCTTTATCTCACTGTCTCCACCCACTTCCTTTGGAATGTGTACTAGGATTAACAGAATTTTGCCCACGATAATGACTCTAGAGCAGTGTTTCCCAACCGGGGTGCCGTCTGTCGAGAGCAGGGGTGCCATAAAAATTTTTTTAAAAAATATTTTTAAATAGCTAAAATGTTAAAAAAAAGCAGCTATTATAATATCCATTTCTGATGTCGCCAATAATTAGAGATGCACCGAAAATTTCGGCTGCCGAAAATTAGTTCAACGCTCAGGTTTCACTTTAACGTGGTGAGACGCTCTGCGTATTATCCCGCTCTACTCGTGTGCGCTCCGCTCAGTCGCTCCACGCTATACCGTTCATGCGAATCGGAACAGAAAGTCCGCTCAAAAATTGAGCCGACAGGAAACACCGATGTAGTACAGTATTGTTTCTGTCTGCAATAGCCCTACGGTGTTGTAACATAGGTTTGTGTAGTATATGCATTCTGGTAACCGTGCCCTCTCATCATTGATTCTGCTACCGTTATGTTATGCTCAGTGTTATGATACTAAAGCTTTTAGGGACTAAACGTTATTGGATATTGGTAAAAAAAAAATAAAAAAAATCAAAGTAAATATTTTAACCCTACTGTGTGTTAGACCTACCTGGAAAACTAAAAAGCTATTTATTTAATTTGAAGGCCTGTCGTTATTTTTTATTTGTGCTATTATTATTAATTTCTTTATTTGTTCTTATTTTATTACGGACTGCTTACTCGTCATTTTTTATTCAATTCAAAGTTTAAAATCAAACTATCTCGTGCTACTGCAACAAAAATACCCCACTGTAAAATCAAAAATACACTGAGTGAGCAAAAATTTGTGAGAATAGCTAGTTATAATGGTAATTAAATAATGTTTACATATGTATAAAAGCCTACATTAAAATCTGTCATATAAATTGGTCTCTTCATTAGAAATTAGCCTACTGATTGCCACCATTGATGGACAATTTTTTTTAATAATATAAAAAATATCTGTATGACATTATATTTTGCAGTTCTTCCCTGTTGTACCGAATATCTATACTTTTCAAATTATCATAACGAAGTTAGAAATTCAAATATTGTGAAAAAATAAATTTTGTAGGGTACCACAAGTTTGTTAAAATTTCCAAAGGGTGCCGCGACTAAAAAAAGGTTGGGAAACACTGTTCTAGAGCACATACACACAAGCAAACCAAACAACTCAAGTCTCTACAAATGACTCTAACAGCTGTTTGACAAAAAAAAAATAAAAAAACTTATCAGTGCAATTCAGGGGTCAGTAAGATTTTTTTTTAATTGATACTTTTATTCAGCAAGGACACGTTAAACTGATTAAAAGTAACAGTAAAGATTCTTACGTTGTTACAAATAAATGCTGTTTGTGTCAGGGTCTTCACAAAATAGTAAGCAGCACAACTGGCTTCAACATTGATAATAATAAGCACCAAATTAGCATATTAAAATGATCTCTGAAGGATGATGTGGCACTGAAGACTGGAGTAATGGCTGCTTTGCCATTACAGGAATAAATCATATTATTTTAAAATATATTAAAAATAAAACAGTTATTTTAAATTCTAATTATATTTACTAATTTTTTATCAATAAATGCAGCCTTGGAGAGCATAAAAGACTTATTTCAAAATATCACACAGGCCCCCAACTGTTGAACTACTGCAGTTTTTACTCTTGAGATGTGTTCTGAGGCATATTATACTCATACATAATCCGTCTAAAAGCTTCCTTTATATCAAGAATGGCATGTTCTAGAACACTAATCTTCGACCCATTCTTCTAAAGTATCTCGGCTGCGTTCCACTTGCATGGTGAAACAGGACAAGTAAGGAAATGATAAATCAAATGTCTATTTGTGTCTAATTAGCTGGCGAGCGGCATTCCAGACAAAACAAGGTCCGCCTCTAGTTTTATCAGCCTCCATCTTAAGGTTCTTTATTATGTAAAAAAAATCCTTTCCTGTTCTGAGTAGTTATATGGAGAGTTCAAGTCAACTGGATGTTGTCCCACACCCTGTGAAACTTTATTTAGGAGGCTGAAAATAAGAAACTTTGGGTTTCAGTGCCTAGGAGTTTAATGGTTTGGAACATTCTGTTTTAATTGCATATACAACTCCCAAAATCTTAATAGTATTTTATGGATCTTGTGATCAAAAAAATTTAAATAAATAAAGTCCTGTCACATAAATTTCACACAAAGCTATGAATACTTTTTTATGACAAAAAGCGTAAAAAAATATTTGGAAGTAAACAGGAGCAGAGATTTTTCAGGGCATCTATAATAAATAATATATTCTTATGTATTCTTCTATTATTCCGGTGAGCATATCATGAATTATGAATAGCCGAGGATATGGCTGTAGCCACGGGCGCTGTGAGAAGGATTCACACGGAAGAAAAACTACAACAAGAAACTTAACTGTGAATTAAAATTAAAAGGTCAATAATTATCTGGTATTTTCTGGACGATAACTATCTAGCATGTAGCTGCATGTTCTACAGTCCACCCTCCAATGTGTTCATTTCCTCTCCTCCTGTTCAGACAGAGAGATATGATCACTTCCATTGTATGCAGAGGCTATGTTATGGGTGGGGAGGAAAGTTTCACCAAACAAACCCCTCCTCACACAGGGTCACAATTACAAAACCCTCGTGTTGGCAGGGAGGGTAACCTTAGATTTCTCTTAGCCTGCCAGGCTGCACGTAACTGCCTAAACTCAAATGCCAATCTCTTATGTGGCCACAAACAATAACACTTGTAAAAAGGAAAAAAATATATATTTTTACTAGTAAAACCAATAAATTCATAGAGATCTCAACAAATGACACAAATTGTGCTCTTTGACAGAACAGATATGACTGTAAGAGAGGTCCTGAGAAAATACATTTGTTTCTATGATACTGCCAGGCTTATAATCAAAAACAGTTAAAGTCAACAGTCAAGCCTGCACTTTTTTAGCCAATCAGAAATTCTCTATGCCTGTCAATCACTTTGCACACACACACACACAAAAAAAAGTGTTTACCTGTTAATAAACTACATTTTCATTTCAAGTCCATCTCAAATGCTTTTTCATATATGACAAATACAGCAATGACTTCAGAAAAATAACAGGCTTGACAAATCGTTTGCTTACGGTACTGAACTGTGCTTTTAAAGCTGATACTTCTACAAATAACTAAATTATTTAATTATTTACTAAATAAAACCATGGTATAAAAGAGGAAACTTTAATTTGACTTGAAGAATTCAGACAGGGATGATGCAACTTGCATTTCACTTTCATTAAATTGTGGATATTTGCTAATATATGAAGAATTCCAAGGAGTTTTTTTGCATGTTATTTTCACCACTATGTTAAAATAAAATAAAATAAAATAAAATAATTAGGGGTGTAACGGTACGGAAGTCATGGTTTGGTTCATGCAGTCTGATGATGAATACAGTCAGTCATATGCGATCAATCCAGAAGGGGTGCGTACGTGATAATGCAACGCTAACTGTCACAACAGGAAAGAGCAGAAGAAGAGACAATCTACGCACCAACCCAAAACAAGAACGGTGAGCTTAGATGGCACGCAAGAGCTCGAAGAACCGCCTGCTTGTTTTAAATCAGCAGTGTGGGAAAGTTTCGGTCTCTAGAGATGCACTGGTCGACCGGCTACAAATCAGAAACATTTATTTTTTTTGTTTTATTTTGGCCGATCTCTATTCCATAATTGCACACAAACTGCATTACAATCATTTCCCAAAATGTAATTTGTGTGAAAATATTATAAGTCTGTAAACAGGCTGCTAACAGAAGCCAGAAATGCTTAAGACGGACACAAAGAGGAGAAAATACCATAACAGGCAGAACAAGATCACTGTTCAAGATGCGCAAAATATTGGAAGAAAATCCTAAATAACGAATTGGGGGTTTATATGAATGTATCTCAGAGGGGAACTTACCATCTTCAGAAAGTTGATTGCATTTCTTGCACTTACCTGCATATAAGGCATATTGCGTGCTGCTTTGTTTAAGCAGTAATCAAGGACATGCTAGATCTCTGCTGTTCCCTAACGGGCACCTGCTGTCAGAGAATACATTTGCATATTAATTTGCTGTTTTTGTTTTGTGCAGGTGTTTTAAGTAGCATAATTTCACAAGACAAAAGTCAGACCATTCTGTTTTTGCTTAAAATTTGAAATTATACAATCTAATTCAAAAACAACTGCTCATGCTACATGTGTGTGTAGCACTACTGTCTGTTCAAAATAAATGGAAAACAAATTGGGTATTTGTTGCTTTTTCCTGTTGTACCGAACTCGTATCGAACCGAGACCCTAAAACCAAGGTATGTATTGAACCGTGACTTCTGGTACGTTACACACTAATATATATACATATATAATATATTATATATATATATAGATATGAACACACATACATACACACAGGGGTTCTCAAAGGACATCCCAATATTATCATCCACCATTATTACAGCTCACCATCCAAATAACAGGTGATGATATCCTGTTCTGGGAGTGTTTCTCTGCAGAAGGGTCTGGAACACTTGTCAGGACAGAAGGAAAAATGGACAGGGCAAAGTAGAGTCAAATTCTTGAGGACAATTTGCTGTTGTCAATGGGAAGAAGGTTTATCTTCCAACATGACAATGACCCAAAACACACAGCAAAACTGACCACACAGTGGTTGAAGGAGAGAAAGGTGAATGTCCTTGCATGGCCTTATTAGAGCCCAGACTTAAATCCCACTGAAAATCTGTGGAATGACTTTGCAGTCCACAAACGCTCACCATCAAATTGAACTGAACTTGAGCAGTTCTGCAAAGAAGAGTGGGCAAATATTGCAAAGTCTAGATGTGCAAAGTTAGTAGAGACAAATCCCAACAGACTAAATGCTGTAATTAAAGCAAAAGGTGGATCAACAAAATACTGACACAAGTGGGTGATCCTTTTTCCAACTCAGCGATTCTGTTTTTTTATTTTTTTTATTCTGACATGTTGGTGTTCTATCTTTCACTTGGATGTTATAAGTTGCACAGAGTAAATACAGCTGGATAAAACAAAACCTGTGTCCATCTTCAATTCAGGCTTCAAAGCAACAAAATGTGATTATTTTCTATACCCACCGTGTGTGTGTACCCCCTAAACCCTATATATAGTATAATATATCTTCACAATTATGCACTTTTCTTCAGAATCACTGTATCATTTCTACCACTGCATCTTTTTTCTAAACATTCAATCACTTGCCTCCACATTTAAACAGCCTGGAATACAAATCCTCTTTTGGATGCTCAACGTGCTCCTTTCTCTAAGTAACCAGAGAACATCTGAGTTCATTCTAAGCATCTCCTTCTGTTGTGCTATATTCCTTTATGTTAAACAGATCCTGTCTCATTTGGATTCTTAATAAAACTTGTTTTTCCAGAAAGGACAGGCACTTTGCCACAAAAAGCTTCGAGGATGATATAGGAGCCGGATTTCTCACACAAATTGGTTCCTGTCTTAGCGATTTATCATTGCAAATTATGAGAGCTCGTCTTGCATAACCATCTAGGTTGGCCATCTTGACCCATCAATCACACAGGGTTGCCAGGGACACAGAAAAATGATGCTGGGGAGTGTCGATCTGACTTATTTTAGCATCCAACCACAACAGGCTGTCATGGTGCTGCATTCACATCACATAAATGACTGGGAATGACCACTGAAATCCTTAGCTAGCTCATAATCCTAAATTTTGAAGTTATGAACTATTATGCGGTTAAAAATGGAACCGAAATGACCCAGAATTCACCCTAAAATGTTGAACCGTTCCTGTAAACAAAATACGCAAACTGCTCCTGTAATAATAGCATGTTGGGACGACGAAGGCTGTCAAACACAGATACTCTCTTTTTAGCACAAAGTGAATATTTGCTCAGATATAGTGAGAGGAAAGGGGAGGGAAAGAGATAGAAAGGGGAGCGAGAGAGAGAAAGAGAGAATACTGGCAGAAGAAAATGAAAACCTGGCAGAATATGAGAGGATAAATATGAGTAATGATGCGTGCCCGTACCTCCTGGGCGAGATCCTGCAGTGTGGCATATTATCTGTCCCTTTTGAAAAATACCTCCACACACACGCACATTTTAAATAAACCATAATCAAATCTCACCTTGCAAGCTCTACAGTCATTTCCTGGGCTCCTTCCTCATTCGAATCCACACCTAGCTGTGCATATAGAGTCTTTTTGTCTTCTTAAATAAATCAAATTACATTTAACAACTACTTTTACATAGATCTGCGTTTATGAACAGAATGAAAAGAGTTTAATTATGAAGTAATTTACAAATGCAGCTGCAAAGGTGGTCACATTATGTTGACAGGCAATTAGCGGTATGTCTCGGCAATTAAAGAGACCTGACAATTAGCACTTGGATATGTCATTTTCTAAAGCAACACAGTATTGAACCGAGTTCCAAAAAGATCTTATTGCCAGTGCCAAAACTGCAGGCGCATCTGTCACAAAAATAGCAACATTATTTGTCGTGTCACATGGGAGAGAGTAGAAAATTATATTTAACAGCTTATGCCGAGCACGGACAAATTGCATCAGCAAAAAGGGGAAAAGTGGTCCAAACTCACATGTAGAGACAGAGACCAAATAGTCACATTTAAAAAGTTCTAAGCAGTAGTATATAGAGTTACAGTACAGCGCTAATGTGGGGATTGCTATATGAAAATATTTTTCCTAGGTAATACAAAGATTATTTGGAGTGTGTTTTACAAGACAATACTATTTTAGTTTTCTACTACAAAATGTCATGTTTAATTCAATGTGTTACTTGCAATTTCTTTGTAACTGATTGGAGAATTTTATTAGCAATTTCTGAGTGAAAACTGATTCTACACCAAATTGTTTTCAGCGTATCTCAAAACAGAAAACTAAGATAATTTTTATCTCAATTTTTGACAGCAGTGAGACTAAATAGTGAGCACATGGTGACTTTTGCTTAAGATTCCTTTTTTCTGATGTTTCTCCTGAGAGAAAAAGCCCCCAGCAATCTCACAGTGCGTCTAGAGCTTCAAAAACTATATTTGATGTCAATTTCAATTTAAACAATTTTCATCAAATTCTTCTACGATAAAATTATTTTTGTCTTCAAAGGGGTTTTAGTGGAAATATCTGAGAAAAAGCCGACATTCTGATACTTTTCTCCTCATCACTTCCTGACGTTTCTATATTTTATCTCAGCAAATAAAAGGTGCAAAAGGCAAAAATTTTAAGTAAAAAAAAGTACAGTCTCAGAGATTACCACCAAACTTCTCCTGCACCTTTATGAAAAAAATAAACCTCTATATTAAGAGCTTCACAAAGCTGAAATTTATTACAGCCCTGCAATACGGAAACTGTCTTTATCCAAGGCCAACACAAAGACATATAACCTGGTCTAGGAACAAATCCTAGACTCCTGAGCAATGACAAAAGTAATATACATCTAATGAATCTGATTCCCTCTGTCTGATGTGATTAAGTTTTCAGGAAGTCAAAGGATGCATTCAAACCTAAATGGTCAAATATGTTAAGTAACATTATACACTTAACTTATATACTCACATTATATAATCACTTCTAAATTTTGGTGCTGCTAATGCTGCTGAAACATTACACACTTAACCTTTCAATAGAAAGAAGAGTAATGCATTACTGTATGTGCATTTGAAAAAGGTATTATGATGTAAAAAGTATATCACCGTTCAAAATGTTGGGGTCTGTAAGATATTTTAAATAGACCTTTAAAATAAACCTTCTTCATCCCTCACAGAACTGGAGGCTTTTCTACTGTGAAGGATTGTGCAATATTCTACCCAAGATTGTTGAAAGCTATTCTAAGCTAAGGCAAAGGCTGGACCTGCACCTTATTAGGTTCTTGAGATCAATATATTGTGAGGGGGGGTTCTGTTATCTTTCCCACCCTCCAATAAAGTTAGCAGGATCCTTTATAGGTCATTGGCATGTACATAAACAATGCTGATTTGCACATTACATGCCTAAATTGGGAAAATTACCAACAAAGGCCTACTTATCTTCTTTCCAAACTGAATAATGTCAAGCTAGAAAATGTCCGCTACAGAATAAAATGTTGGTTGAACATCCCTTTTCCAAGCAGAAAGCAATCCATAGTATTAGCTAATCATTATGAGTGTATTCTGCACATTTTTAACGCTTATTTTTCATACTTACTGCATTATCTTACTGCATATAAATGCAAAGGTGTAAATCCTGAAATAGAGTTTAGATGGGCGTTTTGGGCAATCTGTAATCGTTCCCACACCTGTCAAGCTTTGATTTGCTTTTGCTCCGATAATGGGTTTAAAGGAGGGAAAAGGTAAAGAGGTAAAGCCAGCAGAATGCTTCTGGCATAGAAATTACTGTGAGAGCATGAAAGGTTGGAGTGCATTCTGGCTCTGCTCAAAAGAAGCACAAACATGCAGACTAAAAAAAAAAAAACTTGCAATGCTTCAAATGTCACCAAATTTTAAAAGAACACTAAAGACTCAACTTAGAAAAGCTACTGAACTGCTTTCAAAACATGGCCTGTCAGTAGTGCTAGCTGATATCGGTGGAACTGTCCTAAAAATGACATGGAGGTCATTTTAACACACAGAAAACCTTACAAGGCAGAGCTTTTGAAAAAAGAACACAGGATGGTGGTACCATGGTTCTTTGGTACTGATTGACACCATGTTCATCTGCCATGGTATTTACACAATACTCCAAAGTATTTCAAAGTATATAATGGTAATGCTGTGGTACATTTCCACAAATCATGGTATTGCCATAGCACCACATCCAAAAACCATGACTAGGGCTGGGTATCGAGTTCGAAACTTTTTAGGCACTGACCGAATTGCCTCGATACTATCGAGTATCGAAAAATGTCTTCCAATCGGTACCAAATTTCGATACCTAAGGGGCTAATCGGGTCAATGTGCCAGTAAGCGTGCAGCATGCTTGATGTGCCTAAATCAAGTGCTGGTGATTGGCAGAGCCGATCCTCCCTATACGCAAAATACGCAAGCTGTGTAGGGCCCCCGAAACACCAGGGGGCCCTTATTGCTCTCAAAGATGATTTAATTTTAGTTTTGTTTTTTAATTTGGCCAGCGGTTATGAAAACATGAATGATCATTTCTTTTCATGCAGTGCGCTGTCGCCCTTTCTACGTAAAAATCCATCAAATCATGTAATGTGAATGTCGTACAGTCTTGCTCGAGACTAAAAAAAATGAGTTGAAAGCGTACCGAGCCGCGGAAGACACACTGTTTCTCAAGCCCTTTCTGCGAGCGCAATTCGAGACAGAGTGAAACACGGACAAATGCATTTAATTCATTCGTTCATAACCACTCATACCCCACTTCAATCATAAATAATTTTATTGCCCAGCCCTAATTTGTACAGTTTTGTTAGTGCTATTTAATAGCTCTTCCAAGCTAAATAAACCTTTACTGTAAAAACAACGCTGGTTGCTGCAGACAAAGAATCATAAAATGAAAAATGTTCACATCTGTAATGCTCTATAATATGCCTCATAAAACTACATGAAATTTGGATGCAACCTTTTCGAAAACAGAAAAAGCTCCCCAGAACAGTTCCTAAAATCCAGACTGTGCTCTCTTTAGTCCACAGAACCACATCAGCTATTGTGAAACCACCTAGTGACACTAGCAGGGGATTTGACTTGACAATGAACACACAACACAGTACTCTGACACAGACAAGCTGCAAAACAATGAAATTGAATCAAAAAGAGACAAAAATGACAGTTAAAGTGTCTGGTGAGATAAAGCCTTTGAGATAAAGCCTTCAAGCAAAAATGCACAAACAACCGCAGCAGAAAGCTATTGCTTGTGATTTGAATCATAAACCCTTCATGCTGACTAGCCTCATTAATACTTTCAGAGGAACTGCTGTGGAACCACAGCTATACCTGAGAAACAACAACATCTGTTCAAAACACTCTATATGAAGAAATCATGGAAACTCGTACAAGGTCTACAGAAAGTCTAACATTTTACAAGCTACATCGCTCAGAAACCAAACCTAGAGGAAAACTGAAATGCTTATAGGTTGCTCTTTCATATTTCAGGAGTTATGTTGGGTTTGAGCACCGATTGGGTCTCAGATGTTTCTCTTAAAATCTGTTAGGAGGTCTAAAAATAGAAACAAATGAAAGAAGTGTTGACATAGCAGCTCAGATCATTTGAGTTCATAATGAGAACTCTTGCTTTTCTTCTATAGACTTTTAGTATCTTGCAAGTTTGGTTCAGAATTGAATTAATTCCCTATTATTTTAATCCCTATTACCAAATTCCAATTCAGTTTCTGCAATAAGCATGATGCAGAATTGCAACTTGAATTTGAATGTAACAATGTAAAATGAATTGAATAGAACAAAATAATATAACTCGAAAAATCAAGAAATGTAAAGTTTGTCAAGATATATTTTTAGAAAGTTCTGAAATTTTTTTACAAGTCTTCAAGTTTGAAAGTTAGGCCTTATGGACAGAAATAACAATGGAATGATAGACAGAATGATAGATGAAACAAAAATAGATAGATAGATAGATAGATAGATAGATAGATAGATAGATAGATAGATAGATAGATAGATAGATCACTAAAATAAAAGGGTGTCAATTCCTCAGTTCTGAATTTTGCACAACTCTGGTTTCTTGGCAAATTTGAGCACAGATTGTAGCTCTAGAGTTGCATGTGAGACTACTGTGTTTTTATTCTCATGAGAAAAAAATAGAAACATGAGACTTTAAGAAATATCTCTATTCACGTTCCACTCAAACACAAACCAGATATTGAGACATTAAAGAGATCATTTGGGGTTTTCTTTCCCACAGTGGGATATGAAAAGCAACCACATAAAAATCTGAATATCAGAAAACGGTATCTTTTGACATAGATCATTGGATCATGGAAACGACATTTGGAAAATGCTGCATCGTCTATTAGAGCGGGCACACACTGAGGGAGAAAGCCTCGCAGGGCTTATCGCACGACTTCACATGGTACATACACATATATGGCTGCCAGCAATTCAAAAGAAAGGAAAAAGCACCATTTAAAGATCATTCCATGCTAGAGGGCTGCTGGAACCACGGGCATAAATGTTCCCCTTCCCTCTGAGCACCGACACAAGTCAGAATGCTGGCAAAGAACAAGCCAGCACTGGTCTGTCAGAGCTGATGAAGCGAACAGTTCAGACGCCCAGAGGAACAAGAGGAGAAAAAAAAAGTTAGAGATAAAACGACAAAAGAACAGCTGGAAATACGAGGGGGAAAAAAGAAACGGAGTTTGAAATGAGATAAGAGCAGCTGCTGTTCACAATTATTGACTGTATATCCATTGATTGATTCATTTTCATAACTCTCAATAAGTACGAAATAAGAACTATCCAGCAATCGCTTGCAGATTCTGTTGAGTTAGATGAGTTATAGATTATGCAAAAAATTCCCTATCCGAGACAAAGCATGCAGCATTTCCAATCGATTTTGCCCAGTGGCTCTTAAGTGGTCTTTTCCTGCTGCAAAACATGTAAAACTACTAGACCAAACCCACCTGCTGCTTTTCAAAAGGACATTTACTCATTAAATTTCCCAATAGGGTTGATTCCCCACAGACAGACAGGCTTATGCTGAGCAAACAATGTTGCTTACTGATGCTGCGCACAAAAGGAGAAAGTGACTCACCTGAATACGCCCAATAGGGTTCCCCAGATGCCCTCCGCTCTCTTTGAGTGGCTGAGCTCCCACGATGCTCTGTTTCCACATGAGAAGCTGTCAGAGATAAATCAGATGACACTATAATGACTTTCCATTAACATTCAATGCAAAACACGATCAATAATGCAATATGGTCCACCTTAGAAAATACTCTATAATGCAGCTCCTAATGCCTGTATTCTTACCTCCATCATTTTACTAGAACTGCAAACATGCCGTGTCTCTTGACAGAGTAATAAAAAGTAATAATAACACTAATAATAACACTCAAAGAGTACTCAGCGGGCCTCCGAATCCTGTGAAAAACCTGGCACTTTGCTCCTCTCATTAGAAACATTCACACCAGCTGAAGTTCCGGTCGCCATAATTACCAAAGAACAGCATGATTTGTAATTCTGAAAGAGTAGTAGGAGGTTGTGCTTAACAAACAGAAAGTTTCTTTTTGATTATCAGGCTTCTTTTAGTCTCACTTGTCAAGTCAGAGCTCATGAATTGATCGACTAAAAAAATTGAACCAACAGAGCAGAAATAATAGGGCAAGTTATTTATTTTTCATTGGCTCAAGTTAAAAAAATATAGATGTGAATCATTACCCTACATTTTTTTCATAATTAAATGAATGAAACATTTCTTTCAGTGTAGTTTCTAAAAAAAATAGTTCCTACATTTAAAATTCACATGCACGAGGGCTTATATAGTACAGAACTTTGGGAAAGTACAATTTGTCTTTTACTTTAATTAAGTGAAAAAAAAATCACATTAAACATGGACATGTGACTTTTGACAACCAAAAAGTGTTTAAATACTTTTTGCCTTCATTCTTAACAGTCTACACTACTGTTCAAAAGTTTGGGGGTCAGTTAGATTAATTAATACAAAATTAATAGGTTTATTTAGCAAGGACAGATAAAGTGGGCATGTAAGACATTCACATGATAATGATAATAATATAATAATAATATAATATAATAGCTATCTATATATTTTTTTTTTTTTAGCACCAACTCGCATATTAGAATGATCTTGAAGGATAATGTGACTGAAGGAATGGAAGTCATGATGCTGAAATTCAGTTGCAGCCAAGGAATCAATGCATTTTAAAATATATTAAAACAGATAACAGTAATTTTCAAATTGTAATAATATTTCACAAATTACTATTTTTACTGTATTTTTGATCAAAAATGCAGCCTTTGTGACCATTAGAGACTTTTAAAATTATTTTTTTTAAATATTACCGACCCTAAACTTTTGACTGACAGTATATCCATTTCAAAAAAAGTTATTTTGTGAAATCATTTCCTTGACAAATATGCTTATAATTATTTAAAATACATAACACGCTCTTTAATATTTTGTTACAAAATATTGCATTATTTTTATACACGCATTATTTAAGCATTCATGCATAAATACAAAATACATTTTAGGGCCACTGTACAGGATATGACATTTTGAATATTTCAAAGCACAAAAGTTCAAAGTGTAAAATTTTTTCAGCATGATATTAGATTTGATAACATTTGGTCTTTATGAATAACAGCTTAGTTCTGGATGAAAGCATCTGTTAAATGAGTTAAATACAGGGTTTCTACAGACATGAACAAGTTCAATTTAAGACTTTAAGACCTTTTTAATAACACCTTATATGAAATTTAAGACCTAAACCTGTAATGGAAATACACATTTTATTACATACATATATGTAATATTTAATGTGTATAAATTAAAAAGAAAACAAAATATCATTGCTGTAATAAATAATATTTATTACTACGATATACAGTGAACTTTTCATGTCACCAGACAATATTCCATACAAAATATCCCTGCAAAATAACTGCATCACTGAGATTTTTGGTGGAGTAAACAATTTATTCTGAAGCAATATTTTCATCAGTGTTCTGTCAGCTTTTAAATACTTAAATCTGCATATTTACCTTTACAAAGGCCTATTTTTAACCTTTTTAGATGTATGCATCATCTAACATGTCAACTTATTAAAATTTTTCAATAAATTCAATATACACTATAGGGCTGCTACCAGTCAGATTAAATAATTTACACTGCAAATAACAATAATTACAACTGCAATAAATAATGTTATGAGATTAATGTTTTAAATGCATTTATGAGTATACAAATAAGAAATGTTGAGGGGAAAAATGCATACTTTTCAAAATACTTCTCAACTAAACTACCAGTAAGTGACGGTAAGTCACTTAATGAGCCGCCACAACAGTATGAGGCATCATTCAACTGACTGAGTGTGTTATCATGCTGCTATCTTAAGGACTTTCGTGGACAGCTGACTCCTAAAGTTTTTGATATTCTTCATATTCTGTGTGGTGGTCAAATATAAATTAATCTTTTCCAATTAGTTTAAATTGATTTTTACCTTTTATGGGCATTTTACCTTTATAAAGCCATTTTTCTATAAGTGTGCATTATCTTTTGAGTCAAATTATTACATTTAATCAGGGAATAAGAATAATAAGACATTTGGGCTGTTACCAAGCAAATTAAATCAGTATCAACAAAATTCATCTTTGCAATCCAGACATAAGCTGCATCTGAAGTGGCATTTAGATGTGTTTACACAGTTTAATGCAGGACATGAATGCATTTAACCTGCAGTTACAAATGCATAAATAATGTTTTGATATATTAAACATAAAACATTGAATACTGATATTTGAAATAATTTTTAAAATGAAAAGATACTTTAAATGTGAAATTAAAACCGCCAATAGGTGGCAGCAAGTCTCTGTTAATAAGTGAGTCACTGCGAATGAACCGAATCATTTAAACAGTTGATTAATTCAGGAACAAAACACCTTCATGTTGCTCAGAGACAAAAACAGCACTGTGGCTTTGTTTGGAATTATTTTTGTTGGCGAAATAGTGCAAAAACAGGCAATATGGTGTCTAAAACGTAAGTCTCTTAATAAAACTTCTAGTTTATTGAACTGTTGTAAAAAATCAATATCACATTTGTATATTAGGGCTGTGCGATATTGAAGAAAAATGCGATATGCGATAACTAATTAAATAATGCGATATTTGATATGCGATACGATAATGCTTAAAGTGCCACATGCTCAGATGAAACAGTTTTAATCAGCTGTTGCTGAATCAGTTCTGTGAATGCTAAAAATCGTGTCTATATATATATATAGGTTATTTTGTATGATGTATGTATGTATGTACCAAGAGTTCCTGTAAAACCACAACAAATTCATTGTGTTTGCGCACACTTAAGTGGTCAATAAAGCTCATTCTGATTCTGATTCTAATAAGAAAGCACCCCTACAACAACTTATGAAAGTTAGTGAACGGTAGTGTTTTACTCGAGCATTACATAAAAATTTAATTTTAACATTAGTGTAATCATTTTAACTTGAGTTTAGGAACTGAATAATAAAAAATAAAAAACTGCTTAGAATTTACACTTTGAATTCAATATGCACCGATTCTTATTTAAACTACAAAAGTTATTAAGGTAAGAGCAGTGAGTGATTTTATCTTTGTCTTTTGTCCATGGCCCCAAATATTGCAAGCTGTAGCGATATGCATATTGCGATATGTACATTTGCGATATTTCGATAATTTCGATAATTTCGATATATTGCACAGCCCTATTGTATATGATAATTTTTGGAGAAAAAAAGGCACTCTTCCGTGTGAACTTGATTAACTATATGAAGTGGTATAAATACACATCTTTTCTGCCCCCATGTCTTGAATCTGTGATCATTCTGAATGTATTTTAATAGACTGAATCATGCCGTGAAAGAGCACATTCTAAAAGCGCACGCGCTCTAGACTTCACGTAATGCATGCACTCTGTACGTGTTTTGAATGTTTTTTTGCGTCGTGAGAATATTGAGCAAAATAGCTCACTTGTCATGGTGTTACTTAACTATATCATGTTATGAATAAACTAAACATTTTGAATTTTTACCTCAGTGTGTTTCTTCTGAGTTTGTGTGCTGTCACGCTCATTTGTTCTGAAGTCTCGAGACAAACAGAGTGAGCTTCAGCGCGACCTTGTATTCTGTATTCTGCTAACTTACTGCAATTCTCTCTGATGACGCAGTAACTTACCGCGGGGAAGAAAAAATCTTCGGTCTGTCCAATGATTAGGTCATTGGGTCATTAGATCCGTCAGACTGAAGATATTTTAGCGGTAATGTGACCAAAAATATTTAAGACCCATCGAATCCGAATTTAAGACATGTTAAGACTTTTTAAGGCCTTATATTAGGAAAACGTTATTGAAGACATTTTAAGACTTTTTAAGGACCTGCGGACACCCTGTAAATAACAACAAACATTCTGCATAAGAATTTATTATCAGCATTCTGATTTTCTAAATCAATTGCAGATTTTCATCTTTTGTAATAAATATATACTTACACAACTTGTTCCAGGTTATTCAACATTTCAGTGCTTTCACTTGAACAATGTAGGACTGCAATATTAATTTGGTCTAATATTTGAGATCACTGTACTGCTGAAAGATGAATGATTTTATAGCAGACTTAAACAACTTTCCTTGCAGTATTTTTCCCAAACCATTCATCCATCTGTGCCAACCTCCAATATAGGCCAGCGCTATACAGAGCTCTTTATATGGTTGACTAGTGCACCTTTATTCCGTTCTCAGCTACTGAACTATGTAGCTGCTTCAAAGTGATTATTCGGCTCTTTGTGGCTTCTTTCATAAGTCTCCTTCTGCATGCAGGCTTTTGAGGGACAGTCTTTTCTATGCAGTAGCTGGATAGCTGACTTTGTGATAACTGAACAAAAAGTACTCTCTGGGGCATCTAATCGACATGGAGATACTGTATAGGGACATTTTTTCTCATGTATGCCTTTGTTTAACTTTAACTTTCACAGAATAATCTTTAGTCTTCATTTTCACAGTTGTCTTACAAATTCACACCCGAGCAGTGATTGGTAAACCGTGTCTCTATAGAAAATGCAGTGATTATTTTAATGATGTGCAGGACTTTAGGGCTATTCTTTTTTGCTCGAGCAAAATCAGCTGTAACACAACAACTGAAAAGTTATGCAAACAGCATATTTGTAAATAATTGTAAAAGACAGCATATAATAGTAACAATATGTAAAATGTAATTCTATGTACACACACACACACACACACATATATATATATATAATATATATATATATATGCACATGGGTTTTCTGTGTCAACACAACCAGACAAAAATGACTTCAGGAAAGATGGCAGCATCATTATGCTATTTTTACACAGAGATGGGTCTATTAGCAAAATCTGTTGACTTTAGCAATCCTGGTTGCATTATATGGCAATGGTGGCAGTTCAAAAATGGGAAAACAAATGTGTGTCACTTTGCACACAGCTGATACTTTTTTCTTTTAAATAGGAATGTCTGAAGAGCAAATCATGTTGAAACTAGAAATCTAGAAAGCTCGTTTTCCTCTAGCAAAACAATTGCATAGAACATATCTGTCCGAGTAAAATAAAAATTATTGTTTCAATGTTTGCATGCCTATAACTCAAGAAGTATTAAAGATATCTTAACTTTTTCTGGTTCTTAAACTTTTCTTCTCCAATCTTCAATTTAAGGCCCTATATGGTTCACTCTCAGGAATATGGGAATCTCAATGCATTGGGTTTTACTCATTTTCTATGATCGATACCAAAAGTGGTCAGCTTTTAACGGTGCACAGGTTCCTATAGTTTCAAAATGGATTTAGTTATTTGATAAATTATGGCAATTATATGTAAGTTACTGTAAAAAAAACTGAAATGTAATATACACATTTTTACATCTCAAGATGAAACATGTTGGAGAGATGGGCAGAATTCACTGTACCGGGGACTGCTGGAGATGACAGGATAAAATCAAAAGTATTGAAGTGTACACTTCCTGGTGTGCATCAGAAAGATGCATGCTGGGGTGTGTAGGATAGGATTTCTCATATTAATATTTCAAGCAGCAGAACCCTAAAAGTACAAGTTTTCTCAGCTGTGTCTGGTATACCCTGCTATTCTCCCTTTGGCTTTGTAAAGACCCTGCTTATCTTGCTCTGTGTGTTTCAAAGCTTCCTGCTGAGAGTCCCCTGTGTCTATTCAAGACAATTAAAGAAACTCTCAACAACACATTTCATGCTCAGCTTTAGAGAGCTGTGTTTTTCCTGCATTTTTGAACCATATGGCAGATCATATGTCAGGGAGGGACTAGTGGTCTAGTGCATTTATAAGTATATCTTGTAATGTTTCACAGCATTAAAAATGTGGGGGAAAATCCATGAAATTGTGCAATTATTGCCTTAAGGAGTTATTTATAACAGACTTGATTTTAAGAAAATTGCTTGTGTTGATGTAATCTAATGTAGTCAATTTGATTTACTTGTAATTAATTAAACCATATTATACGTAATTAAATCGTATTTTTTACTTGAATAAAACAATTTAATTAACATTTTATTAAATTAAGCCAATTTTACTTAAGCTGTGCTTCCCACTTCCCACATCTAGCAAACTGTGCATAATTTTTTTACATTATCATATATTTATTTTAAAAAGCTACCATCTTACATGGCTGCATTCACATTGAGAGATGTTTTTTTTTAATGTCCAAGATAATTTTATACATGGCAGGTAAAATAAATTTTGCGTCAAAGCAAAGTCATCCAGGTCCAGAAATATAAATCATACATGTTGGTGAATTGCCAATGTAAATTATTTGGCTGAAGATTTTACATGAATAATTAAATGAAGCATTTTTTCCAAAATGGTAGCTGTAGGGGTAAAGCGTGTCAATGGGTCAACTAATACAGGTACACTGACCTTTCCCTGCAAAATTCCCCTCAAAAATACTATTAATATTACAAATAATATTATACAATACTGAAAATCATTTCACATTTTTTCACACTCAAATAATCAGCATATTAAACCTTATCCTGGCTGGTTTATGAAAAAGCAAACAACAAGCATGAAAATAAGAAGTATCTCATGCTCAACAAGTCTGTATGTATTTAATCAAAAATGCAGTAAAAAACAAGTAATATTATTACAATTGAAAACAAACTGAATTTTGAGCAGCCATAATCCAGTCTTCAGTGTCACATAGTCCTTCAGAATGCTCATTTAGAGATGCACCGATTGACCGGTGACCGATCCTTTTATTGCCAATGGCGCCGGCAATGACGTCACAGCCACGCGCACACTCACAGTCGCGTGTAAACATGTCGTTTCGCATGAGAATGATTTTAATTTTAATTGCATTCAATGTAAACGGCGACTGATAATGTATTTATGTTTTGCCAGATGAGGCTTGCACAGCCTAAATGTGTGTGAGAGAGACAGCACACACAAAGTAACTCACAGAAATGTATAGATGCATACTGCGGTAGAAAAACAAAGATATTTACAAAATATGATTTAGGTAAGCAACATTATACGGCCATGATGTTTCCCCGAATATCAATATCAACAAGATTACAATGTGACACTGATTTTATACAATAGTATTTCAATAAACAAGAAGTTCAAATTAAGTGACTTAGATTTTAAACATGATATTGACTGTTTTTGCTCAATTTCGCTGACAAAAATAGTTCTGATCACATCAGAACCTGTCACTTGCCTCGTTTCTGAATGAATCAGCCGTTTGAATGAATCGGTTGAATGAATGAATAAATGACTCGCTCATTAAAACAGACATTGTGCCTGCCCACCGTACGGTGGTTTAGTCATATTTAAAAGTATTATTGCTTTTTTTCAACATTGAATTTGATGTTTGAAAAAAATATGTAAAACATTAATTCTTTATAAATTTTATTGCATTTGAAATTTTTTCAGTTAAATGCATTTAGTAGGGCACCTCATCTCACATCAGCTCACACAAAAACCAAAATGTAAATGCATCTATTCCACTTCAGATGCAGCTTGTGGCTCAGATATTGGAAGATAATAGTTTGTTAATACTAATTTCATTTGAATGGTTACAACTCTACAGTTTCTTATTATTCTAACTGAAATAATTGAAACAAAGTAAGAATTTGACGTGAATGATGGCACATTTAATAAGGTTAGGGGAAAAGATGACATTTATAAACAGTGGGAAATGACATCGGTTTTGTTACATACAGCAACTCATTTTCAGTTAACTATTTCTTCCTCTTTCCAGTCACAGAGCACTTTATTTTGAGAGTTGTTTAAGTGAGAGAAAATCTGTAACTTAGTCCAGATTGGGGGAATTGTAATGTTTAATAATTTTTTTTATTATGCAAATAATTTTTGCATTGAAATTTGCATGCATTTTTGTTTGTATATGCTGTCAATTAAAGTTTTTAGAAAGAAAATAGGAATCGGCAAAAATCGGTATCTCAGGTCACACTTCCAAAAAAATCGGAAATCGGAATCGGCCAAGAAAATTGCAATCGTTGCATCTCTAGCTGATTTGGTGCTCAAGAAGTATTTCTTATTACTATTATGTTGAAAACACATTTGCCGTTTAATATTTGTGTGAAAACTGATACATATTTTTTCTGTCTATTTAATGCATCTTTGTTGAATACAAGTATTAATTTCATTTTTAAAAAATCTACTGAATGGCAGTCTATGTTCGCATTTACAATGTGTTCACCAGTGATTCAACATCCTAAGACATTTATGCTGACACAATTTTTTTTACCTGTCATTTAGAAATTTGGCACCAAGGTGAGCAAATGATAAAACATTTTACAGCTTTAACAAACCATTCCCTGACGTACAGTGCAACACATCACGTGCACACATGTTGTGAACTCTTAAACAGCGCACCTTGTCAGGCAGTCATCAGATCTCAAAACTGAAGCGCAATTCCTCATTTTATCTCACTTCAAAGTGTCTTAAAGTGACTCAGTCTCCGGGGGTGCAGACACCTTGGTGCTGCTAATCTTGCATAAACAGATTTTCCGATCCTTCGCTGCGCTCTTGCCCTCACTTGCATCATTACTTTGGAGATTAATTAGTGGCTGCACTAAGTCGATTCCCTCCATTGCAGCAATTCCATCCACTCTTATTGGTTAGTAAGCAATTAGAAGTGCTCTCATTGGTTGGTTAGCGACCTGTCTGGGTCTGTCTATTGTTTAATCCCTGATGGACAGCAACAGACTACGCAGTACTTTGTACTAGCATGGCAGACAATTAGCATATGTGAAAGTTCTCAGAAACCATTCAAAGGTTATGAATGGGGTTCACTAACCTGCAATGATTTTCTCATCGCTCGTTACAAAGGGTAAACATTAGGTTCTGACCTAAAATAAAAGGACTCAGTACCTCCTTGGCTTGTTTGAAATCTTATGGGCTTTTAAAACAGTAGCTATCAGCCGGCAGGCGCCACATCAGCAAACCAGTCTCTGAGGAAATACGTGTGTGCGCGTGCCTGTAGCCGGCTTGTTGTTATGAGGCAGGAAAGATACAAGAGACAGGCAATATGCGCGCTGGCAGATTGTGATGCCAGGTGCATTTACACAGTTCAGTGCAGCTAAACATGACATTAAAGAGGAACTGCTGCCTCTGAACTCACAAACATCAACATAACGGGTAACCTGGGCAATCTTCACACGGGTAAACATGTAGAAGCAAGGACACGCAGGTATTAACAGATGTTAAGTGTCCTCTGACACACAATTACACATCTGTCTGTTACATCTATCATGTTCAACTATACTATATAGTTGTTTACCGATGAATTAACATGCTTCACTAGAATTTTGGCATTTTATGAAGAAAATTAGCTGATGTAATACTAGGGTATGTAGTTTCTAAGGTGTTTTCAGTGGTTGTTTGCTGGAAAAGGATCAAAACCTTCAAGTGTTTATGATATTCTGATCCTTAGATGTACCTCAAATCCCCCTTCAATGCAAGTTTGTCGTCTGCCAAGCAAAAATCCGGAAAAATAATAATCTGATATATCGTATAATCTAAGAGAAATGCATAATCAGAGAATTTATCACAAACAGTGTAATATTCACCATTAGAAATTTTGGGGTCAGTACTTTTTCTTATGTCTATTATGCTAACCTATACTGCATTTATTTGACAAAAAAATTAATATTGTAAATGGTGATTTGGTGCTGAAGAAACATTTCTTATTATCAATGTTGACTACTGAGCTGCTTACTATTTTAATACATTTTGATACATTTTTTAGGATTTTTTGATGAACAGAAGCCTCAAAGAACAGCATTTATTTGAAATAGAAATCTTTTGTACCATTATAAATGTCTTTAGTGTTACTTAATAATACATTTAATGCATCCTTGCTGAATAAAAGCATTAATTTCTTTCAAATTTGTTTTTGAACATTAGTGTATATGCTGAAGTTCGTTCAAATCTATAAACCCACGTATGAAAAGAAGTAATAGTGTATTGATAAAACGGTAAAAAAAATAATAATCTACTGATGAACCTGCCATGGCATTCAGAATTTATCTGCAAAAAAATATTCTCCTTATGGAGGACAAAATCAATTAAAATATTATACTATTGCAGATAGTTTTGGTAATTTGTTCCACACACCACATATAAAGGACAACACAAAGCTACTGTTACCATGCTCACATAAGCTTCTCAGCTGACTTCTCAGCAGCATAATACATAAACAACCCATACTCCCACTAGGCGTGCTGAAAATAGCCTGTCACACTTTAACATGAGAACTCGGAGGTTTAATTAAGTCGAAACACCCACTATGGCCCTTTTTTGACCAATAAACATGGTTAAACATGGCTAAAATGCTGATGCTGTCGTGACACAGTTCTCATCAACCATAATGTATTGTGATAGCTAAGTGATAATTCATGTCAAGACTTTTTCCATTAGGCTGTACAGTTTTGAATAGCTGCAATAATAAGGAAACAAACTGTTCACATGAATTAGCATAAGCATTGTGCCAATAGACAATATTATCGTGTATCGACATTAGTCCGATATATCGCCTGTGGCTGATGCCTTTGACGATAGCAAAAAGATTATGATTATTATTATCATATCATCATATCAAATTATCATATCATATTATTATTTCTTTTTCAGCGTTTTTCAAGTGTTGTACCTTATAACTCATCACTCATGATTCCGTTGAGTTTATGAATACAGCGGCCAATCAGAGGCGTTCAGATGAGTCATCGCTGAAACACCAGAGTTTTGTTGTTCAGTACACGCGCTCACTGAATGAATTCTGCTCTCTCACGAATTCTCTCCTCATCAACAACAACAAAGTGCAGATGTACGTGCAATGTAAGTATAAGAGATTTATTCATCATACAGTGTTTGATGGGGAGTGTTTTATTTAAAGTGCATAAACTGGCGCTAGAGTGAAGCCAGTGATGATGTTCTTTGATAGTGTAAATGCTCTTTGCTCGTTTTCTCATTTATGTTCCTATTAAACTGTCTTCATGTTAAATACAAATTCAGGCATAATAAAAATATTTTATGACATGACATTCATATGCCACTTGACTAAAAAGATATAATGTGTAGTTGATAGTTTACACTAACATAAGGCAACTTTTAGCCTTATCCTGGAGTTGGTTCACTTTCAGGCTATGAAACTAAGCAAATAAATAATTAAATAAATTAGCATGATAATATAGTGTATCGGCAATCTCACAGGCTGATGATAGGACGATATGACTATGGAGCATATCACTCAACATTAATTAACATCAAACACAGAGACGTTTGGGTTTGTTTATCATTGCTGATCAAATTCTGTTTTGCACATACTTGCATAATACAAAAATGTGTTGTGTCATTTGTTTATAAGCTTATAAGTATACAAAGCAGGCTCTATAAGTGATGTGTTTAATAGTTTATTGCACCCAAAAATGAAAATTTGCTCTCCCTCAGGTCATCCTCAGGTCAACCAGTTTTTTCTTCATCAGAACAGATTTTGAGAAGTTTCGCATTTAGCATCACCTGCTCACCAATGGGTCCTCTGCAGTGAATGGGTGCCGTCAGAATGAGAGTTCAAACAGCTGATTAAAACATCACAATAATCCATGAATCAATTATCAATTAACATCTTAAGAAGTGAAAAGCTGTGTGTTTGTAAGAAACAAATCCATCATTAAAACATTTTTAAATTTTGGCCAAAATAGCAGTCCTTAATCCATAACAATGCTTCCTCCAGTGAAAAAGTCCATCCCCGTTGTTCTCTCACATCAAAATCCACCAACATAACAGAACTGTTTTCAATTGTTTTTGCTAGTAAACAGTGCCAGATCTCTGCATATTTCTATCCTGATTCAGATATGAAATTTTCACTGAAGAAAGCAATATTATAGATAGAGGACTTGTATTTTAGCTGAAAGCAATGGTTTAAAGATAAATCCTCTTAAAAACACACTTCACAAAATGTTAACTGATGGACTGGAGTCATGTGGATTATTTGTGGATTATTGTGATGTTTTTTAACAACTGTTTGGACTCTGACGGCACCCATTCACTGCCTTCCACATCACACTAGTGTGAGCAAGTGATGTAATGCTAATTTTTTCCGATGAAGAACCAAACTCCATCTACATCTTGGATGGCCTGAGGGCAAGTACATTTTCAGCAAATTTACATTTTTTGGTGAAATATTCCTTTAAAACACATCCATTTGTAATGGACTTTCAGTACAAACAACCATGTGCTTTTAGGTGCAATCAATTCTAAAAAAGGAAAAAGGAAAAATGAATGCACTAATGAAAGCAGGATAAAGTACTGCACTCTAAACAACATATGCATGCACGGATGGATAGGCAAAGAGTGGGCCGCGTTTCAGGGTCCAGGCACATCCTAATTCAACACGCAGGTCACAACAGTTGAGTCTATCATCTGCACTTTACTCAACTTCCTTAACAATACCTCTCTTTGTCGACCTTTACTGAAAGCTCTAAATCCGCGGCACAAACATCCTTAAATGGCACAGCGGACATTTACACTGTGTTCCAAAGCAAGTCCTCAAAGGGCAAACATGGCACGCATAGACCTAGAAGTGGAAAAGGTCAGGAAAGCATAATGGATGCACGGCTCCTCCCTCCTACCTAAAGCACCTGACGTGCACGGAGATAAACCTAGCGATAAACCTCCGTCGGTGGTTTGGTTAGTGCAGACAATCCTTTGATAAATGATTCGGCATGTGAGTGATTTTTCTTTGTGTCCACAAAGAAATATAATCTACTTTCCTTACAGAGGCTTTTCAAGGGGAGAATCGTGAGCCGACCGTGAAGCTCTCTTGAGTTATTTTTAACTGGGCCTCTGCTTCCTGCTTTCTGCAAATCTATTTTTGCAGTTAGTGTTTACATTTGCCTGTTGACCCAGTGGAGATTGTTCACAAAAAGATGTCAGGTTAAAGAGCTGACCCAAGATTATGTGTCACTGTGTGTGAAACCAGTTTACAAACTGTGAAATCGCTATAATGGGAAGATCCTAATTACTAAACCTTTTTCAAACTGTGGATGAAAGCTTTGTACGGCATTAGCAGAGTGTATAAGTTGCATCAGCGACATCTGCAATGTGCATATTTCTTATAATTGGACTACTCTGTTCCTATCACCAAACGCTGTCATCATTAAACAAAAGAACAATAAAAACTAGGTTTTAGAAGAAAAAAGTAACAGTAAAGTGGTGCTTGTGCATGCAAAACTTTGTCACGATGCCTGACAACTTTTCCACTTAATTCTAATTCCAGGCAATGGCTACGATGATCTGAATAGTTTCTTTTGTGTTGATAGTAGGGCTGGGTTTTGACACAAATTTCATGATTCGATTAAATTCTGATTCACAAGCTTGCGATTCAATTCAAGTGAAAACATCTGAGTGAAAATACAATACATACGCAAAGTCATTGCAAGTATAGTGTTATGAGAAGTTTCTATGGCATTGCTAAGGAAGTAAATGGTGTTGCTAGGTAGTTTCTAAGATGTTATGACTGGTTTTCAAAGTTTTGAGCAAAAATATACAAAGCCATTGCTATAGTTTTCTGTATGGTTTCTATGGCATTGCTAAGGTGTTATGGGTGGTTGCTAGGTAGTTTCTAAGATTTTTTTACTGGTTTTCAAAGTTCTGAGCAAAGAATATACAGTAAATATGCTAAGCCATTGCTATGGTTTTCTGTATGGTCTCTATGGCATTGCTAAGGTGTTATGGGTGGTTGCCAGGGTGTTGCTAGGTAGTTTCAGCCTGGTTCTGACTGGTTCTCAAGGTTTTTAACAAAAGAAATAAACAGTAGGGCTGGGTTTTGACACAAATTTCACGATTCGATTCTCATTTACAAGCTTGCGATTCAATTCAATTACCAATTCGATTCAGTTTCGATTATTTTGGATATATATCAGGTATAGTACATGCCAAATTTTCTCAAGGAAAAAAAATCTCTCAACTAATGCTATAAAATATACATGAGAGTCAGCTGGTACTACATTACAATAATACTAAAGGTTAAAATTGACTGATTTGTTAAAATTACACTTAATTAAGTTTTTTTAAATAATAAAGTTACAATTATATAATATTTCTACTTCAATTCATTTTTTTTATATAAACGTTTAAATGGTGGCTGTCATAAAAACTTGTTGGATTTATTCAAACATAAATGAAACATTGAAGAACAGTCAAATTTATAAAGAATATGTTATATGGTGCATATATTTAACAAAATACCCCTCTCTACAGTTTATTTTTCCCCCTATCTGACTAATTAGTTTATGGTCCACCGAATGTCAACGAATTCGGTCCATGGACTTCCTTTATTCACCACCAAAGGTCAAACCCTTTCCATTACATTGACTCTGCACAAACAAACTGTTGCATACAACCTGGACTACATACCCCTATTCATGTGCACTGTTGCACTCAGCACGGAGGAGACACACTGTTTTCACATCAGCTCACCCACTTATATCATCCCTCACTTCCACTCCTCAAACTACCATTCGTGCCGGTCATTACTTCGCCTGTTAGGTTGTTTCTTCCCAGTTCCTGTTATCCTTTCCCCATCCCGTGTTGCCCTCCTTTGGTTTTTGCCTTGCCTGAGCAGTTTTCCCTCGGTTCGGATCTTTGCCTTTCTCCCCGGGATTTATCCCTCTAGTCCGCCCCTGTGATTCCTGTCTGCCGATCGTCGAACTACAAACGCTAGTTCAGGACCATTCTTGTGTTTTGCCCGCATATGCCTCTCTGACCAAACCTCTCTCTGTCTGCCATTATCTACCCCATGCAATGTTTTATGACGCACGTCTTGTCTTCTCCAATAAAGAGCTTGCATATGATCCGCACTTCTCATGTCTTGTCAGCCCTCCCGTTACGAAATTGTTTTTCTGAGTTAAATGTGATGTTACGTGACATTGTTTACAAGACGTTATAGGCCTATTGACACCTTTGCATGGAGGAAACACTGATTGAGTGATCACATGAGACAGAATACGGATTGTAAAGTTGTACTCTTTCTTAGTTTTAACTTACCTTCAGATGTTTAGTCATGTTTATTGTTTATGTGCTGAAACTGGTAGGCTATTAATGTGGAGGAGATGATCAGTTCACGTGCGGATTTAAGAATAGATATCGTTCAGAAATTTTTTTTTACCCAGCCCTAATGAACAGTATGGCAAATTATTGTTAAGGCGTTCTGAGTGGTTTCTAGGGAATTGCTAGAATATAATTGACTGGTTGCTAGAGTGTTGCTACGGTGTTCAAAAATTGATGGCTTCTTATAGCCCTAATTAAAAAAGTCCAAGCCCAAATCTATATGATATTCTGATTCCCTAAATACGGCTGAATTCCATTGTAAGTCTATAGGTGTCAATGTAAGTCTTTAGGAGTGTTTTACTCATTTGTTTGTGAGCCAGATGAAAATCATAAATCTGATCACTTATAAATAAAATAATAGCACATCTGTTCTCAAAAAAAAAAAACCCTCATATGATTTGGGTTGCCAAGTAGCAACGCAAAAAGAGAAGAGGGGGAATGGCTTCCTCTGCCTCAACATTTACAGAGATGGCCTATTGTAACTTAATCACTAACATCTCACATCTAAGTACTAAACATTTATCCTCATTCATTCAATCAATGAGGATGAATCAATGCCCAAAAGGAAGAAAATATCCTATCTATAGTATTAAAGCAAAAGGCAGGGGACAAGGTGGACCCACACCATGAGTCCGGAGTCAAAGCAAGCCAGCCCACATTGTGTTTGCAAACCACCAACATCCTGGCTTTATCCTGTATTTATGGAACAAGTGATGGCCTATTGTTTCATTGTTTAGCAAGAAGACTGACCTATTTTAAACAGCAATACAGTACGACTTCCTGCATGGAAAAGCCAATGGTTAAACAGACACCGCAGACCAAGAGAGCTCCGTTTTTAGAGTTCTCCATTGGGTTCCACTGGAGTATTACGTGATCAATCATGAATAAAATGAAAATGGCAAAGTAGACTGCATAATGTAAAATTCCACTGAGGCTATTAAGAGCAGAGAATGCCTTAACATCTACCCGGTGTGAGAGATAATTACGGTGTAATTAAGATCCCTATAGATGGAGTCTCTTAGACCAGTAGCCATCACTAAAGCTGCCAAAGCTAACACTAAGGACTTACCAGCTACAGTAGCTAAACGCTCTGCTGACTGAGTCTATCAAAAGCTTGGGCAAATCCATTAGCTGGATTAATCATATGTTATAGGTTTTAGGAAAGGGCAAACACATTTTCGCTATTAATTATCAAGCAATTGGATGAGTGTGTAACAACCTTTAGAAGGACAATCATAATCAAAGAACCATAAAGGGTCTGAAAATCTACTGATTTTTTATCTCGGTTTTTAATCTAAATTAACTGTATATTCCTGAGTTTGAAAAGGTTACGTTAAAACACTCATAGAAAAAAAAAAAAAAAACAGACTTTCACATACAAATTGAAATTATTTTTCTTACTAATTTAGGCTCTCATCATACAAAAATAAAAATTCTGTCATCATTTACTCACCCTCATGTCGTTCCAAACCTGTATGAATTTCTCTTTCTGCTGAACACAAAAGAAGATATTTTATGCGGGACATTCGAAAGAGTTTCTGGGCCCCACTTACTTCCATAGCATTTTATTTTTTCCATACTATCGAAGTCAATGGGCACCAACAACTGTTTGGATATCCACACTTCTCAAAATATCTTCTTTTACGAGTACAATTTCAGTAAATGTTGACAGATTATTTTTATTTTTCGGTTAATTGTTCCTTCAATAAAGTAGACAGCAGAACTCTGGTCTCTCTATTGCCGCCTGTGGTTGAAACATCAAATAAGTAAAGTGCAGTAAAACAGGGTAAGGCAAGAACACTGATTTCATGTACTTGCTCAATGCTATGTTAATTTTTTTTTCCGATGTTAATTTTTACCCAGGAAATTCTTGTGTAGTTCACATTTAACAATTCAAATTCAATTTGATGTTCTTTTCTAATAACACAATATTAAAAAGACCAAAACAATTATCTAGTGGTTAGTGGACATGTTTGACACCTCGAGCTATGGTGTTCAGGTGGGAAACATGGGTTTGGGCCAGACTTTCTCATTCCATCCCTTCTCTATAAAAATAAAATAGAATCAAAAATATGAAGAAATTAATTTAAATCACTAAAAATTGTTTTCAAACATTGCTCTGAGAAAACACTGGTTAAGTATTTAGTTTATTCTGCTATTTTTAAAATTATTCATTGTGGTTCGTTGCTTTTATAATTATTCATTATATATAATGTATCTATAAACTAAATCTAATTTGCATATTAATGTGTTTTTGGGGCAACAGTAATGAAAAAAGAAGGGTAATCTTGGAGAGTAATAATGACAAGTTTGCATAATAATATATAAATTAATAGGAATATTGAAATAATTGTCTTTCCCTATTAATTTGTGAGGTCTCCCAAAATGCGTTATAAACATGATTTTAGTCCCGTGTCACTCATATGAGGACTGTATGAAATGAACATCCTGTTTCATAAAGTTATATTTTGATGGTAACACTTTACAATAAGGTTCATTAGTTAACTACTTTAGTTAACATAAACTAAGCATGAGACTAACCATGAGCAATACATTTGTTACCCTATTTACTAATCTACACTCACGTTAGTTAATAAAAATACAGATGTTCATTGTTAGTTCATGTTAGTTCACAGTGCATTAACTAATATTAACAAGATTTTAATAATGTATTAGTAAATGTTGAAATTAACATTAACAAAGATTGATAAACGCTGTATAAGTGCAGTTCATTATTAGTTCATGTTAACTAATGTAGTTAACTAATGAAACCTTATTGTAAAATGTTACCATATTGGTTTGAAAACACCATAACATTTTTCCTGAGATGTTGATTTATGACAGACAGTTTAAAAATTTGTCAGATTTAAATTACAATTACAAAATATTACCATATTTCTATAAGAGTGTCACTAAATTAATATCAGACATATTTGAAGACCAAGGAGAGGGGATGGTCATGGTGAAACATCCAAACATTTAGTATCTCTGAAAAGCCCTGAATGTGCTCTGTACAGGACATCCAGACTGTGGCATGTATAGTCTCAGAGAAATTCACTACAATATAATGTCCTCGGGTCTCAGGAGGTTAATGCTCACCCTATGTTGAGTAAAAATAGGAAAGATAATACTTTTCTTAAAAGAAACAGGATTCCCTGAATTATCGTCATTGATATCGTTATCGTAATAAATACCAGAAATATCGTGATATATTTTTAAGCCCATATCGCCCATCCCTAGCGATAACTATTAAGGGCACAAATCAATCATTTTATTAAGATAATATAACCTCTCTCTTAAAATAACGTTCTCTGGATATTTCAGGGCTTATAAAACATAGATATTAACTCATAGCGGCATGTTTTATCGTTATGTCTGCACAGAACTGAATATACATGTAATTAGATTCTATACAAGTATCATGCGCATAAAAGATACATCGGAGACCGCCTTCCAGCTAAGCAGCTCGCTCATGTGCTACAGCATCAAAGGCGCCTGCGAACCAACAGAATCAAACAGTCTTTCATTCCCAACATCCTAAGCCTTTTTAACGTGGTTCACCGTGTCATTGGTGTGGGTGATTGGACAGTCGGAATCGATATAAGGATGCAACAGGTCAAAGCCCTTCATCAAGAACACAGGAGATCCAAAGCCCAGCATGTGGCAATTGGAAACATATGATAAAAGACTCATAGAAAGCTCTGACCAGATCCCTGGCCTCCAGTTGTGAGCTGCACCTCAATAAAAATGTAAATATCTCATCTGCTCTGGGCGACTACTCACTCAGCTGCTAAACTTCGTCTCAAATAGGGAGCAGGTTACACAATTGCTAATTTCTTCGCCTTTTGAAGCACTAATTAAAATAAAATTTGCAATATTGCTGTGGATAACAGAATACAGAAGATAATTCATGAGAAAAAGCAGGACGTCTTCAAAACCGCAATACTGCAGTCATTAAAAAGACATGTCTACACTGTTTGATGCACTGGAAGACTCTGATTTTTAGAAAATGGGAGTGCAGAACTTGCCACCATGATACTAGGGTGCTTTTTTTAAGTGTTGCTATGCCATTGCTAAGATGTGCTGGGTGGTTGCTAAGTGGCCACTTATTAGTAGAAGTAAAAAGAGCTACCTGCAAGTCTGTATGATATTCACTAGAGTCCCTCTTTCAATGGGAAGGGATTTTATGATCCAGCAGGTGAAAATCATCTAATAGCTTATACATGTGATCACACATATTGAGCACTTCAACTACCTACACAATTGGAGTATCTTTCAATGGTGCAGAACAAGTTCTGCATTGAACTTTAATATTTTAAAACCTAAGTATATCAATAGGAGTATATTGTAATATTTTTCAATTTTACAATAAATAAAAAAAAAACACAAATAACTGTGGATGCACAATAAAATACTGTTCAAAAGTTTGGGGTTGGTAAGATTTTTTTTAAATGTTTTTGAAAGAAGTCTCTAATGCTCACCAAGGCAGCAATATTGTGAATATAATTTATTCCTGTGATTGATCCTCAAAATCCTGCTAACATATTCTCTGATTGATGCGCAGAAGAAAAACTATCACACAAGTGAAATCTTTTTTTTTTTTTTTTGCTGCTTAATATTTTTGTGGAAACAGTGATACTTTTTTCCAAGATTCTTCGATTCAAAGAAAGTGCAGCATTTCTTTGAAATGGGATTTAAAAAAAGTTAAGCATCTTGCTGATAGATGTAGTAATCTTTCCCAAAAACTGACTTTGGTAAATTAATACTGTAATATTTAGCAGCCATAACTGATAGAAATGATCTACTTATCTGCAAAAATGTATACTGTCCCTTCCTACAAGTAAGCTGAAAATATCTGTAGGCATTTTAGAATGTTGCTTTTAATGCCAGATGTGATGTGATCATGATCAAATAAAAATAAATGACAAAAATTACTATGCAAAATAAGGCCTGAGATTGGAGGAGAAGAGACGTCCCTCCTGAATCTTTTCCCCGTGGACAACTACGGCTGACCGAAGCAAGAAACAAGCACACACACATCCAGCATCCTAGATAAGACACACCAGCAGAATTCAGATCCTACCATATTTAAGGCAATCTCGTCAAATCATCACTGCTTAATACGTGAAATACAAACAGCTGCGGGCCGACAAGCCAGCGTTTTTATTCACAAAAAAGACATATTGAGTCTAAAATGATGTTACAACAGGAGTGATCATTCCAGGGAGCTAAACTTTAACCATCGATTACGCACTTGCCAACAGTCAACACACCATCTAGTTTAAAAAGACTGTAAAGGTCGCTAAGGAGCCAGTGAATATGTAAAAGTTGACAACCCATCTGTGATGGATATGACACAAATAGGATTGGGAAAGCTTCCCATTATTTTTAAGCTCTGCGTATGTTTTTATCTCTGCTTTCTAATTAACGCTTAACAGGCTCTTTGTATGAGGTCGGATTTGGTGATGGTGGTAAGGAATGGCAGAGGAGTGAGGGCTTCTTTTCTGATTTTATAGCCAACGCTGCCTTCAAATCACACAGGAAAGGACCTCCTCATAGAGGAGAAGCGGACCGACGTGCGCAACAGATATGAAGGGGCAGTTACGAGATTAGAAATCCAGGGTCTTTTGACAATGAGGACCCTGATGGATACTGCGTTCAAGCAGAAGCTCTGTGGTGTGGCCTAGGAGAGATAGACGCATTCCCCAAAGGGTTTGGAGATCTTTGACATTATTTTGCAAGCGCAAAAGAACCATAAATGAAAAGTTTAACCTATGACATTGATATAAGTTTAAAGGACATCTACAAATGCCTCAGGAGCAGGTAGGAGCTCGAAGAGTGCGCAATTAAATTTGACACAAAAACATGATCGGATGTGGAAACTAAAGCTGTGTCATTCACTGTGGTAATGCCCAGTAAACGGTGATACTGTGAAATATTATTAAAATTTTTAAAAATTGTTTTCTATTTTAATATATTTAGGATGCAATTATTCCTGTGCAGAAAAAAAGGAATTTCCGGCGGCATTACTCCGCCGTAATGTCACTGATATTCCGAAGTACTTTCTAATATGCTGATTTGATGCATTAAATTATTATGGAGATCTATTATTAATAGTGGTGAATATAGTTGTTATCAAGTGGTGAAAACTGTGGCTGACTTAATAGTTTTTGTGGAAACAATTATACTTTTTTTTTCAGGAATTTTTGATGAATAGGAAAGTTTAAAAGAAAAGCATTATTGAAATATAAAATCTTTCTCAAAATTTTATTAAAATGTCTTGACAGGGCCTTTTGATCAGTTGAATGCAATCATTGTCATTATTGAAATTTTTTATCTTATCCCAAAACTTTTGAAAATCACAAAAGATAAGCAGCAAAAAAAAACATTTAAACCGTTTTAATCAATAACCATTTTAACAACATTAATCATAATAGCAGCAATATTATTATTATTATAATGAGAAGCAATATTATTATGCATAACTGAAGACTGGAGTAATGACTGCTGAAAATTCAGCTTTGCCATCACAGGAAAAAATTACATTTTAAAACTATTAAAATACAAAACAGTTCTTTAAATGTAATATTTTCACAATATTACTGTATTTTTGTCAAATAAATACAGCCTTAGTGAGCATAAAAGACTTCTTTTAAAAACATTAGAAAATCATATTTATTCCTAATTTTTGACCAGTGGTGTATGTTTTAAGCTGCTATATATTTGGTCACCACAATGGTAGCAAAATCAGAGCCACACAAACAATATATAATTCAAATGGAATTCCGAAACAAAAAGAATTACATAATCGGATGTCCCAGCCCTTCCTGAACCAAATAATGAAGTGCTCTTTCATTTCTGATCAGCTCGGGGGAAGACATGGGGAACAGTCTTTGGCCAGAAAGTTTTATCATTGAACGCCGATGCCCAGTGGCCAGCCTGTCTTCAATAAGAATAAAACATCTGTTCTGATTTTGATGTCAAATGTAACATCTCCCCATAAACCATTACGCAAGCTGATGTAACAGGCTGTTACCATAAACTTGCGGTTTAACCATTGCCCTACATGTTGACCATCTCAGCTCACTGTCAGCTATTGAAATATGATACCACTAATAGAAATATAGGGATGGGATCTGTGACAGTGTACAAAAGCGAGTGTCTGTCCTCAAATAAAAGCTAATGAGGGCTGGGACAGGAAAAGGAAACACTGATTTGCGATGTCCGCCATGTTCCGTTCATCTGCTAAGGCTATCCATGAGTAATAAAGGCCCAACACATTTCCAAGCCTATATTTCTATTAATTTCAGTGCCGCCTCGGCAGTGGCGAAAATGTCTGGTGTGTTCAATTTGTTATCATGTTCCATTGCTTGGATTTTTTTTTACTATGCTCATTAAGCTCACATGATGTCAAGAGTGTCCAAGAGCCACAGTCTAAAAGGGAAATTTGGCATATGTGACGCTTAAAGAGAACTACTTGTCTTGGCTGTAATTGCTGATATGATTCATAATGTTTCTGTACATTAGTAATGTGATGACAATGATAACGCAGAACAATTAAAATCATATTCTTACATCACATGACCAGAAATGGTTAGGGATGAAAATATAGGCACATATTAATGGGAACCAAATGTGATATTGGTCAACCACTAATAAGAACATTCAATAGTTCCCTTTAATGTCTATGGTGGATACAACCCTAGTTAGGAAAACCAATGGTAATTAAACTAGATTCTATACATCAGTTATGTTTGATCAAAGGGTCCATAAGATGGTTTAGCTGGTCTTCCCATCCAGTCAAGATGCTCTATTGGCTGGTATTTTTAGATGGTCAGGCTGGCAGCTAAATACCAGCTTGGCCAGGTTGGGAGACCAGCTCAAACCAGCGAACCAACTTATGCTGGTTTAAGCTGCTTTTTTCATCACTGTTAAAAATATTCACTGAAAAAAAAATGAAAAACTTAATTTAAGGCAGATAATAGCGTAAAATCTAAGTGGTACCAAATTTCAAATCACATAAATTACTGCGACAGGTTAAATGGGTGGAAAATAAAGATGCTTTTGTAATAATGAAAACCTTTAACAGTACACCTGCTCACAACCTGTATGAACAACATCTTAAAAACGTAAGCATTGTCCTACAATTCAGATTAATTGTATATGCACAAATTATAAGAGAAGCATTTCTAAACGTCAATCCCGCAGGCTGATATAAGCAAGCCATACATTTAAAAAGTCAAATGTAATTACATTTTAATTTAAAAATCTAAATAATAGAATAAGTACATTTTATTTATAAAGCACATTTCAATTCAGCTACACTGATCAATGTACAAATAAATACAATACAAATAAAACAATCAATTGTTATATAAAATAAAAAAATAATACAAATCAATTACATTCAAAAGAAAAACAAATGAATGAAATAATAATAACTACTTCCTCTTCAAAATCTTGGGAGTTTCTGGACACCTTCCACATAGCCTGGATGACATCAGCTTGGGAACAAGTCCGTGAGACCATCCGAGATATTCCTAAAGCCTTTACTTCTGCCACAGAGCAGAGGACTACGAAACTGACCTTCATGAATCATATGCACCCTATTAAATACTGAATTGCAGCATCTACAGTTAAGATCCTTTTGATTTGCAAGGCACTATTTCCTTAAACATGCACGATCACTCTAAATGCCTTATGATCTCTGAACGCACCTGCTCATTCAACACAACTTTTTGCATTTAAAAAAAAATATCCCACAATCACCGTTCATATCATAAAATATTAACCACAAAGGCCTCTCTTACCGGGATGACAGCTGATGGGTTGGATGAGAAGGGCTGATAAAGTCAAACACAACATCCCCACACGACACGATCCTCGCAGTCTCCACATGTCCAAACGCGCGATTAGAGCAACACGGAACGGCGGATCAAATTGAGCGTCAATGAAGGAAACACGCTAACTTGACTAACCAAAATAATGACAAGTGATCGAGGCGATTTCAATGACCGGCGACAAATCTTGTGCCTGTTTCGTGGGACATTTCGGACTGCCCACAATCCGCACACACTTCTTGCTCTCCGAGGCGTCCTTTACATTCTCTTTACATTCTCAAGTTAATCCCAACCGGACGCACTTTCAGACGCTCGCGCTCGTTCAGTTCCTCTTGTGTGCGGCGCCTCGCTCTCGCGCATCTACAAAGTCAGTCTGCGATCACATTCAGCGCGGTCCGCTTCTCTAACCAGGAAGTTGTGCATATGAGCGTTTCGTGTTTTGCCAGAGGAATTAGTTGGGAAATCAAAGCCCTGCCTTCTGGATCCTAGCGCCGAAGGCTGTGGTTCTGCACGCCTGCCGAAGAAAGCCTAGGATTGGCTACTGGACACCTGAAGCCCAAGACTATCCTCATGTGTGTCTTTCTAAAAGTAGTGTGTCATTAGTTCCGCTCCTGAAATCTGATTGGTCAGAGCGACGTTACAAACATGCATATTTAGTATGACCGATGCACGTATCGCTTTGTTTTTTTTTTTTTTTTTTTACACCCTTTCTATAATGAAAATTAAGTATATAACATATAATATAAATATAATACTAGTATTTTTTTTTTTTCTGGTTTTAAATTTGAAAAAATATTAGTGGTGAGATTTTTAAAACATTTCATATTTTAGAAAACGTTTTGTTTTTTATCACATATTTCTTTAATATTTTTTTCAGGGAAATGGAAAAACCTTAAAACGTCTTAAAAACTTCTTAAAAATGTTTTAACTCAAAATTCTGATGCATTTTAAATTGTTTGATGTACTTGGTGTATTCATATTTCTATTGTAAATTTGATTTATAATATTTTATTTTTATATATATTTGTTTACCCCACATATATTCCAATCACTGGTTTTCGACCACTTTACATTTTTCGTTATTACTTAAATTGTTAAATGTCACAAAGATGTATAAAGCATATAAATACCGAGTTATTGTCAGGTTTTCCGGGTAAGGATGGACGGGGACTCAGTAGTGACAGAAAATGGTTTTAAAATGACAATAAAAATAACAAACAGCAACACAAACTACCCCGAGGGGAAAAACAGCTTGCCAGGCAGAAGACAGGCAAGGCAAGCAAGGCATGATCTGGACCCTCCAGGGATTGACGAAGACATCCATGTGTGAATACTACAACGAACTGACGCAGGACTTCAAACACAAGGAGAATAAATGGAGAGGAAATGAGGAGGGTAACGAGGGAGCACATGTGGGGCAAATAACTAATAATCAGGTAACAAGATGGGAGGGGTCAAGACAGTTGACATGAGCACATGGCACACCGAATAAAAGACAAAAAGCCATGTGCTCACACGAAACAAAACACAAGCACATGGCCAGCAGAACAAATCACAAGCCATGTGCTAGAATAAAAGACACGAACACGCAGCTAATGATAAAACTCATAAGCCGCGTGTTCACACGAGACAACAAGAAAAGCACGCGGCTGAACACAAACCGCGTGCTTCACAAAACCCAACACACGTGGACAGAAGAGCGCACGGCCCGAGCGAATTTGAGACCACGCATTCACACAACAAGACAGAACATGGAGCGCAAGTGTCCAGACCCCGAAACGAAACCAAAACTCAAGACCTGAGTGCCGGGATCCAAACACCACGCTCCAACATGAAACAGTACACGCAAACGAGAGCGCATCGTCTTCGAGCACCCTCGAGCGCACGTCTCACATGAAAACAAGACAGGACGCTAGTGTCCGGGCTCTGTCACAAAACCTGATTACACTAGACCGAGTGACAGACCTGACACTACCCCCCTCAACAGGGACTCCACCTGGCGTCCCTAACGAGACACAGCAAAAACAAGACAGGAACATGACAGAACAGGCATGACAACACAAGACCGCTACATAACGGGCAACACAAGACAGGAAAACTCTAAACACTGGGACAAAGAGGGGAGGGAGGGGAGGGAGGGGGGCCAAGCCAGTGCCAGCAGTACAACCCAGAAAGTCATTACAGGACCCGGGGGGGGGGGGGAGGGTTGAGCCAGGGAGGCTCAGACAGTCCGGGAGTCCCGGGGAGCCAGGGCGGAGCCGGAGGGACGGACCAAGGAGGCTCCGGCTTAACAAGAACCGGAACCAGTAGGGTTGAGGGTTATCCAGGAGCTCAGCAGACCGTGAAGGATTCTGGGGGAGCAGGCCGACCGGAGGACATACCAGGGAGGCTCCGCCTACAAGACCCCATAGCAACCAGTGCGGATTCCGTAGGATCCTAGGCGGGGCCGGCAAAAAAAAAAAGGGGCCCAAAAAAGGGGAAGCTTGGGCTGGCATGGCTTGGGCGGTGCAAAAGGAGCTTGGGCGGCCAGCGTCAGGGCAAGGAGCGTGGCGGGGGGCCGTGCGGGCAGAGCTTGGGCGGTGCCGTCAAGGGCAAGGAGCTGGCGGGGCCGGTCGGCCAGGAGCTTGGGCGGACCGGCAGGCAAGGAAGCTTGGTCGGGGGCCGGCAGTTCAGGAGCTTGGGCGGGGCCGGCAGTGCAAGGAGCTTGGGCGGGGCAAGGAGCGTGGGCGGGGCCGGCAGGGCAAGGAGCCCGGGCGGGGCCGGCCGGGCAAGGAGCCCGGGCGGGGCCGGCATCAGGGCAAGGAGCCCGGGCGGGGCCGGCAGGGCAAGGAGCCCGGGCAGGGCCGGCAGGGCAAGGAGCCCGGGCTGGGCCGGCAGGGCAAGGAGCCTGGGAGGGTCTGGGACGGCCTCCAGGCCGTGTGGGATGGAGGAAGCCCTTCTCCTCCTCCTCCTCCGCCTCCGAGAGCGGGGCACTGCCACTTCGTTGGCCACCTCTTGGGGCGCAGCCGCCTCTTCGGCTGTCACTGGGACCGCTGCAGCCTCTCCGTCCATCACTGGGGGCGCTGCAGCTTTTTCGGCCGCTTCCGGGGCCGCTGCAGCCTCATCAGCCACCCTCGGGGGCATTGCGGCCTCCTCGGCCACCACACGGGGAGCTGCAGCCTCATCGGTCACCTCTAGGGGCATAGCAGCCTCTCCAGCTGCCTCTAGGGTTGGTGAGGCGTACCCATTCCTCCTCCGTCTCCGCGAGCGGGGCACTGCCACCTCATCGGCCACCTCTGGGGGCACTGCAGATTCCTCAGCAGACACTGGGGGCACTGCAGCCTCTTCGGCCGTCTCTGGGGGCACTACAGCCAGAGGATTCCCCTGTCGGGCTAGGAATTCGATGAACCCCTCAAACAACAGGTGGTCCAACCCTCTCATCCTCCACCAGTTGAGGGGCTCATCCAGGGCGTAATTAAAGAGGTCCTTGAGGGCCGCATGATTGAACCCCAGTCCCTCTGCAGTTATGCTGAACTCCAGGGCGAACTCCCTCAGGTCAGCCCCCTGTTGACGGAGGGAGCTCAGGGTCTTAAATTGGAGCATGCGCTGGTAGTGGGGGCTGGAGAGAGTGGAGGCTGGTGGACGACGCAAACCATTCTTCTGCTGAGTCCTCATCTTGGTCGGTTCGTACTGTCAGGGTCTTGGGTAGAGGATGGGGCGAGGACTCAGTATTGCAGAAAATGGTTTTAATGACAATAAAAATAAACAAACCACAAAAACTACCCCGAGGGGGAAAAACAGGCGGGCAAGGCAAGGCAAGACAAGGCAAGACAAGGCAAGCGCTGCTTGGACACATGCCGGGATTGACGAAGACATCCATGGGGAAATAACGACAACGAACGTGACGCAGACTGCAACACAAGAAATAAATTGAGAGCAATGATGATGTAACAGGAGCACATGTTGGGCAAATTAACTATAGCGTAACACGATGGGAGGGGTCAAGACCATTGCATGCGCCCTGGCACACCGAACAAGAAAAAAGCCATGTGCTCACACAAAACACAACACAAGCACATGGCCAGCAAAACAAATCACAATCCATGTGCTAGAACAGGAGACACGAACACGCAGCTAATGAGAAAACTCATAAGCCGCGTGTTCACACAAGACAACAAGAAAAGCACGCGGCTGAACACAAACCGCGTGCTTCACAAAACACAACACACGTGGACAGAAGAGCGCACGGCCGAGCGAACTCGAGACCGCACGCTCCCACAACAGACAGAACGTGGAGCGCGAGTGTCCGGACCCCGACTCGAAACCGAAACTCAGGACATGAGTGCCGGGATCTGAACACCATGCTCCAACATGAAACAGGATATGCAGACGAGAGCGCACGGCTCGAGCAAACTCGAAGCCGCACGCTCACATGAAACAATGACATGACGCGAGTGTCAGGGCTCTGTCACAAAACCATGAATTACACTAGACCGAAGTGACAGAACCCTGACAGTTATAAGGACTTGTAAGGGTTTTATAAGGATTTCACATTCTGACAGTTGTCTGGAGCTGGATCCATAATTATAGAACGTTTTGAGCAGAAAGTCTTAGTCACTCCACTCATATATTCTGTTCAAGACCAGCTTTCAGTCTGTGCAGTGCTAGTAACCACAGCCTGCATCCCATTTCAGAGCAACAACATTTGCTAGTGTGATATTGCTTAATTATACACTATTATACTATTGGGACAGCTCTTTATTTGTATACTGCAAACAAAAGACAAAATCTACAACAATGATATATCTTACCAAATTTGTGTTTCCATCTAATTTCATGAACCAAATGATTTCGGGACATCCATTTATATCCTGACACTGTCAGTAGAACTCAATAGCCACTGCATTGTCATTCAGCCCTGCACTCTTCATTGGAAGACGAGAGAGTCAAAATTACTCTGCAATGTTGACAGAAGGTTTACACGGCATATTCTGTGCTTCTCAGATTTCCGCAGTGCTCAAATTTCCCACTTGCCAACAGTTCAGTTAAAGCAATGTATAGCTATATTTAGCTAGAAAAAGCCTTTTTGTTAGAAAAGCCATAGCTTCTATCCCTGCTTCACATTCTGGCCTCAGATACTGTCGCTCTCCAAGGTGCTGAAAGTTTGCCAAGCTGTCATGCATTATCCATGGTGCTGACGACTCCCATTTCACAACACTGTCACTTATTAAGAGACTGTATGTATAAACTTTTGTTAATCACTGTGCAATTGTTACCTTAAATAGATATTTTTAGTTTGGCAGACAATTAAAGGAATAGTTCACCCAAAAATTTCAATTTGCTTAAAATGTACTCACCCTCAGGCCATCCAAGATGTAGGTGAGTTTGTTTCTTCATCGGAAGATATTTGGAGAAATTCAGCATTACATCACTTGCTCACCAATGGATCCTCTGGCGTGAATGGGTGCCGTCAGAATGTGAGTCCAAACAGCAGAAAACATCACAATAATCCACAATTTAAATTTTTGAGTGAACTATTGATTTAATTTTTTCTTTCATTGATATAACTTAATGTTTATAATATTTGACCAAAAAAAACAGTTAAAACAAGAAAAAAACAGAATTACTGTATCTCAGCTTAAAAAAAATTAATGTGAGAATTAATTAATGTTGTCGTCCTTGTTGTGATGTCAAGATCCCGGAGGGCTCTCATGGGCCAATGGTTCTCCATCACCCTGTCAGAGCTGTAAGTTGAACACTTTATCGCTAATTATCACTCAGAGGTTTTCTCACCAGTGCTCAAAGCCTGTATGTTTGTGTGAAAACTCTGGTTTTCTCCAAAGACAGCCACAAACACGGCTGTGGGACAGGGAACAGCAGGAGAGTTTGGGAGAGCTGCCCAACTGGACTTTAATTTGAAGAATCTGATTAAATTCAGTATTTAATTACCCTTCTCTCAGAGGAGTTGTTGGGGATTGTCACAGTGTTTTGAGCGTGTAGGGTGTGAGCCATCTGCCTGTACTTCTGGAGCGCTCTCTGGTGACCCCTGCAAAAAAGGGAAGAAATCATTTTCTCTTTCACTCTCAGCACTCTCTCTCTCTCTCTCTCTCTCTCTCTCTCTCTCTCTCATGCACAGACACACACACACACACACACACATTGTCCTTTATAGATAATAGCAACTCTGTAGTGTGTTCAGGGGATGTCACAGGGTGACGTTGCTGCATAGAGATATGGCATATGCACATTATGTAGCATTTATTCAGGCAACAACTATACAGTATGTGAAATTTACTGAATCAGTGCAACCCTACGCATTGTAAATCTCAGACATAGTCATAATTCACTGTTATGTACGGTAAATAATTCTTCCCAAAGGGGTCCTGTGCACATAGTTTATGCCACAGAGCGTGGAAAGCATATAAAAGGATATAGAAAGTGCTTGTCTGGATTTGGTGACGTTCATAAAAATTTAAAGGCTGAGGTCAAACAGGAAAAAAAGAAATCAAGGGCCTACTAGAATGCAATGACACCTCATCGCCTCATACACCTTATTTAATGGCATTTATTGATACAAATTCCTTGTAGACACATTTCTTTGTTTATCAGAACAGCATGGCACAAAGAAAACCGCATGCAGCAATGGCTATGAGGGAAAAAAAGAGCTTAGCCATGAAAAGGAAGAATTGGTCGTCTGTTTGCCTTGACAGCAATGTGGCCTGCAATTAAAATGATAAAAAACCTTTTGAGAGAACCTTTTGAAGATGAGCATTTCATGAGGATCAGCACAGCGATTCAATACTAAGGTCATTATACAATTGGGAATGGCTCAAGTCACCCTAATAGAAAGACACGTTAGAAAAGTCTTAATGATGTTCGGATGATTCTGAAAGCAAAGGGGGCGGCTAGTTTTTTTCTCTTTCCTTGAATTATTATCTTGCCTTTCCCTCAGTGCTGGTACTAATCAAAAACAGACATGAAACCCTTATTAAAGACTTATCTGAATGTATCTTGGCCATCAGTCTGCCTCAACTCTGGGATATTTATGCAAATTGGATGCTTTGTCACCACGGTTTGTCATACATTATTTGTGAACTTCATAAAGAGCGTGGTTGTGGATGAAAATGTCTACAGCTTCTGGTTGGCTGCATAAAAATACAGCCTATTTGTGAAGCCTTAGGTATCATGGCCACGATATGCATTTCTTCTGGTCTGAGATGTGCACCTATATCAGCTTATACGATAAATGCTCCATTTGCATTTATATGCAATTTAACGTAGTACATCGTCACACCAGCACATTCAATCCGTAGGAAAATCTACTTATCAAAACAGCATCCACAACCCGAGACACTAACCTGAGGAGGCTTGTCAAAATAAGTAGGAGATGAGAATAAGAGCTTTTCCTCTGCTTTCACAAGCCATAGCCCATAATTAGGCCATTTTGGGATTAGGGAATTTGAATTTCAGCAAAAATCTGCTGCGCCACTGCTGTTCCAAGACTGTTTTACATTTCTGCTTCAATGTGCCGATAGCCCTAGGTGGTGAGAGTTAAACATTTAGAAGGTACTGACTCCCAGGCTTAGTCGAAGTTGTGATATCATATAGAGAGAGGCTGACCCAAAGAAGAAAACATGGCTTGTAGATCGAACAGTAATTTACTGTGTCAGTTTAGAAGCTGTGTGTTGGCGTGTCTCTCTTTTTTTATATATATATATAAAAAAACAAGCATTGCTGCAAAATTGCTTTTTTCTAGTCCAAACAATAGAGAACAGCGTTAGCAAAGCCAAGGTCAAAAAACATTTACCTTAAATACACTGCAAGTCATTTTCAATAAAGCATCTGCCAAACAGAACTAGGCAAGCTACATAAAGAAATGTAGATTGCTAAGCTACAAACTACTCTATAGAAACATTAGCTGAAAGGCTCAGTGTAGTGTAACTACACTATTTTCATGTGTGATATGTAAAATATATTAGAGTGCTTTTTTTTTTTACATATCATTTATAAAGATTTAATTGGTCAGATCAATCACAGTGCAAATTACCTACACAACGCAGAAAAAAATACTAAACCACCTCCTTAAACCATAAACTTTGCTGGTAGAGGTTTTCTGATAAAATGACTGTTGGCACAATCAGATCCATCCATGATTTTTCTAAAGTTTGAACTTTTGTTGACAGGTGACGGTGTGATTGAGCAGACCAATTAAATCGGCTATGGGCCAGGGTTTGCGCTGATTTGGTTGAGAACCAGTAAGTGGAATTAACATTTGCAAATTGGCTCCGCCCATTTCACAACAACCAGTTATCAGATGCTGATCTAAAGGCCGGTTCACGCCAAGAACGATAACTATAAATGTAACTATAATGATAACTATATTAGCACTAATGCATGATAATGTTCTCTTTATTATAAGCATGCGCTGCAGTTTTTAAATGCTCAAGCTCTTTAGTGCAGGATGGATTCTGATTGGCTGTCAATGTTTTTATCATTCATGAGCTGAAAAAAAAAACATTCTGAAAGTGATTCCAACAATAGGTTTCTTTGTGCCGTAATCATTATAATTGTGGTGTGGACTGTATAATTTTTTCACATTTGGAATTTTTAAAACAACATCTTTATCATTAGAGTTATAGTCCTTGGTGTGAAAGAGCCTTAAAAGACTCTATTTTATGCTAACAGCTACAGTTATTTCCCTGGCAGTGTCTGTGATTGCGAGGAAGACTGGAAGAATTGATTCAGGCCAGTTCAACTAAATCACAAAAAGAACCAATTCAAATTAAATTAATTCATTCCCAAATCAGACATTACATGTTCTGATTCTAAATGGCTGACAGAGAATACTGTATTATATTGCTAAAATACTGTCAAGAAAATGTAACATTGAAGTGTTTTCAGTCATCAACACACATCCCATACTGTTAGTAATTAACAAACGGTCCCTCTGTAATCTCTTTGCCACCTCGAAAATTTTCAGTCCCTTAAAATGTATACGGCCGGGAAGCAAGAAAACACACATCAAATTGTATTCTCAATACTTCAACTTTATTCATAGATACAAAGATATTATATAGGCATATGTCGAGGGGAGTTTCAACCCTTTAACCAATGAGGATATAGATGACATACATATAGGATTTTGGCCAAGAATATGTGTTATATAAAATGGTCACATGTACAGGAAAATATGGACATATTAGGATTAGACTTGGCGAAGGATGCTGAACTCTATTCATAGTTCATCACGAACCCCTTTACCTTTGAGTCCTAGCTATCGTGTCCTCGTCTGAAAGCTAATGCATACATGTGCGCATGCTTACCTCGAATATGAGTAAGAGATATTAAAACATAATACAAGAGAGAGAGAGATCAGATGGAGGAGGGGGAATCAGAAGAAGACAACATTGCTCTGTACATGGAGGGCGAGCAGAGAGGGAGAGGGAAGAAAAGGAGGGTGAAAACATCTGGAACCAATACAGACAGAGAGTGTTTTCTAACACACTACTTAATCAATACAATAGCTTCGTTCCTGAAAAGATACATGATATAATGGTACTGTTGATCACGTCACTGCTGCCAAACGTGTGAATGTACGAAGCATTTGGCAGTCCGCCATGGATAAGTTCAAATTGCTTTAGCAAATAGTCAACCGTGATAAACTAAAAATAGGACTAAGAGTACTCTATTCTCAATACAAAAGGCTTTGCTCACACAGAACAAATTTAGCCAGTATTAAAAGGTCAGAGGATTCATGAGTGGAGGGACATCAATGAATCTATAAGCTCTGTCAGTGTCATCTTTTCTGAACACCCTTTCCTCTCTTTTCTCACCCCTCGCCACCCCTAAAGCAATCTCTCTGTTTGTCAATATCTGTAACCATCAGTTCTCCCAAGGACATGCGAATAGGAGGGTCAAATGTTGCCGCTCAACCTAATTATGTTGATGGCGGCAGGCAGCTAAAAGCCGGAAGGTTGTTACCTTCCAGAAAAGTCCCTTTACTGTCCTCTGAACGGACACTCAGCATTGAGATTTCAATATGTTTGCTGTGCCAAATTGGCCCGCTGGGGCTGATCATGTTGGAGACAACATCAGAATCATCAAAGGAAATGTCTGTTGAATGTGTAATCAAAAATGCTGAGCTGATTTCATTTTATTAACTTGAAATGCTACAAATAAATCAATATGCATGCAAATGGGGCCATAAATATAAAAAATACAGTTACACTTGCACATTTTGAAAGCTGCAGCTAGCACAAAAGAAAAATGAAAAATGGCCCATTTAAAAGAATCAGAGGCATATGATACAACTTCACTATAAATCAGTTTAATAGCATGTGACTGCTTGACCAAACATTTGATATATGACTACAGGGCCTCAGCCACAATTCAGTCATGTGTGTCTACAATGGGGTCAGTTTTCTGGATCTGTTGAACTGCACCATGACACACTCATTTTTGCGTATTAACATCAGAACAACAGCCTGAAATGAGAAAATAAATAATTCAGCAAAATTACAGAGTCTAAAATTGAAATTAGGTCAAAATGTTACAAAAGACCTAGTCTATAGTCTATCATGACAGACATCATTTGGTAAAGTAGTATGATCATATTCACTCCAACATAATTTATAGAAAAATGAATAATGAAGATGAATCATTCATTTGAATAATTCACTTTTCATTGTGATGTTATGTGATTTGCCCGACTGAATTGGATCTTGTATCTGTGAAGCCCTTTCATTTTACCCAGCCTTTTTCCACTTTATCAGCGTATTAAGCCAAACTGATTGGAACACCTGCTTGGAGGTTGCCAACATCAACCTGGACCCCAAAACAAGTCAGATCAAACCGTCCTCCAAACACAACAAAAAAAAAAAAGTTTAGGAAAGCCGTTTTTTATTTTTTTTATTTTTTTTATCTAGGACATTATGCAACCTATATTTGTTTATGACTGCACTTGGAGGAAATGAATAATGGATGTTGTACTTGCATCCCCCATTGGAAATAAACAGCACAAAAACAATTAACACCTCAAGCAGAGATGAGAATAAAATAGCCTGAGGAACAGTCGTCACTCACCACTGATTTTTATAAATACTTCTTCACTTTAGCTGATATATTCTTATATACTTACTGGGATTTGAACCAACAGTATGTGACCAACATCCTTCCTAGAAAGACATTAATCAATAAGATTTAATGGTTAGGGAGAGGCTTGAATAAATGAACAACTGAACAACAGATCTTAACAAGCATCCTGTGTAAAATTCGCCTGCTCCATCTCCATTACAATTCAATAGGGTTTTAAATGTAAGTTTTAAATTTGGAATGATTTACTATATCTTTATCATTATAGTTATAGTTATCATATTTGTTGTGAATAAACCTTAAAAGCCTAATTTCTACGCTAAGAGCTACAGTTATATCCCTGGCAGTGTCAGCGATAAAGAGGAAGATCGGAAGAATTGCTCAACCGAATCATTTAAATTAGTGAGATAACCTGTTTGTTAATGATTCAGACCAGTTCAACTGAATCACTAAATGAAATGATTTCCTGTTTTACTGTCTACCAGGCTAAAATAACTTATACTATAATATGCTAATATAATTCACATACACCATGACATGGCACTCAAGCAGTTAGCAATAACCATTTTCTATCTACCATCTACTTTATTAATTATAAAACTCTCTATACTTTGAGAAAAAATATCACCTGTTATGACAGGATTTTTTTTCTGTGGGCCAACACATTCTAAGACAAACTGTTCCTCTCTGAACATTAGCCATGACAGTTCTTCAATAAGCTTATAATTATAATGGATGGTGTTTATCTGTTCTTAATCAATTGATTAGTGAATGGTGGTGTATTGTATTAATGCAGGAGTATGGCAGATGATAAATCACTGAAACCAGATCACACTTCAAGTTTTGCAGCCATATTTCTTCAAACCAAGGCCATGCTTAACAGAAAATCCAGCTTTTTAATATCAGTGCATGCATGGTTAAATATGAATGATTACATCTAGCATTTGAATATTGGTGTTAGAACTTGATAACATTATCCTGCCATTAAGATGATGAAATTAAGGATATTTACTTTTGATGCAGTGCGAGTACACCGTTTCATTTCTGATCTGACGTTTTACTCTTGTAATGCAGCTGCTGAATTTAGCCACCTATAAATGAAGAATGAAGTGAAAGAGTGAATAGGTGAGAGAGAAAAGAAAACCTATACATTTCCCTCTAGCGTTAAACTGACAGAAGAGCACTTCCCCTTTACCCCCATCTTTTAATCATCTAATTTCTGCCAGACTCTCAATTACATATGACAGTTGGCTTTCTGTTTGAACAAGGGACACTTTATCTTTGTATGTCATGGTTTGTTAATCACATCTTTCTTCTATTCATGTCCAACTCCCTCATCAAGAGAGAGGTCTACAAAATCAAGAAAGCTATTTTAATATGTAAATGGATTGTTAAACCTTACTTATCTGCCTGCTACTTTTGCCCTTTTTGAGTCCATCACACTGCTAAAGCAGCAGAGCATTCAAATACATTGTGAATTGTGAGTGCAGCAACAGCAAATCCATTGTGCATTTTTTATACATTTCAATAAACAGGAAATTACTGACTAGGAAACCTACATTTTAGATACCAATATTACCAGTTATTTAGACTATTTTTGCTACATCAACGAAAATGTCCAACAGCAGAAATAACTGTTTTACATTCACATGATTAAAATGTGTTTATGGCAGTTTATTTCTAACAGTACTGCCACGGGTGCACTGCTGAGCGGACTGAGGAGCAAGGAACAGAGAGAGACGAGGAGTACATTAATCCAAATGGGCTTAATTAACACAAGGACCACTCACGCTATACAGGTAGACATAGACATACCGGACCCTGGAGCACACACAGGGAACACCATTTATACCCACAGGAGGAGGGGATGACGAGACACACCTGGGAGCAATGAAACATCATGGGAAACACCTGGGACAAATTAAACATGGGAAAGGAAGGCACATGAGGAGCAAAACAACCACAAAACACGGAACAGAGTCTGACAAGTACATCTCTAAAACCTCTGTTCACTTTTTTGAGTCATTTAAATACATCAAATTCATGATATCATTACAAAATCTTACTCCAATTACAAATTCTCAGTGTATAGGTACTGTTGCAATATATTTCTAACAACACAAACACAGTTGTGGTGTTCAATGATTCGGTGTGTTTAAACGAATCGGTTGAGTGATTCAACATCTCGTTCCTAAAACAGCATTTTTGAAAGAATCAATTGAGTCAATGATTCACTGACTCACTCATAATGTTTCATTCTTAAATAAATCAGTGCACTTGAACAAATAGACTCGATGATTATTTGACTTGTCGCCACCTATTCCATTGTGTTTTAACGAATCAGTTGAGTGACTCAATAACTCACTTATAAAACATGAAAAAAAATCACAGTTTTGTTCCTGAATTAATCAGTATTTTTTAATGAATCAGTTGAGTAAGTAATTAAATGACTCACTCATAAGTTGCTTGTTTTGTTCCTGAATAAATCAGATATAAGAATCGATTGAGTGATCGATTCACTAACTCACTTAGAATGTTTCGTTCTTAAATTAATCAACATGTTTGATCGAATCAACTCAAGAACTCACTCATTAAGAAAGTCAATTGTCACCACCTTCTGGCGTGACAATGTAACCTGTTGAAACAGTGAAAAATCCCCAACAACAATATACTGACTGACTTTTTTTTTCTTTTTTTTTGCTAGGTGTTTGATTACCACCTGAAAAGCCCAGCCCAAGTGTCTAGCTCAAGAACCATATATTTAAAATCTGAACCCATTATTGAATGTATATTGTGTACACAAATGCTCACAAAAGAGCATAGGTTAGTAATTGTAATGCAGAACATATGTCTTGTCACAACAGACATTAATTGTAAGTGAGGAAGTCTGTATGGATTTCTGGGAAGCTTTATTGGAGCTGAGCTGGTCCATATCAGCTGAATAGTAGTCTACAGACCTCTGTATCTAATCTCCTCAAAGCTTTTTTAAATGTCCTTGCTCCTCAGTCACCTGCTCATGCTAATCTAATTCTACAAGCTCAATGTCTTCACTGAAGTCTGTGATATGCTGACACAGCACGCTGGTAATGATTTATGAACAGTGTTGGGGAAAGTTACTTTTAAAAGTAATGCATTACAATATTGTGTTACTCCCTAAAAAAAGTAACTAATTACGTTACTTAGTTTCTTTTTATGGAAAGTAATGCGCTACATTACTTTTGCATTACTTTTGCGTTACTTTTTAAATATGAGAAGGGCTTGATTGTTTTTAACATAAGAAGTTCTATTTATAGCAAATGTAAAAGCCCTTTCAACACCAAAAAGTGTAATGAATAAACCTCAGGCTGAAGGAAAAGTAAATTCACGTCTGTACAGTAGAACGCAGGAGAAGGTTCAACAATCTTCAGCAATAAAAAATACAATGAAGCACAATTGTTAGTTTATCTAAAGTCATTTTTGCTTATTAGTATGGTTGAACTGGATCATCAAAGGTCAGCAGCAAAGACATTGGTTAATAAAATGGGATTAGATACATTTGTGTTATTTAACATATTTAATTATTGCAGGTTTGCGTCATATTCTGAGTTTGCATTTCACTGTTTTAATTCATTTTGATGAATACTAAATCTGTTTTTTTGTGAGTGGGATGAATTAATGCACATTCACATTTAGTCTAGAACTACAGTAACATCATGTTCACACAGCGCACACAACTCCTCTGTACTCCCGATTTCTCCCAATATGGGGACAGGAGAGCTGTCAGTCAATAAATGGGAAAACAAAGTAACTGGAGTTACTGGAATTTAAAAGATATTTTCTTGTAAATTAAAAAAGTAATGCGTTACTTTACTAGTTACTTGAAAAAAGTAATCTGATTACTTAACTTCCATTACTTGTAATGTGTTACCCCCAACACTGTTTATGAACGTGCATTAATTGGAACCTTTGCTTACTCTGAATGTGCCAGAAATTCTGCTGAAAAGCACATTTTAATCATCAAAACATGTATAAGTTGTCTGGGACATTTGATTTAATTGTTAAAACTGAATATACTGTATATGTGAACGTATATAAAAATGGTTTGTGACATCAAAAATTGAAATGCTATGGTTTAGAAAAGGGTTTAACTTGACATGAAAACCATTGAGTTTTGTCAGTGCTGCATTCGTTACCTCTGGCATAAAAATCTATATTTAGGGCTGATCTGATATGTATATTGTACTTTGAAACAAATACCTGACCTTTGGGCTTATGAAAGATGTAAGATGTAAGAGAGTCCGAACAGGAGAGACACCAGCATGACACGTTTATGGTCTGTCCTAAACTCATGATGGATTGATGGGTAATGGCTCCGTTCACTTTCTGAATCACCTAAATTCATAAAATTTATGGTATCATTATAAAATCTTATTTTAGTCTATATTTCTTACAGTTGCAATATATGTCTAACTTTTAACTTAACTTTTTTTACTAAACCCCACTTGTGTTTATCACCATGGCTGAAATGTTTAAAAATTCTAAAATTGGTTTCCAAGATTACATCATCATTCTTAATTACACAGAGTCGATCATGTGAGGTGGCAACAGTTAATTGAAAACTAATTACCTTAAGTGGACAAGACTGATTGCTGCCGAAAGTGTAGGTCAGCAGAAGTTCTGAAACCCTCATTGAGTACAGTTGCCTTTGCCTTCTCAACTCACTTTCTAAACCTGTTTCCTGAAATATAAGAGTGATACTGGTTCAACAGAAGCTTTGGTTGTTGGCGGAATGTAGATTCTTTGTGATGATGTTTTTTTTGCATAACAACCGTTATACAACAAAAGAAAAATTTGTCAAGACAAACTTTCATGTTAGCTTGACAAAGCTGAAAATTATGGGGTGGTTGTTAGGGATGTCACTAAGAGTATGTTCACACCACAACGATGGACTAAAAGTAGAAAAGTGTTTCCTTGGCATTTTTGACAAGTTTTAAATACACAGGCGACAACATTGTCAATACAATTCTGGCTCACGACTAATGAAAACGACTAAAAATGCTTCATTATGCATGCCAGGCCAGTAGTTGGCGATGTCACTTTGTAAAGAAACATTATTCGTCTGTGCACATAGCCTAAACATTTAATACGTAATTGCATAACATCACCATTTTCACAATTTTGCATTTTTGTAATTTACACAGAGACGACAGTGGTATAGATTTCAAAAGCTTGCACTTTCAAACCAGTTTTCACCTCCTAAATTCAGACACAGACAGACAGACAGACCAAACAGACACAGATAGATAGATAGATAGATAGATAGATAGATAGATAGATAGATAGATGTGGTCTTAAAATGGACTGCAGCAATGGACAGAGGTTATCTATAGTCCTGCCTGTTTGAATTTATGAGCATTAAGTATGGAACTGTCATACTTGTAATGTCAAATTCCTTAAGATATATGCAGGGAGCTATAACCCCACTCTAAGTGATGGATTTTAATAGCCATTCCAGGATTAGAAAGAAGCTATTTATTTTCAAGGATATGAATAACAGAAATGTTCACCCATAGAGAGGCAGCGAGACATAATTGGTGTCTTGTTTTCACCGCCAAGCTTGTGAGTGACCAAAGCTGAGCTTGAGGACATTAAACACAGCCAAGAAGGGTAATAAATGAGACCATGTTCCAAATGTACAGGTACATTTTTATGCTTTATCGACAATTTGACTCGGAGGCTTCCCTTACACGGGGCGGAATTAATTGCATGGATTATGTCAAGACCAAAGTTAATTGAGGATGTATGAGTGTGACTTATGTTTTTTTGATGCAGAGGAAACAAAACCCTCTATCTGCAAACAAGCCATGAATTGATAATGAGAAGCAACTGCATGGATTTAGAGGGCAAAATTGCAGATCTCTCTAGTACATCATAATAATAAAATAAGAAAGAAATGCATGAGTATCAAAGTGTGTAATTAGACAATTCTTAAAATAACAAAGAGAGAGTCCATCATCATCTCGTCTTCAGCCTGTCCTCCGTTCTGCATCGGCAAGGCAGCTAATGTGGGAGTGTTTGTTCTGTTGTCCATTTAAATTTTCACAGTGTGCACTTGGTGATGAGATGTTTGCTCTGCCTTGAGTCAGTGTGGCAATTATGAGGTTGTTACACAGAAAAACTGAAGGCGGTATGAGAAGAAACTTTACTTTCTTAGACGTGGAGCCACAGTGAAAAGGCCTATAGCAGAAGATTGTTTTCCAGCTCTTCTGTGTCAAATATATGTCAACAAGTGGAAACGAGACTGCGATAGGGTCACTGAATGCCTCACTGTGCACTTTTCTTCACATTGGATGCTTATTTATGATGACTGATCACAGAGCTCTTAATGATCTGTAAAATGCATGCAGGCAGAATATAATGACATAACGTCTAGATCTGTGAAATCTGGAATTGTAATTGGGATTGTGTAAGGAGAGGTTGTGCATCCCAGTGGTCATATTAACACACAGAGGTATAAATTACTTTAACAAGCTTCACAAATAACTACCATTTTAAAATGGGTCAAAGAACAAAGTGTTTGATGTAAAAATAACTGTTCAGGATGAGGAGCTCATTAAAACAGGTGTGCTGATAAATTACAGTTATGCCTTTTTCGAAATCCAGCACATTAAGCAAGGTAATGCACGAGACACTTTCTCCACCTTGGGTTTATTCCCAAAATACCCTTAAAATATTCAAGTGTAGTGGTAATATAAAAGGCTAGTTTCCATTTAGTAATGAGAACTTGACCAACATGAATGCAGAATATTGCTAGATTTAAAGCAAAAAATAAAAATAATAATAATTTACTTACCCTCAGGCCATCCAAGATGTAAATTAGTTTGTTTCTTGATTGTAATAGATTTGGAAATGACATCACTTGCTCACCAATGGATCCTCTGCAGTGAATGGGTGCCGTCAGAATGAGAGTCCAAACAGCTGATAAAAACATCACAATAATCCACAAGTAATCCACACGGCTCCAGTCCATCAACTGATGTCTCGTGAAGCAAAAAGCTGTGAAATTAACAAATCCGTCAAGACGTTTTTAACTTCAATCCATTGTCTCAAATATGTTGGTGGATTCTGATGTGAGACGACAACAGGGGATGGACATTTTCACTCAAGGAAGTGTTATTAAGGAATGTGAATATTTTGGCCAGAAGTGGCGGTTTAAAGTTAAAACATCTTAATGATGGATTTGTTTCTTATATACAGATTTCCACTTCACAAGACATTAATTGATGGACTGAAGTCATTTGGATTACTTGTGGATTATAGTGATGTTTTTATCAGCTGTTTGGACTCTCATTCTGACGGCACCCATTCACTGCAGAGCATCCACTGGTGATCAAGTGAGGTAATGCTACGTTTCTCCAATCTGTTCCAATAAAGAAACAAACGCATGTACATCTAGGATAGCCTGAGTAAATGTTCAGCAAATTTTTATTTTTTGGGTGAACTATTCCTTTAAGATTTTGACAAATCCACTGTTGTGTGGTCTTTTCTCAAAAAGCCCTGAATTAGAACAGCACAATTAATTCTGATTATTATAGCAGCAAATGACACACAATAAATCTCGCCCTCTTAAAAATTGGCTTTTTTATTTTTATTTTTTACATTTTAGCATTACTTTTGTAAAGTAATGATGCTTGTGGGTTATCTTTCATGTCACAGACAAACTACACATCTTCCATCTTCAACAATATCCTGGATGTGTGATAAAAGTGAAAGGCCACTAGGGCTGCCAAGCTCTAAAAATCACAGTGAATGCATCATGAAACGGGTATGTTTGCTCTTGTGTACAGCTGGGGGAAAAAATGAAGCAAAAAAAAGGACTCTCATTACCGGAATGACCATGAGCTGTGTGAGCTTTGTGTTAAAGCCGATCAAATGATTTGGTGAAGAAATCCAAAGGCATTATATGGGTCATCAGCAAAGCAATTAGAGTGTGAAACAGCCCCTGAAAACATACAAGGACTCTTGATCCTGTTCTCGCAGAGCTGCATTCCCAAACCAAGGTCAGGGGCAGATTTAGTGAATTGGGGGCCCCAGGCAAAATATAGGAATGGGGCCCTATACGTTTGCACACATTTACCTACATCAACCTTGAGGTTCCTTTTTTGTTGTGATGCTTGCTGCTGCACAAAGGTGCCCCATAGTTGTGTCTACGTTTTTCATGTACATGTTATAATGGCTTTCTTTCATGTTGTAGACCACGGAATAGCAATTGATTTACAGTTGAGATACAGGTTTTCACAAAGACAAAATAAATCAACTCTGCTATAAGGGTTTCTCTACATATTCGGTTCACAATTTGAGCTGTGCATTAAATGACTCAGACTAAATTCAGAGTAACAAAACTACAGCAGCAACAAGTCTGTTGGCTGAATATATTTAGCAGCTTCTACAGATAAAACTTAAAAATTTAGTTTTTAAAATAATCAAGTCATCTGAAGCCATACAAACTAACTCTGTGTGAGAAACAGATCAAAATTTGTGAAAAAAGGACCTGAAATTAATAAATAACTAACAGAATTCTCATTTTGGGGTAAACTATTCTGTCAGTTTTTACTTTACTAATTTAAAGTGACTAGAAGTACGCAGTACACAGCATGCAGTGCTCATCATTACTGGATACAGCTCTGATCCAAAGACAACTTCTGCACAGATTTTACAATAAGCCTCAGAGAGAGGTGGTCAGATACTCTTAAACCACTCTAGCTGCCAGTCATCTACAGATTACTCTCAAATAAAGCATTTCCAAATACACTGAGCCGCAGTTGCATCTTTGTTCAAGTACTTTGGATCTTTCAACCTGTTTTATACCCAGCCAAAAAAAAATTGTACTGTTAATTGTTCGTTAATCTTGTTCAGTCTGTTTCCATATTCCAGTTTGAGTTGTCTTATGTGAATCTGGCATAGAGTGTTAGACCTTGAATTTAAGAGCATTATCTCCTTAGGTGCATACTAACTGTGAGGAAATATTTAAATGTTTTCAGAAGACAAAATATTGCGAATATAAATCACAGGTTCACTGAGCTCCTCATACCGCTCAAAATAAAGCAAATGAGTGACATAATGAGACCATCAATAATATATCTGGCAGCAGTAAACACACTGACCTATATATATATCACATATTGAAAAGTGATAAGGCAGAGACGGAAATAACAGACCATGAACATCTCATTCCCTGGAGCCCCATGAGATTGAATTTGCATTTCAAAATGCCACTTTATAAAATGTATCACACCTCAGCAGCAAGTCTGCAATAAAACATTGCCAACAAGACCATGCAAGAGAAATATGGATATATAAATGGCTCCAAATGCAAGGTTACGCTAAGCATTGTCTGTGAAGGCTATGCAGAAATCAAGGAACAAATTTTCCCTAATGGGTGCTACATGAGGCCAGAGGTCGAATGGATTGAAATGTTGCCATGGTGGCATCAATTGAAGCAGCTGGCTGGAATAGAAGGTCAGAAACAATTTGTTCTTGCATTTCTGCTTAAACAAAACCACAAAATGCTGGTAAGCATCATCTACACTGGAAGCAAGAAATGAAGAGTTTGAAAACAGGCTGGGAAGTACAGTCCCAGAATGCACAGGGTCAGTCGCATTATCCATATTCAGATTTAATTAGAACAACCTCCCTCGCTGTGGTGCAGAAATGTATTATTGGCCATTGACTGATGTAATCGGCCTATTTGAATGCAGCTTCTCCTGAATTCTACACATTCTACACCATCTCAAATGGACTGATGGGACGTTTTAGAGCCTGAAGGGATAGCTCATAAAATCCAATTAAGGCCATGCCTTAAGGAGGCGGGCCGAGGGAGTGGTGGTCATGCTCCAATCACTTTCAGCTGCTTAATGTGTGTTTTTCTAGAATAAATGTCTGCAGGTGGTGAGACAAGACTTCCCTTGTATTTAGTGGAAATGGCGAGGTTGGTTCAAGCGCACCCATGGTCAAATATGCAACAGTTCATTTATAAGGCAAGCAAAAAATGCTGCCGATCCCAAGAACACAGAGACTTCATCCACATTCATTGTTTGTTATATTCACAAATCTTCACCTGCTGACTGAATTGATCAAATATGACAGCTTTAAACTGACGGGACACCATATTAAATTGCAATTCTAAGAAGATGAAGTTGGAATTGTGAAATATAAACTCATAATTTCAAGAAAAAAAAACTAATTTTTATAGGTTTTGCAATTACCATTTCAGAATTCAGAGAAAAATTTGAACTGTGAGATATAAACGCAAAATTGCGAGATGTAAACTACGAGAATTACAGAATTCTGAGTTCATATCTCGCAATTCTGACTCTTTTTCTCAGAATCCCGAGAAAGTCTTGAGATAAAAAGTCATTTAAAAAATTTTTTTTTTATTTGATCCCGTGTTGGAAACAGGCATCCATAGGTTGTGGTACATGTGCTTTTTTCTTTTTTGTGGTGAAATATTTAATTATTTAAATGCAACAGTTTATATGAAAGCCAAGCAAAAAATGCTGCTGATGGCAACATCACGGAGACTTCATCTACATTTGTTGTTAGGTACATTCGCAAATGTTCACCTGTTGCCTTAGAATCAACATATTCAAATTAGCTGCCTCGCTCCTAGCAACGCTTTTTAGAAGCGTATGGCTACATACTGATTGGCCTCCTGTGCTGCGCTTACATTAGGTGAGTGTTCATTTGAGAGGCCTCGGAGAGGGATGCGATTTGCATGTGCGGGCCTTCCTCAGCCGGACTCCAAAGACAGGTGCTGCACTAGCTGCTTTTCTATTACTACAACAATATAGCACTCCCCCATGGTGTCAGCTTCTGAAGACTATTCATCTGCGCCTTACAACCATGCATTTTGTCAACAACACTTAGCAGTCAGCACCCAAAGGGATTTTATTATTAATCTTGTTTGTTTCATTCTTTTTTTTTCACTCCCTTTCTGGTACCACTGACGCTCAATTCCCAGAGGTCCCTGCGATCAATGAATCAGTGTAATCAATGATTTATCTGCATGCAGTTGGTGACTGTGACCCATGTAGGACATACAACAGAGGGTTGCACTGCTGTCCTTTAGCTCTAATGGGTTCCTTGTTGCCTGTGATCCTTGTAACATTCAAAAATAAATAGGGGAAACCGTGCTGGGTAGATTACTTACAAATTGTAGTTCATTACTGATTCCAAATTACAAGAAAAAAACTGTAGTTATAACGTAATCCATTACATTATGCATTTCATGTAATTTAATCAGACTACTGTTTGATTACTTTTAGATTACTTTTGACCTATCTCGTTTATCATATTGATTTAAGTAGGAAAATCTTCATATACCATATTGCTATAAAAATACCAGATTGGTATAAACACATACAAAAAGAAAGAAAATATATTTCATTCATTGTTGTTAAGAACATAACATTAGATTTTCAACAATCAAAATAAAACACTTTACAATCTGAAATATTATACCTGTTTACTTGCATGTCACATGATGTGAATAATATGTAAACAATAAAAATGTAACTGTAGTCTGATTATAAGTATTTTAAATTGTAATATAATCTAATTACAAGTATTGAATTTTTGGAATCTTATTATGCAATCCAGATTATATGTAATCAGGTACTACCCAGCACTGGTTATGAAATATGACTGAATTGATCAAATATGAATTTTATTATGAATGAATGAAATAAATGTGATGGCTTTAAACAGACATAAAACCGCATAAAAGGTGAAAAACTATTTAGTAATATTCATATTAAAGCTATGATATTACTTTGAGCTGTGCTCTTATTTCAAATGGAAGTTCATTAAGGAGTTCATTAATATAATTTCAAGTGGTAAAATTACTATGACCTACTATAATACTATGACCTACAGTCTGATTCTGCATATAATTATTTCATATTTCAAAAGAAGGCAGTTTTTTGTAGTCTGAATTTTAATGGGAAATGTGAAAAAATGGATGCTATTTTTTTTCTACTCATATTTAACCCTATAAATCATACTGTATCATATTAGACATAACAATAAGAATTCAATTCTGTTGTACACAATCTTCTAAATGCCTTCTGATTAATAGTTTATAACAACTATAATCTTACTAAGATATATTATTGGGAGATATAAAATTATATTCATGATCACGCAAGTAGTCTGTCATACTATAATATAGCATATTATAAGATCTCATTGATTTACATTACAAGCTATCAGGATCTCATCTTTTTGGCCATAGAAATATCAGCAACTGCACCAAATTGCATGTTTCTGCTCAGTTTTGGGCCTCTGAATAAGAACAAGTATGTTTTTTTCCCCCTTGTTGGGTGTGAAGAAAAATTTCCTAATTCTCCTATAATAACATACTATCGGTCATAAAAGCCTGATGTTTCAAATATAATACTTGGCTCAATAAACTATTCCATTTGCAAAAAATGTATTTTAAAGACTTTAATATCAAACCTGGCACACTGATGCTTACAGTGCTTGGTATTTCTATAACTGACTAATGATAACACATTGTGGACATTCTAAAGTGAACAGTTATTTTCTGGAATCAAAAACTGTCTAATGTGAAACATTCTGAGACAACATGTTGGATGGCTGAATATGTGTATTCATTTTTCCAGCATTCATCGCAACAAGAAAAGTAAGCTATACCTCAGCACATAATGCAGTCAGCGTTACCCACCCGTTGCTGTTGCCATTTGAATACACTGACTTAATTTAAATATATTTGAATAATACATTCCATGTACGCATTTGATTTGCTGCTTTTACAGCGGTGGAAAAGAACAGAATCCACAAGCTCATGGATAAAATTGGTTTTCAGGTTCATTGTCGACTGCCGGTCACACCATTGTAAAATTAATAATGTGAATAACATAGTTTGCTTATTGTTTATTATTCCTAACTGGCAAGACTAACAATACACTAAGAAGGAAATGATCAAATGTGAGACAACAGGTTGATTAAACTTAATTTTACAGCTAACACAGAATGAAGATGTGATTCTAAAAGCATTTTTATGTATTAGAAAGGTTCGACGAAGCCTGAGCTAAAATGTGTGAAGAATCAGACTTTGCATTAGATTATTCAAATTGTTCCATATCAACATTCCCAGGTCTTCATTAAAAAAAAAAAAAACTGAGGAAAAACAAAAATGAAAGTCACCTTCATGTAATTCCAAACCAGTATGACTTTCTTCATATAGAACACAAAATCAGATGTTTAGCAGGATGTTAATGCTGTTTTTTCCAATGCACATCAACTTGTCACTGGGGTTCCTCGGGGATCAGTTCTTGGACCCCTCCTCTTCTCCATATACACGACATCACTGGGTCCCATCATACAGGCACATGGCTTCTCCTACCATTGCTATGCTGATTACACACAGCTATATCTCTCGTTTCAACCAGATGATCCAATGGTAGCTGTACGGATCTCAGGCTGCCTGGACGACATCTCAGCTTGGATGAAAGAACATCACCTACAGCTCAAGACTGAGCTTCTTGTCTTCCCTGCCACACCAACTCTACAGCATGATTTCACCATACAGCTAGGTTCTTCTACAATTACCCCAACAACTTCGGTCAGAAATCTTGGTGTAAACTTTGATGAGCAGCTGACCTTCAAAGACCACATTGCAAAAAAAAGCTCGATCTTGCAGGTTTGCATTGCAAAACATCAGAAAAATCAGGCCCTTTCTAACAGAGCATGCAACACAACGTCTTGTCCAGGCCCTTGTCACTTCTAGGATGGACTATTTCAATGCTCTTCTGGCTGGACTTCCATAAAGCACAATCAAACCTCTACAAATGAATCAGAATGCAGCGGCATGACTGGTCTTCAACAAGCCCATGTTACACCTCTCTTCATCTCCATGCACTGGCTACCGGTTGCGGCCCGAAACAAGTTCAAGACATTGATGCTTGCATAAAGAACAGCCACAGACTCAGCACCCACCTACTTCCACTCACTAATACGAATCTACATCCACTCCAGAAGTCTGAGATCCGCTAGTGAACGACGCCTCGTGGTACATCACAGAGAGGCTCAAAATCACTCAAAATCCAGAACATTCTCGTTCACCATTCCTAGCTGATGGAACAATCTTCCCACCCCTATCCGGAATGCTGAATCACTGACAATTTTCAAGCGACAGCTGAAAAATCATCTCTTTCGAAGCTACTTGACTTCATCATCATAAAAAAAAAAACTTTGTCTTTCTCTTTTTTTATTCCTTCCCTTTCTAGCTTGTACATATTTGAACAATGCTTGAAACTTGGTAAGACGAGCACTTCCTGTGTCTGTTTGCCTCTTTAAGAAGAATCGCTTATGTATCCCCCAATTGTAAGTCGCATTGGATAAAAGCATCTGCAAAATGACAAAATGTAAATGTAAATGACAAAATATCAAAACAGTGAATAATGGCTTAAATTGGCATTTCTTCACACAAAGATATAATAGGGGTTTTTAAATAAATAATAAATAGGATTTTGTTGAACTTGCCTATAAATGATGTTCATGGGATATTATGGTTCTGTTGTTGATTTTTGGAGTTTGACAGAACATGAGAACCATCCACTGTCACTGTTTGGGAAAGAGAACTAACTGCCTAATCTCATGTCTGTCAGAAACTATATGGGTTTGAAATAATATGGAGGATGTGTAAAAGGCTGGTAGGCTTTTTCTGTTGGGTGTGAAACTATCCTTGTAAGTTAAGATGCCAACATGAAGGACACACTTAATATGTTGAAAATCCTAACAAAAATAAATCAGCGTATTTCCATTACAGGAATGTGCATATCATAAAACAAACGATATAATTGCCAAAATTCACAGAGAGCGGTCCAAGCTATTGCAAATGTTCCATACAACATCTAAGGTTTTGCAGGCACAAGGTGTCTTGAGTCAGTACTTATGGTAAGGGCTTCTAGTATCATGGGGGTGACGCAGTGTTGTGGTTGATCAGAACATGATCTGCATGGACAAAAAAAGATCACAATTATAACAATTATAACCAGTGTCGGGGCCAGAGAGAGCTCTTGTGCCGTGTAATTATGTTCTTGACAGAATGCTGTCTTCTCAGCTAATGATTTAATTGAAAAGTAGAAAGAAATAATGAAAACGTTGTAGTGTGCATACAGTCTTCCAATGAAACAAAGCAATAACTGGGACGTGGAATGTCATTATCGTAATGGTCCCACAACCATCAAGAGGCTTTTTATTAAAATCAAATTGCAAAAAGCAAATAAATCAATGCATATAAGACCATTTTCAACGACCATGGAGTCATTCTTCCTGTTCTAGGTTTTATATAGGACAGTATGATAGAAATCTTAATTCTGAATATACTACCAATTTAGAATGGATAACCACATGATACAGATTAATTATTCAAATGATGGTAATGATAATCAATCTGTTATTATTGCAGAATATGTACAGGACAGAGTGAATGGTTCAATGGTTTCCTATCACTTTACTTTTATCATGTTTTTGTAATCAGTCACACTAAATTAACATGTTAAACCCCAAATCTTCATAAAAACATCTCAGTGTATTTTTATCAAGTCCGACGACCAACAAATCACGATTTTGTGTCATGCCAGGTTGGGGAACATTCCCGGCTGACCCTATACCTCTTACTGGGCTGCTAAATAAAAATCAGAGGCTTGTTATCAATCTGCACTTAATTAGTCTCCTTCACACAAAATCTGGGATGACAGATTGTGATGGGTAATTATGCATGCTGATGAACAAATATCACGCATGCCAAGATATGAGGAGACAGACGAGCAGGTCTATGTATGAGACACGACACGACACAAGGATCTCACAATGGCCTGTTCTCACAGTTTGCTTCACGAACACTCTGAACATTATTCCAAAGGGAAAAAAAGTCTTCATAAGCTTTCATCAATATATAATAACTTGCTTCACCTCTGAAAATAGCTTCCATTTGGATGATATCACCCAGGCCACATAATATAATGAATAATGTTACAACAAACAAGCAAATAACAGCAGACTTGACATCATTGGGATACATCACAATGCTCAAGGGTCTTGGCCTTGAGCATTGTAAACTTGGCCTTTAACCTCCACATCCAGGACAAAAAGGCTTTTGCACTGGAACAAAACCGCTCCTCGAAGACGTGTTTCAAAAATTCACTTTAGGCAAAGTTTATTAAATGTTAACTCACACGAACCTGGCAGCAACACATCTTTATCTTTTCTAAATGAAAATGTTATTCGAAATAATAACCTTGACCAGATGAACAACACAAGGATAGACATGAGACTGCTTATATTCTTTCAAATTAATTCTGCTTTTCATTCTTCCAAATAAATAATATAAAATTGCATACATTATTCTTGAACTGACCAAAGTATTCAAAGGGAGAAGGTTACATTAAAAACATACATCTTAATATTAGATATTACATTCTGATGTTAAATCCACTATTGTTTTATATAAATAATTGTTCTAGTCTATACAGTATTTAATGCAATTATATCAGAAGTAACTGTAATTAAATTACTGAAAAATTAAGAGTAATCCCTTACTCTTACTCAAGGGAAAAGTAATTAAATTACAGTAATTAATTAGTAATGCAGTACACCCAACACTTACCGACGTATGTGAGTGTGAGTGTGTGTGTGTGTGTTGTGTGTGTGTGTGTGTGTGTGTGTGGTGTGTGTCCATGTGTTTCTCTCCTGGTGGGACTTTAACCTGAATACACAACAGACGTCCGGGACTTTTGTCCCCCGAGGTCCCCATGGGGAAGCAAGCTTATAAATAATACAGAATGAGTTTTTTTTTGAAAATCTAAAAATGTAGAAAGTTTCCTGTGTGGGGTAGGTTTAGGTGTAGAGTTGGTTTACGGTTTGTACAGTATAAAAACCATTACGCCTATGGAGAGTCCCGACAAGGATCGTAAACCAGACATTTGTGTGTGTGTGTGTGTGTGTGTGTGGTGATGTGTGTGGGTGAGGGTGTGGTTAGGGTGTAGGGTAGTTGTAGTGTGAGAGAGAGAGAATGTATGCGCATGCAATCTAATATCTCAATGCTAATTCAGAAATGTGATATTTAAATGCTACAAGTACTGTTCTTTAATTGAAGCTTGTTAAAATGACATAAAAGAGAAACACATGGATTAGGAAGTGAAAAGTTCATTTACTGAAACCTGGCATCCTTTTGTGAAAGCTGTTGATTTTCTTTGATGATATATCACCTAAACAACAGGATTGTTCTGAATCTATCTGCAACACGAAGCTCTTTTTGCAGAGCTAAATATTGGCTTTGCATTGAATTATATTGTTGTTCTCAGAACTCATTTGTCAATTAATGAAGAACACATAATAGCTATCAGCACGTTTTCTCTGCGTAAATGTTTTGCTTCAGCCCAGTTTTGGAGCAATTGCACGAACAATCAACTGTGGCCTTCAAATGGCATTTAGAGCTGGCTTTTATTTACCTCATGCATGAACAGTAATTACACCTCACCACTTCTTCAAACAACAGCGTGGGCTAAGATTCAATACCAATCCAAGTAAATATTATTAGATAAATAATAATTCTACCTCGGAATGAAACAGAAAACTGAATAAAGAAATGTATTCATTAGTGAGTTTTAACATTTTAGTCAAACTAGCACACAGAACAAACGTCTGTTTGTGCTTCTTTCGCCATTCATTTGGTCATATTATATTTTCTCTCCTAAAAAAACACACATTAATCATGGATGGTGTAAACATGACAGAGGTGCACAGCATAGATGTATGTAGGAGGACTTCACACAGCTTGTGTTTCAGCTGAGTGCTCAAAGTTGCCAACATGTTATTCATGAGATCTACAGCTCACAGTGCGATGAACTGCATTCACGGCAGCCTTGCGGCAGATAACTCTCATTGATAATGTAATCCTTTAGAGGTCAGAAACATGCATCATGGCTAAGAGAGCTGGTGTATCCATCACGCCTGCTCCTCAGATAAATTATCTAAGAGAGAGGCGCGCTCTAATGACTGCTTTTAATGGGAGTTCCTGGTACGGAATAGAACATGGGTTGACTTTTACATTTCAGGTACATTTACAAAAACACAACTTTAAAGGAATGTTTCGGGTTAAATGTGATTTTATTCGTAATCGTAGGTACCGTTTTGTATGTTAGCATAGACACCGAAACATTAAAGTATGAGCATATTGACTTTAGCGAAAATGTTTACGAATCCTTTTAGGTTCATAGAATGTTTAATTATTGAATTTCATATTTGTTGATTTTACTGTATTTAATTTGAACGTTTGGATGAAGTGACCCGTTTATAAACTTGTTTCACTCCTAAATAAATACGTGTTTTTGAACAAATTGGTTGAATGAATAATTCTATGACTCGCTCATAAAGATGCTCACTTGTTTTGCTCCTGAATGAATCAGCATTTTTGAGTGAATCATTTGAATGAATGATTCAGTGATTCTAGTTTGCTGCACACTTGTTCTTTAGTTTGTAAATATAAACATATATGAGCTTATAATGGAAGTTTCAAATACATTTACTCATAGAGTTCCGATGTCAAGCACTTTTTTGTATGTTTGCTGTTTTATGAAGTGAAAATGGGATATGAGTGCTGTTTTATGTTGAATTTAAAGAATTTCCACTTTAATGATTGTTAGCTTCAAACTCAACCTGCTAGAGGGTATGGAACATTCGACAGTATGTCATCCATCCATTTTTGAGGAAAGATAAATACTAAACACACCCTGTACTCCAAACTCCAAAGAAGTTTTTGCATCTCACAAATGTTTTGTTTGCCTCTTCACCTTAATATTCCATCACCGACTTACTGGGAAAACACAAACGGAACTCATTAACTGAGAAGCCAAAGGTCCTCGAGCAGTCGACACTCTCTTACTGTTCTGTTTTGTACAGTAATCTAAAAGTGTACAGTAATCCAGGGGAGCGGGAAAAGGTCAGCATGTGAACGCGAGCCGTCGCAAAGCCTGAGGCGCCAGACAGAGGGATTAGTCATTGCTATATGAGAGCGAAAGCGAGTGAGGGAGACAGATTCGGCAGCTTGTTTAAGATGAGTGGGGAAGTTTGGGGACAGGGGAGATAGCACTGAGAGGGAGACAGAGAATGGAAGAGAATTAGAGTGATGGACTTGCCAGCCTGCTTAATTAAGGTGGACGAGTGCAGAGATATGATACAAGCCTCCAGCAAACTGAAATCCTATTTCACACAACTTACAAAACAATTCACTCACTTTTTCTTTCACTTACTGGTACTTTAAAAGAGTGTTTATTTATTTATTTATTTTTAATTTTTAATTTTTTGCTTTATTGCATTATTGACAGACACTTTTCCATCTGTAACAAAAAACACAGTTGAGTTTGGTACATTTAATTTACTGTCTTAATAAATGTTCCAGCACACATTGCCCACATTTAATCAGCGCACATTATTCCGAAGAAAAAATATTTGTTTTCATAATTTTTTAACATAATCTAGTAGTAGTTTTATATAATCCAACTCTGAAACTAGAGGCTGAAGAGACGGGGTAGAGTTTTGGGGGCCCTAAGCAAGTGTTCCTGGGCACCATCCTCCCTCCCCCCCCGGTAGAAATTGTAAGCGTGTGTTGCATGGTGCCTAAACACGCTGCTGCTTTCGAGTTGTATTCTAAAGTTCTAAAATCTATGAATAAACACTAAAACTATTAAAATTATTTTGTTAATTGAAGTAAAACTGAAATAAAAAATATAGTAAATATAGATGAAAATTGATAAACTGACAGTTGCCTTTGCCCAACTAACTGAATTAAAATAATTTTATGCCAAAATAAATTACTATAAAACTGAAATAAATATAAATGAAAGCTAAATATAAATGTTTAAAAAAAATACAAAAGCACATAAAATTACTAACACTAAAACTGAAATAAAAATAAAATAAAAAGCCATTCAAAATATTTTAAAAGGCTTAAAAATTATAATATATATAAATAATACTAAAATTAACACTTTCTGAAAAACTTATCTACTGAAAAATACTTTTAGTTTAGTGCTCCCAAACACTGGAAAAGACAAAGTGAAAAATGGTTATAATTCTCTAGTTTATTCCCAATTGCATTGGCAAATCGGGGTCAATCATATTGTTAAAACACTGTATAACAATATCCTTGAGCAAATTCCACCGTTTATGTTCCCTCTGAGAGAACAGCGAGAGCTGTGTTTGTTACTGCAGCATATTTCATGTGAGTGAGCAAGAGTTTCAGTGTGTTCCTGGCCTACCAAAAGGTCAGTTTAATTCTCCTTGAGAAATCTGTGATTAATGTCCTCTTCCCTGTATTGGTTTTTCAGCGACCTTTCTGTCCTATTTTGGGAACTTACAAAATGAATCCTATATTTGCGGCCTATTAATAAAGAACAGTATCTTGCAACATGCATGTGCTTTGGTAAAGTTACTCATGCTCATAACTGTCGTTTTATCCAATGGAAAATATATTTGCATTTTCTGTGCATCAACATGTTTGCACTGATATTTCAATGGGAATGTAAATTAAGATGAATGATGATAGTTAGAGGTTTGTGGGATGAAAAAATGACGTCAATAATCTGGTTAGTGTTCTCATGACACTCAATACTGTACAGTCTCAAAAAATATTTTTGCCACTGTTTCTGTGTTTCCAAGAACCGTTGCGTGAGCAATTCAAATAGTCTCGTCGTGCCTACTGTGGATTTCATGTACCATGTTCAATAATACATCAAATTCCTCTGAAATAGAGAAACATTCATGTAGTTCTAGTTTTCCATTCCGAAAGAAGATAGTTATTTTGGAATGCAACTATGAGCTGAAATCTCAGTTCTAACTGTTCCCTTTGTATTTATTGTGCTTTTCATTTTTTGCATATAACTTTATAATTCTGAATTGTATAAATACCATTATTTCTTATACCAAAATATTCTTCTATACAAGGTTTTTATGACATCTGTCAAGCACACTGCTTCTGAATCCACAGATATAGATATGTCTATTTATATAATGTATAAATATGCATAAAGAAACTGCTGCAGCAGTGAATCATTACAAAAGTATAAAATAGAGAAAATGTTCCCCATAAAAAACAACTTTTTTTGCTTTAAAATTATATTACAGAACTGTAAAAAAACACACACACACACACACACAAAAAACTAAATAAATAAATAAATGCACACAAAAGATAAAATTTGGACTGGAGGTGCACTATACTATAACTCTCTAATAAACTTTTCAAAGCAAGTATTTGCGCACAACCCACCAAATTTTGTGCCAAGATCAGTCTCTGTGTTCCATTATCACCCACAGCTATGTTAACATCACATATAGTTAAAATGTGAAGAGATTTTAATGCATCTAATGAACAGAAACAAACATAATGTCTATACTAAATGACTGTAAACTGAAGTGGAAGCTGTTTATTGATTTTCTGTGCTTGGCAGACCACGCTAACACCAAGGCAATCCAGAGCACTTTACTCCAACGGGTGAAGCACTGCGTTTGCACAGGGGTGGTTGATTGCGATTTCACTTTTTTTAGTGTGTAATGTTGCTGTTTGAGCCTAAACAATATCTGCAAAATTACGAAGCTGAAAGATCAATGCAAACTGAGATATATTCTTTTAAAATTCTGTCAGTTTAATGCCTACAAAAACAGCTGGTAGGGACTACAACAAATTACTTCACGGGTCCGTGACATCACAAACCCAGATAAACCCCGCACTCGGGAAAAGGCAGCAAAGGGGGCGAGGCCATGCTGCGCTGAGAGGAAGAGAAAACTAGAGGGGCACGTAAAAATCTATTCATATATGAAAAGCAATTCTGTCTTCTAACGATTCTAACAGATTCACAAGTTTCAAAATCAATGTTAAAAAGCAGCGGTTCTTAATACTGTTCCACACGTCCCCCTGCTCTGCACACACTCTGCATCACTCTCTCTCTCTCTGTCTCTCTCATTCAGCTCAGCTCCAACAATGAACTCTTCCAATTATACACTTATTTTCACATAGCTATGAGAAGCGTTAAACATGGACGCACGTGCAGTTGCCATCCTGTGTTAAATCTTTGCATCAGGATAAAACCGTAGTTAAAAGCTAACTAAGCAGTAGCATTTACAAATAAAAGATATCAAAAAGTATGGAAAAACAAACAAACAGAATAGAGCCTACATTAAAACGCGGGCTGCACAGGTTCTGCACGATCCTGCTTCAATATCACCTCGGATTTCAATTGGGTTCAAACTGATAAGCGATATTAACGATGCCGTTGTTTACAATACAACCGGAGCACATGCCGCATTGCCGCTGAGGTGAGGGGCGGGACGTTTAGAGCGTGCTAGAGGCGGTTTAGCCAATCACAAGTTAACACACTGGACTAGCTAACCAATCAGAGCCCATCGCCTATTTCTGAGGGAGGGGCTTCATAAAAGCAGAAAATGATCAGCCCGTTTCTCAGAGAAGGGACAGAGCGGTGTGGAATAAAGGTAAATTATGTGAAAAATAATGTGTTTTTTTATCAACGAAACATTAACACATGTTAGACTGCACCCCATAAACACAATCAAGCCTAGAAAAAAAACAGTGAACCACCCCTTTAATAGATTCCAGGTAAAACTCTTCTAAAACTGTAGTTTTAAACTTGTACATTAGCAAATGTTATTAATTAATCTCCTTTCGTTTCTCCGAAAACACCCGAGAAACCACACAGCAACATGCTGAAAAGCCTCTCAAAACACCTTAGTAACTGCATAGTAATGCCCTGTAAAATAAAATACCATAGTCCTATTTGCCATTTTGGATAAATTCATATTCATTATAGCAATCCATCAGTCTTTAACATCCCTTAGGCTGTGTAAAAGACATCCATAGAAATATCAGAACACTTTTCCATAAGCCCTCCACAGCTCATGCTTTTGGACATGAGGTAATGGTATTGTCATAACAAAGAAATATCACACACTCACTCAGTGAGCAACAATGTCCATGACATGTGTCACAATTCATGGCACGGCCACTAACATTGCATGTCAAGGCAGATTGCTTAGAGAGCTTTCTAATGTATTTTGGCCGCTGAGTTTCACTCCACTCGACTGAACCTTTGACATTTGCAGAAAAGTAGAGCTGCAGCTCCCTTACAAGTAGGTGCACCAACACATGCTCATATATTTATTTAAAGAAGACCAAGAATAAGGATATTACAAATTAATTGAATTTCACAATGCATTTTCTGCTGTAATATTAGAGCTTTTATCTTGTGCTTTTAATCTGAATTTAGAACAAAGCTAAATCAATATGAGCAAATCACATGCCATATAAAACAATGGATCCTGATTATCTTTTCCTCGTTAACACGTCCAGACATAACTAGGTCGTTTATGACAAAGAGGAATCAGAAGATATGTGATGTAGAAGAATGTCTCATTAATACTAGTTAGCAGCACTACTTAAGTCATAAGATCTGACCTTCTTTCATCAGTTTCCAAATTAACTTCTACACTTAGAAACATATTACAGTAAAGGTGCGGTCACATTTATTTTTCCGAATTTCTGCAGACAAAATGCAATCGTATCAATATAAACCCCGCACAATTGGTAATTTCGTGTGAGGGACAACTTTCCCCAAACACTTGCAAAATAATAAGCCTAATTAGGGATAGTAAAGATTCATTTCCAAAAGCATAAACATAAAAAAACAAAACATTTGAAAAGTTGTAATTACTGTGTACTCACATTTAGTGAAAATGGAACTGTTAAATACAGTTAAATACAGAAAATATTAGAAATATTTGTAAATACAGTTTTATTTATCATTTATTCTCATAATTATTGTATTTCTGTAATGTGTTTTGTAAAGTCATAATTTGTTTATATGTTTTGCAAAATTCAAAGTGCACATATTTATTGGAGTCTGTAAGCTTTAAGATTGTAAGGCACATTTTAATGCTTCCCTTTGTTTTTTATTAAAGCACAGGTTCTGAGCAGGAATTCATCAATGACATGACTATATAATTATAGTTGTGTGTGACCAAAGTGAGCACCATCAGTCTGCAAAGATGTAGTCCTGGTAATAAAAAAGAAATCTTGGTGATCTGTGGTTGTAACACGTTGTGTGGGGTTGTTTACTGCGTTAGACTATCAGGGACTTGTCACAGCACTTAAAGGCCAAATTATTTGGTTTTCATTTTTGCTTATGTTTTTTTATTGTTCAAGCAGTTATTTTCACATTAATTTACACTTATATAGTTTTCAGACAGTGCAGTGTTAATATGTGAATGTTTTAATAAACAAAAATGTTTAAATTATGGTTTATTTGTGCTCTCTCTTATGCCTGGATAATTAGTTAACAAAAAGCTTTTGTCGTGTTAACTTGAGTTGATGTATATTTAACTCATAATTTTAAGACAACCATGTAAACTTTTTTGGTAATTGTTATAACAAACTATTTGTAGTTGAGTGAATTTAAAGGTCACATATTTTACACCTTTCTGGAGTTTTATTTTAGGTTTTGATGACCTTAAGAATATATATATCTGCGGTATAAGTACCAAAAACCATCTAAACATATTTTTACAGCTCCTTTCTCAGGAGCTCTGCTGAGAACAGGGCGATTTTGGCCCGTCTAATTAATATTCACGAGCCTCTCTTCTGATTGGCCTGTTGTTTTCTGAGTGACACACGGCCAGGCCAACCACAGGTAACTAGGGTCAGCGATGTCACAGCGCTAGCTGGAGGCAGCAAAACAAAGGGGAAACTGAAGGTGGCCCATTCAAACCAGCGCAGATTCAGCTACACAAGGAGCTTAAAATATAATCTTGTTGTGATGTTGGGTGCCAGAATCGACGTAATAAAGCCTCAAATTAGAAATTTGATAGCGTATCTGCTGCCACTGCCAGACAAAAAAACCGCCGACAGCTGTGGTAACGCGATAAAACGAGCAACTGGACAGAACAGAATTTTTTTTTTTTTTTTTCAGTCCAAACATTCTCAGTTTGCAGGAAACTTCTTATTTCAGAAAGTGCGAATAAAGTATTGTTTTGCTGAGGTATGGTAGTAGTTACAGATTTCTTGGCATATGATTTTGCATCTCACGACTATGTGTGGTATGAAATAAGTCTGTGGCATGTGTGTAAACAAACAAAACTGATTGATTTCTATATATCATTGTGTACATTGAATTAAACATTGTTTTTGTGAGTAATTGTGACGGGAACAACTCCATGTAGCTGTTTAAAAATAGATGCATGTGAAATTGAATGTATATAAATCTGCATCATGAACTAGATAGACACGCGTGCTGAAAGGTGTGTGACTTTACTATAACACAAGTTAGGATGTGGTGTGATCACAACCTCAATCCAGTCAACAATCCTTTGAGACCGGAGTGTAAACGTCTACAGGTCGGGGACCGATAATCGAGGTTTCGTGGTTGAAGTTAACCTTTTTGACATGTTTCCGTGTTGTTGTTGCTCCGCAATAGTATGGACGTGTTGTTATCTGGGGGTTTGGCAAAAGGAGACGGGGACTGTGGGCGGTGCTCGAGGTGGCGACTGAAGGTGGTGACTGTGTAGTTCAGACGTCAACTTTTTACGGAAGTCACAACGGTTCGTGGAAAAATAGCTAGAACTTTAAGCAGGCTATGTGAATTTTACTGTGGACTGACTGTTCTGAAACTTATATGGTAGTTAAATAGCACCTAGACCTCAGTTATCATGAAAAAAGCCAGGAAATTGCAGTTTTGACAATATGGGATTTTGAGTTAACTTTGAATTGTATTACTCTTGTTTACAACAAAACAACATTAAGTTAAAAAGTAGTTTTATATTTTAGATTTTATATAACAGTTCAATAAAAAATAGGTTCATATTAAGTAACTTACATTATTTACAAAATATCTGCTCCGCCATCAAAAACGGCCCCAGAGTCAAAGCGGAATAAACTGTCTCAAAGCAAAGTTTAGTTCCTGAATGAGCTTTTTTTTGAACGAATCGGTTGAGTGAATGTCATTCAAATACAGTAGATGACTTTCGTTCCTGAATGAATCCATGTTTGGGAGCAAATTGGTTGAATTAATTGTTTAATGATTCACTCAAAAAGCCACCAAGTAACCATGTAACATCCAGAATGGTATGGTTGAAATAACTTAAATATCCAACCTAACTTAAGTTAAATATAACATATTAAGACTAATATGTTATTTTCTACTTACAGGTCATCAGGAACAGATGTTTGAAATAAGTTTCTCATCATTTCATTTCATTTCACACCTCAATCAGAAAAACAAGACAGTCATTAATTGTTCAAAGTGACTTGTTTCCCTGTTGAGCCACTCTCTTTTTGACTTTCTGTCGGTGAATAATTTGCAGTTTATTAGCAGCTTGTTTACATGTGTATGACACATGAAAAAAAAAACTCTTTCTACACCAGGGACGGACAATCTAAAATAGTTTTACAGCACAATTATTTTCTGTATAATTGGTTTACTTGGAAAAAAAAGAAGCTGTTACATGTATACTTGGAAAAGTTGTCAAGTTGTTGCCACACAAAGAAATCTTGAGGTTCCTGTCACATTTCCGTGACAGTGGAATGATGGTTAGAAAGTCTATGGTTTATAAGTTAATTGCTGAGGCCATTATCTAGAACAAAAACAAAATTTTATAGTCAAATATATTTTTTTACAGTTTGCATGCAGCCAACTGAACCTCAAGAGACATGTTTGAGTAGATACAAAGATAAAACAGATGCTTATGTGCAAACTAATAGCAAAAATACAGGATTCATATGGCAAGCCGTTTTGACTTTTATTCATTCTCAGGATATGAATTCTTGATATCAACAATTGATTTTGAATGGCACCCTATTGTGACATTTAACTAGTGAAAATACAATTACAGATATCAAGAATTATAGTTTTTACTAACTGAAATATAATTCCTGATATCAAGAATTAGCATTTTAACTAGTGAAAATTGAATTGTTGATATCAAGAATTAACATTGTTACTAGTGGAAATTGAGTTGTTGATATCAAGAATTAACATTGTTATTAGTGGAAATGTAATTGCTGATATCAAGAATGAACATTTTAACTAGTAAAAATGTAATTGTTGATATCAAGAATTCATATCCTGAGAATGAATAAAAGTTAAAATGGCTTGCCATAGTATTCATCACCATTAGAGTGAATGAGACATTTAAAGTTCATTGGTTATCTTTGCCTTCTGTGGTACTGAAAGTTATATAATTAATGTATTAAACCAATAATAACCCCAATTTAGAAACATATTTGGCCTTCTTAGACTTTTCAGTTTTATCAGAGTAATAAAATCAACCTTACGCTGACCAGAGTAAATGTAATTAAAGCCTCTGTTCTTTCTGGAGGTTAGCCTTTACATTCCTATATGAATATATAGTGATAATAATGAACTACAGTATAAGATTTTTGCATAGCAGACAGTTTCTCTTATAACTACTCATATGAAAAATTGCTTAATTAAATGCTAAAGGCATGCATTTGTTTAAAAAAGTTATTTTTAAAGGAATAGTTGACCCAAAAAGGAAATTATTTAAGTAATATTCGAGATAATAAAAAAATCAACATGCAAAAATTCATTACAAAATAAAAAACTCAACATTATGTAAACACGTCCACACCAAAACAAGCTGATAATTCACTCAGTGCTCAATTTCATTTACTGTATGCATATATGCTGAAGTAAATTAACATTGGCAACAGCAGTAATTATAAGTGCATAGTTTATTATGCAGTATGCACTCAATAAAAATCTTTATATGAACTCTGCAAATGTATTAAGACAGAAGATGATGTAAATGTCTGTTTGCATCCATAGGGCTATATAATGCATTTCTGTTAGATCTGAAATGACAGCTCAGCGGACACCTATCACCGAGGGAATTACAGAAAACTGGGGTAATAATTTTTAGTATTCAACAGATTGCCTGCATTCACTATGAAGTGGCACCCTTTGTTGTTTCAAATATGTTGTTAGCTTATTGATTGTATGAGTGTGTCTATTCACTTACGTTCCAAGCTGCCATCAAATTACATATTTGACCTTCAGTGACAACGGCCTTAATTTACATTGCTTAGTAATAGACTTATTAAAAACCTTCCAAAATCCAATTTTGGGAGCAGTTTGCAGTTGCTGCATCATTAGTATTGAAATGCATGTAAAGACCCACCATCTGCTCAAAGTAGTTAAACCTTTGTCACACAAACGCAAGACACGCTTCTCTCTCCAAATGATCATGGATAGGAACTCAACAGATAATATTTAATTTTTTCGCACATTGCACAATGAATACTAATTCTCTGTTGATGCCAGAGTCACAAGGTAAAATACTGAAAGTTTAATCTCTGACTTACAAAAACGCATGCATTTGACATTCACCATTCAATAATGATGAATGATTCACAATGCACTTAAAACAGTGGGTCTAAGGTGTTGCAAGACTTTGAGGAAGATGTTATTTCTAACACATGCAATTGCACTGTCATTCAAAATGCACTAGTCCACTTTCTGTGTCTACAATATTTAGACATTCTGCATGAGTGAAGAGAGACATATTCACCATGACACAGAGTAGTTCAGATAAAACCAAGTTAATTAACTATTAGCACAGGCCATGATATCATGGCATAATGTCAAGGTTTTTTTAAGTACATTGGAGTACACTGGTTTATGAACATAGTAAACATTCAGTATTTTGGGATAACGTATACTTTTAGGCAGTTCTAATATAATATATATAATATATCCTCCTGAGACCCAGCTATGGAGTTTTTGCCTCTGTAGTGGACATTATATTTTAGTGAATTTCTCTGAGACCTCACATGTCACAGTTGTAAGTCTGGATGTCCTGTACAGAGCACATTCAGGGCTTTCCAGAGATACCATGATTGGATGTTTCACCATGGCCACTCCCTCTCCTTGGTTTTTTAAAAATGGCTGACGTTAATTTAGTGATAAAATTGTACATCCTTATGGAAATATGATAATATTTAGTAATTATAATTTAAATCTGATTCATTTTCAAATTGTTTGTCATAAATCAACATCTCAGGGAAATGTTATGGGGTTTCAAACCAAAATATGACTTCCTGTTATGAAACAGGACATAATTTCATACATGTCCACTGTAGAGGACACCAGGACTAAAAGCATGTTTATTATACATTTTGGGAGACAAAAGAATTGAATAGGAAAACAAATTATATATCAATATTCTTATGAAATATTAGATATTATTATGAAAATCTGGCAAATACTACTCCCATTATTACACTACTTTTTTCAACATGCTGTCCCAACAGCAACACATTAATATGAAAATTAGATACAGTGTATAGACACTGTGTTTAATGGAAAAAACAGTTAATGGAAATTTTTACACACATATTGCATAAAACAAAATGGTATATCAAATCATTTTGTCATATATTTGAGAATCAGCTCAAGAAAGGTAGTTATAAAAAAATCCTGACCCTACCATATTGCTTGGTAACTGAAAAACTGAGGTCCCTGGTGTCCTCACAAGGACATAGCATAACTTTATTCATAAGATAATTTTTCAAAAATGTTATTTGAAACCATTTTTTTTCTTATGCTCTAAAAACATGTAATGACATGTAAAAAAAGACTAAATCACAAAGCTTTTTATTTTCTGTTCTCAGGAGGATATAATACCTATAATAATACTTATAACATATATAATTATATGCCGGTATCTGCTTGTGTATATACCACATATGCATAAACATTTCATTACTTGAGTTGAATTCTATTATATGATATGATAGCCTATCATGCCCCAAAGGATGTTGAATTCGAAATTACAGCATTTCAGTTCAAAACATTAAATTCACACAGAGTAATTTTATTAGTCCAACAGACGTTCAGCAACAAATCATTCACATTTTATTTACCCTCTCACATTTACAGACAGACACATAGATAGATAGATAGATAAACAAACAAATAAACTACACAGAGCAATAATATTAATTGCTTTGAATTTCATTCTGTTTCAGTTCCACTTCCGTTGAAATTTGCTTTACATTTGGCTTAAACTGGAATTAAATGGCAATCTCAATGCAATTCAGGCTGCCACTGCCAAGGTGATAGCGTCCCGTTGCCATAGCAACGACCTACCGCCGGGTCTTGCCAGTGTAATAGCTAGTCAGCTAACCAACTTAGGTGTTTTAATTAATAAAGCGCTCTTACAACTAATAAATGACTAAACGGACCGAGACTCTTCGATTTTCGTTCAGCTGGGTGAACGTGGTTAAAATATGTTTTGCGCTAGTCAGTTACCATTACCATTAGCAACTGCTGCAGTAACCTACAGCTGATAGTACTATATGTGGTTATGAATCAGCTTTTGTTCGTTTCGAATTCGACAGAATAAAGCAGCCATTGCATTTGGAAGTATGTTCAGGAACGATTATCAGGTACAGTAAGCATTAAACATTCGCTAAGTATCTGCTTTTCAGTGCTTCTCATTGTTTGTTTGTGTGTGTGTGTGTGTGTGTGTGTGTGAAGGGTGGCCTCACGGTGGACATCTTCAGCGCACAAGGAAAAGATCCTGTGGCAAAATGGAAACTATATGGCAGGAAATCTTCAATATCTAAAGTATGTTTCAGTAATGACAGATTTTACCACAATGAAAGAGGGATTGTTGTTTTTAACTGGTCTTAGAATTAAATATTCAATATATTTCAATATAAATTTCCATATCTTTACTTTAAATTTAGCTTAAAAGACTATAATAGGCAATTTCATAAAGGCCTCCATTTTGACAACTTACCTCGTACAGTGTCACAACATGTCACAACTAATGGGGCATGTTGTCACAAATTCAGCATGTTCAATGAACTGTATCTTTTTTTCCTGGGCAATAATGGTGAAACTGTTCAATTTCTTTTTTTGTAGCCAAGACTCTTAGGCATGTCATAAAGAAGTTGGCCTTCACAAATAAACGTAAAAAGAAAAGAAAAACCTTAGAGATAATAATAATAAAAAACCTTGGAAATACAGTATTCACAGGCATAAAAAGGAACACGCATTCTTAGTGACAGAGTTTGTATAGCCCTGTAAATAATCTCGGATAGAACTGGACGATGGTTATCATTTTACTTTCTCACCTGAAACATAATTCAACTAGCAGCAAAAAAGAATTAAACCAATACCACGAATGTCGTTAAAGAATCCAGCCCAAATAGCTTAACACAACAGAATGTGCAGAAATCCATGCAATGTTTTTTTTTCTGAGATTAGATGAGTAATACTGCCGAGTAGGATTATTTGAAGCATTTCTGTCTTTTTATTGATTTTATTTTCTCCTTTTTAACAGGTGTTTGATAAAGAAGTGAAGGGCTTTGTATACAGTCTTGAAGGCAGCAGTCAAACACACAAGATGCAATTACCTAAGGATAGCAAGATGACTCGTAAGTGCTAATAAAACCAGAATAAATCCCATATGGCAAAAAATATATTTTCAACATTTTTTCAAAATATACAAAAGTGGCCAAAATATATATTTGTTTCAATGTTTCAAAATAAGTAATGTAAATATGTCTTCTATCAATATGTTGTTATTTTTGAAAATATATGGTAACAATTTTAATATATATATATTTTAAAAGCATTGCAATATATTTGTTTTGCCCTCCAAATATTTCAATCCAAGAAAATACATTCACATATTTCACATTTGAAGAAATATTTTATTTGTTGTCTATAACACATGGAACCCTATAGATTAATAAACATCTACTATGTTACAATATATAAAAAAAATTAACATTACTGAATCGTTATAAATCTAGGTTTGATCTCAAGTAGGCAATTCCATCCCTATTTGCATTTAGCCTAAATGTAGACTACTGTAAGTCTGGAAATGTATTTTGTTATATGATGGTTAAAACTGAATATATGTTCAATTTCAAGAATATATTCCATTAAGCTTCACTGTTTACAACATATATGTAGCATATTCAAATATATTTTTGGTCAGATTTTTATTTTTTTTGCTGCCGCTGCCGTATGAGTCAAATGTAGTGCACTTATATTTTACATTTTAACATTCATAGCTAATGATAAAGAATAATTTGATAGATTACTTACATTTTCTATTTTGGTTAAGCCTATAGATTTTTGTTGTTTGGACATCTACAAAGCCAGATTAATCACAAAAAGGATCATATTGAGTATCAGGCTAAATCACCTTTTATATGTGTCTGCTTGTGCGTATCTCTTTCACATCTTATAATCTCATGTTTCTTGTTCCTACAGTTGGCCTGATTCAGAAGTTTCTGATTCTACAGGTCAACGTTCCTTTGGGAAAAGATTTTTCCACTGAGATTTTGTAAGTCCCGGCTTTTCTTTTTTTTAAAAATTCATTTCAAATTCAGTGTCATTGTTAACAGGTTCCTTTCGACATCTATTTTCAATTTACTGAAAACAATCTTGTTGCGCTGCTATGATATAGTTGAAATTCAGAGAAAGTGTGGAGGTTTTATTACCATAGAGGATGAATTAATTCACACTTTCACACATGCAGATTCCACTCCTACACATTCTTCTACACACACACACACACATGGGAAAATGGTTAAAGATCTTTCCATCTGCTTCATAGAGCAAGCAATTTGGTCAACGGTTTTTAATGCTGTCTTCCAGAGTGACTGATGAAGAGCATCTAAAGAAGAGACTCTACCTGTCTACTGTGCATAAGGAGCTCTCAGCAACCCCTTTGCATGCAAGAATACCTCTAACGTGCATCAAACGCAATACCGTAAGTCCCGACTGCTGCATTCTCCACGACTGTCTGCAAATGAGCAGTCAAATCAGTTGATCTTAGCTCAGTGAGATACTTTGACCTGAAAAAATGCTCTTGAGCTAGTATGATAAGGTACTACTGTCTGTGTGCAGTGGTGTAATCTGTGTATCGATCTGGACTCTCTCACCGCTGAGATATTCAGAGGGACGCGCTTCCTGTCTCTGGATGGCATCATCATCTCCGCCTGCTGTAAGGTCCGCCGCATCTTCACGATGAAGAATGAACCTGCAGACTGCATGGATGGAGGTTAGAGGAAAATGCATCCTGTGCTTTACTTTATGTATACCATTTTGTGGCCCACTTTTGAGTTCACTTTGGTGTCCCATTACTTTAATTACAGCATTAGAGTCACAAACTGTTTTTAATGAGATAATTGGATATGTTAAATAATCTATTATCTAATGATCATAAATGTAATGTTTAGCTGTGTTCCACATTTTGTTTCATAAACTCGAGTCAATGATTTTACTCTTTATATATATATATATACAGTGGGTACGGAAACTATTCAGACCCCCTTAAATTTTTCACTCTTTGTTATATTGTAGCCATTTGCTAAAATAATTTAAGTTTTTTTTTTTTTCCTCATTAATTTACACACATCACCCCATATTGACAGAAAACACAGAATTGTTGACATTTTTGCAGATTTATTAAAAAAGAAAAACTGAAATATCACATGGCCCTAAGTATTCACACCCTTTGCTCAGTATTTAGTAGAATCACCCTTTTGATATAATACAGCCATGAGTCTTTTTGGGAAAGATGCAACAATTTTTCACACATGGATTTGGGGATCCTCTGCCATTACTCATTGCAGATCCTCTCCAGTTCTGACAGGTTGGATGGTAAACATTGGTGGAAAGCCATTTTTAGGTCTCTCCAGAGATGCACAATTGGGTTTAAGTCAGGGCTCTGGCTGGGCCATTCAAGAACATTCACAGAGTTGTTGTGAAGCCACTCCACTTCATTATTTTAGCTGTGTGCTTAGAGTCATTGTCTTGTTGGAAGGCAAACCTTCGGCCCAGTCTGAGGTCCTGATCACTCTGGAGAAGGTTTTCGTCCAGGATTTCTGTACTTGGCCGCATTCATCTTTCCTTTGATTGCAACCAGTCGTCCTGTCCCTTCAGCTGAAAAACACCCCCCCAGCATGATGCTGCCACCACCATGCTTCACTGTTGGTACTGTATTGGACAGGTGATGAGCAGTGCCTGGTTTTCCCCCCACACATACCGCTTAGAATTAGGCCAAAAAGTTCTATCTTGGTCTCCTCATACCATAGAATCTTATTCTCACCATCTTGGAGTCCTCCATGCAGGCTTTCATGTGCCTTGCACTGAGGAGAGGCTTCCGTCAACCCACTCTGCCATAAAGCCCCGACTGGACGAGGGCTGCAGTGATGGTTGACTTTCTACAACTTTATCCCATTCCCGACTGCATCTCTGGAGCTCAGCTACAGTGATCTTTGGGTTTTTCTTTACCTCTCTCACCAAGGCTCTCCTCCCCCGATAGCTCAGTTTGGCCGGACGGCCAGCTCTAGGATGGGTTCTGGTCGTCCCAAACGTCTTCTTTTTAAGGATTATGGAGGCCACTGTGCTCGTAGGAACCTTAAGTGCAGCAGAAATGTTTTTGTAACCTTGGCCAGATCTGTGCCTTGCCACAATTCTGTCTCTGAGCTCTTCAGGCAGTTCCTTTGACCTCATGATTCTCATTTGCTCTGACATGCACTGTGAGCTGTAAGGTCTTATATAGACAGGTGTTTGGCTTTCCTAATCAAGTCCAATCAGTATAATCAAACACAGTTGGACTCAAATGAAGGTGTAGAAACACCTCAAGGATGATCAGAAGAAATGGACAGCACCTGAGTTAAATATATAGTGTCACATCAAAGTGTCTGAATACTTAGGACATGTGATATTTCAGTTTTTCTTTTTTTAGTAAATCTGCAAAAATGTCAACAATTTCGTGTTTTTCTGTCAATATGGGGTGCTGTGTGTACATTAATGAGGAAAAAAAAATTACTTAAATGATTTTAGCAAATGGCTGCAATATAACAAAGAGTGAAAAATTTAAGGGGGTCTGAATACTTTCCGTACCCAATGTATATATATGGGTGGATACTTAATTGCAGGTACATTTGGTGTCCGAAGTCATTGTCTTTTTCTGCTTTTTTTCAAATGGTTATGTTTTTAATTCTTTTAATAATATGTTACTTATTGTTATGAATTACAAGATGTTACAGTCAATAACAATATAATAATTTGTGTAAAAAGTGTCTTAAATAGCTCAAAATCATGATTTCTTGATGTCCGAATTAGTCAGTACTTTTCTTTTTGTAATATTTCATTCATTTTATTTATAAAAGCCCTAAATACTAATTTACTTAATTCTACAACATGAAATTGTTTAAAAATAACTTTTTTCTTATAAAAATGTGTGTCCATAAATCTCGCGTCAACTCTGTTACCGTACCATATTTTGCCTTTAAATTGGTGGAATTATCTCCCACAATTATGTAAGATACAGGAAATGATGACACTTTCCCTCACTGATAAGATCTGAGGCACTGAAAAGTCTGTGTGCTCTCTCTGAGAAAATATTTGAATCTAAAAAGTTCTTATACCAAGAGTTATTTTGAAGAACTTCAACACTGTTACCGCAATATCAAAAGGAAAACAACATGTATTACTGATTACAAATTGGGTTATTTAAAGGTATTTTAATCATGATTTCATTAGTGCCATGTGCTCTTAGCATTTATGCTAGCAAATGGAGTTTTTGGCAAAAATAAAATAAAATTGTCAATTCTGTTACCGTCAAACTCTGTTACCAAGGTAGAGTAACAATGCTGACAATAGGGTAACAGAATTGACAGTCCATCGGATAATTCTGTCAATTCTGTTACTTTACAATTCTGTTACTTAAAGGGTCAACTCTGTTTATGAACTATTTTCACAAAAAAACTATACAATTGTTGTTTAAAATCTAATAAACATTATTGAGATATGATGCACCCTTATAATATTTCAACAACATTTCTCTTTTTTTTCGGCCCCTGGAAATTGTATATAAACATTTTTAGATAAATATTTGCTCCAAGTGGACAATTCTGTGAAGTTTTTTCCAAATGTTGGAATTAAGTGACGTTTTGTCCGTAACAGAGTTGACAAACAATACAATAAAGACTTAAGTTTTTTCATTAAAAGTAAAAAAAAAAAAAAAAAAAAGGAAGTAACTTGTGTTTGGCAAGCACTGAATTTTCAATTGAACAGTTTTCATAGATACTGGAAAGAATTTCTGTTAGTGAACAGTTTTTTTTCTTAACTTTATGAAATGCCAAATGTATCTCCAATTATAGAATCACCCATATATATACATATAATTGTGACTCCTAACAAATGAAATCAGTTTATGCAGCATTGCAATAAAAAAAAAACTCATTCCATTTTTTCAAAGATTGTAGTATTGACTACATTTGTCAAGCTCAGCTGTTCACACCTGTAGTTATTGTAATCAAAAAGAAAATCATATTTGGGACATTTTAGACAAAAAAAATTAAAAGAAATGTGACAAATATAGCTTGTAAATACAGACAAATAAAGTTGAGCAATAACAAAAAAGCAGCTAGTTTCCCTAGCTTCATTTAGTGCACATTGCAATTAATTAATAATCATAACAATTAAAGTATTATATATAATTATTTTTAAATATTATTTAAAATTTTTATTATTGATTATTCTTAATTATACCATGACTATTAATATTTAAACATTTTAGTTAAATTAATTAAATAAATTAACATTTATTTTTAACAAAAATCAGTAGAAAAATAGGAGTTAAACTGTATTCAAACATTCATAAATTGAAACTAACCCAACAGGGTTGCAAAAAAACTGCAAAACTCACAGAAAAACTCAAGGTTATAAAATATATTGTTTGACCTTGGTCGAAAATCTGAAAGTTAAGCACTGACCATTTGTTGAAAAGGATAAACAATTCACGGAAAGTGCCAAATGCTTCGCCTTAATATTCGATTTTTTCTATTTATTCTTCACAACATGTGTGTGAATGTTCCTGAAAACATTCTACTTTTTGTATTTTATTCAATGTTTAGAAATAAGCAATGGTCCAAAAGAAGAGATTCCGAGGAACTGTCAGTTTCCTAGTGAAGTTCAGAACGTTGTCCAGCTGGTGAACATGAAGACATTGGGACAGACTGATTTAAAGAGTGGACCTACAAACTCAGATGCAGGTCAGTTCCACATGCAAATACTTTATCGTTCAACACGAATCCCTTCTTTGCTTAGTTTCTATTTGTAGTTTTACATTTCTTTAACTGAACTGAGTCAAAGTCTTGTGTTTTTTCCTCTTGTTCTTTGCTAAACAGAAGGTCAGACCCTCTGCAGAACTCTCCTGCTATTTGCTGTCTGTTAGTTTGCTGACAAGAGACACCTCTTGCCAAGAGAGCTCTAATCATCTCTCTTTAGTCACATACCTGTCCACTCTGCCAGCCCAGTGAAACCTTCATAGCTGTTCTTACCGTTTTTATTTATCCAGACATCTGTTGGCCTCATATCACAGTACCAGACTGCTGTCATCTCACCTTTAAATTTTTGAAAAAGACTCAAGTAATGCCCTAGCAAGGTACTAATATAACAGTAGTTCAATCACTGACAAGAGGTGTTGGACTGTAAAGATATCATATAAATTGTTTCTGCATGTACAAATATTGCAACAAAAGATCGCAGTCTCTCGCTGTACATTAATAATTATTCCCTGTTTCATCACTTAGCAACAACATATCAAAACACCGTGGGCCTTGTGTATGAAACCATGTAGTCATAGCTTACAGCCTTGGATCCTGAGCTGGCTGTTATGTTGAAATGACAAATGGCAGTATTTTGTGTTTTGTTGCCTGGTTGCCATGACCTTAACACTGCTTTTTCTTGCAGCACTGTGCTAAATAACAATTGAAAATATGCCAGTTCCAAACCAACAGATGGCAAAGGCCTCACAATTACAAGGATTATGAATATGAAAACAGTCCATTGTTATAGAGGATGTTGTGATATTGTTAGTCTAAATACAAACAATATTACATTATCTATTGTAATACATCATCACTTTGCTTGAAATGGCAGATGTTAGAATACTCAGGGGTTAATTTGGGCCAAAACAGTCTATCTGTATTTATTTATTTTTTAATATATTTATTTTATTTTTATTTTTTTTGCTTGACTTAGCATTACCGTACCTCTAAGCGTTTTAATAAAAAACCCTTTAAAGGTTTTTAAAAACCTTTATTTATTTATTTATGATTTTTTTTTTTTAATGGAACAGTTTTTTTTTTAACGTTTAGACAAAATTGAAAAAAAACAATTTCTTACTTTTTTTTTTTTGGAGCATCATATTTCACATCAGCTTTTATGGCTCATTGTTATACTCGAGGAGGGAAAAAAAGTTTTAAAATACTAATGACAAAGTAAGATGAAATTCTGATAACTTGCAATGTAAATCAATTAGATCTTTATAAATTAATAAACTTAATAAACGTTGCTCAAATATTAGTTTTTCACTGTATATCTCCAGATAATACATCTAGTAAGATGATATTTAAATGCTTAGTTTTGTAATCAAAGCTCGTGGTTTTTTATTGTTGGGACTCGTATATGCAATGCATACAATGATGATGAGAGAATGTCAATAAACGTAACCATCAAAAACCTGATGTAATCATTTCCAGTCATATATTTAACATTTTATATTTTCTAAACAATGATGTATGCTAATCAAAATAAGTCGCTTCATCCAGTAGTGTTTCTTCTTGAAATATTACTTACAATATAAAGTTATTTTATTATATTTTATATAATTTAGAGGCCTTAGAAATGTTCATATCAAATATAAAGGTAGGATTTATAGAATTAAGTACTCAGTTATGCTTTGGTAAGTGTTTTGTGCATGACTGTTTACTAGAAGAGACAGGTGGTGTCAAAGCATCCATCACAAGGGGTCCTACACCGCGGGACTCCTCCCATATTGCTTTCGGTTCAAAAGTTATCGGACCCCCTCCGCTCACCGCCAGGAAAAGCAGCACATCTGCAAACAGGAAAGAAGAAAGAGCCAAGTCAGAACTGAGCCTCAATATACCGTCAGGCAAATACGCATTCATTTATTTTCTTGACACATAACATTATCTAGTATACTGTGAGGTTAATGAAAATCTTGGTACAAAATTGGGTTTTAGTATGGGTAATGCAATCTTTTTTAGTACTGTATTATGTTTCTAAATATAGGCAGAACAGACAATGTACAGCCACGACCACCACTTGAAAGGCCATCCGCTGAGAAAATGGGCTCTAGGAGACCACAGAGAATCCAAAATGTGAGGAGAGAAAAATCAAACACAGGTGAGTTTATTAAATACACTGTATATATTAGCACTATTCTTCAAAAGTTTGGTGTCGTTTTTGAATGTTTTTGAAAGTCTCTTATGCTCACCAGTGCTGAATTTATTTGATCAAAAATACAATAAAACAGTAATATTGTGAAATATTATTACTGTTGAAAATAATTGTTTTCAGCAGCCATTACCCATGATCAAGTTGGTCATATGATCCTTCAGAAATCATTCTAATAAGCAACATTTCTTATTGCTATTAAAGTTTCAAACTCTTCTTTGAATTTTTATGGAAACCGTGATACATTTTCAGGATTCTTTGATGAATAGAAAGAACAGCATTTATTTGAAATAGAAATATTTTATAACAATTTAAATGTCTTATACGGTCACCTTTTAATCAAATCATATCTATCTATATATATATATATAATATATCTATATATAGATAAACGTTTAACGGTATTTATGAATTTAATTATTATTATTTTTTTTTTTTAAAATGGTTGATTAAAACAGCACTTTTCAGTCCTCAGCAGTACGATATTTGGCCTTTGCCTCAAAATCAGCACTTTTTTTTTTTCGTTTCTTTTTTTTTTTTTTTTTTTGGAAATTTTAATCATACAGATGAGTTTCTCCCTAAGATTCCTGTCATGAGTTCTCTTGAAATTAATTCCATGTTGACTTTTGAATTCTGCTGCTACTACAATGTCATTGTATTTTATTTTGGTCTCATATGTTCTCTCAAAGATAAAGAAGGTGGCAAAATTAGCCTGAACCTAGAGGGACCTGATCTTCAAGGAAAAATTGCATCATCCTCACTTCAAACTCTGGGCTCTGACTTACCAGTAGAAGATACATTAACCGATCCAGTTCTATGGGGTGAGTAATTATGTTCCTTACATGTTATAGTGGGGATACTTAAACTGCTGGTTTGACCTGACACCCAACTTAGATGTAGGCATATAAGTCTTACTGGTGGTTCTTACTATGGCAACCACCACCACTATTATTATTATTACTCATATCAGTGAAGAAAATGCTAACTGTTTTTATTAAGTAACTCGACCCACACCATTTGTTTTGCTACTGTAAATGATAACTCAAATTGTGTGGCATGTGGTGTGGTCTATTTATCTTTTAATTATTAATTACATTTTTAAGTGATGTGGTTTTCACCTGATGGGTGATACAATCAGATGAGAACAAAACTGAATTGGTCTAAAAAAATGACACTATTGTCTTCTGTAGGGATGCTTTATAGTTCAATAGTTCAGATTCATTCATAATTGATGAATTTGGCAACATTGACACTGTTATTGAACTGAATTGAATCAACACTGAACTGACTCGAGTTGAATAACATTACTACTCTCTTCAGTTGAGCTGCTTATCGCTGAATTGAACTTTTTTCATAATTGATGAAATTAACATTGTCTTGTTAGAGATGCTTTATAGCAGAAATTGAATATTTTATGAAGTTTGCATCGATTCTTTTACTTTTCTGTTGAATTCTATATGAAGCTACTTTGAAACAATCTCTATTGTACAACGCGTTATATAAATAAAGGTGACTTGACCAAAGGTCTACCAAACCAAACCATACCAAATGAGCCATACTGGAATCTGTCTTGATGCAGTTGTTCCACGTTAACAATCCTTTCCCACGGAGTAGGTCTAACTCGAACTCCCCTTTAGCAGAGGAAAGAGAGTTCATTAGAGGTAATGGGACATTAAGTATACTGTGTAGGTCAGAAAGAAGTCTCTGGGGTTCAGGCAAGCTTGCACCGTGGGCAATTAGAAAAGGTGATTACAATATAAGCCTGTTCAAAAACGTGCCAGGAATCGAAATATGCTAAACCCTTCGGAATGGCAAGAGAGCGAAGGCAACTCTTGAGAGGTGCTCTGTGAGCGTGCATGCTTTAATTAGATGAAACGCTACTCTGTGAAGAGCTTAATAGAGCCTTTACATCACTTTATCTGACATGGCTATTATGTTGTTGTTTTCATGTTTCATTTTAATATGTAATCAGTTGTTTAGCCGATAATGTCTTTATGATCCATGCGTGTGAGCAAAACAAACACAACAAAACACAGGCTGTTCAAAACAACCAATAGGAAAGGAAATCACAAATGAGATCTCTGTATCTCAGTTGGACAGCAATGAGACTAAATAGAGAGAAAAAAATGGAGATGGGTAAAGTATCTAGCTTTTGATGAGAAAAAGACTTCAGTGATCTCAGAAAGTCATCGAAAAATAAAAATGTGCTAAAAATGTACTCACCCTTAGGCCATCTAAGATGTAGATGAGTTTGTTTCTTCATTGGAACAGATATGGAAAAACATTTAGCATTACATCACTTGCTCACCAATGGATCCTCTGCAGTGAATGGGCCGCCCCCCCCCCCCCCCAACCCCCCACCCCCCCCCCCCCCCCCCCCCCCTCAGAATGAAGTTTTCCAACAGCGAGAAACATCACATATCCACAAGTAATCCACAACATGTTAACGTTTTGTGAAGCAAAAAGATGAGTGTTTGTAGTAAACAAATCCATCATAAAGACGTTTTTAACTTAAAATATGAGTCCTCTATCCATAACACTGCTTTCTCCGATGAAAAAGTCATCTCATATGCTCAGATTAAACACTGTTTAAAAAGGAAAACAATCCAAAACAGTTCTAAACAAATATGTGGGTGGATTTGGACATGAGAGGACAACTGGAGGAAGCTTTATTATGGATTATGTACTTGTATTTTGGCTAGAAATGACAGTTTAAATTTAAAACCCCTTAATGATGGATTTGTTTCATACAAACACACAGCTGACGGCACCCATTCACTGCAAAGGAGACATTGGTGAGCAAGTTATGTAATGCTACATTTTTCCAAATCTGCTCCAATTAGGAAACACCCTCTCACATCTTGGATGACCTGAGGGTGAGTAATGTTTTAGCAAATTCTCATTTCTGGGTGAACTATCTCTTTAAATGAAACATAGCTGGGAAGTTTTAGTTATGAGCTATAAAAGAGCAACCACTGAGCAATACAAAATGATTTGCTGTAATATTACAACATGAATCTAAATTCATTCATCTAATAGTCCACATGACATTATGGGAAATGTAGTGTCATCAAAATGACCTGTGCATTTGTGTTGGACGATGACAGTCATCAGCCAAAATAATTTAAAGCACAAAACAATTTGTTCGGCTCTCCACTGCCCTTTCCTTGTCCTTGTCTCTAGGTACAAGAAAGTACAGCTTAGGTTCACAGTTCACACAACTTCACAGCGGTTTAGACTTTTTGCTGCTGTGCATTTTGCTGAAGTAGATCAAAGCACTGTTCGCTCACACGGCAAATTCATCACTTGGTCTCTGCGGTGTCTTTTGCTCCCTGCTCTCTGGGTGTCTTCACTTTACTATGAGGGCATGCAGACCCCACAGGCGCACATCGCCCTGTCTGAATTATGATCTTACTGTACCATTGCTCCCTATCTACTAATGATGCTGTTTTTGTGTCAGTGGGAAAGCCAGAAATTTCCCCCTACCCTCTCCTCCATTCCCGAACCCATCCACACACACACACATACACAGCAAGCTAATGCTATTTTTCCATTATTCTCGTAGGAACGCAGATGTAAATTCCTGCCATCTACATCTTTAAAATATTGTTTCAATGCATCTCCCCCATTTATGTATATTTTAAGGCATAATTAAAGCATAATGCTGCAGTTATCAAATGAAAGAGGTTGGATGAGTCCTATAAATTCCTACTCGCCCTCAGCTGGCAAGCGAAGTTGAATTCATCTCAATCTTCAAGGATTCCTTCTGTACTTATTTGCATATGCTCATTAAAATGAACGCAGGCAAGAAACACGAGTGCTGCTATAAAAAATGAAAGACGAAACATTGTTTAGTAATTAGATCTCTATTACTGATCTTTATAGAAACAGTAAGTCAGTGGAAGAAAGAGAAACAAAGCAGAAATTGCTTTCTCAACATTATTACCATCAGGCCTTGTTTTCAACAGAGCGATTTTCACAGAACTGGTGCACTTTGGCAAATAAACAAAAGTGAAATCTCTGTAAATGATTGTATGTATCCTCTCTATTGTTATTGCCATTGAAAGTGTAGGGGAAAAAGTTCCAAAAATTATATTACAACTCTTTGTCAAAGGGTTGGTCGGTAGGATTTTTTTATGTTTTTAAAAGAAGTCTCTTTTGCTCACCTAGACTGCATTTATTTGATCAAAAATGCAGTAAAACTATATTATTGTGATATATTATTACAATTTAAAAATTGTTTAAAATTTTAACATATTTTTTAAGAGGTAATTTATTCTTGTGCTAAGGGAAAAAAAAAAAAAACACACTTAATTTTCAGCATCATTACACCAGTCTTCAGTGTCACATGATCCTTCAGAAATCATGCTAATATGCTGATTTGCTGCTTAAATAACACTTCTTATTATTATCAATGAAGAAAACAGTTGTGCCGCTTAATATTTTTGTTGAAACAAAAGAACAGCATTTATTTGTTTTTGTTTTTTTTATAACAATGTAAACGTCTTTACTGTCTCTTTTGATCATTGTAATGTGTCCTAACTGAAGTAATTTCTTTAAAAAAAAATAATAACTCCTAAACCTTTGAATGGTAGTGAATACAGTTGCCAAAAAAAGTATTGGGACAAATTTTGATACTTAGACAAACAAACATTTCAGTGCATTATACTTGGTTTTACAACTAGAAAGTGTCCAAATATATTTTGTCTTAATTTCGAACAATATATATCTATTGTATTATCATACATCTTTGTAAAATAGTTGCTTAATTAAATATTGTAAATGCCACTTTGTGTTTGTTATATAATGCACAGATATTCATATATTTGTATGTGTGGCCTAAGACATGTCAATCAGTCAAAATAAAGCCAGACAACATTTAAGAACAAGACAAAATACTAACATATACAAAGTACAGCACATTTAAAATTGTAACAAATGGTAATATTACCTGTAAATCTCCCTGTCATATTTCTGCAGACTGTGCTTCAAGTGCGGATACATCTGGGTCAGCCTTCAAGCCTCCATGTGCTGCTTCACCTCCAGAATGTGTGCTGACTACAGATGATGCTGACCTTTGTGACAAAGAAACTGAGCTCTCTCTCTGCGACGAGGAATACGAAGAGGAAGTCTTCACTTTCTCCTCATGCCCTCACTCAGCCAGACGGAATCAGGCTAGCAGCAACCATGTTGAGGATTTGACCTTTGGCCTTAAAGGTCACAAGCTGGTAACAGAAGGAGAACGCAAAGATGCACGTCTGGAGGATGATTTTGTCGGTAGTGAGAGTGAAGAGGTATGCATGCAGGCAATATACACACACTTTAACATGCAGAGACAGCAGTATGTTTATAGCTTTGACATTAATTGATTTTACACAGGACTCGAGACTTGCTTCTCACATCCAGCTTGGTTCTCACATGCAACAGATTTGAGGACATTCAGAAACTTGCTAAAGTAATTTGAGCGTTTACTCGATTGGGTAATCAAGTGGCTAGTAGAGCTACACAACAGATAATTAGAGCTACATTGTGATAAATTGTGTACAAAATAGATTAAAAAAATTAAGTAAGCTCTTAGTCAAGAAACAAAATGCAGAGTTTCTGTCAGATTGGATGGTATTACTATTTCATGAGGAATTATAAGTTGGCGTAATTAAAGCATAATGCTGCAGTTATCAAATAAAAAATGTTGGATAAATTCCTACTCGCCCTCAGTTGGCAAGCGTAGTTGAATTCATCTCGATCTTCAAGAATTCTGCTTCTGCACTTATTTGCATATGCTCATTAAAATGAATGCAGGGCAGGCGAGAAACACGTGTGCTGCTATAAAAAATGAAAGGCAAAACATTATGTTTAGTAATTAAATCTCCATTATTGATCTTTATAGAAGAGTAAGTCAGTGGAAGAAAGAGAAACTAGCAGAAATTGTTTTCTCAACATTATTACCATCAGGCCTTGTTTTCTTTTTTTTTTTTAGTTGAGATTTTAGCAGTCATTTAATTTAATAGCTGATACTACTACTAATAATAAATGTAACTGAATGAATCCATCTAACCATTTTCCAAACTGCTTGTTCTATGTAGGTTCGCAGTGATATTAAAGATTGGTATTTTCAAATCAAATAAATTAATTTAGTATAAAATATATTTTTGTCATTGTTTACTCACCCTGATGTTGTTCCAAACCAGCATGCATCTCTTTCTTCTGTGGAACATAAAAGATATTTTGAAAATGTCCTCACAATGAAAGTAAAAATAAAATAAAAATGTCCTTACAATAAAAGTAATTTGTAAGCAGCAAAATAAAATTCAATTCAATAATCAAAGTGTATATCCAAACGTACTTTAAAATTGGTTAATCCTTTAATTTTGTTAAACTTATACACTTTTGTAGAGACACCTGTAGAAATGATCAACCCTCCTTAATCGCTAGAGATGCATGTACTGTAGACATATGCAAACACAACATCAGCAACATTTCCCCATCTCCTTAAAACATGTTGCCTGCATTGTTTTTCTTCCAAGTTCCCTCTCAAGGAAATACGATCTAGTGGAGTCATCTGTTAATGATACACACACAACCCGACTGAGCCCCCCAGGGGTCCTGCCTTTCAGATAAATCCATGAAGAAAACCATCAGTTTTCTTCAGTTCAGTTCATTTCTGACGAGACGGCATTGAGCTCCATGGTGCTCTCGGGTTCTGCGTCCACTGAGAGGAACGTCATTCATTTATTCGCAGTCTGTTTCGTCTCCTCTTGGGAAATCAGTCTCATCTTTGGCATACATATGTTCTGCTGCACTTAATTATAGTTTTTTGATTGATACAGCTGACAGTTTTATTTGTTGTTTATTTCCACTTCTGTCCTCGCCCTTGATAAATATATTTTTCGTGTTTTTTTTTTTTTTTTTTGATTCTTTGTTTTTCATCTGCATTCTCTTTAGGGGCAAATGTCTGCATTTGTCGTCTTATTACTAATGGGAGATTAAAAAAAAAAAGAATGACTTGAGTATTCTGAACATTATGTTTATGTTGTACCTCTATAACTTGCACCTGTGTAAATCATTTTCACTAGAAGCAGAGGTGATTATATTTGCCTAATGACTTTCATTAATGCCACAGAGTTGTCATCAGAAGATAGATGAAGCAGTAACATATTGAAATTCATCTGTAACACAGCTTAATAACCACTAAACACATTCAGTTTCGTAGATAACCTGCCCAGTTTAAATAAATTCACTGCAAATAGATGTAGGGCCGTGCCAGACTTACAGTATGTGTGTTTACCGAATGTCAGCATTTCTCATAGTGAGAGATGACACTTTTTTTTAATCCAAAAAATAAAATTAAAAATAGACCAACCTGATATATTAAAACTGGTCCCTTCAGGGGATATGAAGATGGAAAGAAAGGAGACAAAAACTCTGGCTGATCTGATGGTTCGCCTGGCCGTGCCCTTTTAGTGAGGTTGTCATCATTAGTGTGAAGCTTGCTGTTTAAGACCATTAGTGTAGATCAAAGCCTCACTAGTTTAAAGACCTTAACTTTTCCAAAACAGAGCAGAGACGGACAACTTTCCGGGCACAGTGTCGCCCTGATTAATTACAGGTAACTCTGATGTTACTCCGCCAGCGCCAGACTGTCTCGCATCGTGGCTATTAATGCGTTTCATCTGTGACAGCGTTGGCGTCCGAGATCCTTGCAAGAGATTTCATCATTCTCTTTATGACTCCATCACAAGTTTGTTGATAAATGTAATATTTGTAGTTTTAGGGAGAAATTTGATTTATTAATGTATTTTCTTCCGTGTGTTAACAGCCCAGGCAGAAAGAAAATAATTGAGTGTAGTGGCGTTATTCATTTCAATGTCATAATTAGTGATGCTTGCTAAAGAAGTTTATTTAAAAAAAGAAAGACAGACAAAAACACAGACAAACTATTCCTTAAAGGTATAGTACACCCAAAAATTTTAATTTACTGAAAATGTACTTACCCTCAGGCCATTCAAGATGTAGATGACTTTGTTTATTCATCAAAACAGATTTGGAAAAATTCAGCATTACATCACTTGCTCACCAATGGATCCTCTGCAGTGAATGGGTGCCATCAGAATGAGACTGATAAAAACATCACAATGATCCACACGATTTGTTTCTTACAAATCCATCAAATTTGTTTCTTACAAACATGGAGCTTTTCACTTCAAAAGACATTAATTGATGGACTGGAGTTGTATGGATTACTTGTGGATTATTGTGATGTTTTTGGACTCTCATTCTGATGGCACCCATTCACTACAGAGGATCCATTGGTGAGCAAGTGATGTAATGCTAATGTGATGTCTAAATTTTTAGCAAATTTTCATTTTTTTGTGAACTATTCCTTTAAAAGTCATTTGTGTTAAAGCCACGAGGACAGGTGTGCTATTAAATTATTTTTACCTGTTGCATGATAAAACAATCAGAAAATCCCATAGATTTACATTAAAGGTGACTAGAATATCATTAAGAATTAGGGCCAGTACCACCTAGTAACCACACTAGCAACATGCTAAAAAACACCTTGTAGCAATGAACTGGCAACAACCCCCATGGGAAAAAAAAAAAAAAAAAACCCAATCAACACCACATTTTCCATGATTCAAATTTTTTTTAAATGTATTTTAGTTCATACAATCTATTTCTAACACCAATTACTTCTTTTTGCTTCACAGGATGAAATGCATACCGAGTTCCTTCATAGATGTGCAGTCCATTCCATTACTGCTCCCCCACCACCACCACCACCTTCAATACAAAAATACACAGTCCCCAAGTTCTCTTCTGAGTCAATTATGACTCAGGCCTCCGTGGTCCAACATGTCTCTGAAGGACCAAAGCGGCATGAACCCATGCGAATAGCACCAACCCGCTGCCTCTCACCCAGTACCAGACAAGGGAGCAGACTGGATCAGTCTGAAGCTGACAGAGCATTGCCTGATGGAGATACCAGGATATCTATCAACAGAGCATCTGTGCGAGAGGATTTCACTGGCAGAATTCTGGCCTCCAAAGGTGAATAAGCAACCATTACCTTTGAAGGATAAAAAAAAAAAAAAAAAAATGAAAATTCGATTATCATTTAATTACCCTCATGTCATTTCAAGCCTGTATGGATTTCTCCCGTGGAAGTTATTTTGAAGATTGTCTTAGTGTTTTTGTCTATACAACAGAATCAAAAAAAAAAAAGGCAAAATAATAAAATAAAATAAAACCGAGGCAAAAAAAAAATCAACACAAAGGAAGATTTATTTATTTACTTATTTATTTATTCTGTCTATACAATGAAAGTCAATGGGGTCTAGAGTAGTTTTGGACCCCATTTTTTCTAAATATATTTTGTGTTCCAAAGAAGAAAGTCATACAGGTTTGGAACGACATCAAGGTGAGTAAACGATAACAGAATTTTCATTTTTGGGTAAACTATCCCTTCGAGGAATCAACACAAAGTTTCAAGCATAATTTATGTAAGATAGAGAAATGACCCTCAAAATATAGCAACCACTTAGGTTTTGTGGAGTGAACCCACACAAATCACATAGCCTCGTGTTCATGTGGATGATTTTTTTTTTAAACCGTAGCAAGCATGCAGGGTTAGAGGGGATCAAATCAAGCACATACTTCAGCTGAATTGGTGCACTCCAGCAGAGTGGCTTGTTTATGAGGGCCTCTGTTCTTATTGTAATTTCAGAACTGGTGTGGTTATTTTAATCTGAATCCATTCAGACTGAGGGGAGTGGGTTGTGCACTTGCATTCTCTGATGCAGTTGGAAATTGTTCTGCAAATGGCTTGGATATAGTGTTCTTTTGTCTTTGTGATTTAAAAAACATATTTTCTTGGGTTCTGAACTCCCAGCAGATAATTTTTTTTGAACAGTGGTCATTATTTCTTAGATTAGGAGTTACATTACAATATAAATACTTTATCTTGTACATTTGTCCTTTATAGAAATAGACACAAATCAGAGAAATCTTCAAACACAGTAAAAACCTTGGTGTCTTCAACCATATTAATATGTTTATGCACTAATGTGATGCTTTTATTGCAAAAACCTAAAAAATAAATAAATAATTCAAAGTTGTAAATAAAACAGATTATTGAAGTATGTTTTACAGGAAAATACTATTTCCATCTTTTTACTTTTAATGTTTATTCCTTTATTTAATATATTATTTCACAGTATTACTGTTTTTATTTTATATTTTTTATTTTATATTTAATAAAATGAAATTTAACAGCAATTTCTGTGTGAAAAGTGTTTCAAGGTAAATCCTACACCTTTTTTTTTCAGTGTCCATAATCATGTACATTGGATTTTAGTTTTATGTTAAATGGATACTTCACCCCAAACTGAAAATGTACATTTATTCATTTACTCACCATATTTATGGTGTTCCAAAGCTGTATGAATTTCTTTCTTCAGCAAAACACAAAAGAATGTATTCTGAGAAAATAAAGAAAAAAATGTTTAAACACACAAAAATAATCTCCCCTCTACCACTACAGATGCATGCAAGAAAAATGTACACAAAAGAATATATTTTGAAAAATATCCATACGATTTTCCTGTTTTGTTCATACAATTAAAGTCAGTGGGGAACAGTATTGTATTTTGACTTCCACTGTATGGACAAAAACAGCTGTAACATTCTTCACAATTTTTTAATATCAAAATGACAGACACTTCAGCAAAGTCTCCATTTCTTCTCATTGTTGCCTAGAACAGTGGTTCTCAAACCTGTCCTGGAGTACCCCCATCCCTGCACATTTTGCATGTCTCCCTCATCTATCGCACCTGATTCAACTCATTAGTGGAGACTGCAAGACCTGAAGTGGGTGTGTCAGATATAGGGAGACGTACAAAATGTGCAGTGCTGGGGGTACTTCATGGAGAGGTTTGAGAACCACTGGCCTAGAAGAAACAACTGGGATATCAAAGAGAACTCGTTAGTGTTCTTTCCTCTCTTAGAGGTTGGAACATATTTGTTCAAAATAAACTAAAACTGGTCCAAGCATTTAGCACAACTACACAGACTCTCACCGCAGGTCTAAAGCGGTGATTAACTAAATGTTTTAAATTAAGTATGATGTGGGAATTGCTGAGGATCATTACAGATGCCCCATAACACTACTTTTCCCCATTTAAACATGGCACATATCTTTGATGCTATTGAAGTTTGCGAAGCTTATCTGGAAGGTCGCTCATAGATCCAGGTATGACTTCATATAAGTGGATTTCTAAGCAACAGGCAGCCATCCCTGCTGATGTCTTGGCCTTAATGGGGGTGCCAATTAGCTTGCAAGCGTTGATTGATTGCTTGCTAATTAGCTATACCCAGTAACGATCGGTCTCATTACAAAAGTGGCACTGATGAAGTAATGAGATTTTTGGGCTTTACAGGTGAGTTTCGATGAGAGGGTTGAACCTTTAGGCTCCAGCAGCAGGTGTGATCTGAGGAGAAGTCAAGACGAAGAGGATGAGTTACGAATGTTGGCCAGTTTGAAGAGAGAGCAGGAGGAAGAAAGAGATGGAGACATGGGTGGCCTGGGCCTTAGTGCATCACAGGTAGGAAATTCATGTTCATTTTTCAGCCTAAAACCAAAACAAGAAATAATATACAGCTATGTTATACATATTTTAATATAATTAAAAGTATATATTTTAATATACACACTACTGTCAAAAGTTTGGGGTCAGTAGGATTTAAAAAAAAAAGAAATTAATACTTTTATTCAGTAATAAAAGCTAATAGCAATAAATTATTCAATATATTGATCGAAACTGACAGTAAAGACATTTTTGACCTTTACAAAAGATGTAAATGTCAAATAAATTGTTCTTTTGAAACTTTAAGTTTCTTGTATGTATGATAAATTGTTCTTTAAAGAATCCTGAAAGATAAAAAAAAAACATTGAGCAGCACAACTGTTTTTAACACTTGATCCATATGACACATATGTTCTTCCTAAGTGTTGTGAGCGTCACAAGACAAACACTATTTTATCTTCTGTCAGGTTCACCACTGCAACATAAGTCTGAGTGCAAGCAGCGATGACACCTCAACCTGGACTCAGTGTATTCCTTTGGTGGGCTTACAAACCACACACACATACACTATACAGACATTTAGGGCAGTTAGAATTACAGAAGTCAAATTCATTGCCACACTTGAGCACAGCACAGGAATTCCTGAATTCCTTCATTATTAGGCTCCTCAGTTGTACAGAGTGCTTTGTATGGATGAACTGTAGCTAGTAGGCAAATAGTGAATATTAAAACAATTTTCCTATAAAGGACAATCAAGCAGTTTATATTAAAAAAAAAACACTAATGAGAGCTAAATGAACTCCCATGGCATTTCAATATCAGACCCTATCCATCATTTGTTGATGCTGTTGTTGTCTGTTGATTGGAAAGATATGCTGCAACTGCTAATCATGCCTGGTGCGCCTGGTATTGAGAAACTGCAAATTAGTGGACCGTAAAATAACATGAAAACATAGTAACACTGCCCCCATCAGGCTAGAAGAACATACTGAATACTTGAGTTCTTCTCGACTGGTTTTGCCTGGGAACCAGATTTTACATTAGACATCAAGTGGTGAAACAACACTAACAAATCATTTATCATGCATAATGAAACAAAAAATGCTTGATATTATATTCAAAGATATAGTTTTAAAAATCGTTCTAGATTTAAAAGAATAGCAGAATCCACAACTATAACATATAACATATATCCGTGGAATCGCTTTCTAAAAATTTTTTTTTCAGCTGATGAACGATAAAAACATTTGACAGCCAATCAGAATCCATCCTGCTTTAAAGAGTGAGAATTTAAAGTGACAGATGACCGACCTGCAGCATGTACTTATAATAAACAGAACGCTATTATGCCTTGATGTGGACGCTCATAAAGTTATTGTTATAGATATCGTTCTTGATGTGAACAGCATTAGTATTTGACTGCAGACCTGCAACTCTGTTTTGATTCACAACCCACCGGTTGAGAACCACTGCTCCAAACTAGAAAGGCTAATATCATTATTTTACAGCAAGGAATGCAATTATCCAGAACATACTATATTTTCCTACTAGACTGGAGCTAATAGTGGGCAGATATGGCCCCTGAACCAGATTATAAATATACAAGACTTATTCTTTCTGTGCTTCACAGCCAGTGGATCAAGGCCAGCACTATCAGAAAGAAATGAACCCTCTTCTTCACTCTAATCCCAGGTACGAGAAAAACAATAGTTTTAGCCTCTCTATGTCTGTATGGTATAACTTTAAGTCATTATGCTAAGCTTGTCAGTGTCTTAAGTGTTGAGGCTCATTTCAGAGTCATTTCAGAACTTTATCATGTGAGTTCATAAGAGAACACTTGTCAGCCCTCAGGCTCATGCACGTTCAATAATTTGGACTTCTGAGAAGTGGTAACAAAATGTGATAGGGATAGCTTTTTGGGCACTGAACGTTTTGAAGTTTCCATTGACAATTTTATTCAGTTGTTCCAGGATACTAAAAAGAAAGTTTGAACATCAAAGCATAAAAAAAGAGAACAGGGGGTGTGTGCTCCACAAATTATACAGCCTTCAAAAGATTTAGCTGCCATTCATTTCATGACAAAACTGCCAGACTGTCTACATAACAAAGCGCTTCAACTTTTGTCTCCTCGTTATTTTCTTTTTTTTATAAAAGATAATAATAATAATAATAAGAATTTGTTATACTCGTATTTACTGTATGTAGTAGTATAGAAAGATTGTATAAAACAAGGATAACACGAACATTTCATTATGAGTATATATTGATTATTATGATATTACATTATTATTAAAATATAATCAAAATTAAGTATAATAAATAGGTGTATACACATTTTGCTTTCTATACTTACTACTACAAAATAATGTTCTAAATACTGATAATGATGACAAAAATTATAAAATAAATTATTATTATATTATTATATATAATCAATTTAAAATGCTTATTATTATTATTATAGTATGTAAGATTTACATGAAATTGATAAACATAATAATAATAAACATTATTATTAGTAGTAGTAGTAGTATTTAAACAATTAAAATAAAGAATCTACACTATAAGAATTAAACATTGTTTAGGAAGAAAATTATTCTGCATACTGGCTATTTAGAAGTAGACTTTTAAATATAAATTGGCCAATTAAAAATCATTTATAGAACTGTGTTAATAAACGGTGTGTAAATATTTTTTTACACACTATTTACAATCCCAAAGCATAACTATGGCTAGTTTCTTACGCAGAACTTTTCCTGTCAAGGGAAGCTGCCCACACTGCCACGCCTCAGTGATTAATTAAGCATGGTTGTCAGGGACAATGAATAAGCAGGAGTTATGCATGTGCTCAGAGGCTTGCATGTGTCACCTAGCTGTCACCGCTGCAGCAGAGCTCGCTGGGAGGTCATCATCCACTTCCCTCCCGTCTCACCAGGGAGCCTGTCCGTCAACACCACATGGTGCCTTAAAAAGTGTCATGTAAATGAGAGAATATGAAATAGAGAGACATGCAGAAGGGGGGTCTTTCGGGGTAACATGTTAGCGACAGAGCAGGAATTTCGAAAATGGGCTTTGATGCAGCTTCGTATGATTCCAAAAGCTTCAGTATAATCAAACTATATATCATAGGTCAAGTCAGAAGAAAGTATATTTTTAGGACCATTAAGAGACCCATGCTCCCAATTTTAAAATAGTGAAAAAGATGAATTCACACTTTTTTTTTTTTTTTTTTTTTTTTTTTTTTTTTTTGCCTGGTTTGTTTAAAATGGTTTAACCCTCTTGTAGAGAATGGATGGATGTCCTCAGCCCTCCGGTAGTTCATCCAAATCAACAGATGGCAGATGGGAAAGGAGACCATGGCAAGGTCTCACCCAGAGGTATGACCCCAGAAAAATCCCCATCCTGGGCTCATATTCTCAACCCTTTGTTGCTAAAAATAAATCATGATCTAGATTTCTCTTGGACGGAGAATAACGGGTACAATTACATTCATGATTGATTTTTCCCGCTTCATCTAAAGCCCACAGTGATATTTCTGTGACAATACTCCTAAACTGTAGGCGAGACGGGGGGGGGGCAAGTTATAAGGTTTTTCAGGATATTGAGTATTTCTAAAGGCAGGTTTATTTTTGAAAGCCAGTTTCTGTCTTTGTTAGAAAACATATGAACTGTTACTGCCCAGGAAGAAAATATTTTATGAACAATTTCACAACGATGGGGAAAATTTAATGCAAATCTTCTGTTAAATTGCCTATTAGAAGCTACTGAATGGCTTCTACTGAAATCAGTTTTGAAACCCAAATCAATTAGAATATATATATTCTAACTTTTTTTTTCTCTCTATGCAATCCACAGGGTCTGCGTTACACAACAACAGTGGAGAGGAAGAGTTTCTCAATTTAATGTATGATCCCTGCCTCAACTGTTATTTTGATCCACAATCTGGGAAATATTACGAGCTGCTCTGATTCCGAGATGAGCTACATCTGCAACCATGTTTTTCAATACTGCCATTTATATGTATGGATTAGTTGAAGCATGTTGTCCTTCATAACATGTAATGGTTTTAATGGAAATTGGGGATTTAAAGTTTTATTTTTATTTTTTTTTGTAACTGTTTCTAATATTTTCGTTTTTAGTAATGAAACTACATTCAAGCATGTTTGAGCTCATAACAGATGCTTTCAGTAAGCAATAAATAAACCCATATAGTTGAAACAAATTTTTTTTTTTATTAGTCCTAATTATTTTATTCAAACTTCCTAGACATTATGTAAAACGAACTAAAATGATAAAATATTTGCAATAATTGAATTCAACATGTTGTAAACGAATCTCACTTTTTAAAAGTGATCCTACCGTACAATGTTGACGGAAGTCTTGCGTTGCCACACGATCGACCAATCACGCTCCCGTTACTCCTTTACGTCATTTGACAGGTAGCATAACTAGGAAGTAAACCTCTATAATGGCGAGAAAGTCGTTCAAGTTAAGCCACTACTCAAATACGTTACTAAATTTGATTTTAAATAGTATTTTTTATGAGTTTGCCTTCGCCTTTCCGTCATATCGCGAATCCAGAGAGTCGGAAAGTTTGGACAGATCCACCTCAACACCAAACAATCAACAGGTTCGTTATCTACTTTCTTGCGTCTGTCACTTCTCTATCAGTTTGCATACTTGCTATCCATGATCTGTTGTTTCGCAGGTTCCAAGACTCCATTTAGGAGTTATCGCGTCTGTTGTGATCGTTATTGTGGCTGCAATAGCAGCTGCTGTCTTCATCATACGGAAATACTGCTGTCTGCAGAGGTATATGCAACATGTGTTTTATTTGACAGTGCAACCTAACCTTACAATCCTGTCACCAGAGTTGTTGTACGAAAAAATAGGGTGCAATAATTTATACAAAAGTTAATTAATATAAACCGATATTTGTTGCCAAATTTGTCCCTATTAATTGACAACTAAATTTAGACTATTTTATTCCAGTAATGTAACATATAGATACTCAGAGCTGCGACAAATGGAAGAGCAAAATGCAGCCAGAGAAGAGGACGATGGTTCAGATGAGGTGAGTATGTGTGGCATTTAAAAAAAATTAGTATGCTAATAATAGTCTTCAAAACTAAATGTTTAATTACTTTTTATTCTTACTCTGGGTTTTCTTTCCACAGGACCTTTTGGAGTGAATCGTGTAGCACAATTTATCCTTGACGTTTCGCTTTCTTTTTTTTATACTGTGACATTATATGGCCAAAAGCATCACATGGGTCATTTAAAAACCACCAGGAGTTCCTGAAATATTTATCTCTGTTCCACCATTTGTCAGCACAGATATGTCCACCAACCAGTTAAAATTAGCTGGTTAAATTTGGCAGGATTCAAAGGCTAAAATCTCCTTCATGAAAGCTGTGGGGAAGCGGTTCAGAAATATTAAGATGCCCATTAGAGATAAAAGTTACTATGATTTATTTGCAGGCAAATAACTTGTGAAACGTGCTGTTATGGTTGTCTGTTGTGGTGCCCATTGCTTAAAACTTGGTCAATACTTGGAACTACTTTTTAAAGAAGAACTTAGTATTTTCTTGAATTTCTCAATGCAAGGTACGTTGTACCAAAGCCTGTTGAAGTGATTGTTCCTCTATTTATTGTGCCTGATTTTTTATTTTTTTTTTCTTTTAAAAAAAAAAAAAACGGCTTTATGATCTCAGGGTTGTTCCCACTGGATACTGTGAACAGTGCCACCAATACCAGAAGCACAGCCGAAATAGAATTTGTCTTATCCACTGTAATGATGCTGCGGACTTTGGATTTCAGTGCCTTACTAAAATCTGTTACTGTATAATTTAACTCTTGTGGTATTTTGAACCATAATCTGCACTCATATGCCGGTATTGGTATTTATAGTGGCAGTGTTTGGCTTCACCTCTATTTTAAGATGAGAATGTTGATACAGAATTATCATGTGCAGTCCAGAGCTCCACAACGGTGTTTTATGAGCTCAGTCCATGATGGGAAGTATTTTTGATTGAATTCTGTATCTTTAGATTTTCATATGTTTGCACCTTGTTTTCTGAGTCTGAACTACTAACTACTTAAAAAAAAAAAGTTAATTTTAACTGAGAAGGAATAAAATTATATACATGAATATTCATTGTATGTTTGATGAATATGCTTACTTTTTTTTTGTCACAGATAGCCACAAGAGGGCAGCACACAACTGTAAAATCATTTTGCATGGAGTAACAATAACCATATCTGTCTAGTTGAGAAGTTAGGTTAGATGAGGTTAGACTTGTTTGAATTTAATGGTGCAAATTTACCACACCTTAAGGTAGAGCCTGCCAGATCAGGTTTCAGGCAGCACCATAGTCCAGAGAACTTTCAAACAGGTAAAAACTCAAAAGTAACCGGGGGAAAAAAGTTTCTTGTGATTCTAGGCAGTTGCATTTTAAATCATTTTATTATATTGCATCAGGCATGAGAATCCCAGAAGATTATTTTGGGCTACCAAAAATGAGACTTAAAGGTAAAGAAAACACTTTTAGCATTTCTGATTCATTTGTGTATCTATTTGTGTGTATAATGAGCATGTATTGTGTTTTCCAGATTGTGTGTATGTTCTCACAACAGTGCTGATCATCTTGATATGGTATTCCTCTATCAACTGGTCAAAACTCCAAGAAGTTGCCAAACAGTCATGTAATGTACATGGTGATCACATATGACAGCTTGTTAATCCGTGACATTATTAAAATCTATTTTTATTACTGTTATGTTTTAGTTTGGCTAAGATTGGGGTTGTTTTATATTCCAGATGAAGTTAGTGATTTTGTGACAGACTGTGACAATCGAGGTAAGCTTAATTTTTATGCTTATTTGTAGAGGAGATGGAGTTTAAGAAGTTTATTAGGGTGCAGTACTGTATTTTTTTTTCGGGCAACTTTGTTTATTTCTTTGGGCAGGTCTGTTTAAGTCTCATTTTGGTTGCTGTCCACATAAACACTGCCCTGTCAACCACTTCCCCTTCCACCTTCACAGCGGTGTAGCCAATGTGGTGGCTGCAAAAATCTGCTTTAACAATACAATGTAAGAACTGTTACAGCTTCTTCATGACAGACTAACACAGTGGTGATTTTAAATGAATTGTATACAATTGTCATAATTTACTCGCCCATATGACTTGGATCACAACATGAGAATGAGATATTCATGCTTGCAGTGAGATTGCTTGCACATTTGAATATTTTCAAAGAATGGCAACAATAGTGCGCTTTTATTTAATAATATTTTCTAAATGCATTTATTAAGTAATTGCTTAGAATCAGTATAAATCTGTTCATTGTGAAAACAATTCAATTTAATCCAACTATGAAAATGGTTTAAATATGGCTATAGCTATGGAACAAGCAAGATTCGTTTTTTTTTTTTAAATGTATCGGATTAAAACCAATCAGATATATGAGCTATATATATATATATATATATATATTATTATTAATATACTGTATTATAAACTCTTTACTACTTCATTTATGCATGACTGACAAATATTCACCATTTTTAAGTTGTATTGAGAGAAATGATGACGGTTTCCATTCTTGAATGAAATATTTTATGAAATGGTACTTATAGATGCTAAATGAGCACAGATGTTCTTCTCTACAGCATCATGGGCGGCATCAGGAATAATGCAGGATAAGGGCTAAACATTGTTTTAGCAAACGGTTCGTTTATTAAAAATTACAGGATTTCAAACTTTTTCATTTAATTCAAAAACATCTGAAATCATTTTCATATTTACTTATGTTAAAAATATTTGACTATATATTTACGCAAGCATTAATATGTATTAATATATGCAAATAAAATTCTATTTGATTAATTTCTAAACTTATTTTCTTAGGTGACACCGGAAAAGTTAAGAAATAAGAACTTTAATCTGGAATCTAGAGGTAGGTCTCTTAGTGAAATTGTGCGTGCAAGAAATTGAATCTAACAAGATGTGAAGTAAGACTATCCTGATGTACGGAACCACTTGTTTGTCCTTCAAGATCCCCAGGAATTACTTGCCTATCTAAAGACACTAAAGCCAGGAAATCTAGTGCTTGTGGCCTCATACATTGACCCTACACCAAAGTAAAAATGTGACAGCCTTCACACACCATCAACATGATTAACTTGGCTTTAGAGTTTAATTATTCATACATGTCTCACTTCCACTGCCACCGTCTCTTTTCCAGGCTGACTGATGAGATTAGAGATATATTCAGTGCACTGGGCAGCACGATGGTCAAATCCCTGAAGCCCAGAGATAGCTGGGTATTCGCAGGCGCCTATGGAATAAAGGAAGCAAGTCCTTTTGAAAAGGTTGGAACATCTTTTTAAGTTTTTCATCAAATATTTATAGTTTACTTTGGTTTAATTTCAGTGAGTGAAAATGAGTTTTCAGTGTTTTTTGTTTAAGTTGGTGGTTTTCTCGGTTATGTTTAGCTAATTCAAAATGATGTGAGGAACAACGCATATGAAGACTGGCCAGAGATGGGGGAGGTCATTGGCTGCTTTCCCAGAATATCTGAGAATGAATAAGCCACATTAGCCAACCTCATATCACCACGTTTGAGACTTGAAAATAGGACATTAACAACACATTACCTTTTTTGCTCTCTTCCCTCCCTAAGCAAATAAAACTGAAGGAATAGTTTACTCTCGTATTGCTCCAAATCCATATGACTTCCTTCAATGGAACACATTAGGCGAAATTTTGCATAGGTTTATGCTGCTCTTTTCCAGAGCAACATTCTGCCACTATGATGATAATATTATAAAACAAAAGTACATTTGAAAGGTAATACAGATTATTCTGTTCTCGTACGGAATTCCTTCACATTGGTTCTTATATAAGGTAACATTGCTGTTGATATTAACAATGAAGAGTGGAAAACGGGAAAGTGACATCAGTTTAACACAGTCCCTTTTTTCACGGGCCCACTCTTTCTATGCATTTGTCAGTCACGGTAGGTCACCTGTATGCACTCTAGGTTGTAAAAGTGTGTGTTTGGGTTTTCTTGGAGGGGTGTACATCCCCTCCTGCTTCTCCTCTTGCTCTGCATTGAAAGTAGCAGGTGGAATCCCAGAGAAATTGTTTCTGGAACAATCCTGAGGCACTGAGCATTCTGCACCTTTGGAATCATGGGTGTGACCCATGGAAAGAAAGTAAGGATGTTTTAATCCAGTTTGAAGAACCTGTTTGTTGCTGTTAGGAGTGTAAGTCATGCATCTACTCTAAAGGTCTGACAGGACTTTGTTACACAAATGGATGATTGTAAATGGATGTTGTTCAAAACTGTTGGTTTAAAATGCTGAAATTTATTCGGTGAGACTGTTTCTTTTGTTTGATGCTATTTTCCTGTGTGTGACTTCAAATCAATGTTTGATCATGAAACAATTATTCTAAAATATACTTTAAAAGTGCACATTAAATGATGAGTTGAGTGTCTTAAGTTCATTTGGTTTCATTCTTAGGAATGTTGTTATTTTAGTATTTATATACTATTATAGTTTTTATGAATTTGAATTAGCTTTTTTATATTTTCAGTTTAATTTTAGGTTATGTTTGGTCATTTTGTTATGTGCCTTTGACTTATTATAATAATAATATTTTAAATTAAGGTTTAATATATTGGTATGGTTTAGGTTTTATTTATTTCAAGTTAGTAATGTTAGTGTTTCAACATTTCTTTGCCAGTTTTTCATCTAATATTTATATTTTATGTATTTTATCATTTTTTTAATTCTATTTACATTTAGATTTGATAAATTATTATTATCATCGCAGCTTATTTCAGTTAAAAATATTTTATTTAGTTTGTTCAAATTAATAACCCTGCATGATGAAACTTAACCGTACATTCTCTCAAATAGTCCAGAGTCTTAATCTGTAGCTTTCCTGTTCTTGAACTTTGTGTAAAAAAAAAAAAAAAAAAAATATGGGCATTGTTGTGCAATCTGTGACATTAACCTCATTTGAATACTTCCTTTCTGATTTTCTTTCCCGTGGTGATTTAGTCCAAGGACTCCTCGTGACTTTCCTGACACAATCACATTCTAGACAGCAAACAGATTATGAAGGGAAAATGGAGAGTTTGTTTGGCAGGGCCAGTAATGAGGTGGCTAAATGCCAGCTGGTCCCAAAATGATTTTAGTCCAATATGATCAACCCAGCATGGTGTTAATGCGCACACACACATACCCACAATGCCTCCCTTGTGTTAGTTTAAATATCTCTAAACACACAGGGCTATTGTCCTCTTCATCAACAGCTTTGGAGATTATTTTCATTCATTTGGATGGATGAGACTGGATGCAATGTCCTATTATAATTTTTTGGAAACAATAATAGTGATATTATGGTTTTTGTTCACTACTATGGTGGTAATAGCATGGTATTACCATGGTAAATATGTTAATCATACAATACCATGGTTATATGCTGTCACTATATAGCACGTGACTGTGAAAAGCAGAGGAAAAATGCAAAAGTAAAAAAAAAAAATTGTTTTAAGATTTTTTATTTTTTTTGTATTTTGCCTTGAGGTTAAAATATAATGACTCGTATCCATTTCCTTTCACAGGCAGATCATAATCATCAAAGTCATAATTCCGCTTGTGCTCAACCACTTATTGGACCTGGTGAATCAGGTTTTCTACGTTCCTTTCATATTATTTGATGCAGTTACATTGATTAATTGTGCTTTTCATTATTATTATTATTACTCATGCTTTCTTGAACAAAGGTGCATTTGTTGCTACAGTCATGTGAGGTGTCCTATTATTTTTCTATGCGAATGAACTTTTCTCCTGGTGGATGCTATTGTCTGTTTTTTTTTTTTAAAGGGACGTTTACCAAAAATTTAAATTTGCTGAAAGATTCACCCTTAATGCCATCAAATACGTTTGTTTCTTCATTGAAAGCGATTTGGAGCATTACATTACTTGCTCCCCAATGGATCCACTGCAGTGAATGGGTGCCATCAGAATGAGAGTCCAAACAGCTGGTTAAAACATCACAATAATCCACAAATAATTCATACAGCTCCAATCCATCAATTAACATCTTGTGAAGTGAAAAGCTGTGTTTGTAAGAAAAAGATTCATGATGAAGATATTAACTTCAAACATTTGATTTTAGCTAAAGTCCTTCTCAACTGAAACCAATATTGCTTTCTCCAGTGAAAAAGTCATCTGGTCTGAATCAGGAGAGGAATATGCACCGATCAAGCACAATTTACAAGCAAAAACAGTTCTAAATTATAAAATATGTTGTCGGATTTTAAAGTCCAAGGACTACAGAGAAAGGACTTTTTCACTGGAGGAAGCATCATGGATTATGGACTGGTATTTTGGCCAGAAGTGATGGTTTGAAGTGAAAACAAATCCATAATTACGCTCTAAAAAATGTTGGGTCGTTTCAACTCAACTTTGGACTAAAATATGGACTAACCCAACCGCTGGGTTACATTAAATAAAACCCTTTAACCAAAAATGCTTGGTTAGTCCATATTTAACCCAAAGTTGGGTTGAAACAACCCAGCATTTTTAGAGTGTAATTATGAATTTGTTCCTTACAAACATGCCGCTTTTTTAAAGATTTGAATTGATGGACTGCAGTCGTGTGGATTTTTTTTTGTGAATTATTGCAATGTTTACGGCTGTTTGAATTTGCCTGGGGAAAAACAGCAAAGTCATTTTTTGTGCATAGAATAGTAATAGAATGCTCTCTTTTGCTCCTCTCACTTTCTTAGATTTAGTCTCTGATCTTGGATCAGTGATAGACCCTGAGCAGAGGTGGGGCAGAGAAGAGGATTTAGACCAGAGCAAGCTGCTTCCTGAGCAAACGGACAGTGGTTACTATGAAGAGCTCATCAGGCCCAAAAAGCTCCACAATCCCGTCAAAGCATCCAAGAGCCACCGGGAACTCCAGAGAGAGCTGATTATTACACACAAAAGGTGGAAATTGACCCAGAATTTGAGTTTGAAAAAATTGAGGCACGAACAAGCTTAGTCGCAGCCTTAATTTATCACCTGACCCAATTCCTAATCTCACTTCAAACAGTACCCACAGAGGGACTGCTGAGTTTAAATCTCTCTTGCATGTAAATGTTTTGTCCAACAGATGGCAGTAAACCCAAATTTGTGAGTGCAGTTTGTAACTAGTGCATTATTATAATCCAAAATTGTACTTATTTATTTGATGGAACAATGAAGCGTTTAGTATTTTTAATATCTACCATTAACAAAGATTAATAAACACGGTTACAAGTGTATTTTTCATTGTTAATGTTGGATTATGCATTAACTAATGGAATCTTGTAAAGTGTTACCATATTTTTAATCATTTAATGGTTTAAATATAGTAGTTTATAATCATTATTCATCCATTTATACTGTATGTAATACAATAGAAGAATTAACATATGTTAAGGTTGTTCTAAAGGGTGATCTTGACCTTAAGGGTCCACATCCTAGATTCCTTTTAATTGCAATGAATGAGCAATTTCTATTATATGCGATATAATAACACTTATCTCATCTATCAGAGGAGCAGTGGTGGAGGAGAAGCCAGAGTTGCAGAGAGTTCTGCAACAGAGAAACAGAGCTCAAGCTCTGAAACAAGACATAAAACAGGACAAGGAGAAATCACCACTGGAGCAGGAGTTGCTGAAGAGACAGATGAGGTTAGAGAAGGTAAAACCTAAAATACCATTCCTCAAACTATATCGAAATTAGTATTTATATACAATATCAGTGTTGAATGGACAATATTGTTTGATATACGCTAATAAGGCCTTTAAATGCTGGGAAGTGATCCAAATTACACAGAATGCTCCGTTATTTTGGTTATTTTTACATCTCAAGTCCAGATCACATTGATCTTGGGTTCCAAAAAATGTGCTGTCAATCGTAATGTAGGGGAGATCAGGGGAAATTGTAACATTTTTACATTTTCCTTCACAACTCGCACTACGTGAAGTCAGAGTGTTACAATTGCCCCCTTGGTGGGGGTGATTGTAACAGTGTTTGGGGGCAACTGTACCACTAAAAAAAATAAGTCATATTAACCCACTGTTTCTCAAAGAAATGCCTACCTCAAAGTAATCAAAGTAAACCTAAAAGTTACTGCTGTGGTAGCCTATCTAATGCAAATTTAAATGTAGTTTTACATTTAAATTAGTTAATTTTCTAACAGAAAAGTATGTCAACAGAGACAAACAAGGTGCTTACACTGAGCTATGTGGCTCAGGGATAATTGTAACACAATGTTACAATTGCCCCTGATGTTGCAGCCATGATAAAATCTTGTATGCTAGCTAGCCATGCCTATATTAGCCTAGATTGTTCATGCTGATTTTTTACCAATAACCTATAGTGATAAAATGCAAGATTAAATTCACAGTCGTCTAAACTTTAAACAGCAGAAGAAAATTACTTTCATACCTCAAAATCAGTATTTTGTTGAAAACTTCAGCTGAGGTGAAATGATTGTGCTCCTTTTTCACAGGCAGAGAGAGAATCCTGCTGAGCATGTGCAGAATAAGTGTCATCACTCTAGCTGGTTTCTGATTTTTGGAACTGAGTGTGTTACAATTGCCCCCGGTCTCCTCTGCACACTAGGTACTATAACCTATACACCAACACCTCATTCAGAATTGATTTAGCCGTAATAATTCTTCTTCTCAGTTTGAGAGAGAGACCGAAGAGCAAAGAGAAAGGTCAAAGTGCGCACCCGAGTTCATCAGGGTGAAAGAGAGCCTGAAGAGGACAGCGATCACAAGTGCTATGGAGAAAGAGCTGTAATCACACTGATCTACAGGAGTGTTGATACTCCTCCAGCTGCTGATTTGAACAGTTCTTTTTTTTTTTTTTTTTTTTAGAAAGCTTGGGGGTTTGGATTTGAATGAAATCACAGATTGTGAAAAACCAATGTTGGGACGGAATGGTGGCTAACGTTTTGTCACATGTTAAGCACTTGTAATGGTCTAATTGGATTTCACCTTAATTGCACCAGTGAGAGAAACACACAAGAACAGAATAACTCCAATGTACTGGAACTGTATCTAGTGTTTGAGTATAGAAATGATTGATCTCCCATATTTGTAGATTATATACTTTTATGATCAGACAGCAATCTTTTCCACTTTTATCTCTATTGTTATATGTAAATTCATCCTGGTATGTCAAATATGCAAAAGTTTCAGATATAGCTGCAATAGTGCATTTAACACAAACAATGGCAGTAAAAAGGACAGACTGCATTAGGGGAAACTGTTATACATAATGCAGTTTCAGATTTGATTTCCATTTAGTTTGACAACGCAACTGACCCTGAAACTTACAAATTGTAGCATCTCTACATTTTGACTTATTTGAGTCGACAGGCCAATCATAATTTATTTAATACATAACATCGACATAATGACATAGTTTTCACCCATACATTTTTTAAACAAATTATCACACAATATACTAAAATGATCCTTTACAGATAACGATATTGTTGATTTATACGTTGTGTAATGGCTTTTACTTAAGGCATAGTTTCTAAAAGGATTGTGATAATTTAGCCAGTAATTAAGTGCTCACCAGTGAATCCTCTGCGGTGAATTGGTGCCGTCAGAATGAGAGTCCAAACTGTTGATAAAAACATAACAATAATCCACACGACTCCAGTCCATCAATAAAAGGCTTGTGAAGCAAAAAGCTGCATGTTTACCAACAAATCCACCATTGAGGTGTTTTAACTTTAAACAGACTTAAGCCATGTGGATTTCTTGTGGATTATCGTTACTGTTTGGACTTCATTCTGACGGCACCCATTTACTGCAGAGGATCCATTGATGAGCAAGTGATGCAATGCTAAATTTCTCCAAATGCTGCCTCCGACAAAGAAAACAACTCCGCCTACATCTTGGGTTGGCCTGATGGTGAGTACCTTTTTAAGCCAATTTTAATCTTGAGTGAAACTGTACTTTAAGAGCTTTTCACGCATGCGATGTTAAAGCGGTTCACGGAAAACGCTTATCTGTGTTGACGTTTTTTAACTGAAACAGGAAGACAGGGCGGGAAATATCAAGCAGCCCCGCCCCTTTTTAAAAAAGCCAATAGCGTTCGTTTATATCACAACTTGGCCTAGAGCCGTTCAGAGAGCGGAATACGCCAAAAGATTCCAAAGAAGAAGCCGTTGGGCTCCGTAAAGCCGCATTTGACAGGGTATGCCAGCCATAATCTCATCCATATTGCTATAAAATATAGAATTCTGTGTAGAATTCAGATAGCTCTGATACATTTTGTGGTCTGTGCCGACTCGCGTATGTGATCCGCTCCGTGCTATCGTGTTTCTGGACCGGAGCAGAGTGTGTGTGTGTGGTGCGGTGGTTAGCGGGACACAGCGCGAAACCAGACTTATTTTTTTCTTCAATAGAAAGCATATTTACACTGTTTGAACTGTTGCCTGTCCCCTATATAGTGCACTACGTACCATTCACTGCACAGAACATACTAACTCTGTGGACAAGCGACCGATTTCAGCCGCCGGTCTTCAGCGTCTATGTTCTAGTGTAGGGGGCGGGGCTGCGAAGTTGAGAGACATGATTCGGAAGAAAGTTTGATGAGAAGCTGACGTTTTACGATGTGACGTCAAAAAAAATCGTGAGGCCTGTTTTTGGCGGAAGTGACGAACTGCAAGTTTTGAATGCTTATATCTTCTAAATACGAATTTTGTCATCTTTTTGGAGCACACTGCCTTATAGATAACCTTAAGACTAACATATTGATACTAACACCCAAAAAACTTCCATTTTGATTTCATGGGGACTTGAACATAAATCAGATGATTCTGATCTCACATGTTTCAGCTAACAACACAACTTAGTTTTTTGTAAATATGTTTTATACATTTTGTAGTCTTTAAATAAAGGGGTTTTGACATGTTTGACAGTTTAGAGTATATAAATTGAAAGTACCAACCACAGTCTGCCTTTGCATAGCACTCAGATGTGAACTTTATTTGCACTGTACACAAAGATTTTACTGAACACACAATGCATAGACAAGGAGTGTTTATTCATAACGTGCTACTACCTGTATATTTTAAGGGTACAAATCATTGGCTCTTCATAACTCCATTGATAACACCTGATGCATTGCATCCATACATTTGTAGCTTTTACAAAAAAAGATATACAATATATGTACAGTATACATCATGTTTGTATAATACACATACTGTATTTGTGTCTCTTCACTTCCCGAAGTGTGCGCATTTCCATGTGAAAAAAATGTCATAATCGATCAAGGGAGGAATTAACTACCCAAAAACAGGGGTGTTACTTCCTATAGTACTTTTCAAAGCCAAAGTAAGTCATAGATGACTCCTAACGATATTTAATCAGCCCTTCTGAGGCAGTTTGCATAATTACCATAATGAACTGCTCATTAGACTGTTGCATTTTTATACTAATTACATCATTGATTGCACTTGGGTTTGACTCGGTTCTAAAATTAAATGTTTTAATTATATATGTGCTTCATATTTTAGAATTTGATTGAATTTAATAAATATAAATTAAAATAAAAAAATCATTTTACCATTAACCAAAAAATGTTTGTTATATGACAACACTTCTGCCAAACTAAAAAAAAAAACAAATGCTACTTGGATGCCAAATAAATTGTAAATACACGCTATATCCGAGTGGCACCTCAAGACCTAATTATCATAAGTTTAAAAGGAAAATGTCGTTACTAGTAGGGGTCCATTAGCCCAAAACTAAATATTTTATATTAATATATATATATATTGTTGGCTTCAAGTAAGCAATGTGCTCAAATACTGGTGAACAAGGTGATAAATGTTCTTGCATTGTTCTTTTTGCAGCAATCCAGTTTTAAAGTAATGCCAGTATTGAGTTCTTAAGATAATGTTAAATCAGCATTCCTGTTTTAAAACCTAACATGTATATTTTATAAAGAAATAGAAAAAGAAACAAAAGATTAAGTGTCAATTTCTTGTGCCTCCGATCTCACAATGACTTGTGACAGCAATAGTCTCTTATTTTGCAATTAGTATTGTAGTAAAGATAGGAATTTGATCATCGCTCTTGTAAACATATTTTTACGAGGTCATGCAAACATTAAGACGTCTGCTGCACAGAAGAACAGTACAGATTAGGCCAGCGACCCAAACAAAAGAACCTTAACCAATCAACCTATCAGCTCACACAACATGCACAACATGGAATAACTGATAATCATGGAAAAATGAATCTTTTTGCTTGCAAAACTTAATCAGCATTTGTTCCAAAAACCTTCCAAGGCAGAATCCTAATCTCGGAATCTCATAACATAAGTGAGGGATTTCAAACACTACAACAAAAAATGCCTCTCATGTGAAGCGCATACGACACTCGACTCACAATTGATTACAACAGAATTTGATGCTGGCATACTCGAAAAAGCATAAATCTACATACACAAATATTGGGTTAAATAGTCAGTATTTTTACTGACACTTTTTAATACTTCGTTAAATATATTTACTAAACTTTTTGCACTGCATAATGAGATTGCTTTCGAAGCAAAGGATACACTCTGCCATATATTTTTGGGCAAAATGAGGTGTCTTAAAAGGTGGCATAATGTTGCGGCATAACGGGAGTGTGCATCTAATGCCTTCTCACTACACTTAGGCCCAGATTTAAGATTTATATAATTGAATTGCTCATAATATTTCCATCCATTTGGATTACACAGTTTTAGTATAAACAAAGGAGTAAACTTAATGTGATGCATATTTGTCGGTCACACATAAATGAAACGTAAGATTTTGCACTCAAATTACATATTTTATTGTTAACTTGGATTTTATTTAAATATAATCACGTAATCAAAATGCATTAACTTAAATAGCTTAGAAACAGCATAAAGCTGGTAATTGTGAAAACGATGACATTTATTCAGATAAAAATAAAGGTATGAACATGGTTAAAATATGGCTAGTTGCGGAACAGGCCATTTTCATTCAAATGCATGAGATTGAAACAAATTGGATTTATTGAGGATAAATATATAAACTGGCTATTGTGTATTTAAAACCCATTTATTAGTAATATTGCAAAAATCTTCCCTGTTTCATTTATTCATGACGGTATGACTGACAAATATGCATTACATTAATTTATTAGTTTGTTAATGTTAAAACTAATTCAAATGGTTGGATATTTTATATGCAAATATATTCAAATATATATATATCTTATTATAAAGCTATAGACTACTTTTGCCCCATAAATTCTAAAACTAGAAATCTTTATTGAAAACGGAGATTTGATATTGCATTTAATCTGGGTGCAAAAAAGAAAAGAAAAAGAAAAGCATTGGACTGTGGCTCAAATCTCTTCACAATTAACCTCTGTTCTGTCCACATGCTCCATATGAAGGTTTATACTCACAACAAGATCATGTGATCACCATAACAGCTTGGAAATATTCCTGCTCTGACTTCAGTAAGCTCACTTCGGCAGTTTTATACCAGTCTGAACCAGATCACAAAATCAACAACATGGACAATTCTACCCAACAGACCTTACAAAACAAAACCACAATGGATTAAGGCGTGAAAATGTCTTAAAGATATAACTATCTTGTTTCCTCATGAATTTATTGCCTGAGCAAGTGGGGCTTAAGACATTAATATTTATTAAGACATTAACTAATGGCTTTTCAAGAAAGTCCAAATTGCTACGGGGTACAGAACTGAACATTTTCTTTAAAAAAATAATAATTAAATAAACCTTACTTAAAAGCACAAATTAAACATATTGTTGTCTTTGGTTGGGGTACAGAAATATTAATCGGACAAAGTAAAATGATAGAGAAGTTACATATGTGTCAATGAAATACCCAAGTCTGAATGTCTGGAACAATGATGCTCTCCTCTCACGTCCCACCAGCAGCACTAGGTCCATCTAGTGCATGCTACCAGGAAAGCTCTGTGTTCCGGGTCAGACTGGTGCGGTGGACGTGCATGTGTGGGTTCCTCTAGGTTCTGCTTCAGATCCTGCTGGTCGGTCGGCAGCAGTAAGCACAGCTTCTGAGACTGTCCCGATCGGCACTGCCTCGACGGTCGTCCCCACTCGGGGAACCTAAACATTAAAGTTTATGTGAAAATGAACAGCAACAGGATCTTCGAATATAAGTAATATTAACTAAATACTGAGAATACTAAGAAATATATGAAAAATATTAGCTTCAACTCTATAACATTGTATGCATATCCGCGAGACTTACTGTATAAAATTATAATAAACTTGTTAGAGTACTAATATGCACAATGCAAATTTCATAATATTAAGCTTATGCCAATTGCGGAGTACGTACGATCTTTGAATAATAGTGGTCTTTAAATGCAAGATATTTAAAGTGTACCTAAAGTATACTTGCAATAGTTCCACTTTAGCACAATCAAATATACTTCAATATATCTTTAGTTGGTTAGTTACTAAAAGTACAATTGCAGCGTTATTTTATAGTAATAAATAGTCTTACTGTCTGTGTAGTAATACTTAGCATGAAATAATGTATTTCAAATACATTTTAATAAAATACAAATTATTTATTTTTCAATAGGGTAGCAAAAAAACAAGTTTAAGTACTAAAATGACTAAAACTAAAACAGAGAAATTTAAAAAATTAAAAGCTATAAAAACACGAAATAAAAAAATGACAAAAGCACTTAAAACTTCTAAAAAATAACAGCTAATTAAAAATATGAATAAATACTAATATATAAAAACACATGGCAAATATTTTACTGTATATTAAAAGCTGTGAGGCACTCAGGGTTTTTTCTTCATGTTTATATATATATATATATTAATATGGTGTGTGTTTTTTGCTATGAACATCAAAAAGCATCAAAATTTTAATGGAACTATCAAATAATTTAAAAATAAGAAACATGCATTTGACAAATTTTTACAATAAAACATTACATTACAATAAAAATATATAAGAAATTTCCATTCATATGTTTAACAATAATTCTTTACAAAACGACTAAACGTTTTAAATAAATGAACAAACAAACAAACATTGAAATGATTGGAACCAGCCCGAAATCTAGACAGTCCAGTAAAAAATGCTTCAAACACATTACTTTACTCATTACCTTATCAGTTATCTTAAAATTAAATATTAGCTTTTACATTTAATACATACTGTGGTGCTTGCTATTTTTGTACAACAACAACAACAAAAAAAGTCAAATGAAATCCATCACAAACTCCTCATGCTCATGCTTTCTTAATGGGTTGTATGTACTAAAATTGGGACCTAATAATTCCTGCATTCTATTTAGGATGGATAGTATGTGACTTTCATTGGAGAATGTTCTCAGACATACTGTTCTCATCTTCCTCCTCGTCCTCGTCCTCCTCCTGGTCGAGCTCTTTGGCGGGCAGGAGCAGGTGTCTGTGGTAGGGGCTGGTGGTGGTGATTTGGCTCGGCCCCTCTAGGCTGGTGCTCAGCTGCAGTCTCCGCATGTGTCTGACCACTGCTGTCGCATTGAATGCTTGCTACGGGGATAAGAGCAAGAAATAACGTGATTATATTTTTATAATATAAAATATTATATTTATGACTATTTTACAAAGCATCCTTTGGGAACATTCTGAGATTAATGATAAAATCCTATAACAGTTCTAGAATGTCTCTCTCTCTCTTTCTCTCTCTCCTCTCTATATAATCTATATCAAGTGGGATGCGTGGTGTTTAAAAATGAGGGCGGTTTATATATACTGTTATATATTATATCTATATATAATATATAAATATATAAGTCATGTCCGTGTTACCTTAAAGAGGTCATATGATGCTTTTTTAAGATCATTATTTTGTGTATTTGGTGTAACATAATATGTTGACATGCTTTAATGTTAAAAATAAACATTATTTTTCAAATACTGTACAGTATTGTAGGTCCTCTATGCCCGCCTCTCTCAAATGCTTCGTTTTCAACAAAGCCCCCTCCTTTTGACAAGCGCAGTCTGCTCTGATTAGCCAGCTGACCCAGCGCATTGTGATTGGACGAACACCACAAGCACTCGTCGGAATGTAACGCCCCTTACCATCATCGCTAAGCTTCCGCTTTTAAAATAATATGCAAAAGACAGAGCCCTGAAGGGTTAACAAAGTCGCGTTGACAGCACAGTGTGAAGCTGGTATGATGTTGCAGTACACAAGCACGTTAAGACAGCTGACGCCCTGTGATGTGTCTCTCGCTCGCTCCACACAACCCACACACGATGCGCAAAACTCAGCTTTGGAACAGGTCCTACAAATACTTATACCAAAACATAGCTGATTCAGGCCACCAGATTGTCATATGCAAAGCGCCCAGATTTGCATAGCCATTACTCTCCTCTCCTCGGTTTCACGAAACGGTCGTCCATAAAATTGCATTGCTGTTCTGTTGTAAGTAATTTTAAAGATTTCTAAATGCATCTACTTTCGGAAGGCCAAATAAAGTGCTTTTGCTTTCGCCTAGAAACACACAGCGTCTCCCTGACATGGCTGCATCAATGCTACTGCTGTTCCTGAAACCACGACTTCTTCCTTTGCGTGCACATTTGGGCGCATTATGCAATATTTCCACATAGTGAGGTAGATATGTGGTGGCGTGTTAGAACGAGCCGTTTTAGGTTTAACTTTTATAAAGAATATCTCTTTTGTTTTGAGTCTTTAGTCTTTGCAACTTTTGGGATCTTATTTATTCACGAACAGCTTGTAACACTCCAGAGAGAAAGGAAAACTTGAAATCGCATCATATGACCCTTTTAATGTTTACACTAAGTGCAAATAGCTAAAGATTCTATTTACACCTAGCAGGATTTTCGAGATGGTCCTCACTGCAGAACACAAGATCCAGGGGGCCAGGTTGGATCCAGATCCAACTCCTCCCACCTTACATATACCTAAACCTACCCGTCTCCACCCCTAAACCTACCATCTCCACCCCCGTGGATCCAACCCCGCCCCCTTCTGCTATTTATACTACTTATTGCAGATAGTGGCAATTATCTGCACCTCAGTAGTGTAGTACATTATAAAACAGTATGCAATAATAACAATAACAACAACGTGATATCTGATTTGAAAAAGTAGAAAAAAAAGTTTGACAAAACGCTATTCGAACCCTGGTCGATTGCGTCAAAAACGACTTCCACACGTACTTCACCATCTGCGCTACACTCTTAAAAATAAAGGTGCTTCACGATGCCATAGAAGAACCTTTTTGTCTAAATGGTTCCATAAAGAACCTATAACATCTGAAGAACCTTTCTGTTTCACAAAAGGTTCTTTGGTGTGAAAGAAGGTTCTTCAGATTATAAAAAGGTAAGAAAGAGATGGTTCTTTAAAGAACCTTTGACTGAATGGTTCTTTTTGAAACTAAAAATGGTTCTTCTATGCATCGCTTGAAGAACCTTTTGAAGCCCTTTATTTTTAAGAGTGTACTGGAGCTGTTATTAGACGATAGTCTTTTGTAATGCTTTGTAATCACACATTGATGGGCGGAGTTAGTGTAAATAGCCTCTGCCAACAAGGCAGCCTATTTGCACGTGTAAATAGACACGCCGTTTTTTATTTGTGAACTGATGTTCACCTGTTCTTTTTAATAGTCAACTTATTTTCGGGTCATCGTCATAAAAGCCCTGTAAACTTTGTCACAGGCACGAAGATACATCTTTCATTTCATCAAGCTGAATGCTCACTAAAATCTGACACAGTCATCATGTTTTCAGGCCATTTCAAGTTTTATTTTGACGTGATACAAAGTAGTGGTATCTAAGCGGGAGAGTTGTTTTTACTTACTTTATAATTAGTCAATAAAACCATCATTTTCTTCATTCAGGCCGAGAGCTCGCACGAAAACAAGAGGCGGGATTTATCACACGAACCAATCATAACTGATCATATCCAATTATAGCGCAACGGAGGCATTGCCTCCTCTCACGTGACTTTCCCCCATTCATCTCAATGAGCCTCCAGAAAAGTCACGGCACGCTTTAGGGTCTCTGTAGAAAGTCTATGGACCGAAGGGAGGCAAGCCTCCACTCTAACTTGACCTGCGGGTGTTGCTGTTGGACAGCGTTACTTTAAAAGTCTAAAATTCACTCGGTTTTTAATGTCATATTTAGTCATATTTGCATGTTTTATTTTTGGAATATAGATTATTTTCTCATCCACTTTTGATGAGAGGAGACACTGCCTCCCTTGCCTTCTTGGAGGAAACGCCCCTGATATATATATATATGCATATATAATATATTATATATTATATATAATATATATATATTATATATATATATTATATATATATACTGTATATGTGACCCCTTGACCACAAAACCAGTCATAAAGGTCAATTTTTCAAAATTGAGATTTATACATCGTTTGAAAGCTGAATAAATAAGCTTTCACTGATGTATGGTTTGTTAGGATAGGACAATATTTGGCCAAGATACAACTGTTTGAGAATCTGGAATCTGAGGGTGTAAAAAATCTAAATATTGAGAAAATCACCTTTAAAGTTGTCCAAATGAAGTTCTTAGCGATGCGTATTACTAATCAAAAATTAAGTTTGAATGTATTTATAGTAGGAAATTTACAAAATATTTTCAGGGAACATGATCTTTACTTAATGTCCTAATGATTTTTGGCATAAAGAAAAATCTATAATTTTGACCCATAGAATGTATTATTTTTGGCTATTGCTACAAATATACCCCAGCCACTTAAGACTTTTTTGTGCTCCAGGGGCCATATATATATATATATATATCTTATATATATATAGCAAGTTGTTCTGACAGACCAAGTAAGCCCTAATTTGAAGAACGTCATGCAGATCTGTTGGGCTGGAAATGCAAAATGTGGATGATGTAGTGGGATTCTCACCTTCCATTTACTTTTAGCAAAGTTCTTCTTGATCTGAGCGCTGACAGACTCATGAATGTTCCTGTCGAGAGCCGTGTCTCCAGAAATCCTTCAAAATCAGAGATGGGGGACGAGTTAATAATACAATTTTGGTGAAAAGAGGAAAAGGATATTATGATCATAGATAAAGTAAAAAAATAACACTTATTTTTAGGTAATCCTACCATGGGTGCTGTAAAGCCTGCTCACATGTGTATCTCAGAGACGGCTCTTTCTCCATCAAGTGACTGATGAAATCCTTGGCTAGGATGGGATGTGATCAACAATACGTTTGTCAAACAATATTCAAGAAAATAGAAATGCCCAGGATAGAGCTCATCAGTAGTTTTGAGTAGGTTTTTTATTCACGGTCTGCACTCCTCTTTGCAGACAAGTCACATTATATAAAAATGAACTCGGCTCAACGTTGTTATATCACTAATGGTATTTTTATTTTTAAAAACCTACAGTTGAGCTCAACAGGTGGGGTCTTTTGTATCAAGAACATCTCAAAATGATCTACCTGAGTCAGAGATGTCGTCCCAGTATGGAGAGTCAAACTCATACTCTGCTTTGAGAATCTGCTCGAATAGCTTGGCATCATTTTCATCGTAAAATGGAGGGTAGCCACATAAGCTGCAAAAGACATAGCTTTGTAATAACAACCAACTGACTTAATTATCCCTCTTATTATTTGGTTCAATGAACAAACAAATAAATAAAATATTGATTTAGATTGAAATATTGATTTATATTTACTCATTTTAAATATCTGACTATAATTTGGAATGAATAATACATACAAAAATTAATTCCTATAAGAATTGACCATAAACAAACAAACAAACAAATAAATAAAAAACAAACAAAAAAAAAAGTAAATACATACAAATTGACACAATAAATTATTCCAAACCAAATATTTGATATGACAAATAAATGAATGAATATGAAATATTGATTTATATTTAATCATTTTAAATCTCTGACTATAATTGGGAATGAATAATACATAAAAAAATGTATTCCAATAATAATTGACCATAACAACTAAATAACTAAAATGAAAAAAGAAAAATTTATATCCAAAATTGACCATAATAAAAAAATAATAAAAAAAAAATTTTTCCTGTAAAAATCGCAAACAATTAATACATAAATAAATATTCCAAACCAAAATATTTGAATAGACAATTAATGAATATGAAATATTGATTGTATATTTACTCATTTTAAATTCTACTAAAATTTTGGAATGAATACATAAAAATGTCTTCCAATAGATTGACCATAAACAACCAACAAACAAATAATATAAGAACAAAAATGAAACTAAATAATCTCCGAATTTAGCATAAATAAAGAATAATTTAAAAAATCCTACAAAAATTGACAAACAATAAATAAACAAATAAATATGCACAAACTAAATATTTGATATGACAAATAAATGAATGAATATGAAATATTGATTTAGATTGAAATATTGATTTATATTTACTCATTTTAAATATCTGACTATAATTTGGAATGAATAATACATAAAAAATGAATTTCTATAAGAATTGACCATAAACAAACAAATAATATACAACGTGACCATGAATAAATAATACTTTTAAAAGAATCCAAAAAAATGACAAACAATAAATAAATAAAATGACAAAAAAATATTTGAATATACACAATCAATGATGCATATTAAATATGATTAAGATTGAAATATTGATTTCTGTTGATTCATTATAAATATGGATAATTACATACATTTAATAAATTAAATCAGATCAAATAAATACATTCCTAAAAAATTGACAATGAATAAATAAATAAATATTTAAAATAAATATGCACAATTTGTGATATGACAGATGCAGATCAAGGACAACTTACAGAATATAAGAAATCACTCCTATGGACCAACAGTCTACAGCTTTACTGTATGGTTTTTGTGCCAAGACCTCTGGAGCTGATTGAGAGAGCGAGAGAGAGAGAATCTTTCAGTGTTCCTTTTTTCTGTTTAGTTCTCTTTCCTTTTGAGCTTTGTAGAGAATGAGGGCAGCATCAAAGAGACACTTTAAAGAAGCTAACACTTGACACTGTGCAGCATTTCAAACAACTGAGAGCCTCTAAAAACCGACACATTACTGACCCTTACTAAAGATGGTAAGATATAGATTGAAAAAGGCAGAAAACAAAATAGCCCTCACTCGTACCTACGTATCCAGGTGTTCCACAGGCAGTTGACATCACACTTCCTGAGTCCTCGATCTTAGACAGGCCAAAGTCACTGATCATGATATTGGAGTCCTCCTCCATACTGTAGTACAACAGATTCTCTGGCTGCACAGAAAGAGAATGAATTCATATCAGCTGAACGTCATTTCCCCTCAGTCACATTAAATCAAGTCATATCTTGCTACATTTAATGGACAGCCATTGGTGAACTTTTTTCATACTGTATGTGTAACACCATGTTGTAATCAGATGTGACAAATGTTTTTCTCATGACAATCCATGACAAATAGCATGCAACAGGGCATTTTATTGGTCACTTGGGCTATGTCTGGAATAGAATACTACTATAAAACTCTTACTATTTTTATAAAAGTCCAAAATGTGCGATATACACCGACATTCAAAAGTTTGGGGTCAGTACAATTTTTTAAAAAGATATTAATACTTCAGCAAGGATGCATTAAATCGATCAACAGTAAAGACATTTCAAATGTCACAAAAGATTTCTATTTAAAAAAAATGCTGTTCTTTTGAAGTTTAGATTTAGCAAATAATCCTGAATTGAAAAATGTATCACGGTTTCTGCAAAAATATTAAGAGAAACAACTATTTTCAACATTAAAGTCTGTGCAAAGCAATATTAAATATGTGTTCAGAGTTTAGCACACCACAGAAAAATGTGTTATTAACCACCCAGCCAAATTTGAAAAAAATAATTAGAAAAATAGGCATTAGTATACTGCGCAGCATGCAATACTGTAAGCAATACACTTGTATTCAAACACAGCCTATTTCTGTCAAGTTATGTAACACTACCTACTGTTAAATCTCATTGGTCAGATTTTCAGCTCTTAAACACTTCTGTCAGTGATTTTGTCCCTTCGTGGCAGTATTTGGCTTTCAGTGAGGACAGGTTGCATGCTGAATAATTTGTCACATTATGCCTGGTTAGAAAGGCAGAGCGTAATTATAGGGAAAGAATCGGTAAGCTTTACCTTCAGGTCTCTGTGCACAATGCCCATATCATGCAGATACTTCACCGCATCTAAAATCTGCCGAATGAGTTTGCTGGCATCTCTCTCGGTGTAGAAGCCCTTTTCTACAATCCTGTCAAAGAGCTCTCCCCCCGATACGCTGTGAAGACCCACACAAACAAACTACAATTAGCACCTCTACTACAATCACACAAGAATTCTATTGACTGCAAATTAAACCAACATCAGCCAGTATCTAAGTAAAGTATGTCACTATGGTTGATGTTGTTGTGAGTGCTGAGAAAAACTCACAGCTGCATGACCAAATACAAATGCGACTGACTTTCGAAGATGTCTTCCAGTGAAACAATATTTTCATGTTTTATTCTGAAAAAAAGAAAATACCAGTGATTAAATCATAAATTGGCGGTCAGACTTATTATTTTAGCTGAAGGACAGTAAAATGGCCTAAGATCATTACATTATCTAGGGACCAGAACATCAGAAAGTCTAGGAATGTATTTTTCTTGTAGGGTTCAACTTGAACAGGATGCAATTCATATTTTACATTGTGTTTATGTTGATTTACTTGACTATAAGGCAGTGATATTTTAATATTACTTATATACTATTATAGTATGTATAAATAATTGGAATTATCTTTTATTTTTGCTCTCAGTTTTCATTTGAAGTTTTAGTAATTTATTTGATATGTGTGTTTGTTTTGTTTATTTTTATATATTTCTATGTAACTTCTTTAATTACATATTTTTTTTAATGTAACTTTTATTTTATTTCAGTTTTAGCTATTTTAGTACATCAACTTATTTATTAGCAATTTTAGTACATCAACTTATTCATTTCATTTCTATTTTTCATTTAAATCTTTTACATTTACATTTTTGGATGAATGAATTGAATGCATGAATGAGTTTTATTTCCCAAGTGTGCAGAAACATTTCATTTAAAATGTAATTTAATTTAAAATTTAATTAAATTTTTCTAATCTAATTTAAGCTTTATTTCAATTCTGAAAACTATTTTTAATCATTTTAGTTTTTGTTAACAATAACTAGACTGCTGTAAGGAAATGTAATATGAGTGTTAATGTTATTGCATTGCTCTAAAGATCTTTTCACGCTCTATTCACGATGGCTTTACTTCCTTCCTTCCCTATTTTTAATGCACTTTCTCTACACCAGCTATACTCAAATCAAACATTAATGACATTTTGCTCCATCTCCATTTGACTTCCTCTCGTGCTTTGCATGCTTTGATTACAGTTTTTCACACCAATGGTGGGAATCTCTCTCTCTTAATTCTATTCCTATTCCTCCTCTTTGGTCCCTTCCTTCCTCTCTTTCACAATACTGCTGCAGGGAACCTCCATACCATCTCAGCCTCTGTGTGTGCTGTTGCCCTGGCAACAGAGTCACTAAAAATAGGACGATCTCCAGTGCTCTTGACATTTCCGGTGCACACACTTCTACAATTTCTAAAGCTATAGCACATTTTTATGGCACAGATAGCATTTACAAGAGCAATCGTCTCTCAAAGAGCAATCTGGCTTTTAAGAGGAAAAGGAAGACACCTTTCAACATCTTGACTGCCATTTATCTTTAACACAACCTCACAAAGAGTCAAGCTCTCGGCAGCACCCGTCCTATATCTGCACACAAATCATGACATGGTTTCGCTTGATCTCAAACAGTGCTGTCATCTGCTATTGGCCCTGTAATCAAGGAGTTCAGTACACTGCAGACTACAGGCTTCCTCTGTTTGGCTCTCTCCATGAAAAATATATCCTGTCCTGTATAAAACATTAACAGCTTAATCCAGCCTAAGGCCAAGTTGGTCCTCAGCTGGTTTAGATGGTTGATCCGCCGGCTGTGCATCCTGACTATCTAGCCAGACTGTTTTTTTTTATGCTGTAAATCATTAGAGAGTCAATTCTGACCTGTGTAGCACAGCAATCTCATTCTCAATGCTGTTTTCCTTGCCCTCCAATGCTTTCTTAGGGATGCACTTGATGGCCACGAGTCGCTGGGTCTTCTTCTCCTCAGCCAGGAACACCTCAGAGAACGCCCCACTGGAGGACAGGAAAGATGGAGTTAGTGGATATTTAACTTTCCCGCAGTGGACCTTTAAGTTTTTGCTTTGAAAGTAGACATTAACCAATATATTGACCAGAGCTGCATTCCCCAAAAGTAAATGCACTCACGGTCTCTATGACCTACTTAGGCTAATTAATTGACCACTAATTCAAGATTATTAACATCAGCCAGTAAGCATAATCAAATTTAATTATTTAAAAATATATATAGTTTTGGGGGGGGGGGGGGGGATAATGGTCATTGTAAATATTAAAGATATTAATTACATAAAGAGTTTTAAATATTTATTGTAAATATTACATGATAAAAACTGCAAAAAAATTTTGGGGGGGGGCCAAAAAAAAAAAAAAAAAAAACGTTGATTCTGGTGTTCCAGTTTTCCACAATATAGTTACACTGGGTTTATGCCATAAATATTTAATCCAGTTGACAATAACGACAGGAATAAACAGCATAAATCACATGCCTACCTATCAAAATTGGAGTCTGTAGATTTGGTAGTTTTTGAAGAAGTCCTCTTATTAATGCTTCATTTATTTCAATATATTAACAACAGTAATTTGTGAAATATTATTACATAGCACATTTCTTTTTTTAATATATTTTAAAATGTAATTTATTCCTGTTAAGCAAAGGTGAATTTTCAGCAAGCAGCCGTCCTTTAGTGGCACACATGGATGATGAGATGCTAATTGCTGCTGAAGAAACATTCTTGTTATGGATGTTATGGAATCTTATCTGTTATGGAAAACAGTTGTGCTGCTTACTATTTTTGTGGAAACCGTGATACATTTTTATTTTATTTTTTTAGGATTCTTTGATGAATAGAAAGTTCAAAAATTACATTTATTGAAAATTAAATCTTTTGAAATACTATAAATGTAGTTACTGTCACTTTTGATCAGTTTAATGCATCCTTGCTGAATAAAAGTATTCATTCATTTAAAAAAAACAGTGTAACTCTGAACAGCTTTAAAAGTTAATGCACTAGCGTTTTTCCACATCACTGATGGAAAAAGCTGAAAAAAAGGTGATTTTTACCCTTCAGTGGTAATTCAACCCTGATTGTTGTGTAACAGGAAGTAAACAGTGCTGACACCTTTTCCAGAGTATTTTTCTTTTTGTGTGTGTTGTTTGTGCAACAGAAATATTGTGAACAGCTGAGATTTTATCAGACTCGTCTGGTGGGGAAAGATGAAACAGTGTGCTGTAAGTCTGCATCCTCCAAAGGGACACAGGTAGAGCCAGAAAAAGACAAACAGCACAAGCTGTTTAATCATCCAAGGACTGTTTCCATGTGTTTAGGCATCTGGGTGTGTGTTTGTCCTATTTCGAGCATCCTTTCAGGTTTTTACAGGATTGTAGCCCAAACATTAATTCTTGTTCTCTTCCTTAAACACAAAGCCTGTGTGTTAAAACGAGCACTGTCATGTATAATCTAGCTGTCCCAAACACACACTCCCTAAACTGCCTTCTTAATCACAGAGGGAGCAATTAAACATACAATTTGCTACTAAGGAAAAGAGAAATAAACAAGTCAGAGAATAAATTACAGTAGAGGAAATTTCTTTTCCTCTCTTCCAAGACTAAATTTCATATAGTATTAAAATGCTAATTATCATTTCAAACATTTCATTCTTGTCTCGAACTATTCAAACATAACATCTAAATATGAATACAGATACCCAACTAACAAAAATATGTTCTAAGAACATTTTGTACCCATTAAGCTATGGAAACGTTATTTCTGAGGTTCTTTGTACATTCAAAACATCCTATTTTTTTAAACGTTTTAAACGTTTTTTTCTTGGTTGACTGAATGTTAAAGGAATATTCCATTATATCATTTCACAAACATCATTGGAATATAACTGTTAAACGTTCTCTGAACGTTCTGAAATGAGTAGTAACATTAAAAAATTGAAAGACAAACATCAAAATGAAACATTTCAGGAAAAAAGTTTCATGAATGATGCATAAATAACGTTTTTGTTGTAATCTTCTGAGAACATTATAACTTTGAATGACATTCTAATCACGTTCCTGGAAGAACGTTTGTTCTTAACTTTGAGAGAACCTTTAAAAACATTTGAATATTCAAATTTGACTTAATATTTAAAACTCTTTCAAAATATGTGTAAAACATATATAATGAAGAAAAGCAAGTGAACATGCAAGGGCATTTTGAGAATAACAGGAAATTTGGGCTCAGCAATTATGTGTTGTGTACAGTTTTTTTAAATCACAGAAGGCAGTTTTATATATATATATATATAATATTCTTGCACGCGTGTCTGTTTCCATGAGGATGATTTCAATTAAAAGGACCTTATGATATGTTGTTGTTGAGATAATAATAATAATAAAACAGAAATCTCCAATGGCCTGGAAGCCATGCTAGTGAGTCATGATCACATCAGTGTTGTTTAGTGAGAGAGAACAGCTCATAAAGCGCTGCAGTTAACAAACTTTCTACTGGACTCGTATCACAGACTTATCAGACTGCATGCCTTAAGTGGAAAGGGGGGAGTGCGGGGGCAAAATGGAGGTTGGGAAGAAAAAAATGAAGGAAAGAAAGAGCGAGTGAGAGGAAATGAAGAGAGCGAGAGCTGTGCTGTTGCCGTGAGACATGGTGTAATTAAGGCCTCCCATGGCTTCCTGTGGGTAAAGGAGGAGGAAGAGAGGCGAGAGAATGGAGATTAGGAAATGATACAAGACAGCCATGTGGGTGTTTGGGTCTGTAAATAAGAAAATTGTTTCGCAGAGACTTATTACAAGGCCAATAATTTCCCAACAGCAGCTCTGTGCACTAAAATAGATTAACAAAATGCTCATGGTGTAAAGTGTTTCTCTAGTGAGGGGTTCAGAATCATATAGAGACTAAATAGTTTATGTCAATAAAAAGTGAATACAACATCACTGAAAGGAAAAATTACAAACATACATTCATACTAGTTATATACATTAATGTTTATATTACATTACACTGTTTATGTTCCATAAAATGTTTAAATGTCCTACACCGGTGCTGAGAGATTCTTACTGGTTTCTGAAACCATTATTAGATTAGCTAAAAATATTCAAATTTTACCTAATATTTATTTCAATAAATAAACATGCAAGTGTATTTTGAGAATGATAGGAAATGTGGGCCTAGTCATTATATGTCAATTTTCTGATATCATAAAGGATAAAGTATTTTAAAAATATTTTTGCTGTTGCATTATACTTACTGTTAATTCACTGTTTTAATAACTATAAAAATATAAGTAATTTAACTCTAATTTAATATAAAAGCTGAAGATTCTCTCTCTCCACACACACACACACACACACACACTTATTTTAGAATGTCAAGTAGAGTTAATCAAGTAATACTGACGCTGCATTTCATTTAACCAATGTACCTGACCTGGAAAATAATCTGTAAAGCAATAATCCTCATTCAAAGATTTAGTGCCGGAACAACTAGACATCTCTCATTATTAATTTAACTGCTGAAAAAACTCAACTTTTTATCTATTATGCTTTCATCTGTCACAATGAATTATCAGTTTAATTTTTTACATTAAATTTATAAAATATTTTTTTTCTCTCAGCAAATATTGATAAAATTGATTGATATCCCTTGTAAAAAAGCCATTTAAAAACCTGCTCTGAATCACACAGACTCACTCTAACAAGCTGTGATTAATAATTGAATAAAAATGCAGCATGAGTGGCCCTGATTTCTTTTTTTATGGATGTCTTTTAAAAGGCTAGGTTGTTTGGGGAGCTTTTTCTGTACTTTTAGACTCACTTAGAAAACCGTATTGATTTGGTCATTACTACTGACTGAAAAAAAACTTACATCATAACAACCTGACAAAAATCGCCAAATAAAACTGGTCAACTAAGCGTAGTCAACACAAATTCTTCTTTCAAAACACCTTTCTCATTTTGTTTAGGAAGGTTGGGAGTTTAAATCAACAAAAGAAGCTTCCAGACAAAAACAGCTTAGAAGGCTCATTCATCTTACTTCTGTGACACTCACATAAACATAAACTTTCCTCTAAAAATAAAATATCCTGTCACCATAGCAACCAGTGCACGTTGACCTCTTCTGCCCACTTTGTAAATAATGACTAAATGACTAAACCAAAAACAAAACAGTAAAGTCAAAATGATGTTTGAATTCTGATTTGAAAGGGCACAAATATAAACAGTCCATTTTGTTTCCTAAATATCACCGTTTTCAAACAGCAACACTAAAAAATACTGAAAAACAATCACAAATTTCAAATACTAACCTCATGTCTTACAAAAACAGACCTTCTTCTATTTACAGAAACAAGATAAGCAAACTTATTTGTATATATTAGTTAGCGTAATGACTTAAGCACTTACATAACATTTCATAACAAAGTCTCCAAAGTACCACCCATTCCACATTATGCTAACAGCCATGTACTTTTGTATAAACTGTATAAATTGCAATATGGAAAATAAGCAGAATGGATCATGCTTACAGTCGCGAATAACTGTTAGCACAACTCTTATCTCTTTTTAGAGCTACTTATTCAAACATTAGATACAGTCTCTCGATATACTGTAGCAAATCCTACACAGTTTGCTAAAATTAAAAGCTCCCTAGTGTCCAATGTGTCTCACCACCGCCCAATGAAGATGAAGTGTCCAATTGTGAACCGTTTTCCATGTTTTTAATCAAAATCCAGGTCCGCAGCTAGATAAGCCAGAGCAGATACAATTTCCCAAGAATAAATCAATTGACTCCACTCACAGAATTCACGGATAAACCAATTCCATAATCTACTTTAGAAAAGAGGCTTTCTGTCAACATATACAGATAAATACTCTGTACAACGCCTTACTGGCAAACTAGTCAAAAACGCATCACACTGTGAAAACAAAGCTACACTCTAAAAAATGCTGGGTTAAAAAGGGACAAACCCAGCTATTGTTTTTTTTTTGACCCAGCAGTTCGGTTGTGTTGACCCAGCGGTTGGGTTGTTTTGAGTCAAAACAACCCAACCGCTGGGTCAAAACAACCCAATAGCTGTGTTTGTCCCTTTTTAACCCAGCGCTGGGTTATATTTAACCCAGCATTTTTTAGAGTGTAGGTTACAGATTTGCCTATGCAGAGAAACCGTTCCATTTTCTGTCTATAGTTGCATTCATGTGAGATGAATCATGCAGAACAGACAAAGCGCACTTTTTGATTTATGACCAGTATGTGGTCTGCGAGTACAGAATGACAGAAATCTTTTGAGCCATCCTTCTAAAGATTAGCAGGCTGACATTTCCCATAATATTTACAGATTGCTTCTGCATTGCTATTGGTACAACAGACCTCAAGGCAGTTCTCCTTGAGGTTTTGGACTTTCCCATGATTTATGACTCTCTTACTCTCTGTTTATTTCTGCTGATGGGGCAGACAGGTCCCCGCTGCAGCAATCTTGCCTACTGCACAGTCCGCTTCAGTTCATTCAGCTCTCTGTAGAATTCATTGTTTGCTGACAAAAGAAAACAAGCATGGCCTATGCCTCTCAGCACAAAGCTAAAATTGCTAATTGAAATTGATAGTTCTATTGTAGCACTTACAATTAACTGCACCGTTCCAGTCCAATGCAGGATATTTAATACAACTATAGTTATATATATAGTGTCCACATGAATGTTCACTGACCGTCTGATGGATGTGACAAGCAAGTGTCTGCCAAATGTTTAAATATAGATGTCTTGTACAGTAATGCTATACAACTTAGTTCACCAAGAAACAAGTCATGTTTGCAAGGTACAACTGGCTTCATTTATGAAACGAATTGTGTAAACCCGTTCTACCATAAATTGTCACATTCAATTCAACGCAACAGTTTATGTAACACCATGTCTACATTAGAAGTGACGGACGTCACATTGCTTAAAACGGTCAGCACTGGAAATGTCGAAGCTACAAGTCACCTTAAAGGGATAGATCACCCAAAAATGAAAATTCTGTCATCATTTACTCCCCCTCAAGTGAGTCCAAACCTGTATAAATTTCTATCTTCTGCTGAACACAAATGAAGATATTTTGAAAAATGTGCGTAAACAAACTTGTTTCTGGTTCCCATTCACTTCCACAGTCTTTTTTTCCATACTATTGAAGTCAATGGGGACCAACAACTGCTTGATTACGCAAACAGTCTGCTCACGAAGGCATATTCATTTTTAACAAAAATACAGTCAAATCAGTAGTATTGTGAAACATTATTACAATTTAAAATTTTAAATTTATTCCTGTGACTCTAAAACTGAATTTTCAGCAGCCATTACTCCAGTCCAAGGAATATTTATTTATCTGTTTGTTTGTTTATCAGTGGGGCTGCTTAATATTTTTTATGGAAATTGCAAAACATTTTTCAGGATTTTTTGATGAATGGAAAATTCAAAAGAAAAGCATTTATTTGAAATAGAAATCTTGTAAAATTATAGCCTACATGTATTTAAAGTGATTTTTGATCAGTTAAATGTTGAATGAATGTATTCATTTCTTTCAAGGAAAAAATCTAACTGACCCTAAACTTTTGAACAGTACAGTGTTATCATGGTTACAATTCATAGAAATCAATCCAGGATATTTGTAAATAAAGTTAAAAAATGTATTCATGTTAAAAGGGAAATGAAAGTGGCAGGGAAAAACTGTTTCAAAAATAGAAAAGTGGGATCCATCAACTAAAGGTGCACTGCAATTTGCTGTAATGTATCCACCTCTAAACAAGACATAACAATAAAGAGAACTGCACTTGGCCACTTTAAGTTTATACTATATCATTAAAATGGTCTCCTTCTGTTAAAGTAGACATTTCTTTGCCAGAATACGCTGCAAAGTAGTCCAAACTTTATGCTGACAGTCAAACACAAAGGTATTAAGGACTGAGGTTTCGGTGCAGCAAAGGTCAAGACTGACAATTGCTCTACAGGGATGCTAAGAATGTATCTCTGCTGATTGTGTAGCATGCATGGCTCCAAAGAAGGGGATTTTACATGAGGCTGGCCATGTGAACTCAAGCTGAAGTAAGCATGCCCAAATGATTATGTTATGCCATCTGAAATAGCAGTCATTCTGGCTGCAGGAGGGGAGAGACACTCATAACAACCCCCCTGATGAATATTATATGCTTGAGTATGTGTCTCTGTGTGTGTGTGTGTGTCTGAAGGTTTCATCACAGCTCTACACTATAGTGACTTTCCCCTCAGCAGAGCCTTGGAGGTTGGCGATGTGCTTCCCACCCAGCATTCACCGTCCTGCTTCTCACGTGCTTCGTGAAAGATCTTGCGTGAGTGTCGCTAAGATTCGGCGTGGCAGATCGGTCTGTCCATCTGTTTATCCCTCTCTCTGGCCCTCGTCCTCAGCCATGTCGCCCAAGATGCGGTGAACGTGACAGTAAAATGTACACACTCTGCACACGCATGCGCTATAAATATATCTGCAACATAAAAGGGCTAGTGCACTTAGGGTCGACGAACGCTCTCTTGTCCTCTACTACGACTAAGTTCATGAATAATAGAAGCATTGCCAGGTCTACATGACTTCAAAACAAACTGAAATTTTGTTGTTGCTTTTGTAAGAAAGCGTCTGGGAATAATATAAATGCGAATGTAAATGTAACAAATTCCCAATATTGACGGATAATGAAAGCCATGCTGCGTGCCACACTGAGGTGTCATTAATCACACCCGGCAAAGCGAGAAAAAGAGGCAACTGCTCCAACAGAAAATGGATGAGATCTGTTTCTGACGCCACTCAGTGCCAATATATTCTGAATATTGTTTTCATAATGCCAACGTGACATATTGCTTTTCTCAACTGACTAAAACAAATGAAGGAGATCTACAGAGCTACAGAAGAAGATTAGGAATAAGAATACTTGTTGATACAATAGTTGCAGGTGTGATTCAATGGTCTGACGGTGGAATTTTTTCACTAAAACACTGTAAAGACCTGATTTTCCTGTCATCATGAGCTCTGTGTGGTTTTGATGTCCTTTTATTAGAGGAGGTATGAAATCACTCAAACCAAGATTATTACTGTTAACTAAAATTGAAAAAAATATATAAAAAATGTTTGTTAATTGAAATAAATTATTAGATGAAAGAATTATTGCTTTGGCAATAAACCCGAAATAGGTTTAAGTTGAAGCACAACAATTACTAACTGAAAATGAATAAAAACTCAAACTGAAATAACAATATTAACCTAATATTATTAATATTTATCTAAAAAATAAAAAAAATGGCAAAAGCGCATAAAAAAAATTGCTAAAAAATTAAACTGAAATTAAAAAGAAAACTGAAAAATTAAAACAAAAGCCAATTCAAAATATTAATACAAATTATAATATTATATACATAATACTCTAATAACACTTGACTCAAACTCAATAAATAAATTAAATAATCTGAGATTGATCAAACAATACTCAGGCCACTTTTATTGTAAATCAAGCAATTAATTTATCAAACACTCACGTCCCCAAGACCTCCTTGAAATCATAATTTTCCTTGATATCAGTTGTCTTCTTTTTCCATCCATTTTCATCCTCTCCTAAAGGCATTGTATTGATTTCCACTCAGGAACTAAACAAGACAGAAGTAGAGGTCAATGAATAAGGAAAGTGTATCACTTTAATAAAAAATTAGACATAGACACAAAACAGAGAAAACAAAGTTGCAAAAACCCTGGTTGTGTTGAAGAACAGTGTTTTCAGTTTCTCGGCTATGATTAAATCTTACTGCAATAGTGTGGCATTGTTCAGGTGTGCATTACCACATCACACCGCTACTGAAGCCTGCATGTGCGAATGCCGTCATCATGGTACCTGTTACTCTTCTCAGTGCAGGGGAAGATGGGAAAACCAATAGTTTGTGGTTGCATAAAGCATTGTATTTAGCCTAAGCATCTGCAGGGACTGCTTGAGCACATTGTCATCTGTAAGCCAGTGACCAGTTTTGTTATTTATAGATTTTGAGATTAACTTTTTATAGGCAAACTCTAGTGACTCTGTTATCAAGATGATTAAAACAAAAAAGAAATAAAATAATGCATATTCACATATTCATAAAAACATTGAAACTATTTTGTCATGAAAACTCCATAAGTCCTACCTTTAGTCCTCAAGAGCTTCTTATACATGAAACTAATGAGTCTAAATGGATCCGTGTGATTTGCATCACTATTAATGCACATACTACTATGTTTAACTGACATACACTTATATCATGACATCGCAGGACTACTGGACTACACACTCATTTTGACATATTGGACAAACCCTGTTACTCCCTTCAATTAAAAAAACAAATCTTCTCAATTTGATTACACAAATTTAAAGTTATTGAATAAATTATCAAGCAAATATTTTTAAAGGTTATGCAACCTGTTATTATCTTGTTAGAGTCTTTCTAACGAGTATTTGAAAGTAATAAATTAATTAAAAATGACACTTTTACATTATATTTATTCTTATTAGAAAGCCCCTAAATGTAGTTTTTTAAAATAATTATCTGTAATTTTGATTAGTCATATATTTTTATTTGATATGGCAAAATTACATTTACATTACATTTTCTCCATTACTATGCTTTTATATCTGTCTTTGGTCATTCCTTGTTCCCTGTAATCTCTGTCATCTTTAAAGACATTTAAAATAGATAAGCACTGGTCATATAAGTTTGATTGTTGTAATTCTGGAACTTATAAAAAATATTTTTCAAAGGTCAAACACCTTCTTTTGTTTTCACTGACCATTTATTGAAAAGAAACGAAAAAACAGCTCCGCTTTGTACCCTGTTTCGTAAAAAGTGCCACGTCACAGAACCAAACCAAAGCTGACAAAATAAACAAGATTCAGCAATGCATAGAACTCATATACTGAATATGTCGTGCATATATCATAACTTTTATCCTGTCAACATCTTACATCAGTTAAAGTACAAGTTATATTTTTCAGATCTGTGCAACGCAGTACAAAAAGTAGCAGCATCAGAATTAGCTTTATTGGCCAGGTGTACGCAAACACAAGAGGAATTTGTTTTTGTTTTTTAAAGTCTTTTTTTTAAATTATATTCCTGTTTTTTTATTATATTCCTTTTGGACCTGGTACCAAGGCAATGCCATGGTGTTTCAACACCAGTATCAAATTCCATGCTATTATATACCATGGAATATGAATGTGATAATAAGATCAGTATACCATAGTAGTACCACATAATTTTTTAGCAAAAGATTACACAAACAACAAAGCAATAAATATTAACTATGATCTTAGAAGAACGGCGGTTCCAAAGAAAAATGTTAAACATGCAATGCACAAAACCCCTTACCACTTTCTGAAAGTGCTCCACATCTCGAGTCATTGAACAAGCAATGCACTATGCCAGTGGACGCATATTGTTCGTGTATAAGTGTGTGTGTGTGTGTGTGTGTGTGTGTTCAGACACTGCGCATAGATGCGCATTCAGGAGCTGTTGCCACCTGCACTAACAATCCTCTAGGAACAGACAACGAAGCATTAACAGGAATAGACTGAAAACAGATCAAATGTTTGTTTTCAGTCGCCGTTATCTTACATAGACTCCTACTATGCAACATGGACTACAGTGTATTGCCCACATCATGCATGAAAGCTTGCAGTGGCATTGCAGAAGATTCTGCTACTACATTTAAATCAGTTCATACACTTCATCCGCTGACTTCGAGGAAAACTTAAAATAAATGCAATACCTGATCGTCTGCTCCTACGGACGGATGGTCCTTATCTGCCTCTTTATCTATCCGCAATTCCCTTTCGATGCAATAGTTGCGGGATCTACCCTGACGTCAAGGTGGACTGGAGGAGGCGTCTTTCAGTTGACAATATAATGATACCGTCCGGATACTATGATACTATTCCCGAGTGCCATTCACAGAGCACTATAGATTAAATAAGCTATTACGTTTTGCAAGCAGATGAGGGTTGGAAACGCCTGCTGGACCACCATGCCAAATGACAGGACATTAACAAAGTACAGTTAATACATTAAACAAACAAATAAATAAATATCCCTCGATATTACCCTAAATATTTGAAACCACGTCGGCTACATTTGTTTTACCTTTTGCGCTTTTAATTTAGTATGTAGTGTTTTGCTCTTATTTGCTAATTTATATTTTTTTAAGTTGGTGTAATTATTTTTAATCTTATTTAAATTAGTTAGCCTACTTCATGTATTATTAATTATGCAGCATGTTCATTTTGTGGCCTAAAACCCGGAAGCGAATTTGCGTTTTCAAGCAAAGAATGGGCTCCCTGAGAATTTCAATAAAGCTTTTAGTAATGCAGCTCTTAGTCAGTCTTGATAATATATATTATATATATACTATATATAATATATTATATATATATATATAATATATATATATATATATATATAGATTATATATATTCTTTAAAGCAATTAATTAAAATGACACTTTTAAATTATATTTATTTTTATTTGGAAAAAACTGTGCTATTTTTTAGAATTGTTTGTTAATAGTAATAGTAGATTATTTTTAGTAGGGGCCGATATATGTAACTGTAAAAGTATCATTTTATTTATTATTATTATTATATTGTATTGTTAATAGATTATTTCTTTATTTATTCGGCTCCATTACTTTGCTTTTATATCTATATTTTGTCATTCTTAATTCTTTGTAATCGTCGTCCTTTAAAATAGATAGGCCTAAACACTGACTATGTTAAGTTTAATTACGTTGTAATTCTGGAATCTGTTCCTAAAATAAAACATTAAATCTGTTGTAAATATTTATCTTATCTCGAATGCCGTTTGTTTTCATTCTCAGTAAGGAGAAGTACTCAGTATTCATCTAGGAGCTAGTATTCAGTATTGGCATTTTACATTAGAGTATTCAGTATTTAAAATGTATTTATCTTTCTACAATTTCGGAAGTAAGGAGGGGCTTCTTAAATCTACTTCCGGTTTCGTATGCGGAAGGAGACGGACTTCGTTAGCTATCAACGCTACGTGCTGGTTGCAGCTCTGTTGTTACTGAAAGATAATTACTAACTGCGCCAGTAAAGTCGCGATTTTAATACGGGTATGTCGGCATATTTCTAAAACCTTTTGTTTCCGTATACATTTATAAACCTCAGCAAGATTAATATAAGAAACCGAAGTGTGCTTTTCAAGAGAAGTGAGTGAGTACGAGAGCGAGCACACCGCAAGACCGCTCTTTTGTTTGACTAAAACACGGAGCATCGATTGGCTGTTGGTGTTAAGGGCTTGTTTACCGGAAGATTAGCACGCGGCTAGGTATGCTACTCCACACAACACTGTAGATTCATATAGTCCACAGCATAATCGCCTCTGTTATAGGCTTACTTCAAAGCTGGTATGAAAGAATGTATATATGGGTGATGAATTAATGTCCAAACTTTCCTTTGTTCTCCATTAAGCAGGTCAACTGTAGTTGGTTTATGACTAGTAGCTCATATAGATATTGTAAACAACGTTTATTATGGGATAATGATATATGGTGATCCACAAAATCTACAGTCTTGTAATACCATCTTTACAATCATGAAAATATGTGATAGTTATTGCAAGACTTACTTATTATGTGACGTTACTACTCTAAAATATTCCACTTTCTCTTGTGCATTTCATAAGTTGTTGCATTAAGACGTTTTTAATCTAACTGGTGGTGATATTTGTTCAGTAAAAAGGATAACCATGCAAATGTATTGATATTAAGGATTGGTACCAATGGCATTTATTTCCATGAAATGATTTCTGAGAATCCACATTATTTTATCATATCAACTGGAAAAGTCATGGGAATTAATTAGTCAAAAGTGCCAGAAGCCCTGTGTCAAAAAGGATGTTTGTTGGTCAGCAGGTACCATTTCAATGGGCTCCAAGAGAAGACGAGCCACCTCTTCTTCCAGCAGTGTCAGCGGAGGAGACTTTGATGATGCTGCCTCATCAACTCCAGTCAGTGGATGGAAGAGGAGGAGAGCTTCCACTGCTCCTTCTGTTGATCAAGTGAGTACATGGGGTTCGGTATATTCAAACGACTTGCTTTAGCTCGTAGATTGATCATAGATCAGTTTAGATCATAACACTAATCTCGTCATTTGCCTTTGTCTTTTTCTTGACTTTAGATTGCTGTGTGCCATGAATTGTACAACACTGTCAGAGATTACAAAGATGACCAAGGCAGACAGATATGTGAGCTCTTTGTTCGTGCACCAAAGAGGAGGTGCGAGTATATTCCTTGTCTTTTAATGTACACTGTCAGTCAAATGTTTCGACACACCTGCAGCTATTTTTTATTACATGCTATTTTGCACTTTACTAAATGGAGTAAAGCCATAAAACTGAAAGCTGGACAGTTAATGGCTGCTTTTACTTCATTGTTTAGTCCCTCTCAGGGTTATTATAGTCAACTACAACTAAAACCATAACATTTTCTTTACCTGTAAAAAAAACAAACATTAATGGAATAAAATAGAGTATGAAAAATGATGAATTAATTAAAAATGACACTTATATTACATTAGTTATTACAATTATATTTATTTTTATTAGAAAATAAATCATTGTGCTCTATAATTTTCTTTAATTTTGTTAATGGTCTAATATATAAAAACAAAATCATAACAAGCATTTTTGTAACTTGAAGTAAAATAAGCATGAACTAGAATAAAATATAATGTAAAAAAAAGACGACATTTATTTACTATAAATGTTAACATATTTAAAAAAAAAAACTAATCAAAATGGGAGAAAAAATCGTTAACTTTCACTAAAATAAAAAGAAAACAAATGGAAAATATCAAAATAAAATAAAAAAACAAAACAATAATAGTATCTCATTGATACTAAAATAACACTAGCTCAACTCATCCATCTTATAAAATAATGCATGCAGAAAAGTAAAAGTAGTAATCACACTTGTAGTTTTTTAAAGAAATAAATGTAGTGTATTTCTTTTTTAAATGAATTTTACCATGTGATGAAATAAACCATACTGAGTTTAATGCATGCAATACTAACCTATGCCTCAACCTCTATTCTTCTTTTTCCTGTTTTAGGAATCAGCCTGACTATTATGAAGTGGTGAGCCAGCCCATAGACATGATGAAAATACAGCAGAAGCTCAGGGCAGAGGAATACCAGGATGTAGAGCAGTTCTCAGCTGACTTTCATCTGCTTATTAATAACGCCAAAGCATACTATCAAGTGAGTTTGCATTTACATTTACACATTTAAATTAATTTAACACTGAAGTTTCTGGCACATGAATCAGCTCAGTCTGTCCGTTATTTTAAACTACTGGTTAGATGCATAGATGCAGTCAACGTAGCTGTTGCACATTCAAAACTGTTCAGCATTACAGCCACCGTCAACTCAGAAATGCACATCTGTGGGTCTCTTACAACAGGCTGACAGTGCAGAGTACAGAGCTGCCTGTAAGCTTTTGAACGTCTTCCTGACTATCAAGAATGAACTACTACAGGGATCCGAAGGAGAAGAGGCTGAGGATGATGAGGAAGGTGAAGATGCGGAAAACCCAAGTGCTTCCATGGAGGAGGTGGTAAGGATTTTTTTTTCTGTTTGCGTTTATGGATGTTTTGTATTTTTTTATTATTATTATTAATATGCACATCCAGACTGATATCATTTTTTTCCTCTACACACCTTTGCCCAACAGAGACCTCCAAGCTATCTAAAAGCCATTCTGGAGCAGCTCTTGGAGGCCATAGTATCATGCACTGATTCCTCAGGGAGGCTTGTTAGTGAGCTATTCCAAAAACTTCCCTCCAAATTGGTTGGTCATTTTGCAGTGTGGATAATCATGACCAGTTTATTACTTTAATTAAAACTGACTTTTCCCCATCCAAATTCTTTTCTTTCCAGCATTATCCAGACTATTATGCCGTAACAAAAGAACCAATAGATCTGCGCACTGTGGCTCAGAGGATACAGGTATGTGAGGCTTTATAATAATGTCAACTGTGACAAGACTGTCAAAGGCTGATGTAATATATTGGTCGTAATTGTACGTAATAATGACACCCATTATGCACTTTTTTTTTACTTGGCAAGAGATTTTGTATAATAATTATTATAACATGTTGGCATCTTCATCCACCCTACTTTTAACGTAAGAGCAGGTCTGACCATTTGTAACTTGAATGTGCAAGGCTTCCAGTGTCAGGCACTTCAAGTTATTTTAGCTGTACAAAAACAGTCTGTTATGCTGCTTGATATTGCAAACTGGTATTTGTTATCATATGTATATATATATTTATTTTATTATTATCATAATCAGAAACACACTGGTTTGTAGCGCAATAGTTTTTTACACAAAACTATTCTACTAACTACCTTTTCTAGTTATTTACACAATGAATCAGAAATCTCTAATATTTACATGAAATGGCTTACGTCCTGTGTTTACTTGCTGTGTTCTGTTTTTAGGCGGGACATTACAAATCCATCAGTGCCATGGCCAAGGACATTGATCTTTTGACAAAAAACGCCAAAGCATACAATGAGCCAGGGTCACAAGTTTTCAAGGTTTGTGCACTTAATACCCTTGTTGTCTATTCATCAAATATAACTCCTTGTATACAACAAACTCATTTTTATCTTTTTAAAGGATGCAAACACAATTAAGAAGGTATTTGCCCAGAGAAGGACTGAGATTGAGCAGGCTGAACCCACTAAATCTAGCCTCCGCATCAGGTATTTCTTCTTTTCCTCAACTGGTTGCTTTGAAGATGCATGTTTTAGTCTGTATTGTAACATGCTGTGTTTTGCTAGAAATCGGAGGTCTGCTCAGGGTGACCGGCTGTCTGCCATCACTATGGCTCTTCAGGCTGGATCTGAAAGTGAAGAAGACTCTATTCTCAAAGGTACATATCTGCAGTTCCCATTGTCTATAGCAATCCATTTGAGAGAGTCTGCCAACTCTACTTATTCAAAAATACTTTGGCAAGGTCTGCAACTTAATATATCTGAAGGATTGTTCTTTGAAGTAACTTTGTCTGTCATTATACTTTGTCTCAGGCACTGTACGTTATGACACTGGAGAATCGGAGGCCGATTGCGGTCTCAGTGCAGGTGACCCAATCTTCTTGTTGTACCAGTCAATGCGAGGAGCCCGAAGCGTTCAGGGGCTGCTTCTCGCTGAACCCTTCCTCCAACTGCCCGCACGAAGGGAATACCCAGACTACTACCATCAGATCAAAAACCCCATCTGCCTACAACAAATCAGGTGTGCATAACCCACATCTACTAATTTGAATCGTAAAGTTTGAAAACAGTAAACATTTACACACTTTTTTCATATTTTATATTCTTTATAGGGATAAAATGAAGAATGGGGACTATGAAGGAGTTGAGCAGATTGAGGCTGACCTCACGTTAATGTTTGAGAATGCTAAACGCTACAACATGCCCAGTTCCACCATATACAAACGTGCTCAGAGGTTACAGCAAATAATGCAGGTCAGTCTGCTTTAAGAACTAAAGCTCTTCTCCAAAACCTAGTGAGAAACCTATTGCAGGAATGTCCTAGTGGTTCAGGGAAATGAGTAAAAGAGGGTTATTATGGTTGAATTTGTGTTCTAGCAAAAGAAAAGAGAGCTCCGAGATGACGATGAAGGAGACGTCTCTACTGCAAATTCAGAATTGGGAAGTGGTAAAAGGAAAAGGTGATTTTTAAATGACATAACTCGCATTATTTTTCACCTGTATGACTTGCAATCAGGAATAATTTTTTAGCATTCTTTTCTTTTTGCTACCAAAATCTGGATCTTAAAGCCACAAGAAGAACACCAAGAAAAACCGAATGAAGATGCTGTATGCTGCAGTGACTGAGGCACGTGAGGCAGGCACTGGACGGCGCCTCTGTGATCTCTTCATGGTGAAGCCCTCTAAGAAGGATTACCCAGACTACTACCAGATCATCCAAGATCCAATGGACCTGCGTACCATCGAGAACAATATCCGCACTGAGCGTTATAACAATGAGGAAGCACTTATAAATGGCATGAAGCTTATGTTTCGTAATGCCCGCCACTATAATGAGGAAGGATCTCAGGTGGGCATCATAACTGTATTCAAGCTGAATGCTAAATTGTAATACACTACTGTTCAAAAGTTTGAGGTCCAGATCTTTAGAATGTTCTATTCATCAAAGAATTCTAAAAAAAAAAAAAAGTCACTGTTTCCACAAAAAATATTAAGCAACAAAAAATTTTTTAATGTTGATAATCATAATAAAAAATGTTTCTTGAGCAGCAAATCAGCATATTAGAATGATTTCTGAAGGATCATGTGACACTGAAGACTGGAGAAATTATGCTAATAAATTCAGCTTTGTGTCACAGGAATAAGTTGCATTTTAAACTATATAAAAATGTAAAAAAAACGTATAAAGTGTAATAATAATTCACAATATAACTGTTTTCTACTCTGTTTTTGAGCCAAAAAATGCAGCTTTGGTGAGCATAAGAAAATTCTGTCTAACTTTAGGCACTCATTCTTATCTTTTGCAAGTATGTCTATGATGAGAATGAGATGTACTACAGCAGTGTTAAACGAACAGTTCATCCAGAAAATAATATTGCTTCTTTATTTAATTGTGTGGGTTCAAATGAGAATATAGTGTCTAAAATTGAATAGACCAAATAGTATAATTTGAAATTTATGCTTGCCATTTCATTTTTTTTACCCACAGGTTTATAATGATGCGAACATCTTGGAGAAGATAGTTAAGGATAAACAGAAGGAGCTTGGCCCTCCTCCCGAGGAAGATGACATGGGCTCTCCCAAACTCAAGCTTCGTATGTTTTTTGGCTAAAATTGGACACCTTAATGAACTAATAAAGACACTAATGAAGACAATAATTTTAGATTTAACTACTCTTTTTTTTTTTTTTTTTTTACTTTTTTACTAAATTCCTTTCTTCTTTTTTTGCTAGGCCGTCAGTTTTGGAGTGCTGCCTCCCCTAAAAAGGCCCCGCACCAGGACCCCCACACCACTCCAGCAGAAGCTACTATCTCTCGAAGCTGTGGCAACGTCGGACAGACAAATCGTGGCCGACGTCTCAGCACCGTCTTCCAGCGTCTGCCTTCACGTTCTGAGCTGCCTGACTATTACGCCGCCATTAAGCGTCCTATTGACATGGAGCGTATACGCAGCTACATGGTGCAGGGACGCTACCAAGACGTCGACTCGCTAGCAGAAGATTTCATCCTTATGTTCAACAACGCCTGCACCTACAACGAGCCAGAGTCTTTAATATACCGAGATGCACTGCTGCTCCATCGAGCCTTTCTGGAAGCTCGTCGACAGATGGAGGAGGAAGAGGATGGAGATGAAGGTGGACTGGGTGGTTTGTCAGTTGCATCTCTCGTGCATGAGCTCATCCGGAACCTCTTCGTTTCGATGATGGGACACCAGGATGACGAAGGCCGCTGCTATAGTGACTCTTTGGCGGATGTTCCCGCCATTGACCCTGCTAACCCAGAGGACCCACCCCTCACTTTAGAGATCATTCGTAATCATGTGGATCGTGGTCGCTATCGGAGACTGGATGTGTTCCAAGAGCATGTGTTTGAGGTGCTGGAGAAAGCAAGACGTCTCAACAGGTAAGCAAGGAAGAGTGTGAAAATCAGCTATTCTTGTCGTCATTAAAGAAACTGGAATTCAAAAGATGCCACTTTCTATAAAATGAACAAGAATGGCATTAGGCTTTAAAAATGGCAGGGAAAAAAAAAAGGCTCCATATGACTTGCTCTATGAGCCACTGTTTTCTCTTCCTTTCCTTCATGAATAATTCCTTTAAGTTCCATTCAAGTCTAACAGAGTGAAGTTTGACGGTAGAGTCATCATGAATAGAAGTCAGTTTTAGAAACGGTAATCTCAGAATTCATTACAGCTGTTGTGAACTTTCAGGACCGATTCTGAGATCTTTGAGGATTCTGTGGAGCTACAGCATTTCTTTGTGAAGATCCGTGACGAGCTGTGCAAGAATGGCGAAATCTTGCTGACCCCAGCACTGAGCTACACATCCAAACATCTGCATGCCGACATAGATCAAGAGAAGCGAGAGAAACTGCCCCAAGAAATTGAGGAAGATCGGCTGAAACGGGAGGAAGACAAAAAAGGTTCTTTGCTATTGATGTTTTCAGAAATTGCTTCGCTGTTGCTTCTAGCATTTTTAAAGCTATGTAACACCTTGGGATACCCTTTAAAGTCTTGCTGGTATAATGACTGTTATAGTAGTGTAATAATGTGCACTTTCTTTTATGATTAATAGCTCTTCCAGAAGAGGACAAAGCAGAGGGTGCTGCAGGAAGCCAGTGGCCCTCTGGTCCTCAAAGCTCATATAGTCAGGACTGCAACTTTGAGAACAACACCTACAGCGTGGGAGATTGTGTGTATGTTCAGCCTTCAGAAGCGAATTTGCAGCCTCACATTGTCTGCATTGAGAAACTCTGGAAGACGAAGTGTGCTCGTGCGCACATTCTCACTTGGTTTTTTTTTTTTCTTTTTTTTTTTTTGCTGTTGCTTATTCTCTTTGCTTGTTCGATGACATAGCACCTTAATTTGTCCACATTGACTGCAGGTGAGCAGTGGATGTATGGATGTTGGTTTTATCGTCCAGGAGAAACTTTCCATCTGGCAGCGCGCAAGTTTCTGGAGAAGGAAGTATTCAAGAGCGACTACAATAACCGTGTGTCTTTCAGCAAGATCTTGGGGAAATGTGTTGTGTTGTTCGTAAAGGTGAGAAACATGAGCCACAGCCGAAATATGTTTTAGATATGTTTAAGTTAATTATAAATTTATATGACAAGAGGCTATGCGTTGCACTGAAAGTAAAATTTATGAGATGTATATAATTCTATATTATTAAGATATACAGTAGATATATAATATATATTATATACAGTTAAAAATATATTTAAAATAAGATATATATATATAATATATAGATATATATACAGTATATATATAATATACTACAGTATATAGATATAATATATATACAGGATATATATATTCTTTTATTATGCTAAAATATGTTGTCTATATTCTCATACGTTACTTTCAATATGTTCCTCCAAGCTCTTGATGTATGTTGCATTTAATTCTCTTGAATGTGGGATTATTGTTTTAGGAGTATTTTAAGTCGCAACCGGAAGGCTTTAGACCCGAAGACGTCTATGTCTGTGAATCCCGCTACACTGCCAGGACCAAAACCTTCAAGAAGATCAAAATATGGTCCATGCCGCCAAGCTCTGTCAAGCTAGTCTCTCGAGAGGTTCTGTTACCCGTAGTCAGAGTTGCCTCCATGTTTGTCAGTGCTAAAGACAAAGTGTCTGATCTTCCTGATGGAGAGAACGGGGGCTTCGTCGAGAAGGTATGAAGGAAATTACTGACTTTGAGTACTTTTTTTCTTCTTAAATTAATCATATAACACTATTTTGAACCTACTCTCCACAGGAGCGAGAAGACGTTCCAGTCGAAGTGGCCAATGGGGAGCCTGGATGCCAGTACTATGAACAGCTCCACTACAATGACATGTGGCTTAAATTGGGTGACTGTGTCTACATACGCTCCCACAGGCTGGTGCGACCACGAGTTGGCAGGTGGGCAAAATCATGCTTATTTTACAGACATACCTCATTATAAAAGTACACATTGACCACAAAGATTTGACAGTAATATAAGCCTACAGCAATAGTCTGAGTTGTTATGGTTGATATGGACAGAATCGAGAAGATGTGGTTGCGGGATGGAGCAGCATTCTTCTTTGGACCCATCTTCATCCACCCTGAGGAAACGGAACATGAGCCAACAAAGATGTTCTACAAACGTGAGGTGTTCCTCAGCAGCCTGGAGGAGACCTGTCCTATGACCTGCATCTTAGGTATGGGCACGGAGTGAATTCATTGTAATTGTAATGAAATCCTAGTGTTGCCAACCATTCTTGTCACCTGCTGGTGCCTTTGGGATCATTAACATGCTGAGAGACTTTTCACTTCACAAAGACACTGGAAATACAATGAAGTCCTACTTCTTGTGGAAGTTTGCAAAAACTATACTATACTATGTTCCTGTGGCTCAGTGGTAGAGCGTTGCGTTAGCAGCGCAAAAGGTCGTGGGTTCGATTCCCAGGGAACACACATACTGGAAATGAATGATAGCATGAATGGATAAAAGAGTAGCTAAATGCTACAATTATTTTATTTATTAATTATTATTATTATTATTAAAACTAGCCACCTCAGAACCCTGAATGCATAATTGAATCACTTGTGCGGGATCACTTGGCTCGAGTACGAACAAAAAGCAGCCAAGTGAAATAAATGATTGCAGATCCAGTAGCAAATTTATCATGTTGAAACTTCTAAGACTGCATTCCCACAAATGGGAGTTATACAGCTGATTAAGTGCTTGAACATTTTCATTTTAATTCCTCTGTTCTCTTCTTCGGTTCCTTACCTTGTATTGGGAAAAAACTGACTCTGTTTGAAAACTTACTATAGACCCAATTTTAAGTCTTTCTTTTCACAGGGAAATGTGTGGTCTCCTCTTTTAAGGACATCCTGTCCTGCAGACCAACTGAATGTCCAGAAGAAGACATTCTCTTGTTTGAAAGTCGCTACATTGAGAGTGAAAAGCATATGAAGAAGTTTAAAGCCCTTAAACGCTTTTCCCTCTCAGCCAAAGTGGTTGATGATGAGATCTTCTACTTTAGGTGCTTTACTTTCCTACCTTACTTTTAGTGGGCAGTATGTGTTACAGCCAGAGTGTGTTTATGTGAATATGAAGAGGTTATTCAAAAGTTCCTTAGTATGTCTTATTGCTGTTATTAATAATTAAAGGCACAATATGTAATTTTCGCTGCTAGAGTGTGCGTATTCAAAATAAACAAAGAGACAAAGGTGTAGTTTGATGACGCTGTGACTGAGTGTGGAGACGTTGGAGTTGTGGTCTTCATCCCCACAGCTGATGCAATCCGACGGGACTCGGGCAGAAATCATGTTCATGGATAAGCTAATGATTTGTTAACTTAGTAGAATGAAGCAGGGTGAGGCTGAAAGCCGTCGAAGCGAAACGAGGCCGCTGAACGAGTGTGACACACGGCTCGAAAGCAGCGGAGCTTTTATTTTGCCACAGTCGAGTGCTTCCGCTCCTTCTGGTCATGTTTTATCATACTAGATACATTTGAAAGTTCTGTTATTATGCAACTTTGTGCAGTCGTCATCGGTCTAATAAAACGCACAACATATTAAAGCGTCTTTGGCGTTTCCATGTTTTCTACAAAACAAAACAAAAAAATCGAGGGGTTATGACGTCATTGGCAGGCGACACAATGACACTATGGACACGCTCCGTGTCACTAGTTAAAATTGCTTATTTCTCTGGATTTAATCATTCTTCAAAACATTTTCAGCAAAATATATAACATTGTTCTCTAGTGGTTTTTGGATATTTTAATTCAAAAAAATCTTACATATTGTGCCTTTAATGTGCCAGATTTCAAACTAAGGCTTAAAATGGCCGATTGGGTTTATCGACTAATTGATGCTCTAAATTAATTTTCAGAAAACCCACCGTGCCCCAGAAGGTGCCATCCCCCCTGTTGGATAAGAAGATTGAGGAGCTAGAGGCTAAGTTTGCAGACATGGAGGATCTGGATGAAGATATGGATGATCTGGATGATGACGACGAAGCAGCAGCGACGCCCTCAATGCCACCCAGTCAGGCATCTACAACCAGTGACGTGGATATGCCTTATACACCACCACAGGTACTCCAATCTCCCAAGAAATCAGTCATTACCCATCCTGTCCAGTTTTATGGGCACAAGAATATTCCGATATTAATCATTTTACAATTGTGTGCATCATACCTAGTGATTTTTAGCAAACATGAAACAATTAAACATGAATAAATATTAATTTGTGTTGTGGACATTATATAGTTAGTTATTATCAGAAATCCATTGTTTTCTGATAGCTAGTTATCATATTTAATATACAATCATATATTCAAAATCTTCAACTGTCTAGTTTTAATTTGATCAACTTCTATTCTCCTGACATTTTCTTTACACCCCTGTTTGCGTTGCACAGTCCACACCAAAGATTAAGGGTATGTCAAAAAAGGAAGGAGCCAAGCGCAAGATCAACATGAGTGGCTACATCCTGTTTAGCAGTGAAGTGAGGGCTATTATAAAGGCTCGTCACCCTGATTTCTCCTTTGGAGAGCTGAGCCGACTGGTGGGCACAGAATGGAGGAACCTGGAAACTTCTAAGAAGGCAGAATATGAAGGTACGTTCTCAACCCTTCCTGAAAAGTTGCTCTAGTCCTGATTACTATAGTTCACCTCAAATAAATAAAAAATGTAGATGAGATTGTTTCTTCATTGGGACAGATTTGGAGAAATTTGGTATTACATCACTTGATCACCAATGGATCCGCTGCAGTGAATGAGTACTGTCAGAATGAGAGTTCAAACAGCTAATATAAAAACATCACAATAATCCACATGAATCCAGTCCATCAATTAACATATTTTGAAGTGAAAAGCTGCGTATTTGTAATAAACAAATCCATCATTAAGATGTTTTTAACTTCAAACCATTGCTTCTGGCTAAAATACGAGTCTACTATCCATAACATTGCTTTCTCTAGTGGAAAAAGTCATCTCATCCGAGAGGAATAGCACCGGGCCAAGTGCGGTTAAAGCGAGAAAACAGTCAAAATGGGTCTAAACAAATATTTTGGGGATGATATGAGAGGACAATAGGGGAGGGAGGGAGCAGTATTAAGGTATTTTTGGCCAGAAGTGAGAGTTTGAAGTTAAAATGACTTAATGATGGATTTGTTTCTTGCGCGCACACAGCTTTTCACTTCACAAGACAGTAACTGAGGTTCGGTTGTGGTTGATTACTTGTGGAGAGTAGATGTGATGTTTTGGATGTACTGTGATGAGAGGTTGCTAAATGTATCCAAATCGGTTTTTCGAAAGACGAAAAATCATCTTCATCTGAGGCTGGTAGTAAATTTTCAGCAAATTTCAGGTAAAATATTCCATAAGGGGTCCTATTATGTTCTTTTATAATGTCTTGAATTTGTTTTGGGGGTGTTACTAGAACATGTTTCCTAAACATTTATGTGTCACGGGGCACCCTTTGGAAATTTTAACAAATGTGGCATCGACAAAAATAAGTTGTCACAATTATTTGAATTTTCTAACTTCGATAGGATACTTTGAAAAGTATAGATATTTGGTACAGCAGGGAACAACTGCAGAATATACTGTCATACAGATATTTAATACTATTTTAAAAAATGTCGTCCTCAATGGTGGCAATCAGTAGGCTAATTTTTCTAATGAAGAGACCAATTTATATGTCAGATTTTAATGTAGGCTTTTATTCAAATGTAAACATTGTGAGATAGCTAGTTATAAAGGTAATTAAACAAAGTTTTGCTCACTCTGTGTATTTTTGATTTTACATTTGGGTAATTTTGTTGCAGTAGCACGAAATAGCTTCATTTAAAACTTTGAATTGAATAAAAAAAAAAAATGACAAGGAAGCTAAGCAGTTAATAATAAAATAAGAACAAATAAAGAAATTACTAATGATAGCACAAATAAAAAATAACGACAGGCCTTCAAATTAAATAAATTGCTCTTTTTTTTTTTAAGGAGGCTAACACAATTAAGAGTTTTTTTTTTTTTTACCAATTATCCAAATAATTTTTAATCTTAGAAAGCTATTATTATCATCAGAGGACACGTGAGCATATCGGTTAGCAGATCAATGAATGAGAGGGCAGCGTTACCAGAGTTGCCCATATACCACACCTTGTTACAGCACAGTAGGCTATTGCAAACAGAAACAATACTGTAGTACATAGATGTTTCCTGTCAGCTCGATTTTTGAGTGGACTTTGCTGTTCCGATGAGCATGAACGGTATACGAGTGGAGCACTCACATGGGCCGTGAGCGACTGAGCGGAGCGCACACGCATAGAGAGGGATAATACGCAGAGCGTCACACCAAGTGAAAGTGAAACCTGAGCAGTGAACAAATTTTCGGCAGCCACAATTTTGGTGCATCTCTAATTATTGGACATCAGAAATGGATGTTATATAATAGATGCTTTTTTGAACATTTTAACAATTTAAAAATATTAAAAAATGATTTTTTACACAGCACCCCGGTTGGGAAACACTGATATAGGAAAATGCGATCATGCTTAATTTTTACATAATTTAAATTATTAAAATACCTTTCTCCCCATCCTGGTACAAATGGCTCGATTAGTTCCGGCTTTGATGAAGGTCTGCCTTTCCGAAAAACAAAATGTTTTGTGATTGGCGAACAGCTTAGACAGTGTTTCAGTACTGCCATGCCCCTTGCCAAAGCAGCAAGTTCCGTCTGCTCCGGTTTAGTTAAGGATGGCGTCAATATTGCCATATCACTTTGAGCCGGATTCCGACCCAGAGAATATTGAACAAGAGGATCGCACAGAACCTTTGCACGCACAGATATTGCAAAACATATTAGAGTGGTAACGTTATTGTTTTTGTTTTTTTTGCTAAATCACGTTTTAGATAGGATGTCAACAGCCGCTTAAAAATAACTGCATTTACTATGTACAGATAAGTGCATATGTATTATTTTTATTGTCATTTAATTCTAACATTATAACATGAATTGCAGTGAAACTGTTATACAGTTGAATTTATTTATACCATAGTCCAGTGTTTCCCAGGCGGCATATATATGCAAACTCACTCTCTGCCAGCAGGAGGCGCTGTTGGAGTGGTAGAGATCAAGGTTTCCCCAGTAACGGCTGTACACAAAGCAGCACTCCGCTCAAAAAACACTGCTTTATCAGACATTACATGCAAGATTAAATGAAAATGACATCCAATTTTCTGAAGACAGTCGGTTTCCTTCAGAAATACAGTGATATAAAAACACCCGCACTCAATGTATGGGAAACACTGTAGTCTCATAATCGAAGTGTAAATTCTGCAGATTACATCATTGTCCAGTATTGTACTGTCAGCAATTTATTATAAAAACGTTTTCATAATTGTAACATACATATTTACATACCTAATTATTCAGGTGCATGTGTAATAACTTGACTCTACAGCAGCACTTCTTTGTCGTCGTCTTGTCTGATGCACTCAACCAAGCGTTCTAACCACAACCTCGCCCCTCCCCACCCCCCAACCATTCGAATTTCCGTAGGCGGGAATTATTTTAATGATATTCTAATGGGCCGCTTTGTGATATCACAAAACCCGGAAAACAAACGCTGTAGTCCAAACGAGCCGTTCGTTGTAGTTCTTGAAAAGGGATTTTTTAAAAATGAAATATCTCCCTTTGGAGTGGACTTTGAGATTTGTAAGTGTGAAGATCTTTTTTATGCCCAAACATACACAATACACACTAAAATTCAAAAAGTTAAAAAGCATAATAGGACCCCTTTAAGATAAATATTGCAGTCATACTCCAATAAAGCAAACCATTTTTACAAGACACTGCTATGAATACAACCAATTCATTCACAAGAGATTCTTTGGGATCTCACATCTGTATGTCTGCATGTCCGCAGCGCAGATTATTTGACCTCCTTAAAAAAAGCTAGCAGTTCATTTTCCCCATAGAAATGAATAACAGCGGTAACCGGGATTTGTTTTTCTCCATGCACAGCAGATGATGCTTTGCAGACTATTTCTAAATGGAAACTCTTTCTCTTATTCACAGTGTTGCTTAATACCACCACATACCGTGGAGTCTGTAATTCAGTTATCAGTGTTTTCACAGAACGGGCAGCTAAACTGGTAGAGCAGCAAGAACGGGAGAGGGTCCTTCAGCAGCAGCAGCAGGCTTCCCCAAGAGCAGGTACTCCAGTCAGCTCAATGATAGGGGTGGTACCTCCCCCAAGCACTATGGGGATGCTAAACTAGGCCATGCCACCTGTGCCAGGTAACGCCAAATCGCCCCCACCCTTGCTGAAGGAGACAGATGCAGCATCCGGGCACCCTCCGACAATCTATTGAAACCATCTAAAACCTCAACTCATCAATCGTGTCTCTATCTTCCCCGTACCAAAAGTGTGCCCCATTAGTGATGATTCCGTTCATTTCACTAAATGCCTTTTGTTTGTATGCAAACTTTTTGGTCTTGTCTTGTGTTTTTGAATATTGCCACATTCTTTTTCACATTTACCATGTTCTTTTTGCATGACAACTTTTTTTATTAATATTAATATATTATTAACCCGTTAATATGTAGAGCTCTTTTTTTTAACATGCCTGGATTAACCATGTTTAAAAATTCACACTTTCTTTGACATTGATATGACTGTTATTTTGTAGTTGCATGACTTGTTAGACAACTGCATGTCATCAATGCATGGATCTTTTTGTGCTATCTCCTCCTCACCCAAGGCATGATGGGAAATTATGGCCCGCCCTACATACCTATGCAGGGTCCTTCTGAGGGCATGATGGGCATGGGTGGCACACCACCTCATCCCATGGGGGTGCCCCAGCTGCCTTCCCAGCACTACCTTCTGACAGGCATGACCGGGTACCCTGGTATGCCCCATCTGGGTAAGAAGCACCCCGATCAGACAGAAACCACACCTGAAGATCTTCTGACCAGCTCCAATCCAAATTTGGGAAAAAAATTTCTTGGTTTGAAATCATGACTTTGTTTCAAAATCTAGTGTTCTGCCTGGACAGCAAGGCAGCTTATTTGGTTTTGAAACACAGTCTTTTGTTTGTACGTTGTTTTAGTGAATGAAGAAATGCTTTTTATCACTAGATATTATCTGTATTTCTGCATGGTCTAATTTTAGTTGTATCTAATTCATAGGGTGGGAATATTCACACAGCATCACTAACATGCTAATGTTTTCTTTTTCCTCAATGTCTCACCTCACACTTTCTTAATCTAATTTCTACACATGATTTGTCACCTCCACTTTTCCACGGACTGAATGCACTGAATCGTTGTTTTATACAAACACCATTTGCTTCTGGGAAATGTAAATCATAGAAACAATATTTATTTATTCAATCAGTGCAGATTATTTGCAGCCTTATTTATTGGTGTTAAGATTTAAACTTAACTCAAGATTTAAACTATTTTTGCTTTCCTACTCGGGTGTGATAGGCCCAGGAATGAACGGCATGGCAGGAAGTCCTGGTACTGGAAACCATTATGGCATGCAGGTGAAGCACATATTCATGCAGCTTTCAGTAGTGATGCTAAAGCAGAAGCAGATTGTCATCTCTGTCTTTACTTTTCTCTTTCTTTGTCCTCTCAGATGGGTGGATATGGGCCAGGACAAGCTCCACCACCATATCCAGGTCAAGGTCAACCAGGCCAGCAGCAGCCAGCTCCGCCTATTTTTGTTGCCCCACCTCCAAAACCTCAGCGTCTTCTGCATTCAGAAGCTTATTTGAAGTACATTGAGGGCCTCAGTGCTGAATCCTCCACTATTAGCAAGTGGGACCAGAGCCTTAAGGGTAAAGATGATTTGCATGTGAATTGCATATGAGAGTTGTTTTATGTATTCCTTTTGAAGTTATATACAGTTCAGAAGTTTGAGGTCAGTAATATTTGTCTTAATTTGACCCAAATTAATACTTTTACTCAGCAAGGGTACATTAGATTGATCAAAAGTGACGGTAAAGACATAATAATATAAAACGTTTTTTGTTTCAAATAAATGCTGCTCTTTGGAACTTGAAAAAAATGTATCATGTTTTTACGAAAATATATAGCACAGATGTTTTCAACTTGATGTAGTAGAAAGCTATGAGCACAAATTCAGCATATAGGAATTGACTTTCTGAAGGATCATGCGACACTGAAGACTGGAGTAATGGCTGCTGAGAATTTAGCTTTGCCCTCAGAGTAACAAATTACATTTTAAATACATTAAGTTATTTAAATTGTAATAATATTTTACAGTATTACTGTTTTTACTGTATGTTTTATCAAATAAATGCAGCCTTGGTGAATTAAGAGACTTCTTTCAAAAACATAAAAAAATGTTACCGACACCAAACTTTTGAATAGTAGTGTTTACTAAATAATTGCAAAATTATTTTTTATTGTTAAAGCAATTGTTTTATGATATTTCCTTATGCCACACTTTTTTTTAGCACTTTTACTTATATAATGTTATATGGAGTGTATGGTATAACACAATGTTATACATGGTGTCTTGCACCAAAAACATTCATAATTTATTCATTTAAATTATTGTTTTTGTTAAAATGGCTCTACCGTGAAGTCTTCTGTATGTAAATGACTTCTGTGATTTTACAGCCAAAAGCCTCTCTGAATGACCCATTTTGCTGCTCAGTTTTAGTGGTCTTGTCCCAAATCATACACGTTTTAACAATGTTTTCTTTCTAATTTTCATTCCTTCAGCACAAAGAAAAGACTGTCGTCTCACCAGGGAGCAAGAGAGCCGTCTCCCTACACACTGGCTGAAAAGCAAGGGCGCTCACACCACGATGGCCGACGCATTATGGCGACTCCGAGACCTGATGATGAAAGACACGTTCAATATCCGACAGGCATACAACCTTTAAACCTTTGTTTTATCCCCAACTCTCAGGACTCTAATTTATGCAAGCCTTCTCCTACCAACTCTTTCCTATCACAGTGTGATAAAGTATTATGTACTGTTTGAAATGCTTCAGCAATAATCTCCAAGTTGTGTGTGCGCATATGTTTGTGTGTGTGTGTGAGAAATAAAGGTTTAGCCACATTTAGGTACGCAAGACGCACTGGAATTAAGTCAATCATGCATCAATTTATAACTACTGACATGGATTTGAAATATTGTCACTTTGGCTGTTACTTCAGATGGATTTTGGTTGAGTTTGATGTTTATCCACATCATTTTTATTATGCTTAATACATCACCTCAGACAATGGCATCACCAATCCTCACAAAGTTCTCTGGCTATGGCCACTCTTTACAAAAAGACTTCAAGTGGGCAAAGTTTTAAAAGAACACAGTAGCATTTTATTAATATATTTTCCTTTTTATACAGAGGCAAAATAAGCTGAGTTCTTTATTTTAATGATACTGTAATTTTCATTGTGTACATACAAAAAAAAAGAAAGAAAGAAAGCCTGTAAGAAATGCTTAAACACAGTTGCATTAAAAATATCAAAATTGTCTCAATTTCACCAATAAACAGCATTTCAAAAGGATAAAGTGTGCTTCAAGTATGTCCAAAACATGTTTGTGAGAGGATTGGGTTACCAGCCCCTCCACCCACCACTACTGTAACACAAGGCCCGCATAACCAGGCCACAAACCTCTGCACATTATGTTTAAATGCGACTAATTAAAAAGTTGAATAGTAATTTACTGTACCAATCAATTACTAAAACCCATTTTCCTCGTTTTTACCCCACAACTGACTGGCGTGATGTCATTTCCTGGCAGAAGCGGAAAATCTCGGGCTATTCTCTTTAGTGTTTGCCCTGTCTACACTCACCCTCTATACCTCTTCCCCGTGTTTTCATACTAAACCAGTACAGAACCCCTTTAAACGGGACGAAGCCGAACAGACACTACAGTTTAACAACGTAACTCACGGAGTAAATCACAACCGAAGAGAAATAAACCGAGGTGAGCTTTATGGAGCCGGCGTTTGAGGAGATGCGCGAGCTGCTAGTGTGTTAGCTCGAGCCATTCATACTGATCTCAGTGAATCTTATCGCATATTGTAACAGCGGCTTTTGCCGAGAAAACATGATATTATACAAACAAGCCTGATTTGGTTATGCCGTGCTTTTTATATGTATGGTGCTTGTATGTGTATATCGCTGGCTTTGATATTTGTGCAAGGGTAGGAGGAGTCTTGACAGCTGATATTTATTTTTCTGTTCATATTTACAGCTTTCGCGTTGATTGTTCATATTTTTCTTGCAGTTTCATATATATTTCACTTTTTATTAAGTAAAAAGAATTATAAGAAGCATTTTATAATTCTAAAAATGTCTGCCTTCAGTTGATAGTGCACAGTCTTTCGTTAATATTTTTTATGAAGTAAACGTAAGAATAATATTTCAAGTCGAACATTTACTGGACTGAAGCAACTTCGGTTTACTTGATCAGCCATACTTAATTGGAAAATTCTATTAAGTCTCAAATTTTGCCATCCACAATAAAAACTACAGAGCTTTGATTATAAAACCATACTTAATACGACATATTTGTGGGAGTTTTTTTTCCTCCTCAAGTGTGAATTCCATATTCTCCTATATCATACCATTTGAGCCGTAAAAGGCTGATTTATCAAATATGATTAAAAAAAAAAAGATGAAAATTTTTTGTTCAATAACTAATTTAAATTTTTTTAAAATTCGACTTTAAAATTTTAGGCTTTACAGGGTTAGCGTATATAACTTGTACTCTTTCAAAATATTTGTGGATCATTTAAATGAAGTGTTGCTAAGTTTGAAAATCTTTTATTAGCATTGCTGATCATCATTTAAAATTGTGGCAACAGTTATGGAGTCACTATTATGTCATATTAGTGATACTGAATATCACGGCAGTGTTACATCACTGAAAGTTCTCTGAGTTTTTGTTGTTTTGTTAGTAAGTGAACAAGAATGATTTATTCACTCCAAACACTGTTCACAAACAGATCTAAGCGTACGCAAATTCTTATTAAGGGTAGTTCACCAAAAATGAAAATGAGGTAATTTAATTACGCACCAGTATGTTGTTTCAAACCGTAAGACCTTCGTTCATCTTCGGAACAAATGAAGATATTTTTGATGAAATACAAGGGCTTTCTGACCCTGCATAGACAGCAACACAATGAAATGTTCCCAAGTCCAGAAATGTAGCAAGGAGATCGTTAAAATAATCCATGTGACATCAGGGGTTCATCCGCAATTATACGAAGCTATAAGAATACTTTTTGTGCACAAAAAACACCCCGACTTTATTCAACAATTCCTCTCCTCTGCGTCACCCTGTAGCGCCGTTTTGGAGGGTATCAGCTGGACGTAAACAACGTATACTGTTCTGTGTCAGCTTCTGCGGCCAAAATGCGCTACAGGGTGGATGCGGAGGAGACGAATGTTGAATATTAAAGTCGTTTTTTTTTCTTTCTTTTGTGCACAAAAAGTATTCTCTTAGCTTCGTAAAATTGCGGTTGAACCCTGATGTCACATGGATTATTTTAAATATCTCCTACGTTTCTGGACTTGGGAACATTTCAATTGCATTGCTGTCTATGCAGGGTCAGACAGCTCTCAGATTCCATCGAATTATCTTAATTTGTGTTCCGAAGATGACGAAGGTCTTACAGGTTTGGAACAAAACGAGGGTGAGTAAATTATGACATAATTTTAATTTTTGGGTGAACAAACCCTTTACAGCATTCTTTGATTTAGGACTGGCGGTTTCTTTTTTGGACTGCAAAAGATTGATCGTTGGTTACTTAAGCATATGATTTGTGATTTTAACAGTAAAAGACTGTAAAATGCTACAGTAAAAACTGTTAACTGGTTAACAGTAATTTCCATACTATATTCAGTGAATAAATGAAATTACATTTAATGTAATTTTACAGTAAAATACTGTTAAAAAGAAAAAAGCAATTTGGGTATATAATTTACAGTGAATAACCTTAAATTGACTTTCCCAGAATTCCCTGCATGACACTTATTTGATGTTTTTTTTTTTGTTGAAATAACATGATTCTTCTTAGTTTTTTTCTTATCAGTTATGTACATTAGGGTTTAATCTTACATCTAAGTGGTTAAATGAATGTTTATTGCATTATTTCAGTATTGTGTGTGTTACCATGATGGGGTTTAGTGTTTGTGTGAATGACACTGTGCACCTTCTATATATAAATATTGCCCTCCTCAGCTCGTAGGCTGTGATGAGCTTTGGTTCATCATGTGACTTTCTCATCACCACCAGTTTTTGGTGGTTATCAGTGCATTACAAAGGCACTAAACAGATTTCAGGACTTCAATAGGTTGGTATATTAACATTAAATCAGTTAATGAAATACGGTATTTTATTGTGAATTTAAGTTAAGTCTGTAAAAACTAAAAATGTTTGCTAAAATATTTTTTACGGTGAAGTTCTGGCAACCACAGCTGCCGGTATTTTACCGTAAAAGTCACAGATTCTTTTTTACAGTATAGCTATGATAACGAATCATAATCCTTTTCATTTTTCTTCTCTGCAGATTGAGCTTTGCAGTCGTCCTTCGTTCTACAAACTCTCACTGTGTCGTTCTCTCTCTTTCACGTACAACCCTTCTTTGTGAAGTTCTCTTCCTACCTGACTGCAAAGTCTATACCAGGTCATTCAAACAACCCACCTTCCTACCAGCCAATCAGAATGTCACAGCTTCAGTTTCAGGCGCCTGGCAACCCTGCACCCAGTGCTGCCCCTTTACAGCTGGCCCCGCCCCAACCCGGGTTCAGCATTCCCTGTGCCACTGCTCCCTTACCCTCAGAGAGTGCCAGTCACCCGCTCCGAAACTCCGCCCTGCCTTCCGCCTCCGCCACACCCTTCTGCAACCCCACAGGTGGGTGAAACATTGCTCTGAGCATTTTTAGACAAAAAGCATCATCTAGGACGTGACCATTCGTGCGTTCAAATTCTTCAGTTATGCCCAAGCCCATATAGAAATCTCATATGGAAAGTTCTTAATAACATATTTCAATTCAGCAATAAAATCTGATAACAATGGTATAAAAAAATTATTTTTATCTCAGAACATGCTGAAAAAAAATACACTACCATTCAAAATTTGTGGTCGTTAAGATTTGTTTTATTTTTCGAAAGAAATTAATATTTTTATTCAGCAAGAATGCATAACATTTATCAAAAGTTACAGTAAAGACAATAATATTCTATTTCAAATAAATACTTTTTAAACTTCCTTCCTATTCACCAAAAATATTAAGCAGCACAACTGTTTCAATATCAGTAACAAAATTGGCAATATTTTTGGCAATATTAATTTTTGGCAAACATTGCTGAAAACATTAATGATTCAAATTAAAAATTTTATTTAGCCAGGATGCATATTATTGATCTTATTACAAAATATTTCTATTTCAAATAAATGCTGTTCTTTTTAACTTAATGTTCACTAAAAATGATGAACATAAACATAAATGAAATAAGAAAGGTTTCTTGAGCAGCAAATCAGAATATAAGAATGATTTCTGAAGAATCATGTAACACTGAAGACTGAAGTAATGATGCTGAAAACTCAGCTTTGCATCCCAGGAATAAATTAAATTATAAAATATATTAAAATAGAAAAAACTTATTTCAAATTGCAATAACATTTCACATTACTGTTTTTACTCTATTTTTATCAAATATTGCAGCCTTGGTGAGCATGAGTCTTTTTCAAAAACATAAAAAAATAAATAAATACATTTACTGACCCCGAACTTTCGAATAATCTGGTCCTAGCTATGCCCTGATAAGAAAAATAATTTCTTGGATTGTTAAAAAGTTTTAAAATATTTCCTCCTTGATTTAATCTTTTAATGTTGTCCTCTAGTATCTAACATGGCAAACCCTAAAGAGAAAACTCCTATGTGTCTGGTAAATGAGTTAGCCCGTTACAATAAGATCCAACCTGAATACAAGCTACTCAGTGAACAAGGACCAGCCCACTCCAAGGTAAGACTTGGCGCTTTACTGTATACACAAACACACAAAACCATCTCTTCCCACCTGCCTGAACTTTCTGATGTTGTGGTGTGTTGGTCAGATTTTCTCAGTGCGGTTAACTCTGGGGGATCAGCACTGGGATGCAGAGGGGACCAGTATCAAAAAAGCCCAGCACTCAGCAGCAACATGTGCTCTCACCCAAACTACTCTCCCCAAACCCAGTCACAGAAGCCCCCGCCACCCAGGCAAGAACCCAGGTGGGATCTACAAGGGCTCAGAGTGTACGTCCAATTTTTCCCTTTATCTTAACGGAAACCTTGTATTCATCCTCCACATTGTCAAACTCTATTTAGAAAGCTGTTGCCGCCAAGAATAAAAAAAGGTAATTCACATTCAGATTTTGCCCCTCTCAAGTTGCAAGTGTTAGCTTGCAATTCTGAAGTAGTTAAATTTTGATTTACAGTCTCTTCAAAGTGTGAGGTCAGTAAGATTTAAAAACAACAAAGAATATTTTATTCCTCAAGGCACATAATTATCAAAGTGATAGTAACGACCTTTAATGTGTTACAGAGGATTTTTAGGTGAAAACTTTAAGGTTTGATTTGTCTAACTTTATGTAAATTTATTAGTGACATAACCAACAATGAAAAATACTTTTAACCGCCTTTAATGGCTTAATGTTAATTCAACATGTACTACTAAAGTATAAAATTAACAGGTCTATAATATTGTTTACATGTTAATATTATTTAATGTACTCGAGCTAATGAACTAACAATGATCAGTTGTGTTTTTATTAACTAACAGAGGTTAATAAATACAAATGTTTTGCTCACTGTTAGTTAACATTAAGCAATGCATTAACATTGATGATAATAATAGGAAATGTTTATTGTTCACCAAATCAGCATATTAGAATGATTTCTGAAGGATCATGTGACACTGAGACTGGAGTAATCCTGCTGGAAATTCAGCTTAGCCATCACAGGAATAAATAACATTTTAAAAAATATTAAAATAATAAAACTGTTATTTTAAACGGAACAATTTTACAGTAATAGGTTGAACCTCATGAATGTTAGCAGTGCAAACAGCTGTTTGGCATGTTTCTCTCTCATTCAGATAATGTAACCCACACTGTGGAGCTTAATGCACTTTGTATGAAGTTGGGCAAGAAGCCCATCTACAAACCTATAGATGCCTACCCGGGGATGAGACCAGCATTCAACTACAACATCAGAGCACCAGGCCCTTATGCACGCTCCATGCAGCAGTATGCACTCTCTATTTATTCCTATTTTATCCATTCCTTTAGCTTACTGAATGATGCACAATAGATCTTTTGTTTGATACGATAGCCTTTTGTGATTGTATGAATGATTAGATTATATATTGTTTTGTTTATTTTTCTCTTGATCAGTTATTACTACCCATTTCCTCCTGTGGGGCCAGTACTGTATCAAATGGAGCTGTCTATCGGTGGACAACAGTTCCATGGCAAGGGCCGCACGCGTCAAGCAGCCAAACATGACGCTGCGGCTAAAGCTATCAAATATCTGCAGAAAGAGCCAATAATGCAGCAAATAGCTGAGGTGAGCGTCCATACTACTAACATGATGAATGGGCTGTCAGTAATTTATTCTTCCAAAAGAGCTGCTGTGAAATCTTGAACCTTATCTAGTAAATACAAGCAAAATACATTTATCTAATCTGTATTATTAAATCGTGACTGAAAATGCATGTCACGTTCATCCTGTAGATGAAAGAAGAGCCAGTACAAGAAAACCTTAACAAGTCAGAGATCAGCCAAGTGTTTGAGATTGCACTGAAGCGCAACATGCCTGTGAATTTTGAGGTATGTCATGATCCCATCATGCATAGGCTGGAAATGTATAAAAAATTGCAAATAATAATTGAGCGAAATTCCATGCTCATGCATATAGATTTATTGTGATATCTCACAGTTATGCTCGAACCAAACAATTGTTGACTTTTCTTTAACTGTCCTCACTATATACAGGTGCTAAAAGAGACTGGGCCTCCTCACATGAAGAGTTTTGTGGTGCGGGTAACAGTGGGCGACTTTTCAGGGGAGGGTGAGGGCAAAAGCAAGAAGATCGCCAAGAAACTAGCTGCCATCGCTGTCCTGGAGGAGCTCAGCATACTGCCTCAACTACCTGTCATCGACAAGATACCACTACGCATTAAAAAGAAAAGCAAGTCCATTATTAAGGTAGAAGATGACTTTGACTGGCTGAGTTAGTTTGATGGCTAGAGTGTTGTGCTGATTCAAAACTCAGAAACAGATCACGTCTTTGCTAATAAATATTAAGTAAAAAGTATTTGATTTTTAATAGCTTGGATTATTAAAATGTTAAAACATCAATGTATTTAATAAAGTATCAAGTTTGAGGTTTCTTTGTTGTGACAGACCAAATGATCAGCCTGAGGAAGAGTTAATAATATTTTCAGGGAGATATTCAGTTTATGACTATATCTATCTATATAAATAATATATATCTATATACTATATATCATAATACACATATATGTTTGTTTATTTATTTTTATTAAATTGCCAAATCGCTCTCAGCTGCAGACCAGTCCCGAGTACGGTCAGGGCATGAACCCCATCAGCAGACTGGCTCAGATCCAGCAAGCTAAGAAAGAAAAAGAGCCTGAGTACACTTTAGTGACGGAGAGAGGACTGCCTCGACGCAGGGAGTTTGTCATGACGTAGAAGGACTCCGTCTTGAATACCGACATTTTTATAACAGTTCAGTGCAGTTTTTGTGTGAAGGCCATGTTCTTCTGGCCATCATTTTCTTCTACAGCCTACAAAATTTCTTCTTGTCAGAAGTGTTCCTGAGGAAGTAACGCTTCCCCTATTAATCTCTGTTTTCCTCTCACTCAGGTGTCAGTTGCAGGTCAGAATGCAGAGGGAATGGGACCTAGTAAAAAAGTGGCCAAGCGAAATGCAGCCGAGAAGATGCTGGAGCTTCTGGGCTTCAAAGTGCCTCAGCCACAGCCACCCAAACCGGCACTGAAAATGGATGAGAAGGTGAGCGTCTGCTTATTAACAGCATTCACTTTGTATTAAAAATATGTAGGAAGTCGTTTCCTAGAGTTTCAAATGGGGTCCACGTTTGAAAAAAAAAAAAAAAAGATTTTTAAAAATGTTTTTTAGGCTGTCAACGTCTAAGGTGGGACATAATATATAATGCCACATGTTTAATGTACTGCTTTTTTAATGGTGTTTTAAAAAAATTCACCAAAAAATGAAATATGGCTATTAAAGGGCTGTTCAAAGTTAAAGGGACAGTTCACCCAAAAATAAAAAAAATTACCATATGATTTACTCACCCTCAAGCCATCCTAGGTGTATATGACTTTCTTCTTTCAGACGAATACGATCAGAGTAATATAAAAAAATGTCCTGGCTCTTCCAAACATTATAATGGCAGTGCAATGGTGATATTCAATGTCCAATAAAAAGTCCCCCACAGACAACCGCATCCATCTCATAAAAAAGTGCCTAAATGACTCCCGGGGATTTATAAGGCTGACATTATAATAGTGGAAGAGTAAGGAACATTTTGTACACCTGATGGCTGATGGCGAGGTGAAAATTTGAGTAATTGTCATTTTTGGAGTCAAACTATACTTAAGGTGTGTCCTTATATATTCATCAATATTTTTTTTGTATACATTCACCAAATTTCGAACACAAAAGGTCGCTCCTTTTTAGGGCACGATAGCCATTGCCTCGATACTATCGAGTATCGAAAACGTCTCGTCGTTCGGTACCAAATTCGATACCTAAGGGATTATATCATCAGCGGCAGTGAGCCAATAAGCCTGCAGCACTAGCCGGTTTGTTCGACTAGAAGAGGTGCAGCGCAGATCCATCAGTGTTTGACATCCGCGAGAGCGAATCGAAAGCGCACGGAGCAGTCTGATCTCTTGCTCTAGTTCGAGCTACACTGTCAATTACCGATCGGTCTGACACATGTCCACGTCCGCGGTCAAGCGAACACACCCTACTAGTTTACAAACCGGCTTACGCTTAGAGATCCCCGTGACGCACATGGAGGCTGTAGTGTGAATGAGGTTTCCACCCAAAAACAGCCCCTTAGATGTAAGGCTAATTTACACTGGTGCGTTTGTTTAAAATGAAAACGATCCTCGTCATACTGGCGTTTCCACTGCGTTTCAAGCCGGCATTCCACTATCTCCGACAAGCGACAGACTGGTCATTCATCGTCCTAATAATTTCCATGGAGAGTAGCGGTGGAACTGGTGGAGTCTGATTCATATGCAGATGTCCCATTCATACTACTGAAGACAAGCGCGTGTATTTGACCATTCATGCAAACTGTAGGATCATGCTACATAAGACAATAAATAAGATATATAGCTTTTACTCAAAACTCACTTTAAACAACCATCAAGTTTTTGTAATAACTTCCAATTGCCGTCTAATGTGTGTTTTGGTCATGTAATGTTGCTGAAATTAAATATGTTATTACCTCTGCTCTGACTCTGAGTCAGAGCAGCGATCATGGAAGAGAGAACACAGGCAGACAGCTAATGGAAGCTGCTAATGCTCATGCATTTTAAAACGAACACGCACTAGTGTAAATGCAGCCTAACAGATGTGTAAACTGAAGAATATTTGAGCTTTATTAAAACTATTTGCACTGATTTATTGTGTTGGTACATTTTGTTCCTTTGTGCAGTGGCTTTGAGTTTGTATAAAAATCAACAAGCTGAAAAATAAAACCAACGATTTATTATTCTTTTTTTTAGATAATGTAATCTTGTTCAAATTGATTTCATAAAATTGGTATCGAAAAAAGTATCGTTCAGGAACCGGTATCGAAGTCAATGTATCGGTATCGAAAAAATGTTAACGATACCCAGCCCTAAACAAAATATAGTTTAGTGTAAAAATATATTTTCTAGATGAGTTTAAAACTATTTGTTTAAAAAAAAAGGTAGAAATATTTAGCATAATAATATAAAAGCCAAGTATTTAATTTGTCTTTTATAATATTGCACCTGATAATGTTATCACCTAGCAGAAGTTTTCTAAAACATTTCATTCCTATCTATTTTTGGAAGGAGATCCCTCATAAGGGGAACTTCGTATTTTGGTCACTTTGGCATCAAAAAGCTCATTCACCGAAAAAGGAACATTTACTAATTTTCATGTTCCAGATCTTCCAAGATACATTCCAAGAATTATTTGCATGTCGAAGTCTTAGTGTAAATAGTAAAGTACTTGTTTTATTTATCTTTGTAAAGGCACCTGCTAAGAAACCTGGAGATGGACGTAAAGTGACCTTCTTTGAGCCGGGCTCTGTGGAAAAGGCTGGTATTGGTATGTGTTTTGCAGTCAGTTTTCACATGAAACTGTCATATAACAACATTCAAGTGAATATATTTATGTATATGGTCCTTGTATAATATTACAAGCTCATTGTTAATTTTAGTGAATATTTCCTGCTTGAAATTGATTCTTACGTTTCTCAAACTAGTCAATAAGGAGGAAGATTTCCGAGTTCCCTTCCTCAGCCATCAGCAGCTTCCTGCTGGCATTTTACCCATGGTGCCTGAGGTGGCACAGGCAGTGGGTGCCAACCAGGGACCCCATGCCAAAGACTACTGTCGCACAGCTGCCCCCAACCCAGCCAAGACCACAGTAACGGCCATGATTGCCAATGAGCTGCTGTATGCTGGGACGTCCCCGACTGCAGAGGGTATACTGAAGACCAACAACAGCTTGGCACACAGACCCCACGGACCCCTTACCAGACCGTCCGAACAGCTCAGCTACCTGGCCACTATACAGGGCTTACAGGTATTGAATATAACAATGAACACACACTTATCTAACACAATGATGTTGCTCAACCAATCTGTAACTTTTGTTTGTTTTTTTTCCTCCGCCTCTACCAGGTTGAATACAAGGACTTTCCGAAAATAACAAGCAATGAGTTGTGTCTCTGATCAACCGGCTCGTCTCTAGCCCCCTCTCATCATCATGATACGGCAAGATGTGAGTCCTGCCATGACATTGGTAGTATTATAATACATAAAATAAGAATATGTACCATGGCATACTATAATAGTATATTATATATACCTTATATAACTATATATATGATGTATGTAGGCTACGAACTTCTTACTTACTTACTTACTTACTTACTTACTTACTTACTTATTTACTTACTTACTTACTTACTGTGGACCCCTGGGACCACAAAAACCATCATAACGGGGCTTTGTATGGTTTGTTAGGATAGGACAATTTTTGGCTGAGATACAACTATTTGAAAAATCTGGAATCTTGAGGGTGCAAAAAAAAAATCGCCTTTAAAGTTGTTCAAATTAAGTTCTTAGCAATGCATATTATCTAATCAAAAATTAAGTTTTGATATAATCACGGTAGGAAATTTACTAAATATCTTAAAGGAACATGATCTTTACTTAATATCCTAATGATTTGTGGCATAAAAGAAAACACTAATTTTGACCCATACCATGTATTTTTAGCTATTGCTACAAATATACCCAAGCGACTTAAAACTGGTTTTGTGGTCCAGGGTCATAGATATACAGTGGGGGAAAAAGTATTTTGTCAGCCACCAATTGTGCAAGTTCTCAAACTTAAAAAGATGAGAGAGGCCTGTAATTTCATCATAGGTATACCTCACTATGAGAGACAAAATGAGAAAAAAAAATCCAAGAAAATCACATTGTAGGATTTTAAAGAATTTATTTGCAAATTATGGTCGAAAATAAGTATTTGGTCAATAACAAAATTTCATTTCAATACCCTTTGTTGGCAATGACAGAGGTAAAACGTTTTCTGTAAGTCTTCACAAGGTTTGCACACACTGCAGCATGGATTTTGGCCCACTCCTCCATACAGTTGTTCTCCAGATCTTTCAGGTTTTGGGGCTGTAGCTGGGCAACACGGATTTTCAACTCCCTCCAACGATTTTCTATGAGGTTGAGATCTGGAAACTGGCTAGGCCACTCCAGGACCTCGAAATGCTTCTTACAAAGCCACTCCTCCGTTGCCCGGGCGGTGTGTTTGTGATCATTGTCATGCTGAAAGACCCAGACACATTTCATCTTCAATGCCCTTGCTGATGAAGGAGGTTTTTCACTCACAAATATCCGATAACATGGCCCATTTCATTCTTTCGTTATCACGGCAATCAGTCGTCCGAGGTCCCTTGCAGAAACAAACAGCCCCCAAGAAATGATGTTCCACCCCCATGCTCACAGTAGGTATGGTCTGTTTCTTTCGGATGCAAATCAGCATTCTTTCTCTCCCAACACGACTGAGTTGAGTTTTTACCAAAAGTTCGATTTTGGTTAATCTGACCATATGAAATTCTCCCAAATACTTCTCTGGATCATCAAAATGCTCTCTAGAACCTTCAGACGGGCTCGGGAAAGTAATGGCTTATAGCAGGGGGGACACGCTTCTGGCACTGCAGATTTGGAGTCCCCTGGCGGCAGCAGTGTGTTACGATGTAGCTTTGTTACTTGGTCCACCAGCTCTCTGCATGGTCATTCACTAGGTCCCACGTGTCGGTTTCCTGCGGGATTTTTGCTCCAGTCTTGTGATCATTTTGACCCACGGTTTGGTGAGATCTTGCGCTTGGCCCAGCACCAGATCGAGGGCAGATTATCAGTCCGCCGTCTTGTAGGTCTTACATTCTAATTAATCTACACAGTTGATTTCTTCAACACAAACGCGTACCTATTGCAGATTCAGTCTTGTGCAGGTCTACAATTTTGTTTCTGGTGTCCTTTGCAGCTCTTTGGTCTTGGCCATGGTGGAATTTGGAGTGTGACTGTTTGAGGTTGTGGAAAGGTGTCTTTTATACTGATAACGAGTTTAAACAGATCCCATTAATACAAGTAACGAGTGGAGGACAGATGAGCCTCTTAAAGAAGAAGTTACAGGTCAGTGAGAGCCAGAAATCTTGCTTGTTTGTAGGTAGGTGACCAAATACTATTTTAACGAGGACATTTCCCAATTATTTAAAAATCATACAATGTGATTTTCTGATTTTTTTTCTCATTTTGTCTCTCATGGTTGAGGTATACCTATGATGAAAATTAAAGGCCCTCTCATCGTTTTAAGTGGGAGAACTTACACAATTGGTGGCTGACTAAATACTTATTTGCCACATGTATATATACTATATATTTTTTTTTATCCAGAAAAGATGCATTAAATAGATCAAAAGTGACAGTGTTAATATAATGATTTCTATTTCAATAATGTTGTTCTTGTGAAGCAGTTTTCAACATCGATACTAAATTATTCTTACTAATTATTACTAAATAATTTTTGAAGGATCATGTGCAGTGTTATTTTAGTGTCATTGAGATAATATTGTAGGTTTTATTAATTATTTGACTAACTTTATTTTTCGCTTCATGTTATTTTAGTTAAATTTAATTTTTATGTTGGTGTAATTTAGTGTTTTTTTAAATGTCGATAGTTTTATTTTCGTTGCAGTTTTTTTTGTGTACATGAGTTAAAAATAAATGAAAATGAGACAATGTTGCTCGGAAAACGGAGTTGTGGTTTTGTATTTCAGTCAACAATTTATGTCCAATACACAGATTTTTTTTTAAAATGGTTTTACGTTAACCTAAAAACCCCGATCATGTGGCACTGTAGACTGGAGTAATGGCTGCTAGAAATTCAACTTTGCTTCCACATGAATAAATTACATTTTAAAATACATTAAAATAGAAAATTGTTTTAAAATTACAATAATATTTCTGAATATTACCGTTTTGTGTGTGTGTGTGTATATACACAGTGGGTACGGAAAGTATAAGCCCCCCTTAAAATTTTCAATCTTTGTTATATTGCAGCCATTTGCTGAAATCATTTAAGTTATTTTTTTTTTCTAATTAATGTACACACAGCAAACCATATTGACAGAAAAACACAGAATGTTGACATTTTTGCAGATTTATTAAAAAAGAAAAAAATTGAAATCATCACCTGGTCCTTAGTATTCAGACCCTTTGCTGTGACACTCATTTATTTAACTCAGGTGCTTTCCATTTCTTCTGCTCATCCTTGAGATGGTTTACACCTTCATTTGAGTCCAGCTGTGATTGATTATACAGATTGGACTTGATTAGTAAAGCCACACACCTGTCTAAATAAGACCTTACAGCTCACAGTGCATATCAGAGAAAATGAGAATCATGAGGTCAAAGGAACTGCCTGAAAGAGCTCAGAGACAGAATTGTGGCAAAGGCACAGATCTGGCCAAGGTTACAAAAAAAATTCTGCTGCCCTTAAGGTCCTAAGAGCACAGTGGCCTCCATAATCTTAAATGGAAGACGTTTGGGACGACCAGAACCATTCCTAAGAGCTGGCCGTCTGGCCAAACTGAGCTATCGGGGCAGAAGAGCCTTGGTGAGAGAGGTAAAGAACACCACAAAGATCACTGTGGCTGAGCTCCAGAGATGCGGTCGGAAGATGGGAGAAAGTTGTAGAAAGTCAAAAATCACTGCAGCCCTCCACCAGTCGGGATTTATGGCAGAGTGGCCCGACGGAAGCCTATCCTCAGTGCAAGACACATGAAAGCCCGCATGGAGTGTAAAAAACACCGAAGGACTCAAGATGGTGAGAAAATAAAATTCGCTGGTCTGAGGAGGGCCAAGACTAGAACTTTCTTGGCATTAATTATAAAGCGCCGTATGTGGGCCGGACAAACCAGCACTGCTCCATCACCTGTCCATTACAGTCAAACAGTGAAGGAATGTTGGTTGCGCAGCTAATGATGCCTGGGGGGTTTTCAGCTGCAGGGACAAGGAAGGACCTGGTTGCAATTGAGGTGGAAGGATGAATGCGGCCAAGATCCAGGGATTCTGGAAGAACAACCTTTCGGCCCTGTGTAAGGACCTCAGACTGGGCCGAATTTTTACCTTCCAACAAGACAATGACCCTAACAGCTAAAATAACGAAGGAGTGGCCTCACAACAACTCTGTGACTGTTCTTGAAAAGCCCAGCCAGAGCCCTGACTTAAACCAATTGAGCATCTCTGGAGAGACCTAAAAAATGGCTCTGTCCACCAAAGTTTACCATCCAACTGACAGAACTGGAGAGGATCTGCAAAAAGGAATGGCAGAGGATCCCCAAATCCAAATGTGAAAAACTTGTTGCATCTTTCCCAAAAAGACCCATGGCTGTATTAGATCAAAAGGGCCTGCCCTCCTACTAAATACTGAGCAAAGGTTCTGAATACTTAGGACCATGTGATATATTTTAGTTTTTCTTTTTTAATAAATTGCAAAAATGTTTTTTTTTTCAACAATTCTGGTTTTTTGCAATATGGGGTGCTGTGTGTACATTGAGGAAACAAAATTAACTTAAATGATTTTAGCAAATGGCTGCAATATAACAAAGAGTGAAAATTAAGGGGGTCTGAATACTTTCCGTACCCACTGTATACTCCCTATATATATATAATAACTATATATCTTATTAATATATATATATAGATCCACTCATATATAAAATGAAAATTAAGCTTTTCCACCACAGGAATAAATTATATTTTAAAGTATATTAAAATTGAAAACCATTACTTTAAATTGTAGTAATATTTCAAAAATTAATGTTTTTACTGTATTTGTGATCACGTAAATGCAATCTTGATGAGCATAAGAGACTTCTTTAAAAAAAAAAAAAAACATTATCTTACTGATTCCAGACTTTTGAATGTTATATGTATGTGTTTGTATGTATAGATGTATCTATCTACTTGTATCTTGTTTACTGCAATGCTTTTTTTTTTGGACAGGCGGCTCTGAACATCCTGAAGCTCCTGTCAGAACTTGACCAGCAGTCCAATGAGCGCAAAGCTAATGGACCAATGACCGGGTCAGTCTCAAATGTTAAAGAGAGTCTTATTGTTTTAAAATATGAGTTAGTTGTATAAATGTTGGCATACAAGTGTCTGTTAATAAAGCACATAGCTAAAGATAAAGCTGATAAATGAGTCTTATATCTGCATACATTGCAATTCATTTCTCACGTGTTTCCCCCTCCATAGGTGCAACAAACAAGACCTCGAGGGCGATGCATTATTAAAACCGGCTAACTCAAGCACCATCGGAAAGACTCTGGATGGCACCGTGTAGAATTGACTAGAGAAATTGAACACTAGAGAAAAGTCAGAAGCAGAGTTTTGATTGGCTGCTCAAAAAGGCCTTTGAGTAATTCTTAATAGATCTTGGATCAAAAGAAGTTAAAGTATTTAAAACGGTTAAACAAGGTCGAGAGATGTTGATGTTAAATTGTTCACATGCAGTGATACATCTTTAAACGCTAAGGCTTTGGGTAAAGTTGCCTCATCATATCCAGTGAAGTGGTGGTTTTGTTTTTGTTGTTAAATTGTAAAACAATTATCGTGAGGTTTGACTTGAGTAGATTGGCTTTTCTTCGTTGCTCCAAGGAAGTCATGTTTTCAGTGTCATGATTTTGTTTGTTCTCGCTTTAATTTTTTTCGTTTATTTTTAACGTTGTATTATAGGAACCCAGCCAGTTGGGTTGTTATGTTAGCGCTGTTGTGAAGTGCAGTATAAAACCCCATCGAAGGATATGATGAAGCTTTCAAATACGTCTCTGCTGTGGTGGTTTTTCTCCAGTGCTTTTTTGAGTTACAATGACGACCATAACACTCACTCACACACACAAATTACATTTCGTCTACATTTTCATGTAGGCCTGAGAAAATGTTGTTGTGACTTCAGTGTAGAGTGTGTGGTGGTGTTTTTTATGTGTATGGGAGCAAGTGAGTGAATGCGTTTCAAGCACGATAATCTTCAGTCATGTCAATTAAACTGATGCATTCTCCTATCAGTGTTGACCCTGCCCATCCTCTCCAGTGTGCATCCTTGGTTTCCTCATCGGTATAGGCAGCTAAAAATGACTGTGACCTCTTGAACAAACTAAAAACATTGTGTGTGCAGTGTGTGTGTGTGTGTGTGTCTGCTGTTAATACTATACTCAGGGATTCCACAGTTATGGAAACCCTGTAAATATAAGGGAATTTTAAAATTGATTTAAAGACCTAAAAAGTGTTTTTTTGTTTTTGTTTTGTAGTAAATAAGGTTTTATTCTAGTAATTTTATAAACGTAAAAAATTTTTTTTAATATGACTTACCGACATATAAATAATTTAATAATAAATATATTTTAAAATATGTATCTATATTGGTTATCTTTTATATAAGGTAATATGTGGAAATATGATCATTATATATTATAAATCCTGTTTGTATGTATGTGCTATACTCTATATCTAATATATCTGTATATGTGTGTGTGATTAGCTGTTGCTTAATATATATATATATATATATTTAAATGATAAATATATGACTAGGACGATGTTCATTTCATTTCTAACATTGATTTACCCACATATCCATAATAATATAAACTAAGCAACATTAAAAAGAATTTCACACATTAGTTGCTGCAGCTGTTCAGAAAAGACAGATAATTAAGCAGCCTTTCTGGCACCATTGGCTGCTCTTTTCTTCCTCTTGGTCTCGGTGCATGGAGTACCGTTATCGAAAACCCTGAAAGCTAATATGTGACCTGGACCACAAAACCAGTCAAAAGGTTAAATTTTTTGAAATTGAGATTTATAAATCATCTGAAAGCTGAATAAATAAGCTTTCCATTGGAGTATGGTTTGTTAGGATAGGACAATTTTGGCCGAGATACAATTATTTGAAATTCTGGAATCTGAGGGTACAAAAAAATCAAAATATTGAGAAATCACCTTTAAAGTTGTCCAAATTAAATTCTTAGCAATGCATATTACATAAAAAATTAAGTTTTGATGTATTTACGGTAGGGAATTTACAAAATATCTCCATGGAACATGATTTTTACTTAATATCCTATGATTTTTGGCATAAAAGAAAAAAGACCGATAATTTTACAATGCCAATGTGTTTCTTGGGCTATTACTAAAAAATTTATAAAAACGACTTAAAATGGTTTTGTATGTTTGGTTGGTCACATATGTCCACCGCCTGGATTCCATGGAAAACAGGCTGCAAAAAGACAACCAAAGATGTCATTTATGTGAACTACTATGAGGTAGGGCATTCAAGGTTTGCTCTTCTCTAAAAACAACATGAATTGTGGTGACTATAAATGAGCAGATATTTACTGTGGTTGCCGATGTGAAGGGCAACTACAGAGTGGAAGTCCAGCGTTGTTGATGTTGATCCTGTGATCATGCTTATGCTCTGGCAAGGGGCGCGTCGGTCAGTCTGGGATGCACACTAGCGGCTGCGTCTGTGTGAGTGGAGTTCAGGGCCTGACGGTTTACACCGCACAAGGGCTCCACAGTGAAGGCAGGATCAGTTCCAGCCCTCCTTCCTGCAGCGAGTAGGCAATAAAAACAACAAGAGGGCAAGTACCTAAAAGGTTTACTGTAATGTACACTTTCAGGGTAGTGATTTACCCTTACAATTAATGATCGTACTGCTGAAATACAAAGCAATATAGTTACTAAAATTATATAAAGTAAGCATTAACTGTTATATTTTTTGCTATACTTGTAAGATGTTTGTCATATATTAAAGCTAAACTAGTAATATATTCAAGTTAAAGGTTGGGAGTAGTTAGTTTTTTTAAAGAAATGTATACTTTTTTTCAGCAAGGATGCATTCGATATTTATTAAGCACATTATTAATGTTAATCAGCAAGGATGTAATGTGTTTATTAAATAAAGTTATATAAAGGTAAATTCAATATTCAAATGATAAATCAAATAGTAGCACTGCCAATGGCATGGATTTGATTCTCTGGGAACAAACACAGATGCACTGTAAACTGTATTGGGTAAAAATGTCTGCCAGTTGAATGCATCCAAATGCAAAGAACCATAGTATCTATCTTTTTTTCTTTCTTTCTTTCCTTTATTGTCCACAAGTGGAAATTTGACTTTGGCTTCACAACACATTATAACAAGACCAATATACTAAAATCACTTAAAACAACAACTAACCAACTAACTAACTAACTAAATATAAATAAATAACCAACAGCTTCATTGGGAGCAAGTGAGGTATGAGAAAACAAATCATCACACTTGGAAGTGGACGGCCTGAGGGTTAGTACCTTTTCAGCACATTATCATGGTGAACTATTCCTTACATATGATGGTGTATAGCAGGGGTGTCCAAACTCGGTCCTGAAGGGCAACTATCATGCAGAGTTTAGCTAAGAGTGTTAGTAAGACCTTGTTTGCTGGTGCCTAGTTAGTACGACCTTGATTAGTTGGTTCACATGTGTTTAATTGGGGCTGGAGCAGCTAAACTCTGCAGGACAGTGGCCCTCAAGGAGCAGGATTGGAAACATGCAATGCATCTGGACAACATGTGAACTTACAAAAATACTCTAAAGTCACATGCGGACAAGTAAAACTATCCAAATGACTCGCCTTATCATTCTGTTGAAAACACAAAAAAACAACTTTGAAGATACCATTTCTGATAGGCTATTTTGTTTCAAACTTCTTACCCAGAAGAGAGCGTAGCAGTTTACTTTCAGAGTCATCTACACCACTGGTTTTCAAACTTGTCCAGGTCCCCCAAGCCCTGCACATTTTGTCCCCTTATCAGGGAGCTCCTCCAGAGCCAGTTATTAGCACCAACTCACCATCTATGGGCTTCGTACGTGGTCACAGCACGATCCGCAGACAAGAGTGCAGGATGAAGTAGGCCTACACTACGTCCAGAAGCATCATCTGTAAATCCAGTAGATCATGGTGTCCAAGTAGAGGTTTGTGCTTGTTTAAGGGAGTGAGTGAGACAACCAGGTTGCTCTGTCTCTAGACTAGCCAAGCTATTCCCCACAGAGGCTGTTTAGCTACTTCCGTCCTCAGGATTAGGTGAAAATACTTCGAGCAACCAATTAAACTACTTTCTATGTGAGACTTCAAGACAGTACAGAGCCCCAAATCAAATGAGAAGCAAGGAAAATATATATTTAAATTATTTAGCATTTTCTAGCAAATGAATTGCATTCCTCCGATATTGTGAAGCCATTTTTTAAAAAGTCATAGCCTGTTATTTCCATTATAAAAGTTTGGGGAAACGAAAACATTTTACCAGAGAATGCACAAGCATTTAAATATAATTCCTCATTCTTTATTTTGTCTTTATGTATTTTATATACAGTTTTTATGTAAATATGGTAGTGTAGACACATCGAAAAGCAACGGTGGACAGTAATTTTTTACTTCGTTTAAGCCTACTGTAGCTACGTACAGTATTTTATTTGGGAAACGTTTGATTTTACTTTAATTTAATTTTTTACTTATAAGCAGAATATGTTTTACTACGTTAAAGGGGTCATAGAAAACATTATTTTGTGTTTTGGGTGTATGAAATGTGGTTATGCGGTTTAGGTAAAAAAAACACATTATTTTCCATATTATATTATTGTTTTTCCTCTATGCCCCACCTTTTTGAAACGGTGCAACAAAGCTCATCGGTCTGAAAAAGCGTGTGTGCTCTGATTGGCCAGCTATCTAGTGCGTTTGTGATTGGCCGAATCTCCCAACGGTGCGTAATGGGTACCCCCTCACCTACTGTGATGCCATTCCGGCCGAGCGACAGACAAAAACCTTACAACCTATTATGAGCATTTGTGCATCCAGGGGACATACTTATGGATTTATAATGTTTATACTGGCTTTTTTTTAACGCGTTGCGTTGCATCGGCCGCGTAACATAAACTCATTCTGCATTTGTGATCGGGAAAGTGAAAACAACAAGCACTACTCTAACACTAGCCAAAACTCGCGTTGGTCATCCAGTGGCAAATCCTTGAAATTGAAAACGTACTTACAGTCTTGAGTCCAACAGCCGGCATTGTAGGCTTCTCTGCAGGTTCAGGAAACAGTCCTCTATAAAATGTTCTGCACACATCTGAATATTTTGGTTGTACTGTTCTGGAACAGTGTTGCAAATATAATTTAACCACTGATTTCTAGTCGTGCCCTCCTTTGGAAGGCCAAACAAAGTATTTTCGCTTTCACAACGAAACACCCCGGTGGGCTAGAAGGAGCGCAGCTGGGGCCTAGAGTGAGAATGGCCGTGGCGGAGTGAGCGGCGACCGCAGGCTGAGAATGGCGCCGCTGGCAGATTCTCACGAAGCAGAGGGCATCCTCTTTTGGAAGACCAAACAAAGTATTTTCGCTTTCACAACGAAACACACAGTGTCTGCACAACATGGCGGCGGCAGCAACAATAAAGTAATGCCTTCTTTCTTTGCGTGAACATTTGGGCTGCGTTATGCAAATATTCCCACATCGTGAAGTAGACATGTGGGGGCGTGTTTTAGACTACCGTTTTAGGTAGGCGTTGTTGACTCTTAACTTTTATAAAGAATTTCGCTTTGGATTTGAGACTTTAGTCTTTGCAACTTTTTCAGATCTTCTTTATGCACCAAGAGTTTGTAACACTCTAAAGAGAAAGGAAAATTTTTAAATCGTATCATATGACCCCTTTAAATAAATGCTATTCAACACTTTTCTGAAATGATAAAACCGAGACTCGATAGCTCTGTCTGATTCTTGAATGAATCGTTTTTTTGAGCCAATTCTTTTAAATTAACCGGTTCGCAAATCTCATTAATATGATTCATTTGTGAATTTGACTGATCCGATTGTAGCAGTTAACTGATTTGATGAAAAAGTACCATATTGTACTCTAGGAGAATTTTTGAAGGAATACTTTACTGGAGTAGTATTTAATGAGGGTGTCTGTACAAAAGGTGTACACCACCATTGTCTAAAATCTAAAAAGATATAATATTGCAATATTACATCAAAACGTAAACCTTCAATAACTATATAAATATACCCCACTAAAATTGTTTCACATTATTACTTTTTTTTACAATCATTATTGTTGATGCTGTGATTTTATACTGTACTCTGAAAAAGCCACACTAATTCATAATGGAGAACTATTGAGTTCCCTAAACCACAAAAACAATCCATACAGTGGACATTTGTAAACCACAGAGATTATGTGTGCATATAGCATTAATCTGGTGTGATTATACTTTTGTAAGGCAATGTAGAATTCTTGCACGTTTTGAACAGTGTGATGTTCAGCAGTTGATAAAGCACTAGTCATCCTTGATGGATCTACGGTCTCCACCATGTTTTAAAAAAAAGTAATCTTAACCTCACCTTTCAAACCAAATTAGTATAATACTAATAATCACATGGTCACATCTATTTCTGTAGGTAATAAATTATAAGAATAATTAGAACAATTGTATTATTTTAACTAATTTAAATGAAATGAATTGCAATGGATGTACTAGACCAGGGTGGCGAACGTCGGTCCTGGAGAGCTGCAGCCCTGCAGAGTTTTGCTTCAAACCTAATCAAACACACCTGAACAAGTTAATCAAGGTCTGAAGGGTTACTAGAAAGCTACAGGCAGGTGAGTTTTAATTAGGGTTGGAGCTGTACTCTGCAGGGCTGCGGCTCTCCAGGACTGGAGTTCGCCACCCCTGTACAAGACTATAAATTAATCATACTTGAGACAAAAATGCACCCTAAAATTCCTCAAAGTCAGGTGGAACCCTTTATATTTATGTAGACATGCACAAGTTTCACAAACAAAATCAAAACCCTCTGTCTTTGCATATGAGACATGGGAATGTGAATATATGGCCCTACTGGTATTGTTCTTTCTGCATGAATAGCCTCTAGCTACAGGAATTATTTTAATACTCTCTTTTCATGTGTTTCAGCATAAATGGGCAATACTGCCCAGCTAAGGAAACACTGAAGAGGGTCCTCAACCATAAAAACTGCACTAAAAACTGTATATGCAAAAAAACAAACAAACAAAAAAAAAACATATGCATTAGAAATTATGTACATTTTATTGAATATAAATGCAAACTATTTTAAGTCAGTCGTTACCTGCAATCTTTGTTATTTACACAGTCCATGATTTCTGAAGTCCCCATTCTTTGTAATTGTATGACAAAATGATCTGTATGTGGGTTTTAAATGGCATGAGGGTGAGTAAATCGTGAACTACTCTAACTTTGCTCTGATTTTTGAACGTCGACTTTATGAGTTTAACTCACCTTAAAGGAATAGTTCACCCAAAAATGAAAATTTGCTGAAGTTTTATTCACCATCAGGCCATCCAATATGTAGAAAAATGTGTTTCTTTGTCAGAAGAGATTTGGAGAACTTTAGCATTATATCACGTGCTTACCATCCTCTGCAGTGAATAGGTGCCGTCAGAATGAGAGTCCAAACAGCTGATAAAAACATCACAAAAATCCACAGGACTCCAGTCCATCAATTAACATCATGTGAAGTGAAAAGCTGCATGTTTGTATACAAATCCATCAATAAGACGTTTTTAACTTCGAACCGTTTCTTCTGTCTAAAATGTTCTGTCCATAATATTGCTGCAGTGAAAAGCAGTGGTGGACACTAAAAAAGTATTTTTACTTCGTTACAGATAACGTTACTTGAAATGTTTTTTTTCCCAGTATATTTTTCAAGTAACGTTATCTGTACTTTTCTGGAGTAGCCTATTCATTTTGAGTATCTTTTACTTTTACTTCACTACATTCCAAAGATCGTACTTTTTACTCCACTACATTTCATAAAACATATCTTATTTTGAAATGAAGAAATCATCACGCAAAAGCGGTGTCCGATTCAGGAACGAACTGATTCTTTTCAATGAACCTTTAAAATCGGTTCACAAATCGCACCAAACGATTAATTCGCGAATTAATTGAATCGAACTGATCCGATTGCAGCTGTTCTCGAGTCAACAACTCAATGATTCAAATGATTCGTTCAGTGCGAGTCTCCACCTGAGTGACTGAATTCCAATCGCGACTGATTGAGCCGCGAAAAGTAAGTTCACTAATGTCGAATTTAGGATTGTTGTAACTGAAACCAGGTGGTTAAATGTCCCACTCTTCTGACAAAACAATTTGCTTTCTACATTTGGAACAAAATCATAGTACAAGGCAGTTCAGCTTACAAAAAAATCCTCTAACAGGCCTATGCTCATATTAACTGCTTTCTGCCAACGACAAGCGTTAAAAACACTTTTTTTTTCTTACTGTCTGAGAATTAGATCACTGATGGTAAATCAGTTTTCTCTCAGTGCATGCAGTGTAAGCTTCACTGTGATCTCTACTCACTCTTGTCAAAGTAGTCCTAGCCAAAACAACAATGTCTCTGATTCCAATAAATTAGTGTTTATTTGAGAAAAACCCTGGTATTTTAGGCAGTCGGATTACATAAAATATATCCACTATAAAGATAGCCTCTATAAATTACAAAATAAACATTCATCCTCAAACCTTTTAATTAAGTACATATACAATCAAGTACTTTTGTATTCTCACTCAAGTAAATTGAAAAGGAGTACTTTATACTTTTACTGGAGTAATATTTTATTATGCATATCTGTTCTTTTACTTAAGTACTTGATTAGTGTACTTCGTCCACCACTGTGAAAAAGTAATCTCTTCTGAACCAGGAGTGCAATATGCACCGATCACAAGCAAAAACAGTCCAAAACACTTGTAGACAAATATGTTGGTGGATTTTGATGTGAGAGGACAAAAAGGGATGGACTTTTTCCACTGAAGGAAGTGCTTTTATGGATTATGGACTGATATTTTGACTACAGTTGACGGTTTAACCCCCCTAAATTATGGATTTGTTTGTTACAGCCTTGCAGTTTTTTACACTTTACAAGATGTTAATTGTTGTTAAAAGTCATGTGGATTACTTGTCTGTTATTGTGATGTTTTTATCAGATGTTTGAACTCTCATTCTGACGGCACCCATTCACTGCAGAGGATCCATTGGTGACCAAGTAATGTTACATTTCTCCAAATCTGTTCAGAAGAAGAAACAAACTCATCTACATTTTGGATGGCCTTTGGGTGAGTACATTTAAATTTCTGGGTTTACTATCAGTGCCATGACGCAAAAAACAAAATGTAAAAGCAAAATCTCAGACTGAGTGAAGCATGTCATCTAAAACAGGCCCAGTAAATGTCACAGTCCAGCTCAGAGGTGAAAGCAAGATGTAGAAGTCAATTACATGCATGAGTTCTTCAGATGAGGGGAGCAACATATTCTGGTTGCTCGTTATCATGTCAGCGTGCAGCTCCAGACACTCATGGATGGTTTTATACATCGCTCTGCTGGTAACGCTGGTGTCCCAGAGCGAAGGAGGTTGTCAGGATACGGGAGTGTTGTCATGTATTACTGAAGACTGGAGGAAAGATCACTCCTATGGGGAATGTTACTGCGACCAGGCATGCAAGACGACATCGGACTGTTGTCACACAGTGTGTCGCACGGAGTTGACCTTGCCTGTCCAGGTTTCTAGAATTTTACATTTTTCAGATGCTATATATTAAAGTTATAAAACAGATTCAGGCCATTTCTGTACTGGATGCCAGATTTTATCCAAAGCTTTTAACCTTTTTTTCCCAAGAAAATATAATATTAATATACTGTCATATAAATATAACACTTTTTTTAAAATCAAATTTTATTTTGTATAAAATATTGTGAACAACATGTTATGTAATATTTTTAAGATATCTTAAGAAAGTTTACAATTGTTATTTTTAAGAACGGTTTTAAAAAAAACAATGTTTTAAAAATGTTTAATTTATTCCTTTGATGACTACGCTGAATTTCATCAGCCCATTACGCCGGTCTTCATTGTCACATGATCTTTCAGAAATCATTATATGCTGATTTGCTGCTGCTTAATATTTTATGTGGCAACCATGATACATAGAAAAAAAACTGCATTTATTTGAAATATATTATTTTGTAACATTGTAAATGTATTATAAATACATTTTTAATCAGTTAAATGCATCCTTGTTGAATAAGAGTATTATTAAAAAAAAAATTATATGAATGCATTAGGAAAAGTATATATTTTAGGTGCTGCAGCTGTTTATTATTTCTCTTGTTTCACCATTTTACTTTATGCTACAAATTAATCTTGTGAGTAATTAATGTTTAAATAAATCTTAATTGTCAGCAAGGATATACAATTAGTTCAGAATATAAAATGTGTCGTAAGCAATAAACTGTTGCATGCATCCATACAAAACAAAGTATCTGGTCTTTGAAAACTTCTCACTGTACTACTTTACAAATGTGTCTGCTTTTTTATTATTTAACACACTGGAGGACAAAAGCTTTCAAACATCTTTTTAGTGCAGATTGTTCTGTGATCCTGTCACAGTGTAATGTGTAATGGTTCAGTTAAAAACTACACTGGAGACACTAAACCTCATTTCACATGCAAAGAAGCCTTAAAGGCACAACAACAACAGCAAAAAAAGGCTGTGTAGTTTAAAAGTTCAGAGGGAGGGTGGAGAAAAGTCACGAAAAACTTTTTTTGCTGCAAGAAAAACTAGATGAAGTAAAAATTGAGTGAAGTGAAAATAAAATGTATGATACAAACCCTTTATTTCTGTTGCTGCTGCTTCTTCTCATATTTGTGGATATCATTGCTTTTGCTGCCACATACTATGTGTGTGTGTGTGTTTTAGGCGTATCCTGTGTGGTGAGCGAATGGAGCATGTGGTCTGGCTGTCTGGAGCCGTGTAAACCCACAATGCACACCAGGCAGAGACAGGTGATTCAGGAAGCACGTAATGGAGGCGAACCCTGTCCCTCTCTACATCAGACCGCAGGCTGCGCGGAGTATCACGACCAGCATGATCCCTGCCTACAATCTCTAGGTATGGCAATCTAAAGCTCTATGAGATGTCCTTAAGCAAATCCATTTGCCATCCATCAACTCAAATGTCACATTTCATAATCAACAATGGATAGTATCTCAGTAGGTCTGAGGCCAACCCTTATAGCCATAATAAAAGCGTCTGGTAGTCACATAAATGTATTTAAAATGATTTATACAACCATTATTTTTCCATTGAATTGTTACTCTTGGATGAACTCCACAGTACACATTACAACCCATTTATCTGAGTGAATATTTATCTTATATAATCACATTATCAGTACATAGACTGGTTCTGACTGTAATCAAACGATGAACTGTAATCATCTTCGTCAGTGCATATTCTCTAGGCACTAAAGCAGCAATCTAAATGTCGCCTGTTATCCTGAGCAACCATGTGCTTTTGAAAATGAGTTGAACCTGCTTATGAGACTGCAGGTGAAGTATGGGGGCACATATGCATTAAAATCTCTTTTCCATAATCTTTGACCTACTCCTCTGTCTTATTATTTTACAGTCCCAGCTCTCATCACCACGGGTGGCTAAGGAAAGTACACGGAAAAAGAGGGAGATTTTGGACAACATCACAGGGTAAGATGTGACAATCCAACACTAAAATGTAACAAAAATATTTTTCTTTTACTACCTTTTGTTAAACATATGAAAGATCTCACAAATCACAGCTAAAAACTAAAAGTATTAATATTGTGAGACATTATTAAAATTTTAAATAACTGTTTTCGATTTTAATATATTTTAAAATGTAATTTATTCCTGTGATGCAAAGCTGAATTTTCAGCATCATTACTCCAGTCTTAAGTGTCACTTGATCCTTCAGAAATCATTCTAATATGCTGATTTACTGCTCAAGAAACATATGTTATCATTATAAACACTGAAAGCAGTTGCTTTGCTTAATACTGTTGTGGACACCATGAAATATTTATTTTCAGAATTCTTTAAAGAATATAATGTTCAGAACAACAGCATTTATTTGAAATATAATTTGTTTATATTTGCAAGCCTTGCAAGTCTTTAAATATGATTTTTGATCATTTTAATGCATCCTTGCTAAACGAAAGTATAAATGTAATAAAATCTATCATAATTACCCCAAATGTTTATACTGTAGAGTATGTGTAATTTATTGTCTATTTATTTGTGTCTGTATGTGCACACCTCAGTTACTGTGTGGAGTTCAAACTCATGTCCCTGACGGCGGATTGTCAACGCAGTTTCAGTCCGCACACTCGCTGGATGCGGTACCTGAAGGAAGGGCATCAGGTGTGTGTGGAGTGCCAGCCACCAGCACTGGCCCAGGGCCAACGCTACTGCTCCGGGGACGGAGAGAACATGGGACAGGATAGGTAAGTGCAGAGAAACCCTTTCAGATAAATGTTTTTTTTTATTTATTTTTTTATCTAGGTTCAATAAAAATTAAGTGCAATAATTTTTACAAAAAACAACAACAATCATTAGAATAAATGTTTAAAGGGGTCCTATTATGCTTTTTCACTTTTTCAACTTTAGTTAGTCTGTAATGTTGCTGTTTGAGCATAAAAAAGATCTGCAAAGTTACAAAGCTCAAAGTCCACTTCAAAATTAGATATTTTATTTAACAGAAATCACTTTTCACAAACTACAATGAAAGACTCGTTTGGATTACAACGCATATTTTCCGGGATTTGTGATATCACAAATATCGACGAATGGGATGAGACCTGGTTGAGCTGCACTAGAGAAGGCAACGAGTGTTATCACTATGTCGCAGACACGCAAGCTTTCGCAAGGCAGACAAACTTCAATCGTCCGGGTTTAAATTGCGCTCAAATAGATTTTATTTTGACGCAATATTTACACTGAAGCTCACAGGCGGCTATCGTAAGGGGCATGACATTTCCCGACCAGGCGCCGAGTGCTGCCAATCACAGCACACATTGGCCCAGCTAACCAGTCACAGCACATTTCGTATTTCAGAAGACAGGTCTTCATTTGATACAGGAACTATTCAAGCCGTTCATGCCAGACTGCGACGAGAGGTGTTGTAATAATGTAAATTATGTGAAAAATTATGCGTTTTTTGAACCACCAAGCATGGGAGCATGTTCTAGTACACCCCAAAACAAAAGCAAGACTTTGTAAAAGAGCATAATAGGACCCCTTTAAATAGTTGTTTCAAAAGTATAGCCACATGACTCATGTTCACATGAGACTAGTGTGATAAAATTCATCATGTCATGGAGCAAAAAATACTCACAGGAAATACCAGAAGTTAATCCCACCCCAATCTGAGGATTTAGACAACTTTACAGCTCAAAAAATACACATGATTTTTGTATTAATATACACTACTCTTCAAACGTTTGGGGTTGGTAAGATTTTTAAAAATGTTTTTAAAATAAGTATTCTATGCTTGCCATGGCTGCATTTATTTGATCAAAATACAGTTAAAACAGTAATATTGTGAAATATTATTATATTTAAAAAATAGCTGTTTTCTTTTTTGAATATATTTAGAAATGTAATTTATTCCTGTGGTTTTCAAACAGCCTTCAGTGTCACATGATCCTTCAGAAATCATTCTAATATGCTGATTTGGTGCTTTAAGAAACATTTCTTTTACTAAAAACCTTTAAGCCCCCCAGTTCCTACTACTATGCTGAATACAGTATTGATTTCACCTCGATTTGTTGATTTGACTCTAAATATTTGAACTGTAGTTGACAAGCTGTAGATTTATTATTAGGTACTTCAGCTGTAAATCGAGCTGTAAATCATTGTGATTCATTACAAGCTAAAAAAAATACTAGGACAAGCCATTACAAAATATCGTAACAAGTCTAAAAACTTTTAAGCTATATGGTCTCCTGAAATGAAGTAGGCCAGGTTTTTCCAAGTAATTTAAGGTCTTGAGACTAGATCTTGGCCACTAGAGGGAACCATGACACATCTTTAAATATTCAAAAGCTTGTGTATAAAACATATTGTACTGCTTTAAGACTTGTGCACTCATTTGGAGCACTCTAGAGCCTTATGTTTTTTAGTAAAAAGAGAGCAATTGCCTGTTTTATCTAGGTTAAATTTAATTTTTAGTATTACTATAATGATATTTTATATTAACCAACACATAAAATGAGCCGTAGCCAAGTATGGTGTCTTATACTCGGAATTTGTGCTCTGCATTTAACTCATCCAAGTGCACACACACAGCAGTGAGAAGTGAACACACACACACACACACACACACCACCACAGAGCTTGGGCGCCTTTTTTTTTTGGTGCCCAGGGAGCAGTTAGGGGTTTGGTGTCTTGCTCAAAGTCGTGGTATTGAGGGTGGAAGAGAGCTCTGGTCATTCAGTCCCCCCACCTACAATCTCTACCGGTACTGATACTTGAGCCCACGACCTTTGGGTACAAATCAGACTCTCTAACCATTAGGCTACGACTGCCTGTATTAATGCTTGTATTATTCATAATATAGGGTTGAAACTCTTAACCTAGCTCAAGGACAACAGCCAGAGCGATACCCATCACTCTATCTGCCTTCATCTTTTTCCATCACATTCTCACTCTCTCACTCTTAGGAGCATGTCTCTGCAGTGGCAGGCCGTGGGGAATTCTCGGTGCAGAGGGTTGTGGAGACGGGTCCGTCGACGAGACTCCTGTTCCTGTCCTACTGTACACAGTTTTCTCTTCATCTAACTTGCACACTTCAATCAGGCTTAATGGGGTCATGAAATTTCACACTTAAAGTAGTGACAGTAGAATGTGCAGAAACTATTTTGGTAACTCGAATCAGCTCTAGGCTTGTATGCCAAATGATTCAGTTGATACCTTATTACAGTTCATTATCAAGACAAAATTCAATATTAGTCAGTTAATTCCCATTTATTCATAAAAGACTAATGCTAATGGCCATCATATTATGATTAAAGTACAATTTAGAGTACAATTTACTCACCCTTAGGCCACCCAAGATGTAGATGGGTTTGTTTCTTCATCAGATTTGGAGAAAATTAGCATTACATCACTTGCTCACCAATGAATCCTCTGAAGTGAATGGGTGCCGTCAGAATTGAGATCAGACAGCTGATAAAACCATCACAATAATGCACAAGTTATCAACACAACTACAGTCCATCAGTTAGCATCTTGTGAAGAGAAAAAAAGGTTCTAAACAAACATTATTGTGAGGTTTTCAGCTGTTTCGACTCTCATTCTGACGGCACCCATTCACTGCAGAGGATCCATTGGTGAGCAAGTCATGTAATGCTACACTTCTCCAAATGTATTCTCATCAATTCATTTTTGGATGAATTATTCCTTTCAGCAGCAATAATGAATATTAAGCAGTATTTATCCAGTGTTTAAATAAAAAGCAAGGAATTTCATGGCATCACTTTATATAGCAGAAAATATTAGGTTGCTTTTTATTTTCTTTAGAACAATTGACTTTTAGTTTTAGGGGCCTGTAGGGATACACCATTCAAATTTATGTGTATAAACTCTAATGACAACACAGACTAATAGGTCAAATTAATAATCTGTATCATTTATTTGATTTCCAGCCAACCAAGGGGGGAGGGGGATATCTCTTCTTCATACTGCAAAGAAATCAAAAGATTTCAGGACATTTTGACACATTTTTGGCTCTTTTTCCTATACAAGACAAGGAATTGGCTTTTTGTCACATACAGAACAAGTTACAGCTTTAGAGGTACGACATGCATTAAACAACATAACACACATACAGAAACAACGGCATAGAAAGTCAACAGGTAGAAAGATTACAAAACAAATAGCCTTTAGACCTACAAACAACATTATAGAAGATTTTGGGAAAGGGAGGGATTGTAAACAGTGCTCTCTTTTTTTAGTTCCCTGGAAATTCTATATGTTTACGGTAATATCTTTTAATCATGAAATACGTCCTAAATGTCATACTTCTAGTTACCATTGTTATTGTACAATTTCATAAGAAAACAAGAAAAATCAAATAAAACTTATTTGTGCTTTCTTGTTGAAATTAGTTACATAAATCTTCACAAACCCTCTAATAATAAACTGAATTAAAAGTCAAAGTGCCGATTATCTAATACATGTTACTGTTAACCAAAAATAACAAAAGTCACATTTAATTTTTAAACAGCGTCCATGTTGATGCTGGAAGCATCATCAGGTCAACACAGTTTGACACGTTTGTGAGGAAATTTTAATACCACTTAATTTGAAGGATTTTATAAATGTACCATGATGAACTGCAACCTGCACTGTTGTGTGGGTGGGTATTTTAGACAAAACACCTTTAATGCCATCAAACCATCTAATAAGACACTGACATTGGACTAAAATTACTGATTGTCATCACTGTTTGTAGACTGGTGTCAAAAAAAATATCCCCCAAATAATCACCCATATATAATTTGCTCTAATCTTTGTAAATGCTCTGTGCACACTGCACTGCAAGTGTTCCTGTGGGACTTTACAGAATGACATCTGCAGAATATACATCAGCAAAAACACAACATATGCTAATCTCTGACATCTCTGATTGAGCAATTAACAATGACTATATGGGGGTGAATCACACAAAACCTGTAATGGACATGTCTGGGTTGTAATTCAACAGAAAAGGAATAGAAAAAATATATATATTACATATAGCATACAAAATATGAAACCAGTATTATGAACCAGTAAGATTTTTTGCATCGAAACATTTTTCAATTTTCCCCCCGATTTTTATACCCCCAAATGTATTTATTATCTGTTTTTCCCTTAATGTTTAGTATGGTATTGGTGTGTTTGTAGGGCAAAAACATGTTTTTTTTTTGTTTGTTTGTTTAAATTGTGACTTTTTTATCGCAAATAAATTGTATATATTCAGTCATGGACAAAAATATTGTCACCCCTGCATCTCTGTCAGATATTGCACTATTTATCCCAGAAAATTGTTGCAATTACCAAATGCTTTGGTATTCTCGTGTTTATTTCTTTTGTTTGTATTGGAACAACACAAAAAAAGCAGATAATTTTTTTTACACAGAACTCCAAAAAAGGACTGGACAAAATTATTGGCACCTTTTCAGAATCTTCATAAATAATTGTATTTCAAGCATGTGATGCTCCTTTAATTTGTAATTAAACTCACCTGTAGCAATTCACAGGTACTGGCAATATAGAAATCACATTTTCAACCAATTAAAATGCGGAAAAGTTGACTCAACCTTTGTGTTGTGTGTTTATGTGTAACACACTGAGCATGAAGAAAAGAAAGATGAGTGAAGAATTGAACCAAAAGTGTGGAACAGTGATTGACAGTCTCAAGTCCATCTCCAGACATCTTAATGTTCCTGTGTCCACAGTACACAACATTGTCAAGAAGTTTAAAGCCCATGGCACTTGGATTGTTCAAATAAAGTGTTTAAATAAAATAAAGAATGAATAAAGAACCTCGGTCAACTTCCAAACAAATTCAAGCTGACCTGCAGGCACAAGGTACAACAGTGATATCTCACACTATCCGTCACCATCTGAATGAAAAGGGACGCTATGGTAGGAGACCCAGAAGGATCGCGCTGCTGACACAGAAACATAAAAAAAGCCAGATTGGAGTTTGCCTAAACATACCTGAGGAAGCCAAAATCCTGAGAGAATGTCCTGTGGACTAAAATAGAGCTTTTTGGTAAAGCACTTCATTCTACTGTCTTCAGAAAATGAAATGAGGCCTTCAAAGAAAATAACACTGTCCCTACAGTCAAACATGGTGGAGGTTCACTGATATTTTGGGGTTGCTGCCTCAGACACTGGATGTCTTGACTGTGTGCATGGCATTATGAAATCTGAAGACTACCAAAGAATTCTGGGGCACAATGTAGGGCCCATTGTCAGAAAGCTGGGTCTCCGTCAGAGGTCATGGGTCTTACAGGAGGGCAATGACCCAAAGCATGTTTCAAAAAGCACCCAAAAATGATTTAAGACAAAGCACTGGAGAGTTCTGAAGTCGCCAGCAATGAGTGCAGATCTAAATCCCATAGAGCACCTGTGGAGAGATCTCAAAACAGCAGTTGGGAGAAGAAGCTCTTCAAATCTGAAACGACCTGTGTTTTTTTTTTTTTTTTTTTTGAGTGGTCAAAAGAAGAGTGGTCCAAAATTCCAGTAGAGAGCTGTAAGAAACTCAATAATGGTTACAGGAAGCGATTGATTTCAGTCATTTTTTCCAAAGGGTGTGCTACCAAATATTAAGTTAAGGGTGTCAATAATTTTCTCCAGTCTATTTTTAGAGTTCTGCGTAGAATGTCTCAGATTTGCCTTTTTTTCTCTGCTTTTTTTGTGTTGTTCCAATACAAACAAAAGAAATACACATGAGACTACCAAAGCATTTGTAATTACAACAATTTTCTGGGAGAAGTAGTGCATTATCTGACAGAAATGCAGGGGTGCTAATATTTTTGACCATCACTGTATGCATATAGATATATATATATGAAAGAGAGTTTTGAAAGGGCTTTAGTAAAGAAAAAACAAAAACCCCCCCCCCCCCCCCCCACCCATCACATTTAGCACTAATGTTTCTCAATATGAATTTACTGAATGAATAGAGCATTAAATGTGGACCATACACCCGACAGATCATGGATATTATATAATATCCACATAAAAGACCACAAGTAGAGCAAGGGACTTTAGTACTCAGAAAGCAGCTTCCTTTCCCACCATTACAGTAAGCAGTACACATTCATAAATTATTATTTATTGAGGGGAGAGTTAAGATCCCTCTCATTTTTTCATCTTCCTCCCATACACACCCTCCTCCCGTTCTCTTGCAGAAAATTGGTATTTCGTTCACACCTCAGTTCAACTCAGCTAAAATCGTTGAGACAAGGTTGGAAGCGTACACACACTCACAAGTCTCGGGAGAGGCCAAGTTTCCCCCCCATCATCTTCACACTCCCCAGATAACATATGCACACATATACATATTCTAAGAGACACGCATATTCTGACAATGTGACTTTTAGTGATGGTATTTGTTGACACAGATGCAATTGAGTGCATGATTTTGATCTAATTTAGCCCTCACTATCCTGGTTTTCAATTTGGATATGAGCACTAGCAGGGAGGGCTTGTGGTCACCATGGAAACTGGATATAGTTGTCTTCAGGACATTGTCTACATACCTGTGAATACATGCTGGACTATGTGTATGCGTGTGGTTACAGAATGATGAGGATGGCAATGTTGGAGATAAGGATCTAATCTTTCAAGGATATTAAGTTTGTGCAGTGTGAAAGGATTGTATCAAATTTGGAGGTAAACATGGCCATGCGTTATGTACTGTATTACAGAGCTCCCTATCAAAAAGGATAAATGTTTGGGATTAACTGGTACTCTTCTTGGTCACATAGTGTGTGTTGAGCCTGAATAACAATTAAGGACACAAGGTCCCATAAAACCTTTAATTAAATCAAATATTTTAAAATAAACATTCTCCCTGGCAATGCAAAAGTATGAGACCATCTCCCTCACTTTGTATGATCATCTAGAAAATATTTTAGAAATATATATTCTTATATTCAGAAATATATTTGTGTTTTCAGACAGCAGCTACTGCTATGAAATTGGTAATTCTAACTGAAATGTTAAATTGACCTGAAGTTTTTCTGTAGTTTCCATCTTGGTCAGATTTATTCTAGCCTTCCATCATATACCAATATCTGGTAACAACAGGGCGAGGTATGTGTTTTCCATTCGTTCTCATTGTTGCTTCTGTTTGGGCTGTCAATACGCATGTGCTATGTAATTTTTTACATAATTAAAAAAAAAATGCAATCATAAACATATTTTGCAAGAAAATATTACATATGTAAGTAAAGCATGAAGCGCATCTTCTGTCATTTTCTTTAATAACACTTTTTGATCTTTAAAAGGATAGTTAACCCCAAAAATAAAATTCTGTAATTTACTCACCCTCAAGTTTTTCCAAAACTGTATGAATTAATTTCTTCTGCTGACCACAAAAGAAGATATTTTGAAGAACATTGGGGTCCAAACAACATATATATCTCAAAAATCCTTTTTGTGTTACACTGAATAAAAAATAGCAACCGGAATGAAATGAGCAAAAGTAACAAGACAGAATTTTCTTTTTTTACTTTTTTTTTTTGGTGAACTATCCATTTAATCTACAAAAATAGAAAAAAAATCTTAAAGATGACACACAAGTAAATGAGGGGAGGTAAATTTAAACAGATTTTGGTCTCTTCTGATGAAACAATTAACAGTTTATTCTTACACTGGTGAATATGACACAAGAAATATGTGGGACAGAATTCTACAGATAATCTTCATGTCTATATAAAAATAAATCAATCAAGTAGAATCACACACCAATATATTTTGAAGAGTGAACTTGTGTGCAGGAATGTTAATTGTTTTATACATGCACATTATCATACCATCAGCCCTCCCTATTTCAAATATGCTTGCACATAAACACTCATACTGTATGCAGACCCATAACTGCAGTTAAGTAAGGCCAGTTTATTAGGGGACAGGGGATGGGTGCACTAGTAAACAGGGTATAACATGTCTCTAATGCTTATCTTTAAGAGGTGGGCTCTGGACAGAGACTAGCTGATGTGGGCAGTGGCGGACTGTCCCCCTTGATTTACCAAACACATCTGCGCTTAAATATCTGGTAAGTTTTCAGCCTCAAGCTATTGATGCTTTAGCATAAATTCTGTTATTTTTTACAATCAACTGTAGACCAGATCTGCTCTGGCTTAACTTACCCCAGCAACGCACCAATGCAGACTTGTTAACAGAAGAGGAAAAAGGGCAAGAGGTGTAGGCAGTGGTTCATCCTCAAGATCCTGTTCCTTAAAGGTAATATGACTACTGTTTTCCAGTGAACCTTCCCGCATAAAGTCACCAGGGTAGGCCCCCTGGTTAGGTGCCTATAAAATGATTCTTCATTGTACATTAGTCTTTGCTTTCTTCAAAGTCCTTGAGTGAACTTGGCCTTCTTTCCTCTGGAGTCCAACTCACGACCCTGAGGCCTCAGAGGCCCTTATCAAAAGTGTTGGAATGTCCCCTGTCCCCTTTAGGCCTTCGTGAGTTCTCTGAAGCCACATGGTTCTCATGGCCTACACTTGGGCTACTTCCCAGTGGGAATAGGCAGTTCTGACCTAGCAGCCTTTGGGCAGCTTCCAAGTGGTTGGTTGCCCCCTGGTAACCACTGAGCCGAGGCTTAGAGTTCAGGCCACCCAGTAGACGCTCCGATGGGCCACCTTCGCGCAAGAGCTCCTCATCATCTGTGTCCGCATCGATGTACTTGCTGATAGATGAGTCATGAAAAGTGAAGACTGCAGGGGTGAGTGCCTTCCTCTCGGGTGTCTTAGGTGGAGTCCTGCTGCTGGCTGTTGTGTAGACTGACACCTCGGGGCTTAGGATGGAGTGGTCAGATAGAATAGAGCTGTCAGACAGAAGACCACCTGATGGGCTGGCCTCCCCACAATTGCGATGATTCACCCTAACCGAATGCATTTTCTGAGAGTTTCCAATAAGTCCTTGTTGCCGTGAACCCTCGCTGTTGAGAAGTTTAGCACCAGAACATAGCAGCGTAAGCATAGTCTCATGCTCCAAGGTGGTCTGCAGGCTTGGATTAGCACTGACCCGACCAGAGAGGCCAGAAACTGGGCTGTGGGAGAACCGAGAGCTTTCTGGGATGGATAGACCTCCTGCCGGACTGTAGGGGAATCGTGGGTTCTCTTGGAAGTCTGTTGCACAGCTGATATAACTGTCAATACTTGACAAACTTTTCATGTCTACCACCCCTTCACGACCCCCAATCAGTGGGTCAACTCCTTGACCTGGCAAGGCTCCCAGCTCAATTTCATCCCTTCTATGGCCTGCTCTGGATGAATTTCTGTCTTTGCTGTTCAGGTTGGGCTGTGACTGAGTCTTTGCCATCTGGTCGTACATCTCTTCTAGTTTCTGTGCATTAAGCCTTTGTGGACTAGAAGCTCTCACCTTGCTAGGAGAACCTTGGTCTGGGTTGAAGGAACGATTAGAACTGGTTTCTGAAGCTGCCCGCTTGGATGACCATTTCCATCGACTGGGTGAGAGATGGTTGTCCTGGGTTCTCTCACCCTTGTCCATGACCCCCACATCTAGAAGCTCTGCACCACGGGAAAACGCCTCTCTTACATTCATGGACACTATGCTGCCATTGCGTTTGGCTCGCTCTAGAGCCTCACGTCTCTTTATGGCCTTCTCTTGGCGTTTCTGCTCTTTGTAGAATTCAGAGAAGTTGTTGACGATGATGGGAATGGGTAGGGCAATAACTAACACTCCTGCTATGCAGCAGAGACCACCAATGATCTTACCCAGAAGCGTCTTGGGGTAAATGTCCCCATATCCTACAGTGGTCATGGTAATCGTGGCCCACCAGAAGGAGGCAGGGATGCTCTTGAACTTGGTGTCATCCTCATCCTTCTCTGCAAAGAAAACTAGACTCGAAAAGATCATGATCCCCATTGCTAAGAAGAGGATAAGCAGGCCCAGCTCATTGTAACTCCGTCGTAGCGTGAAGCCCAGAGACTGCAACCCAGTGGAGTGACGTGCCAACTTGAGGATGCGCAAAATCCGCATGATTCGAAAGATTTGCACCACACGCCGTACATTCTGAAATTGCAGCACACTCTTGTTGGACTCTGTCAAGAATAGGGTGACATAATACGGTAGGATGGCCAGCAGGTCGATGACATTAAGGGGACCTTTAAAGAATTTCCATTTGTTTGGTGAGGAAAGGAAGCGAAGAAGATATTCCATGGTGAACCAAGCGATGCACACCGCCTCCACATGGGCCAGCTGGGGATTATCAGTTGTCTGACCAAACTCGTCTGTGTCTTGCAGCTCCGGGAGGGTGTTAAGAGACAAAGCAATAGTGGAGAGCACGATGAATAGAATAGAAATGATGGCCAAGATCTGAAAAACAAAAAAGCAAACAAGAAATCCACCATTAGAAAACAAGAAAAACCTTCATAGTAAAAAAAAAATGTGTATCTCATGACCTCGTACATAAAAACACTGGATACGCCATTGTAGTGATGGCTTGACAGATCATTCATACTTTGTGAAATTTTCATCTACTAACCATAAGAGAAATCCAACACTGGTGCTTAAACCAAGACAGCTGCACTAAAAGTCTGATGAAATGCACGGTGGCACTGTATATAAAGTTTCCACTAAGGAGGTTCTTCTTTAATTTTCACTATAGGTGCATAGTCAGGATTAATTAAATTGAGGCCAACAGAGAATGAGCTTGAAAAAAGATGAGTCAGGTCTAGGTAAATCATAGCGACTGACAATCCATTTTTATTTGTGACTGAGCAGGAGATTATACCACTGTTGTAATTTGCTAAAAACCTTGTAGAAACATGCTTTACACCAGAAAACCTGGTTAGACAGCCCTGCCAACTACATTGTCAGCCAAATCATCTACATAAAATCTAAATCTTTACACTCACTGCTAAGTAGTGAATGTCAAGACATTGCATACTAATGGCTTTACCTGTGTTGTTAGGTCAAAAAAGCAGTATAAAGTAGTAAATTAATGAGTAATGCTGAGAGGGCTGAGGGTTGTTGAGAAATACAAAATGTTGTGGAACATGTCATGCAATAACCAGTAAAACAAGAAGTTGGTTAGACAAATGCCTCTTAAAAATCCCCAACAAAGTCTAATTATTGTGAAAGAAAACTACACTAAAAATCATAGTAATAAAATCACTTGCTAATAAATACAACTAACAGTTAAACAACTAAATTGGGTATTTGAATATCTTTAGAGATCAAGACAACAAAGAACACTTGTTATGAGTCAAGTCTAGGTAAATCATAGTGACTGACAATAATTTTTTATTTGTGACTGTGAGAAGGAGATTATACCACTGTTGTAATTTGCTAAAAACATTTGTAGAAACATTCTTTACACCAGAAAACCTGCTTAGACAGCTCTGTCCAAATACAACTACAGCCATGTCAACTACATTGTCAGCCAAATCATCTACATAAAATCTAAATCTTTATACTCACTGCTGAGTAGTGAATGTCAAGACATTGGATAATAATGGCTTTACCTGTGTTGTTAGGTCAAGAAAGCAGTATTAAGTAGTAAATGAATGAGTAATGCTGAGAGGGCTGAGTGTTGTTGAGAAATACAAAATGTTGTGGAACATGCAATAATAACCAGCAAAACAAGAAGTTGGTAAGACATGCTTCTTAAAAATCCACAAAGTCTAATTATTGTGACAGAAAACTACACTAAAACTCCTAGAGATGAATCTCTTAACTTTTTCCTCTATCTTCTTATTTAAGCCTGCTAATCTCTTTTTGTCAGTATTATCAAATGACTCGCCTTCATATGAATAGTATGGAAAATCATTTGTGACTCATTGCATTTGTAGGTGTTTTTCTGTGTGTATTAATGCGTCTAAAGAAGAGATGATACCCTGCAGTCACTTGCGTCATGAGGGTAAGTTGAAAACGGTAAGAAGATTAAAAACAGCCCATAACCTATAAACAGCAAATATTTGCCTTTTATTTATAAGCTTGCCAGAGCTTCAACAGCATTATTTACACAGTATCAGCAACCACAATCTCTAAGTCACACTGGAGCTCCCATCCCCCTTCTGTTTTAACCTCACTGTCTGATAAAAGGTGATAATATTGGCTGGATGTTTGTGAAGTCATTAGTATACATTCTGTTGTTATAAAGTTTTTTTATTGGTCCAAAGTGGTTAGCATTGTAGTTCTGGTCTCTATAAAAGACAAACAATTAGAGTAGAACAACATGAAAATTCCCTTAAGAGAAATGACAAATGCAATGTCTTTATCTCAGTTTTTCTCCTACAGAGCGATAATATTAAATCCTGTGAAAGACCCTAGTTATCTCATACGTTTCCTTTAGGTTTCAGACAAGATCTCGTCATTGTCATATTTTTGCAGTCAAAAGCCAGATATTTGAATATGTTTAGTTTCTACTCAAACAATACTCCTCAAATATTTCGGGAGCCAAATGGAGGCAAATTGTATACCTAAATTAAAGACACATAACTGGCAAGTCCATTATGTCTCCTGAGCTATGAAAGAGCAACCGCTGAGCAACAACAATTTACTACAACTCTGAGTGATTCTGAACCCTGAAGCTAAGAAATCCTTTCTAGGTAATTTTCTTGGCCTTTTACGTCAAACGTGTGCACATTTGTGTTACAACGTATTCTTAATGTTAAAAAGTGAAAAGGGCAACTAAAAAAAGACAGTCCACTTCAGTGACAATGAATCTTAAATGGGGAATACATTTTAAAAGGCTTCAGCACAAATTCTCAGTGTGCAGTCAATTGAGACATTGACCAAGTGATAATCTGTAAATAATGCCTGTACACACTCAAGCTGAGGAAGGCATAATAGGGTCAACTCCCTGTGTAGAGATGGCTAAGGATGCACAGGGAGAAATCCCGGCATCTTTGCATCTTCTCAGGTGAGCAGCTCATTATCACATCCAGTGGGGTGCTCCTATGAGCATGTACAAATTATGTTCTCCTGAGACACACAACAAATATACTCATATGCATACAAACACGTGCACACACACACACACAAGCCTGTGAAGGCTCCAAAAGCTGCTGTTCACAGCAGGACATGCCATAAAGGGGAATTAAGCAGCCTCCTAATAATAGTTCAGGAGCAAGCCTAGGACTGGTATACCTTTAGTAAAGTTGCAATAGGTGATTGTCTTCAGAAAACATTTTTGTTATGCTGGTTGAAAGTCGCTTCACATTAAGAGACCAAGTAAAGTGTTAAGGTAATGTGTCTGTATTTATATATTCTGTGGAGAAATCAAGAAATGTTCGTCCAATCAAAAAGCTTGGTCCGAGCGTTTTAATATGCTTTCCTACCTGCCTGCCATCATATGTATTAGCATACCTCTGTGCACCCAGTTCGCGCAGACAGGATACGTCATCAGCGCGTTCAGGCACGCTGTGCTGACAGAGCGAGAATGGCAGACAAACATCAACAACCCGTTCTTCCTTCCTGGTATTGTAGTACTTTTAAAGTTTTCTAACCGGTGAATGACCCGTGATGTAGCCCAGCGGTTCCCAATTCCAGTCCTCGCGCCCCCCAACCAGCTCGTTAGAAGTGAGCTATGTGCATGAACTGTGTTCTGATTGATATGATCCCTACACAGTGTTCATTGGTCCCTTCTCCCTGAGCGGGGGAAATCCGTTGAGGTTTACTTCAATTCGAAACATGGGCTGGAATTGGGAACCGCTCATGTAGCCTATTGTAGTAATGTTGTCACTGGTATTCTGGTCTGTGAGCGTAAATGCGAGGGTGGGACGTTCGCTTTCAGTGCTATCAGGCTAAAGTTAGCATTTTCCAAGATCTCCTACTGCACCTTTAAGACACCTTTTTTTTTAGTCTTCGTAGCGCGCTAAGAGACAGTGTTATCGGGAAACGCAGCTTCATTTAAGTAGTCATATCCTCTGGTGTGAGTGCAATTATGGATAGCATAACGTTATATTGTAGAAAGATGGAGATTAAAACATTCGCTACAGTAAAACGATAAACTTAAATACATTTAAAACAGTGTTTATCTATTATCCTCCTGCGAGTAACTTCAGCAGCGTTGCAGAATAGGTTTCTCAGGACTGTGGCAACAGCAGCGGGACAAATCGCCTCGCCTCACAAACATAGCGTTTTATCATACAAGTGGACGAGTGCTGTTTCCGGAATATGAACACGAATGCATATGATAGTTTTTTATACAACACAAAAACAAAGAAGGTCTCAGTGACTTAATTTGAGACAGTATTGTCTTTTTGCAATGTATCTAGGGTGAAAATATTTTAGATTTCAAAAGAGGATAGGGGGTGCGGGTGGCGGGGCAGGGGGCTGGAGGTGTGGTGATTGGTGGGTAATAGTGCCAAAGTGAACCATGTGACACAGTGACAACAAAAATGACAACCCATTGCATCAAACACACGAGCTGAGGAGTAGATTTCAATGATCATGGGTTGAGAGGGGAGATGGCTGACAAGTCATAATGGAGGATTTGATGCTAATAACAGATCGATTCTCCTTGACAAAAAATATGATCTCATTTACACAGAGCCCGTGCGTTGATCACGAAATCGAAAGTGAACAGCGAGCGCTCATTCAAAAGAGATTTAAATAGCCTACTCCGCATATTGATAGCAGCTCTTGTGGGAGTGGGCGAAACTAAGGAGCTGGGAAGTGGGGGTACTGAGCGGGGCTGCAGCACCCCCTGTTTTCACATGGTTGCAAACGCAACGCCAAGTTTGTTCATTTAAATTTAATCAGTTTTAGCATTTAATAATTTATTTGTAATGATATCTGAAATGTAAATTGTCAGTGGGCTATAACAAACCCATGTTTATCTTCATAAACATGATTAATTTTACTTGTGATGTTTTCTGTATGGGATGATAGCCTAATCCTCATGAACACGTGACGATGGCGCGTGGTATCAGACATGAACTATACAGAATGCGAACAAGATTAACTTTAATACAAGGAGTTAATGTAGAAAAAGCGAATTTCAGATTTTTTAAAATGCCCATCCCAGCAAAAACTTTCCAAAATCGGCATCCAACACCAGCCCCAGCACAAGCACCGACGTAAGTGAACCAGACACAGCACGAGCACGGAGACAAGTAAGCCTAGCGGACCCAGCCCAACCCCCAAGATTGATCAGCTACTATCGATAATTAAAAAAATGTGATATGCAGTCAAATTTCCAATGCCACTTAAACAAGTGTTCATATCGACGCACTTGCAGTGCTTTGTGGAGACTTGGAGTTGTCCCCCCGTCCCCCCCGTTCCCCTCCCCTTTCACCCAACACGGACACACACAGCACCCCCAACCGAAAACATCTTCCCGCGCCCCTGGCGGAACTGGACACAAAAATCGCGCGAGCGGGCGATAATGGTCAGAAATTCAGCGGGAGCAGGATTAAGAAAACAGTTCCTCGCAGGGCTCTAAAACAAAAACGCACACGATGAATGACGACTGTAGAAAGCAAAAGCCGAATCCCGGGCATTTTTTATGTTCAAAAAGAAGGCAGGATATAACTATATTGCTAATTAAAATAGTTCCAAATAAAGCCACAGCGGAAACATTAACATCTCTGAGAAACACAGGTGTTTGGTTTCTGAATGATTCATTATGAACAAATTGGCTGAGCGAAAGATTTAAATATCCATTCATAAAATCACCAGTTAGATGCTTCTTTCCTGAATGAATCAGTACTTTTGAACGAATCAAACACGTAAGAAAGTGACTTGTCGCCATCTGCTGGCGGTTTTAGTTTCATAATTAAAACAATTTATATCTTTCTATGTTCAAAATGTACAGTGTAAAGTAAGTAAGTGCTAAAGTTAGATTTAAAAAAGATACAGTTTTCTAGATGTAGACTGGCAGCCCAGCACAAATTTTCTTATTTACATTAATTTTATTTAGAAAATCAAAACCTTCCATGTTGTCTGTAATCCTGATAAACTGTCTGTTCAGTTTGTTCAGTTACAAAAGTTTTGACAAGCACAATACACTTTAGGCTGTGTAGTGTTCAAAGTCGAGTCTAAAGCTCGAACTCTCATTATTGGGACCCTATGCAAAACTAACTCAATAGATATACGACATTAAAACTCCTAAAATTATTTTTGAAACTGTTCTGCCAAAATCTAGTCTGGCGTATAGAAAGCCATGTTGTTGTCATGTGACAAAAAACTATTATCTTTGTAATTATTTTTTAGATATTTAGAACATTTTCATGAGTTCATAGGAAATCATAGGAAAAATAGACTATCATAATAGATGTGGTGTGTGTGGTTGTGTATATATATATATATATATTATATTATATATATATAATATATATATATATATAAGTATTTAATTTATTTTTTTTTAGATGAGCATTTCTATTAACAAAAGTACTCTAGGTACAAAAAAATATTTAGTTACTCTTTGCTTAAAGGTTACCTACTTGACAATTGAGAGCCATTAATGATGAAAACTCTACACTTGTTTTTTCTAGACCATGTACTAATTTCTCACTATATATTATTTATCACCATTTGTAAATATAAGCCTGCATAACGTACTCATTGTGCAGACGTTTCTGTGACTCTTACGTGAAAACGTCTTTGACCTTGACCGCTGACATTCAACCGCTGCTGCAGCATTGTCATGGCAACCTTCTTCAAGCTCAGTAGGAGGCAGTCACATGAAGAGGTTTGCTTGAAAAGTGTAGAAGTCTCTGTCCCTCTTATCATCAGCATCAACACCATGCTAGACTGGTTGCCTCAAACAAACATACAGCGGTCTGAAGAAGGGAAATGACAGCTGCCAGTCCTGTACTAATCGATTCTGTAAGTTTACTTCATACTGGGTACATTCATAAGTCTTTATTTTAAGGTTATGGGTTTGCCTGCTTGGAAGATTTAACAACCTGTGCTGTTTCTTTTTTGGCCTTTAGTATAGTACTGGAACTAGAATGGGAAATGATGTGGAACGGAACTGGAAACTGTCACAAGCCAGATTTGAACTTGTACTACTCAATGTGCCAGAGCATGTGCGATAAATGTTAGGCCATGGCTCCAATAACAATATATCCCATTGACGTCAATGGTTGATTTTGAGTGTATGGCAATTATCACTATCTGTGAACAACCCCCTAACCTTAAGTACTTGTGTGCAACTCAATATAAGGACATGAATGGTAACCACAAATCATACTTAATGGTATCATATTAATATTACAGGCCATCAGACTTCTGCTTTCATCAATCAGATGATAAATCAGGTAAAAATGACTTAAATATCTGACAAAAAGTCCAAAGAAGCAATTACAATCCCATAACGCATTGCAAATTACAATCTAATTAAAAAATATAAAACTATCCACTTAAGGCTGTTGTTTATATATAGATAGCAATGATTTTGCACCACCTACAATGACCTAGCATCATGGCTAGGAGTTTTGCTTCTATTTAGTTCCATTCCTTCATTATCATTTATGTGAATGTGAACAATCATTTAAAAAATGCAACAATGTGAGAATCCAGACACACACAGACTTGCCATTGTTGTGGGTTGACTTAAGGGGAGCGGGGAGAGATGAGCTTCTGATAGTGTTGCCGAACATGCCTTCATGTCCCTCTGAAAGTGACACTGTCACCATGGTTACCAGAAGAGACCATGTCTTCTACATTTTCCACCAAACAATGGCATGACAAAGCACTCAAACACATGCACACATTCTCATGAATATCAATGCAAAACGAGTAATTTCTAAATGCTTTATGTATCGTTCAGTTTTAAGTTACTGCCCTTGAAAAATTGTCCTTGGCTTCTGTTTGTCTCCTGGAACAGCTCTGACCTGAGCTGGAAGACAAGGTTCGGCTGTATCTGTGAAGCCCTTGAGATACATAGGCAACAGCTGTGTCCTCGTGTGTGTGTGCACACACACACGCATAACGGACACGGAGCTAGATGAACTGAGCGAACCACTAGGGTCCATTGGGCAGAGCACTTCCATTTATTTGCCTACAGCCCCTGACCATAGGGTCATATTTGAATAGGCTTACAGAGTCAGGCCATTTGTCTTGGGCATTGTTAACTACAGGAGTGCCTCTCTTAGACGAATTCACAGAAAAACACACACACCACATACTCCTCAGACGACAATACAGGGACAGAATGTGGGGAATAGTTCATGCTCCAATTTTATGTTTTAATTATGTTGCATGTCATTGTAGCAATTAGAAAAAAAAAACATTAGATTTCAGGCATATGTTTTATATTGCTGTGCAAAAGTAATTTCCATGCTGCCAGATGTGTAAGTGGTTTCCAGGTCATTGCTAAGGTGTTCTGAGTGTGTTTTTGTTGCAATGCAGTTTCTAGAGAGTTCTGGTGGTTGTAAGGTGGCTGTTTAATGACCCACAAGGTTCTATGATGTTCAGATCACTACTTTTGACTTTGGTTCCTCCTTCAGTGTGAGGCTATGAGATGTTTTTGTCTATTTTAATGTGCACAAGGTCGAAATCCTAAGTCTGATTGCTTTGAAAAGTAACAGCACGCTTCTCTTCAGCAAGCCGCATTATTTGAATTATCATTCATGTCTGTAGCTAAACCAGTGCTGGATGACTTACACAGTGAAATGCAATACTTAAAGGGATAGTTCACCCACAAATGAATATATTTTGAAGAATTTTGGTAACCAAACAATTTTGACTTTCATTATATATATTTTTTGATCATGCAAACCATATATTGGTTTGGTTGCCAACATCCTTCAGGTATATCTTCTTTTGTGTTCCACTGAAGACTGGAATGACATGCGGGTGAGTAACCGATCAGAATCGTCATCTTCCCTTTAACAATTAGGTCCCTAACCCAAGTATGAGCAATACTAATAGTTCTGCCCAATATATCTCATCTCTCATTTGTGTGTCATTCAGGAATATCAAATGATGAGAAATCAGACACTTATCTATCACAAACACGAGGTTTTGCATCACTCAATTGTCACTCTTAGACACACCCGACCACACAAACTTATTCATACATTTCACATACGATACTGACACAAAGAATCAAACACAAACCCCAAAAAAGCGGTATACAAAGTAAACACATACACACGCCGCTGCTTATCCTGGCAGAGACAGCTGTGCGTTCAAGCGTCGCACAAGACACAGTTGCTATAGTGACAATGACGACACGCTTTTTAACATTGCAGGGATGGGAGAGAGAAAAGAATGCATGTATGTGTGTGCGCGCGTGTCTCAGTGGAAAAGCAGACAGTGGTGAAGGCATGTACGAAAACAAAAACGCAACAAGCTAAAGATGAAAAGTTCAGTGGAGAGCAGCAACACATCCTAATGTAAAAAGACTAAACCCTTGACAAGACGTGCAGTTGGTGTGTATAGGCCTGTCACGATAACAACTTTTTGTTGTGCAATATATTGCCCCAGAAATAATGCGATAAGTGAAATTGTATTTTAAAGACCATTTTTATGCACTGAAATTTAACATAATGTAAGAGCATACTAAGGCAAAAGACCTACACACTTCCAAATGACAACAAACTTTGAATTTTTAAGAATATTTAGATCCTTTCATCTACAGATTTTTCCCAGACCTTCTTTTCTCTATAAAATAAGGGTGCACACTATTGCTGAAAAAAACAATCACTACTTAGCAGTCAGATGTCCATATGCACAAAGGCACAGATCCCTAAACAAGACCATATCTGCAGATGAAACTTTTTTTGTAGAAGCATTTTTAAAATTTGAACTAGCACCTCATGACTACACCACGTTATGTACGAGAAGCTGCAAAAGACACAGGTGCAAGTGGAATGTACAAAAAATGGTGACATTAATTTTTAAGTAAATATAAAGGGCGATATATTGTGTCACCAAAAATGATTGAGGTCATGTACATATATTGCGTGGTAATTCGATATATTGATTATTGCAACAGGTCTAGGTGTGTTCACACCCAAAAGACAGCTAGCAGCACAACAAATCATGTAATTTGACTCTTGACCTGAATGTTTAAAGGCAGTGACACTGTGCAACAAAGAGATAGTGTTCAGGATTACACTTAGGACAAGGGAAAAGGTAATTAAGAGAGGCGCACCGCAGCATTCACATTATTTTTTAATGTATCTCCGAGATAATTCTCAGTTATTTTCCACATGGAGCCTACATTAGTGGTTACACGAGCGTAACTAAGGCTCATTTACAGGAAACTGTGATATTTGCTGATATTTAATATATAACTTACAGTATACTGAATGTAGTCACATTATTTCATAGCTTTGACATAGTGTAGTGCAAAAAGAAAATATCACATTTGCTTAATGTAATGCATCCTTTTTTGAATAAGAGCATTAATATTTTAAGAAATAAAAATCTTACTGACCCTAAAATTTTGAACGGTAGGCACAAGTGGCACTGTTTCCTGAGAAAGGTCTGTACAATGTCTAGCAGTTGTAAAATATAAAGACAGAGTCTGGTTCTAGTCAAAAGACTTTGAGGGTCATTCTCTTGCTCTAACTCTTGCATCTGCCTTAGAATCACATGCTGGTTTTGAAAAACCGTTCCCATCCTTGAGTGCCATTTTTTTTGTACCCCTGGCCTTTGCTTCCCTGTCAAATCCATTCCAGCAGCAATCCAATCTCTGACACCAAGAGAAGGGTCTGCACTAAAGATGCCCTCCGTGCTTCAGTAGGCCTTGTGTAGTGTGTTTTACGGTCGTTTTTCGATTGATTGCACTGACTATAATGTACGGTGAGAGCTACCTGTCACTATAAACATGACAAGCCAAGTGGCAGGGACAGAATAAAATGATAACATGGGAAACTGTTGAACCCCACTCCCTTTCTATTTGCCATTCCTGTGATTTATTAGCCTGCTGCTCATTCAAATGGAATTCCTGTGCAATAGAAAAAGAAATGGGTTTTCTTGAACAGTAGATGCTAAAGAATTCATATTATAAACCAATTAGGAAAATCTATGAATCATAAATAATATTGGATATATTAATATTTGGTGTCAGATGAGTCAAGCATTAAATATACTTTACAAAAAAAGGACTTAAGAATCAGAATATTGTTTATTTCTATATCCATAAAGTTTGGGGAATCATTAAATGTGTACATTATTATATTGCATTTTTTAAATAATTAATTGCATGATAAATTGACAATTCTAATCTCCTTTATTTCTCCAATTATGAGACCAAATGGAGACTTTTTAAAGTATATAACATATCTCAGTAATGTAACAAAATGTGCTCAGAATAGATACAATACCCCCCCAACACACACACATACACCTTTCTCTGTTTATCACACACTCACAGTCTGTTCCTGTTTCAGTCAAGCTCATGTCTCAATAGAGTATTAATGGCCTGGGATAGACTTCAATAAAATGAGACATCGTGTTCCTCTGTGATACACTGACTGAAACCAGCTTTGATTATCTCTCCCTAGATTAGCCTTCTCTTGTATGCCGGAACTTTCTGATCGTTTCATAATCGCTGATGTGTCTGCTAATATAGCCAGCGCACATTAAATAAAGAGCATTGAGCTCTTCTATATAGCTGTTTCAAACCTTGTGAGCTGCCTTACTAATAATGGAAATTTGTAAATTTATCTATATTTGTAATCTATTATTTCAATAAGGTGTATCTAGTTTTTTCATATATATTATCTTATAGATAGATAAATACATTTTAACTGTATTTAAATGTAAATGTATAGGTCTTCTATTACTTATTGCTCTTGGCAGTAATATAGTTTTTTGAGGGCACAAAAAATTACTCATCAAATCATGTTAATTAAAAGCTGTGCATCTGTATCAGAGTTGCTGGTTCTGTTTATTTTCATAGGTGATTTACACTTTATGAAAGAAGCTCTATTATGTATTATACAAGTGCTCACATTTCTGGAGGTGGCAGATAGTTCTTGTAAGGCAATTAAAGGCATACGTTGTAGGCGTTTTATTTAGAATACCACGCATGAATTGTCCCTTCTACCTTCACTCAAATAGGTGTCCTGAGAAATCAGACCTGTCTTAGTGACAGCCCTAGGCTCTGTAAACAGCAATAAATAGTTAGGATGGAGGCCTGCAGTTCTTTAGCCAATCAAAACCCCCTGTGCCTGCCAATTTGAGCTTTTGGGGGGTTTTAGGGAGTGTGGATGAAATTAGTCAGGCAAAATCTTTTGTAGAACCTTTTTTGAAAAATGTAGAGAGTGCCATGTGTTCGCTTGCAACGATTCAGCTTTAAAACTTGCACTGGGAAGTGCAGTAGTGATGCTGTGAAAAAGATATGTGTAAAGTTAAACTAGAGTGTTAAATGTTAGCTGATGCATCATGCGAGCTAACAATCAAATGACTGGCACAGTATTCCATATGTTCACATTTGGTTCCTTGCTACTCAGCAAGTTTCAATGAGAGGAAAAAAGCCAGCAGTACTGGAAACAGTCTGACAGGTTGTGTTGTCCTTGGGCATTGCAGATGCTAAAAAAGTAACCATGAGCCCAGCCCAGTCGACAGAGATAGCGCAGTATATCGAGACAGTATAGTATTGACATATTGTCTGGGACACTCAGAACAGGGTGACAAGGACTGATTGTGAACGAATTGTCGTTCTTAATTTGTTACGTGTTGGTATAACAATGCTATACAGCACAGTACCAATACCCTGTACATGTGTATGTTGTGAAGACTTGGTAGTCTCAGTATTTCTTTTCTTTTTTTTGGTAGTTTTTTGGTATTTATACTGCAGTGATTACATATTTATAGCGATCAATATTTAAAAAAAATTTTTTTATAGATATAGGATATTTATTGCTATATTAATAAGTGTATTTATACATTTATGCTATATATATGTGTGTGTGTGTGTGTTGTGTGTGTGGTGTTAGGGGTGTCACGACTAAGGATTTTCATAGTGATCGGATGTTCGAATTTGGCAGATATGCGACAGCTCGCAATCAAATGTTTTGGGGGCGTGGCAAAATACATTACCAAGAGGCATTACCTGACGCACAGGGAAAATGTGTAACGGGACACCTTGCAGATACAAACGGGGTAAATATTGTTTTATGTTTTGATTAAAAGATAGTTAACATTAAACGTCAGCAAAACCCTAAGAATTCATAACATTTTTTACAATAGTGCTTTCATTATAACGTTATGTATATGACAGTAGTTATTAATGTTCTGCGTTTCTGTTTTGAGCTGTGCACGCTGAAGATGACCAGTAGAATGAAACATTTGATAGCAGGTTTTTAATCAATAGGATTTCATGTATCTCATCTAGAATATGCTTCATTATTTATACAACATAACATTAATATTACAACTTATAGGCTATCTGCACAAAATGCCCCGAATGCATGAACGTGTTTGCGCGGCTCTGAATGAACTCCTTTTGTGGACGCGTTCTTCACGAAACAACGTGCAGAAACACAGCAACTAAACTCAAAAAATTCACAACAGCGTTTTCCGTATAATAGTCGTATCATTATAATGGGAGACCTACCCTGACCCTACTGACCGCTCAACTCAGTCATAGTTATTAATATTCTGCATTGTTGTTTGTCCTGCTCGCGCTACGTGCTGAAGAGATAATCACCGTAGTACTACAATGAAGCGCTTTACTGCAGCACAACTCAACCAAATGCATCTTATACGAGATAAATAATATATACACAATATATATAAACCGGCTGAAATTTTTTGAAATCACTTGTACCCTACCTGATCAAAAACATCCAGTCTTTCACTCTTTTGCCTGTGTCAATTTGAGTCTTGTTAAGTTTTAAATCCCTGCCGCCAAAATGCTCCTCTGTCGGTCACAGATTATGGAAAGTGAAACTTGAATCTAGGGGTGGTTGGATTTATTCACGCACGTTAAAATATTTATTTAAAGCTTCTTTCTTTTCAGATTCTTATTTACAGCATTATCTTAATAGGCTCTATATTAACTTTGGGAGAAAATCGGTAGTTCTATGTGAAATCAGACATTCAGCACACCCATTATAGCCAAAATGGCATGATCATAACACACCACGAATATTCAACTGTGAGATTGGTAGTCGAATCAGGCTCCTCCCATCGAAGCACAAATTTCGACTATCGAGGTCACACCTATGTGTGTATGTATGTATGTATAAATATATGTATACATACATACATACATACACAAGCCATATATAGAGATACAAGCCATTGCCCTTGAAACCGATGGAGTTTGTGTATCTAGAGTGTGTGTGTGTATATATCTATATAATGATGTTATATCAGTATATATTAATGTATATAATTTTTAGGATTGTTTATTTAAAGTATGCATATAATATGTACACCATATGATTTACTATTATTTAAAGTATTCACAAAAATAAATTAAGTGATACAGCCGTAATGCATTCTGTTATCTATTCAATTTAAAAGTATTTGAATTTCAGAATTACAATATATGCAATTTTGATGTAAGACAAAAATGTAGGATGAACTGCCGAAGAATTAACAGACGTATTGATTTAAGTGATCTTCCAGGTGTAAGCATTTACAAGGTGACTATGTAGAAGGGGTCAGTACCTATATATATAATGTATTAATCATTAGGAACTGGTAACAGGTGCATTAATATGATTCATTACAGTACCTAGTGATTAAGACTACAATGGGAAATTAATCATGAATAATCTACCAAAAAAAATCCACTATGATTGCTATAGTTTTCCAAAATTCCTTTAGCTCCTCTTAAGGATAACGAGCAAACACTACAGAGAAAGGAACATGTGACGGTGGTATTTCATACACAATATGGTATTTCTGAGTCTGCTAAGCATGCTGGTCAAACTTGCAAGTTTCAATAAGGAAATCAATGTAATCTTCATTATGTACTCACTGCACACTACATACTCTTACTTCAACACAGAGACACAAGCCATTGCCCTGGAAACCGATGGAGTTTGCCATGGCAACAGAGGTTCTGCTGCCAATTGTGCAGGTGAATGGGAATGCTGTGATTAGGGATGGATTAACACTTACTGAATGTAGACCTTTCGAGAGTTAAACAATTTATCAGAAAATGCATCAGGTGCGTCCCAAATCATCTACTAATGCACTATTCTATGACATTTTGTAGTACACATAGTGCGAGTAGTGTGTTCACACTGAAAAAGCGCACTTCAAAAACCTGGACGATGCACTTAAATAACCAAAAAAAATTTAAGTGTGGAATGTTGGACACTTCATACACTAAACTGTCACAGCTTTAATTACGTAGCAAAGGGGAAGGGATCGGAAGACTCCGATTATTAATGACAAAATAACCTTAAAAAATTCATACACCACACAGTTGAGTACATAGTGCATAAATACATAGTGCATAGTGTGTCATTTGGGATGCAGCTATTGTTTTTTAAATTGCTATTTTGCTACTTTTGCATATGGTTTAAAGCAGTCACAGTGTATAGGTAAGTAACTTCTACAAAGCTTTGATTATGTAAAGTCATGCCTAAAAAGGGCAACAAACACATTATGTTTGAAGCAATTCACAATTCTGCAATGCATAGGTCAAACTGCCAAAACCTGTATGGTTTAGAAGAACAAACTTCTAAAGACTTCGTTCTTTTCCATGCTTTAACGATGAATATGAACTAAAAAGTCTTAAGAAACAATATAGTATTTTTGTACGAAACATGCCATAATTGAAGTCAGTATTCACTGATAATCTTCCTTTTCAAAGGTGAATGAGCTGAACTTGAGTCTGATTCATGATTCTGAATCATTTTGATAACCAGATCAACTGATTCTTTGAAAAATCCAACTTTTTCCCCACAAATCGCAAGTCTGTTTTTAAGAAAGTTATCCAAAGACTTGTGCATGAGTTATGTGAACCATTTCAGGATTTTTAAAGGTCTTTTTTAAGTCCTTCTCCCTCAATATTTGATCTTATTCCACATATAAAAATAACCTCAGATTTTAAATGACACGAGAGTATATGATGACAAAAAAAATATTTTTTGTAAGAACTCTTTCTTTAACTGTAGCACAAACCTGTTCTTTAATGTCAAAGCCAGAGAGGCTGCTCCAGAAAAGTCGCTTCTGTTCATGCCGAAACACTGACATGAGACTCTTGTATTTCTGACTTGCGGCATGTATTCGGTAGCTGTGCGCATGAGCGAAAAGAGCGAGACTCACTCATCCCAGCTTGAAAACAACTTTCTGATTCATAACTATTTTGCACAGATAAGCTATTGGTGGATGATGGTACATTTCTCTAGAGCTCAGCAGTCACGTCTCATTTCAACAACTTACATTGATGGGTCTGAAAAAATAATTACACTTCTCTATTCATTCGATTCCAAGACTGCCTAGCCTCCTAAATGCTACAAATCACCTCCTAATGAGGTTTAATTAAAGAATGATTAATTATATATGCAGAAATATGGGCTGTAATTAATAAGATGGGGCCCAAGCTTCAAAGAATGTCATCTACTTAAAAAAAAAACAACACCACATTTTTACTCTCAGTGCTTGGCAATGCATAAATCTAATTGGCACCAGTTTAAAGTGTTATTCTTTATGAGATCACATCACATTATATCTTCCCAGAGAAGTGTCCAGTTCAACAATGAAAGACACTTTACTGACCCACTTTCATAAATAAGGTGAATGAGATGCGACAGAAAGGCGATTAGGCCTGATTGCACAATAACAAGCCACATGGCTTCTAGCATTTAGATACAAAGCTCACCAAGCATTAGATGATTCATATCACACTGTTGTGATTCATGAGTATGTGAATCTCAAGAAAAAGTTCACATCCTAACTTCTGTGAGACATGTAATTAGGCTATCATAACCGCAGCAAACCACAGGTTAAGACCCATGTACCATGATGGGCTTCGTGAAGCCACTGCCGAGGGCTGCACAAAAACGGCAGGAAACCTTTTAATAATACATGAGTGTTCAAGTTACATGTCAAAATAAGTCATTGATAAATTAATTATTTTAATTCAATTCATTTCATTCATATTACATACATGTTTTTCATACAGTAACTCTTACTCAGTGCTTACTGAAGTACAACATGGACATAATGTAAAATTAATGACATTCTCTGGTAGTGGCATTGGAATGACAGGAAGAGGAATTTACTAAATGCAACACATTCTGGATGTGTTCGTCCATCCTGGTCCAAACAAATATGATGAAATATACAAACAAATGTCACTGAGAAGACCAGGCTGAGAGTAAAAAGTAGCATAAATGCTGTAAATTCTGTTTATTTATTTTTTTTAATTCTGTTTTATTCATGAACCGAAGAGTCAGTATTGGGTCGTGAAGAAAAAAAGGAATCCAATACACAACAGCAGAATCAGAGTGGTTGACAAAGCTGCTAAATTAATGTTTTAAAATGCCAACATCAAAGTCTAGAACTAAACTCAGTGAAGCTGACCAAAACTTTCACCACTTTCTCCAATATTTGTCCAACACAAAAAATACATGTCAAAATACTGTAAAACCTAAACATTTGTGTACAATCTTGTGATTATATTAAAAAATTATGTACACTTAATTACTTAAAAGGGGTACTCACCCCTAATGTTGTTCCTATATGGATTCTAAATATCTTATTTTATGTTCCACAGAACAAAGAAAGTCACACAGGTTTGCCAAATACAATGGTGAGTAGGGCTGTACGATTAATTGCATTTGCAATAATATAAAACGCGATTTTTCAATCGCAAAGGCTGCGATTACACTCAGTCACGTGACACGCTAGAGTAAAGAGGTGTGTTGAAGATCGATCGTGTATGACATCAAAGTCTTTTTTTTAGCACAGAAAGCATAAGGAGACGTTGCTCTATTATAGCTCTTCACGTACTTGATAACCGCAACATCGGTCGGTCTAAGAGTGCTGCTTCAAGTCGAAAACCATCTAAGGCAGTCTTCCAGAGGAAGCATCAAGGGGCACGCTACATGTTGCCAAGTCTGCGGTTGGGGGAACCCCTCCAAAAAACTGGATTTTACCCCATGGAACGGGGGGGTTGGGTTTTTTTGGTTCAGTGTCTCGGGGGTGTCTTTTCTGTTTTTTTTTCTTTTTTTTTTTTTTTTTTTGGGCCTGGGGGTGGGGTTTTTCCCGATTTTTACTGGTGGACCCCTCAAAGCCAATTTGGCTAGGTTTGTGTAGCAGTTGGGTGGGTTTTGTTGTGAAAACCTAGCACCCTGGCACGCTACACGCGGAAATGTTTGAAAGTGTATATAATGAACGTACTTCAAAACAGAACATTGAAATTACTCAAGCAGTAACAGTGTTACGGTGCATTTCATTACTGTAGACTTCGACCTTAACATAATTACATTTACATTGTCTTAGGCAGCGTTTTATCCAAGCGACTTCCAAATAGACAATGGAGCCAATCAAAATCACAAAGGCAAGATATACCACGTGTGAAACACTCTCAGTTAGTTAACAATGATAGAATAAATAAAAGAAAAAACCGATAGATATTAGAAAAAGAATAGAGCAAGTAGTTAGTTTTAAAGAATATAATTAGAATAGATAGTGCTAGAGTTAGAAGGTCAAATAAAGATGGAAGAGATGTGTTTTTAGCCGATTCTTGAAGATGGCTAAGGACTCAGCTACTCGGGTTGAGTTGGGCAGGTCATTCCACCAGGAGGGAACATTTAATTTAAAAGTCCGTAAAAGTAATTTTGTGCTTCTTTGGGATGGCACAATAAAGCGACACTCACTGCAGAACGCAAGCAGCTAGAGGGCACATAAGTTTGAAGTAATGAATTTAGGTAAATGGGTGTAGAGCCAGTGGGGGTTTTGTAGGCAAACATCAATGCCTTGGATTTTATGCGAGCAGCTATTGGTAGCAAGTGCAGATTGATAAACAGAGGTGTGACGTGTATTATTTTCGGCTCATTAAAAATGAATCTTGTTGCCGTGTTCTGGATTAATTGTAAAGGTTTGATAGAACTGGCTGGAAGACCTGCCAAGAGAGCATTGCAATAGTCCAGCCTGGACAGAGCAAGAGCTTGAACAAGGTGTTGTGAAGCATGTTCTGAAAGAAAGGGCCTGATCTTCTTGATGTTGAATAAAGCAAATCTGAAGGACCGGGCAGTTTTAGCAATCTGAGAAAGTCAGCTGATCATCAATAATATCTCCAAGGTTTCTGGCTGTTTTTGAAAGAGTTATGATTGATGTGCCTAACTGGATGGTGAAATGTGATGTGAAAACCAGGGTTTGCGGACCCACAAGCAGTTCTGTCTTGGCAGGGTTGAGTTGAAGGTGATGGTCCGTCATCCAACCAGAATTGTCTGTTAGACAAGCTGAGATGCGAGAAGCTATGTCGGATCATCAGGATGGAATGAGAGGTAGAGTTGAGTGTCATCAGCATAGCAGTGGTATGAAAAGCCATGTTTCTGAATGACAGAACCTAATGATGACATGTAGACAGAGAAGAGAAGTGGTCAAAGAACTGAGCTGAGGCACCACAGTAGTTAGATGTTGTGACTTGGACACCTCACCTGTCCAAGATATCTTGAAGGACCTAATGAGAGATAAGACTCAAACACTGGAGTGTGGTTCCTGAGATGCCCTTTGCCAGTAGGGTTGACAGGAGGATCTGGTGGTTAACCGTGTCAAAAGCAGTGGACAGATCCAGCAAGATAAGTATAGATGATTTGGAATCCGCTCTTGCCAGTCTTAGGGCTCCTACAACTGAGAGCAAGGCAGTCTCGATCAAATGTCCACTTCTGAAGCCAGATTAGTTGCTGTCCAGGAGGTTGTTCTGTGAGAGAAAGTGTGAGACTTGGTTGAACACAGCTCGTTCAAGTGTTTTTGCAATGAAAGGAAGAAGGGAAACCAGTCTGTAGTTCTCTAAAAAAGATGGGTTAAGGGTGGGTTTCTTAAATAGTGGGGTTATACGAGCCAGTCTAAATGTTGAGGGAAAAAAAAAAAACACCAGTGTGAAGGGATATGTTAATGATGTGAGTGAGTGCAGGTACAACTGCAGGAGAAGTGGCTTGAAGGAGATGAGATGGAATATGATCAAGCGGACAAGTAGTAGGGTTAGGATGATGAGTTTGGAGACTTCTGCCTCAGCGAGTGAAGAGAAGGATGTGAATGAGTGTATGTTTGATGGTAAGATGTGCTTGACAGATTGTGGAGTGGAAAATTGTGCACTAATGTTTTTAATTAGTAATTCAAAGTAATTCATCACCTAATTTCATCATAACATATAGGCTGGCCTATAGATGACATATACAATAATATATAATAAGGTAAGATATATATATATATTTTACTTTTTTTATGATTTATTTATTTATTTAAAGTCTGTCTAAAGTTAACAGACAGTGTTTAAAAAATGCAATCCACATGTTTACATATGTTTATTACAGTGACTTTGAATTACCTAAAGTAGTGTGGTAAAGCAACAGATTTGTTTTTATATTTCTGCAATCTACTTTAGTTTGTGTGATTTGTTACTGACTTTCATATTAATGTTTACACCAGGCTTATTTGTCAGTGCTTTATGTTGTGATAATTATTACATACTTACAAGGTTGGAAGTTCAACATATCAGTCAATATACTACTGTGATTGTAGTTGTTAAATAAAAATGTCATGCATATCAATTCTTGCGTCACCTGATTTCATCATAACATATAGGCTGGCCTACAGAAAAGAACATTTATGTTTAATCTTTCTAATATTGTGTTGGTCATACTATACAATTATTTATAGCTTGTCTTTGTTGAATAATACAGAACATAAAGAGCTTTAAAAAAATAATTGCATATTAAATCGCAATTGCGGTATTGGTAAAAAGAAAATCGCAATTAGATTATTTTCCAAAATAGTTCAGCCCTAATGGTGAGCAGGTTACTCTTTCTGGAATTTATGTCATTAAAGCCAGTTGGTGGCGACAAATGACTGTTTTTATTAGTGAACCAATGACTCATTGATTCAACCGATTCTTTCAAAAACAGTTATTCATTCAGTAATGAAATAGTACTGATGTTTATTGATCAATTTTGAAACGGTTGTGCTTCGGCTTTGTTTGGAACTATTTTCAGGTTACTGGTAATATTGTGGCTCATATGTAAGTTACACACTTAACTTTTTTATAGAACTGTTGTATAGGCGCAGTGTAAAAAGTGTTCTAATATCATATTTAGTTTATTAAAGATGAGCAGATGATTTGAGCAGAGATAATATTTTTTTTAATCCAAAAATAGTATTTCAGTTGTAACACCCCTGTGGACTGTTTGTTGTGGTTTCTTCCCCTTGTGTTGGTTTAGCCCGTTCAATCATTAATTAATTATCCTCAGTGTGCTCACCTGCCTGGCCCTCGTTATCTGCCCTATAAGTTCCTGTCTCTTGTGTTCTAGTTTGTCGGTTATTGTGAATGTTACCCCGAGTGTGTGTCTGTCTCTGCCTTGTTGTTGCTACATTAAATATCCTTATTTTGTATCCTTGTCGTCCTCGTCATCCTGCCTGCCTCCACACACCTGGACCGTGACAGAATAACCAACCCAAATAGTAGAGTATAGCAGCGTCCTTCCCCTCGTTTGTTTTGCCGTTTTTTTGTCAGTTTTAATTTTTTGTAATATGGATTATCCCGCATTCCAAATCCTCCTGCTGGAGCAGGGGGAACGCTCTCTTGAGGACCACACAAACGATTTTCTGTCCCTGGCCCACCTCACGCATTACCTGGACAACTGCCTCTGTGGCTTCTATCGAGTAGGACTAAACGCCACCACACGAGCACAGTTGTCTGGGGATGGTCCTCGAGAGAGCCTCGCTGCCTTCATCGAGTGGGTGCTGGTGTCCTGCAAGTCCCAGCTGACCGTGGACATCGCGGACAACAACACCAGGCCCACTCAGGACCCTGAGCCCAGCCCACCATCTCCCTGCAGTACGGATCATCAACCTGAGCCCACCGATGACAGAGAGCCAATTCCCACCGCGATCTACAAGCCAGCGCAATGCCGAGCGACTGAGCGGAGGATCGCCTCGGATGTTGAGCCCAACGCGTCAGAAAAGGTGCGAGAGCCGGTGACAGTGCCCACCACGAGGGAGCAAGCTGTGGATGGTGTGAGCGTGGAGAGGAGCTCCACCCCCTGCATCATGGGTGAGGGTGAGCGGACTATGTAGGGTATTCGGCGCCAAAATGAGGAGGAGAGACCGCGGAATCCCCATTTCAGCCCAGGAAGGGCTCCTGATCCCCTGTCGAGCCTAGGAATGGCTCTTGATCCCCTGTCGAGCCTAGGAATGGCTCTTGATCCCCTGTCGAGCCTAGGTATGGCTCCCGATCCCCTGTCGAGCCTAGGAATGGCTCCCGATCCCCTGTCGAGCCTCGGAATGGCTCCCGATCCCCAATTCAGCCTGGGAAGGGCTCCTGATCCCCAATTCATCCTGGGAAGGGCTCCTGATTCCTCGTTAAGCCCAGGAAGGGCTCCTGATCCCCAGTCCAGCCCAGGTAGGGCTCCTGATCCCCGGTTCAGCCCAGGAAGGGCTCCTGTTCTCGAGTATAGCCCACAGAGGGCTCCTGTTCCCCATTTAAGCCCAGGGAGGGCTCCTGATCCTCAGTTCAGCCCGGGAAGGGCTCCTGATGTTTTGTTTAGCCCGGGAAGGGCTCCTGATCCCCAGTCCAGCCCAGGAAGGGCTCCTGATCCCCAGTCCAGCCCAGGAAGGGCTCCTGATCCCCAGTCCAGCCCAGGAAGGGCTCCCGATCCCCAGTCCAGCCCAGGAAGGGCACCTGATCCCCAGTCCAGCCCAGGAAGCGCTCCGCTCTGCAGTGTCAGTTCAGCCCAGGAAGGGCTCCTGATGTTTCTTTTAGCCCAGGAAGGGCTCCTGATCCCCCGTCCAGCCCAGGACGGGTCCTGATGTTTCGTTCAGCCCAGGAAAGTCTCCTGATGTTTTGTTTAGCCCAGGAAAGGCCCCTGATGTTTTGTTTAGCCCAGGAAGGGCTCCTGATCCCCAGTCCAGCCCAGGAAGGGCTCCTGATGTTTCGTTAAGCCCAGGAAGTGCTCCTGATCAAGATCTCTCTCCAGTGCCCGCTCCTCAAAAAAACGCCCTCCCACCCGCTCCGGCCTCCTCCAGCGTCACCATGGTCGGAGTCTCCCTCACCTCCGCCTCCAGCCTCCGAGGCACGGACTCTGCCTCGGTCCGTAGACCCAGTGGCTCACCTCAGCTCCTAGCTCCTAGCTCCCTCGCCTCCACCATCACCAGTCGATCCACCAGCTCCACCGGGCTCCCTCGTCCCTCCGCTCGCCTGTACGGGCGGCGACCCGCCATCGCCTCTGGACTCCTCTCCTCTGGCTGTGCCTCGTCGCTCTGTCCCACCGGCTCAGTTGGGCTCCTTCCTCCCTTCAGCTCCACCTTGGTCCTCAGTCGCTTCGGCTCCGCCGCGGATCTCCGGATCTCCACCTCCACCTCGGTCGCCAGAGCCCTCAGCTCCACCCTGGCCCCCCCGGATCCTCGGCATCCCCCTGGATCGTTGGCTCTCCGTCTCCGCCTCGGGCTTCTCCACCACCTGCTCCACCGCCGTTGATCGGCCCTCTGGAGTTGGCGGCCATTCCTCCTCCATGGCTCCCCCTCCGTCGGCTCCAACATGGGCCGCCATCATGGCTGTGGCCAGGGTCTCACCTGGCACCGCCTGTTTTGGTTACCTGTCGTTCTCCTGGCTCCTGCCTCCATCGTCAACGCCCTGGACCTGTTAGCAGTCCTCCTCCTGCCCGGTCATACTCCGCCAGAAACCTCCACCTGTCTGCGCTCCTGCAGCCCTTTGCCTTCCACGTCACCCATCTCCATCCACGCCTTGATCCTACTCCTATGTCCCCTCCGCCCCTCCCTCTGTTTCTACGGTGTGAGGACGCACCTTCCGGGGGCGGGGAGTAATGTAACATCCCTGTGGATTGTTTGTTGTGGTTTCTTCCCCTTGTGTTGGTTTAGCCCGTCTAATTATTAGTTAATCACCTCATAATGCTTACCTGTCGGTCCCTCGTTAACTGCCCTATAAGTTCCTGTCTCTTGTAATCTAGTATTGTCGGTTATTGTGAATGTTACCCCGTGTGTGTGTCTGTCTCTGCCTTGTTGTTACTACATTAAATATCCTTGTCGTCCTCGTCATCCTGCCTGCCTCCACACACCTGGACCGTGACATCAGTACTGTCATGAATATGGACTGTCTGTGTGTGTTTTCCCTCGTGTGTGACATGTCCATATTTGTTTTTTCCGGTTGTTGTACCCATTGTGTGTTCATTGTTTCCAGGTGTGTCTCATTATTAGTTCATCCTCCTCACCTGTCTGCCCCTCGTTATCTGCCCTATTTGAGTTCTAGCCTGTTCCATTCTCCCTTGTTCGGTATTGAACGTCTAAGAAGTGCTGCGTGTGTGTCCTTCCTGTGGATTAATAAAGACTGTTTTTGGTTATTTTGTTTTATAACTCCTCGTTCCTCGCTCCAACACAGTAGGCGATCGTGACAAGTACATACATTAATGCTTTAGTTGTGGTTAAATCTGAATTTGAAACTGTGTAATATTTACAATGTGTTGTACGTCTTACTATTTATCACTTTCAGCAGCGTACAAATCATGTTACATTGTACCTGCTATAGTTCTAATTTTGATACCAGGACCTATTATTAAATAAACCTCTCACACATTAACGGTGAAGTTTAATAAATCACACAAATTACTCATTTGCCATCGTTTGACTACTGGATTAATGGACAGGGTGGAGCTTTAGAAATATTTTCAGGAATTTCAAATTCATTTAACCTCATTCAGTCCTATCAATTCATACAGTAAGATTTGATTTTCACTTTTATCATCTGAACTGCCTAAACTGCACAGGAATTGATCTGAGCCCTGGTCACAAAAGTGGAGTCTTTCCATAGTTTTCTATTTTTGGGTTAGACATCCTGACATTAGACACCTTTACAGGCACTAGTCAGATATCCTCATAAATGTTGCATTGATAGAATGGATGGCTTATTATCTGTATGTCTCATAAGAATGAATGTCCCTTGAACATAATAGTAATACAATTTCAGTAGCATTAACTAAAACAGGAAAAAGGGTGTCTTTCTCACAATAAACTTCACCTTCAGACGTTTTTTGACGTGCCATATGGTGTTTTTAATTTTTTAATAAATTAAAGTCATGATAATAAATTCATGACATGACTATATTTTATCTAGATCTGTGTAAATGTCCCGTATTGACTCTCAAGTATCACAGAAGGCTTTGCAAACCAGAAGGTAACTGCCATTCTCTCAATGCGGCAAGGGCTTCTGGAAGGACACTGGCTGTAAATAACCACATCCAGTAAGTGATTACTTCCCTTTATATGAAATGGAGATAGTAAATAAGATTGGTGTTTTGTGACATCTCTGAGAATCAGGAAATATCCACATCCTCAGGCACAGGGCTGGGTCACAACTGTGGGTCTTCAATATACGTGATGGGCTAAATCATAAATGAGATTCTTTGAAAAGAACATATACTAATTACTCCGTCTCTTGACCTGTTTGTGCTTATAGCATGAACTCACAGCACCTTCTTTAACTGGAATTAATCTTGGATGATTTGTCATTCCTTACATCTGGAAAATATTCTAATGCCAGCAGTCTGTCTGTCTGCCTCCTTCAGGCGCAACATTTAAAGCAATATATTGTAATATTCATATGCTGTTAACTTTCAAAATTTTGGTTAAAATTCTTATGGAATTATAAGGGAAATAAGATTATGACAGCCTGCCATCATATCATTTCAAATTTTCAAGCTAGGAAAATTGTATATGGACATTTACTTAAATCTTAAAATTTTGGAAATGGAAAACATCTGTGAAAAATCAATACAAAAAATTCCATCATATTACCCAATTTTTTTACAGACTTTGAATATTGGAGAATTTGAATATTACAGAAAATTTTTGACATAATGTTATCTACGCATATACTCCAATTTGAAGACCTTAAAATGCAAAGATTATATATGCATAACCTAGCTTTACAGTGTAGTTGGTCAATACCAGTTATAAATGGCACTGAATCAAGGTACGAGCCTATTACGTGATAAACTGCATGTACAGTTTAATTAAAAACATTTACTACCTCAGCATTCATGCCTTGACTGAAGTGTCACAGCTTTGACCATGAGGCTTCAATACAAGGTCCTTAACTTAAAGCAAATGCCACCTTCTATCTTGTAAACACTATTAATTAGTACACTACTAGTATCCACTAAATAGCATGGTAATGCAGGACTAGTAAATGCCAAAAAGGTGAAGTCTAGCTATGAAATATGACCAGGCGGTAATTTGCAATGATATGACGGCGGTCTGACATAATCTTATTGTGCGGTAGGGCCATGCAGCGAAATCTGATTTGAGACAGATGTAGACCGAGCCTGTTCAAATGAGAATAGGGGGAGAAAAGGAGGGGCTTAAAACAGAATGGGACACAAAGTCTCATGGAGGATAATTAATGTGACATTTCCCTGACATTTAGCCAGAGGTGCAGTGAATGAGCCTGAAGATAGAGGGAGGGAGAGACGGAAGAGGAAAAAGCCAAAAAGAAGCCTGACTCTTTGTTCAGTTCTTATTTGAATACAGTGGTGTAATGTAACGAAGTAATAATTCTTCATTACAGTACTTGTGTATTTTCTTTTTGGGAGAATCTGTACTTTACTTTAGTTTTTATATTTTTGTCAACTTTCACTTTTACTCCACAACATTTCCTAATTAAAATGTATATTTTTACTCAGATACATTTCCCCGAAGCAAATTTGTTGCTTACTACAAAATTAAGTCAGAAAAACACAGACTGCAAGAAAACAGGTTTGACGAATCAGCGGTCTGGTGCTTGCAAGTTAAGACTTTTTTTTAAAAAATAATGCTTTATTGTCAACAAATAGCATGTATAATACCACGTCCCATAGTATAACATGAAAACATTTGAAATGCATCATAAACAAGTTAAGATTCCTAAAAACAGTATATCGTCTGTGATAATATGGTAAATGTTGTTTTAACGATGTGCAATCTGACATTGCGTATATCGCAAAAACACACAGAAAGTGCATGCATACACCACGTGATTTAGTCTATTGAAACATATTTAGCATCATCAAAATTCAAAGCATTCTAAATTATAGGCGGCAAAAATGCCCCTGTATGTCTTTGATATTTATATAATTTAATATGGTTAATCTATATCACACAAAGAGTGCAGTTTTTTCTCCAGATATCAGCATAACAAATGTAATATTGATTTTATACAAGTCAAGTAAGCATTAAGTGACATTTTAGACACAATGTTGCATGTTTCTGCTCAATTTTGCCAACGAAAATACTTCCCAAACAAAGATCTCAGTACTGTTTTGCATCTCTGAGCAACATACAGGACAGTGTTTCCTTACTGAATGAATCAGCTTTTTGAGTGAATCGGTTGGATGATAGATTCAGTGACTCACTCGTACTATTCAATACAATTCTGGAATGCGTTTCCCAAATGCATCGTTAGCCAACTATGGTCGCAAGTTCTGTCGTTACCAACATAGTTCAACCATTCGGTGTTTCCCGAAACCATAGTTCAAACAAACATTCGCAAACTTGCGTGGTAGGAACTACAGCTCTCGACCTGTGGTTAGAAGCATAGTTTCTTGTTAGTAAGACATATGGACTTAAACAAATTATGCTTTTGGGCAAAATAAGCAAGCTAACATGCAGTACAATCTATATCTTCCATTCTATTTAAATATATATACCTTTAATTGATACATTTTTAGCATTCCTCAATAGGAGCCGTTTTTGAAGAGTGCGCATGTGCATAAATGCCTAAGGGAACCCCGGAGTATGACGTAAGAGGAAACCCATGATGAATCAAAGATCAAATAAAGCAAAATGACAGGGAAAAAAATTGAAAATTAGTCATCAGGTGCCATGTTCAATACAGAAGCATCTCAGCACTCTCTAATTCAATACTGAGCAGAAGTTAGTAACTCCACCACATGCGTTCGTGAGTCATTAACAACGGCCCTAAATGGTGAACTAATTGTGGTTCAAACGACGGAGATGCGGACGTGTTCGGTAGGGATGGGCGGATACCATTATTTTGTTTTCGACTACGATTACCGATATTTTTTAAGGCAGTATCCGCAATATCGATACCGATCGATACTTTGCACTAAACTTTAAATTATGCAATGTATTAAATCCATAAAATACTAAGCACGTAAACTGGGTAAGGATAAGCACTTAACTTTGTTTTAAAACGCCATTTAACATTCAATACGCCTTAAGGAACTTATAGGTTATATTTGTGTTTACACAGGTTTTATTCAAAACCATGGTAATTTTCATATGGGATGCAGTGACCGGCGTTGCAGCTAAAATGCAACCTTTTTCTTTGCCAGTGTATGATTTCTATATTAACATTACAGAATAGAACATGATCAATATTGTCTTTTAACGTTCAGTTTAAATAATTGTAATTGCACAAACTTTGTAGGCTACAATTTCAGTTTGTTTATTTTGAAATAACTCTGTCCTTCTGTCCTCTGATAAGCATTGTTCAGGGCTGCCGTTCCCAAAAGCTTTAATGCTTTCTTATGATACTTTTGGGAAACGCAACCCTGTTTGAATGCACTGTCAGAAGTAAGTGAACACTCTCTGTGATTGACTGGTTCTGTCTTACAACATTTGCGTGTGTTCAGATGAGCAGGAAAATAGTTATATCCTACACAATTACTCGCTAACAAAGGTTATTCGTCCAATTCAATGCATATTGTACCATGTTCTTTTTGTTTGTTAAATTAACAAAATCACTGGTAAATAAAACACACCTTAGTATCGATATTTTTGTTTGAGTATCGATACTTTTAATACTCGCGTCAGTATCGATATATCGGTACTTTGGATCGATACGCCCATCCCTAGTGTTCGGGAAACAGTCGTTGCTAGCTAGTTAGTTTCCACAACAATGCATCGTACTGTGGTGGTTAATCAGTGAGTTACGTCGTTGTACGGGAAACGCACCCCTGAATACCTCAATTTTACTTCTACCAAAGTCATTTTCTGGTAAGATATCTGAACTTTTACTTAAGTGTGGCTTTCAGGTACTTCATCCTCCACTGATTGAATACAAATATATATGTGCAAGTGTACCAAAACAATGGTCCACATCAGCCAGGGGGTTACACTTTCAAAGTGATAGAGTCATCTCTCTGTTGCCTGGTAACAGGAAGGACAGTCACTGAACTGTCCCTCCCAATCCCATGTGACTATATATCAGCACAGGTACACAATTATGGAATTAGAGCAAGTAAAATAGACAGCCACTGGAGAGGGAAAAAATAAGTTTACAGATAGGCACTGCATCTCTAACAATACCATGCAACCAAGATGCTGTTCTTATTGATCTAAGACCAAAGATGTCAAGCAGAAACCATTTTAGACTCACATAAGTGTCAAACCTACACCTATGATCGATGAACGTTTACACGGACATTACGTTTGGAATTATGTGAGAAGCACGAGAGTGCCACTCTGTTGTGATTGATTACACGACTGCAGCAATTTGGTTAGAGTCCAGAGGCTTGAACTGCACTTTTTACATTGCCCTTTTAAGCTAATTGAGTGTTGATATATGCTTATGTGGAGGTTGCGCTTTTTTTTTCCTTGGCAGATGAAGATGTTTGACGCACAATGTTGAATGCTGCTGGAATGCTATTGTTTATGACACATGTCTGATTACACTGCACTGCATCCTATTTGCTGTATGAAATCCAATGTGTTTATTAATAAGTTTGGGGTGCTGATTTGAAAAATAGTGCCCTGTTTTGTTTTAGCATGTCACACTTTCTTACATAACATGTGCATTTCGTAGCATTTTTGCTTTCGACAATCATTTGTAAGGTGAAGTCTTGTTTTATCCCTTAATCACCAGAAATACTGCAACAAAGGCATGATTCCTGTCTTCCTGTCGTCCAATTCTCAGCTGATTTTCACATATATGTATGATTCTGAAGATATGTAAGCCTAATCCTGATTTTAATGTTAGAATTATGGTCACTGACTATGGTCACTTTACTACATCCAAATAGTGACAGAAAATTTAAGATTTTGCAAAAAAATCTTATTTATGAACTCGAGTTTCTGGAAAGTTTTTACATTTAATTAAGCATTTTAACTTTTTTTTCATTCCGTTTACAGATTGTCATTTAAATGATAAATTCTGAATACTATTATTGTCATTTAAAAAAAACTTTTGACGTTTCACTGCTTTTGTTATTTTGCTAAGTGCATTAAAGCTGATATGTACAGTATATAAAATTTGAAAAAACTTAATTCTTATTTTGGGGGAAAAAGTTATTGATATTTTTAACTCTGCATCATCAAATTAAGTGATATTAGGAGTTTTTTTGCAAATCAGTTTTTTTCTTCTTTTTTTAAGATGTATAATTTATAATAGCTGAAATTAAGAACGGGTCTCCTTTTGTCTCTGAACTAATGCATTTTATTGTAGAAGATGGCCTTCTGAAAATGTGTTTATATGTCTGAATCTTGGCCTATTAATCAGTCTGATAAGATGCTGTATATAGTGCTGTACCTTGGCTGCTACAGACGAGCCTGGTTTCTCTAGTAGATCCCACAGTTTCCTCCTTTTCTCTGAACAACAAGTATTATCGAATTCTTCGCCCTCCCGGTCCTTCAGAGTATCAGCTTCCCTTTTGAGCTCCTCGTTCATCTGCTCTTTCTTTTGATGGTACCGCGCCTGGCAACACGACTCCAGGTAGATCTCATCCACCCCCCAGTAGTCCAGCTCCTGGCTGAAGGACAGGGCGCACATTTCCTCCATCATGTGCAACTTCCCAGTGCGGTAGAAGTTCAGTATAGATGTGAACGCCCCGGGGTGCCGGTCAAAAAAGTACTCGTTGTCCTCTAGGTTGTAGTCGTCGCATATGTCCATGAGTGATTCGTGGGTTTTGCAGTCTCGTAACTTGCCCAGTCGTGTGCGCGGCAGTCGGTCCAGGGTTCTCCACAGGACCTCGTGCGGCAGACCCCCTACGTTCAGTTTGACACGCCGGTAGCATGACATACTCCGGATTATATCCACAGGCTCTGGGGGCAGAGAGGCTGTCGAGTGAGAACCAACTTGACTCATTCCTGCGGAGGGTTTATCCATTTTGTTTTTGTTTTTTTGTTTTTGTGCAGACTACCTTATGAATTTGGCCATGGGACAGGCGGTGTTCCTGTTACCAGTGGTTCTCTGGGCTGTTTCATTTTATTTGAGCTGCTGAAGAGGAAAGGAGAAACAAGAAATGAGCTGCATGTTTTACGATGTTTGTTAAGTGCTCTGTTAACTAATACATTCTTAAACCAGCCACTTACTAGCAGAAGCATATTTTATTAAAAGTCTGGCTGATAAATAGGGTTGGGAACCGAAAATCATGAAAATCATTCAAAAGCAATCAATATTTTAATTCAGTTAAAAATACCTGAGTGATTTGCATGAGTTTTGTTTCTGATGACGGTTCCTGATCGTGAATTTATATGCCAGTGCTGACATCGAATCTACATCGCAATCAGTTTTTGGTTCTCGAACGAATGACTCTTATGAGCCGGTTCTTTTTAGTGTATCAAAAACATGTAGCACCACCAGTGTAATCTGATTCCCGAACAAATGACTTTCACGAGCCGGTTCTTTTCAGCTAATCATTAGCACAACTAATATAGTCTGATTCCTAAACGAATTACTTTATAGTCGGTTCTTTTCAGTGATTCAGTAACGTAGCACAACCAATGTAGTCTTAGCCAGTTCTTTTTAGGGAATCCAAAACATACAGTCCGAGCATTTACTGGATTACATTTATGCCGAAAAGTCATAAACACACTTTTTAAAAGAACTGACATGCCAAATAAATGTGTTATATATGTCCTGTTGGCATCTGAAATGATTTTGTCAACAGACTGTTAAGAGCAGTAAATGGCAATGCAATTATATTTTTTTAAAAACAGGCTACAAAATGAATCTGAAGTGCTAAATGAAACGTTAAGGAACCAGAATCGTTTAGGTTAATCCTAATAATTCACTTCCTTACAAATCCCAACGCCTGAGAAGTCGCTGTCCACTGTCGTGGTGCTGAATCGCCTGCTGCTGTCCCGACGGACAATTTATAAACCACCGTTAGTCTCCATAAACTCCCAAAAGATAACAAAAAAACATTTGAATCCAAATATGTTGGAACGCACGCGATCTACCTGTAATCCTCTAAAAGGAACATGCTATCTAATCATCAACATTCAGTACCTCTGGCGTTTGAGAACTCCCAATAGCCCTGCTGTTGTACAGGAGATTAAAATACTCCATCAACTATTCAGTAAAAGACTAAAAGGTTATTGAATTTCCATACCTTGTAACTAAAGAGTTAAGTGTAACGTACAGCTGCAGCCACAACAACATGCAAAACAGGAGGAAAACATGATGACATGATAGACATTTTGGTTAAGCCTATATTACACACTGCGAAGCTAATTAAAATGGATATTTATGAGCATCGCACGTCTTTTTTTTGTGATAAAATGTTACTAATTGCATCAGGCGGTCATCACTGACATCAATGTATCAATGCAGCTGCGCTTATGATGTGATTTCACTGATCATCTTGTACACTTGAAGGAAAAAGTGACGCTAATTACGCAAAGCGGGGAATATAACAGATGACATATCCAAAACATAGAAACAAAGTGCTATTATAAAGACATTAAAATATAATTTAAACGTTGTAGGAGTGGCATCCACTAGTATTGATCCTGCATCATGCATAGAAAAAAATGCATCTTCAGACGTGTTAACGCCACAACATTACAACCTCAATGCAACAGTAGTTATTTGTATGGCATGTGTAAGTGCAATTCAATATTATTTAGGCAAAGCTTATAGCTTATATGCACACCATGTCACACTTTTCCAATTAGGTTTTTGGCAGAAATTTCCAAAACGCTCAATAATACCTAAGCATACGGTAAAATATATATATATATAACAATAGGTAGACTGACAAGTCTACAAAAACCACCCACCTTAATTTGTGAAGACTCATTGCTGACAGTGGTGTGAAATTAAGCAATTAAATAGAGGAAAACGCACGAACGTCACCGTTTAAATAAAGCCAGTAGACAGCAGCTCGTTCTTCTTCTCCAGACTTACACATATAGCTCCGCTTTTTGTTTATGGAAAAAGATCAACAAGTCTTGGCGTGAATCCACACTGTTTTCGTTCACTGATGTCTAACGTCTCTTGCGTGAAGGCGACAGCTGCTTTCCTTGCAGATGGCTGGCTCTCGGTAGTCTCACCGCCCAATGGCAGAGAGACGGCGCGTTTAACCCTTGCCACCCAGCACCAAGAGGCTCTTGGAGCAGCTCCTTCTGTCTTCTTTACGAGTAACCTGTGTGAAAATGGCGTCTGAAGAGCGGGCAATACAGAAAACCAGCCCCTTATTTCATATGTGTTTTGAAACACATCCGCTTTTTAGAGCAGTGCTCAAAGAAACCTCTGAGTCATAGCTGCAGCTCCTTGAATATATGAGTTTCATTGAATATTTTACCTTGGTGAAGCACAGCAGCTGCACTGAGATGCTCAAATTCTTTGGTCTCTAGTCATCACATTTCAGAAGCCCTTATATTGAATTTCAGCAAATAGAGTAGATTATCTCTCCTAGTTATTTTAAGGGTACATTTTAAACTTCATGATCTGTTGAGGCCGACCTTTCTGTCTTTTAAATTATAGTGTAGTGTAGATACAGGTGCAATAGTGATCAGGCATGCTTATATGTCATAAGAATTAATTTTTTTCTTAGAATAAATGTGGTCCTTCTAGGGATTAAAATCCTTAAATATGCCAAGTAAAATATATATGTCTTAAATTTAAGAATGATATCTAATTAGATGTTTTTTTTGTTATATTTTATTGCACATAATGGATCAATTTCTCAGCAAACAGGTGTTTAGGAAAGTGATGTGGTGGTGCTTGTTGCTTTTTAATGTTTTCAGGAAAAAAAATCCAAAATGCCTTTTACCCTGGGTTAACCTATGTGCCTTTGACCTAGACAGATCGAAGCTTTAACTTTGTTGTATAACAAAGCAGGCATGCATGTTTCCAAAATGTGTAATCTACTATAGTAGCACTTTTACTTTAGTTTCACATCAGTTTGACCCCGACAAACAAAATATGTAAGAAAAAATACAATAAACCAAGTGTGTGTGATTGTGTATTTTTCATGGGATTTAAAACATATTGAATTGCATTAGAATTGGGAATTTCTTTGAGGCCTTCAAGTCTCTCAGACCAAAAAAAAGGTTGCAGAAAAGACAGGGATAAGTCTTCAGAAAAGTAAGGATAATAAAAACCAAATGACAATAGGTTGAGAGGGAAATGACTAAAACCAGAGTTGAAAAAAATACTATATTTATTGTTGCAGTAAGTATTCAAGACACTGTGGTAAAAAAGGCTATTGTTATCACAATATAACATACAGTTATACAGTTTTCATTGTATTTGGCGTATCAAGTCAAGATCTTATTCTGTAGCGTATCTCTAGATCGCCAGCGGGTTGGAGAATGCCAAAGCCATATCGGCTGGGGTCTACCAATGGAAGCTTTGCATTCTTGTCACACAGTTCCAGATCAAATCGAGTCAAGATCATGGACACAAGCCTAAAGGGATTGGAAAAATAAGAATTCCAAAGGTCATTATAGTTGCTAACAGACACATAAAATTGTTTGAATAAATGGATGTATTTAAAGCATAACCCAAGGACTAAAAACGCGGTCATATTAGTGAAATTTTGGCAATAATTTCACAGACAAAAAGATTAATTTGCCTTAGTCAGGGTAGCACCATATTTAATTTTTAGACAGGAATGAAAACGAGGCTGTGAGGGACAGAAGAATGGTGCGTTCAGTGGACTGTACTGTTGTTTAACAACATACCAATTGTCCAGCTGATGAAACATCTTTCTGGAAAAAACTTTCAGTAGGCAAAAACTCCATAAAACAGTTTTGAAAATCATCTAGGACTTTTATACAGTGCATGCCATTGTAAAGACAGCAAGTTTTTCCTTCGTTTTCATCCATGTTAAATTCAATATTGCATGTGATTAATCTGGAAATGTATGAATCACCGCTCAGAAGAAACTTTCAAACTAAGTAGCGGCGAATTCGAATGACCAACTTGAACATGAGCTAAATCTGAAAACGTTTTTCACCTTCACATGAAATTTCCAATTGCATAGATTTCTATTGAAATGACTGGATTTTGCAATGGTAAATGTGACCGCACCATATGTGTTTAATGCTATTATACGCACTCTTTAATCGCACTAATTGCAAATTGGCGTCCTGGACACAGGTTGTCTTTGGTCCCCCAGGGCACGGAGGGACACTTCACCCTCACCCCTTCCTTAAAGAAGTCCTTCTTCTCTGTCCCATCTGCATTAAGGAAGCGGTCGAACTGGAACATCTGAAACATTACGAGAAGACAAGCAGAATTGGCATTTTTATTATGGTGTCTTTTGGTGAAAATTAATACATTATATTGATATTTGTAACATCAGATTGTCTTGATGAAACACTGTAAAGAAAGAAACTGCGCTCTTGTGATATGTTTGTGAGACACATTTAATATTTGCCTTACGTTCCCCAGGACAAAACATCTCGCTGTGCGGTTAATCAACTTCCCACTATAATTCAGTGTGTCTTGAATAAAATATTTTCTCCCCACTTATGGAGCGTGACATCAAATCTTATCATCAGTGCTAATACACAGCACTACGGTATGCAATGTCAGCATTTGGTTCTACAACGTCCCCTTGTGTAAGGTCGTGAGATCTGGTTGCACACGACTAGCCCAGGCAGCAGCGGCGTATGTGACTATAAACTGTGAGCCCCTTCCCCCTATTTGTCTTTGTGCCAATGACAGCACTTCAATGGCTAATCCCAGATATCTAACTAGATTAACCCTTGGACCTGTGCAGAATGTAATCCAAGCTTGATCATAATGGTGGACATCTATAAAGTTCAAGCTAAGTAGGTTTAGGTTATATCAATAAGTGATGTGTTAATAAAACAATGTACTAAGCAATGCATTATCTGCAAAAAAAACAAAAAAACTTTTATCATTAAAATTTTTTTTTTGTTTGCTTTGGATTAAATTATTGTTTTTAGAATTTTAACTTCATGAAAATTTTATTTCATGTTAATTAATAAAATTAATTAAAATAACTTGTAAAATAAAATTAATAACTTTTTCATGTGTGAAAGTGTGAAAAGTTAAATATATTTTATTATAATTTTAAACCTTTTTTTCATTCTGATTGCTAATGTGTTAAATTAAATGTAAATATACTGTCTATCATTTTATAATTATTATTTATTTTTTTTTTTTCATTTTCTGATTGTTACTTGCCCATGGAAAAGTTATTATATTCTAGATGTGGCTTGGTGCCTTTAATGCAAGTCTATGGAATTTTTTTGGCCCGTTACATAATGCAGTGTAAGTGCTTGAGTCTATTTCAATTGCACCTATTTTTGACAAAGTTAAAAAATCAATATGCATTTCAAATTTATCTAAAAATCTGCCCAGATTCTTCAAGTAATGAAATGATTTCTGCCCCAAGTGAATCTCATCTCTCTGCTTGGTTGAGTTTAGGATGGAAGTAGAATCTGAAAGTGCACCTCTGGCTGTTGATGGATCTGTGGGTCCATTTGAGGGCTGATGAAGGGGAAAACGCACAGCCGATCGCCCCGTCGGAGCTGGTATTCTTGCCCATTGCTTAAATGAATCTTCTTATCTTGCTTCACTCCTCTAGTGATGAGAGCAGCTGCAGTTAGACGCAGTGTCTCACTAAGAACGCTATCTGTAAAAACAGATTTCAGACATTTTTTTTCATCTCATTGAAATATGTTGGAATTGGTTTTGTAATTACAATCTTGAAATATATATGGGTGTGTACATAAGATTTTCTACATATATTACATAATGATATAAATAATTTCTCTTATGTGACCTACCAAATACTGGAGTGTTTTTCTGTCTCTCTTCGGGACGGTGGTGCTTCCCACCTTGGATTTCCTCTCTCACAACCCTTAGAGCTTCAGGGTGGGTGAGTAAGTAGCCCAGTACCCAAAATGCAGCAGGGCCTGCGTTTCCCTGAGGACAGAAACATTCCTTAAATTACCGTCAAAACTAAAAACATTAGATATATATATATATATATATTCTATATACTATATATATATATAATATGTACATAATGGATCATTTCTCAGCAAACGGATTTGTTTAGTAAAAGTGATTGTTGGTGATTGTTGCTCTTAATGTTTTTTTTTGGGGGGGGGGGGGGGGGGGGGGGGGGCGTGGGGGGGGGATCAAAAGGCTGACACGGAATATCGATGAAAATAATTTTTCACTTAAATGTCGTTATACTCTTTAAATCTATAATGAACCTTTTTAATTGCCTGCAAAACAAGAGTGAGTGGCCTGACGCACAAGATATATGACATTTCATATAAATATACAGCAGGGTCTAGCCTACAGCATATTGCTTCTCCTTAAGCGGTTTTATATCAGCATTGCTGTCAGTGTGTGCGGAGCAGAAGAGCAGAAAAGTTAAACCTGTCATACAGCAATTGCTGTGGGTTCAGGGGGACTCCCTCACTGACAGACGAAGCCACTAAGGGGTGAGGACTCTCAAACAGGATGTTGTCTCTCAAATACCTGCTGGTACCATGACCAAGCTAAATTTAAATGCTTTCTTTTAGAGGGAATTCCCATGTGCTCATGTGAGTATCTTTGAAACTGAATTTTCAGCAGTTAATTATTACTCAAAGCTTCAGTGTCACATTATCCATCAGAAATCATTCTAATATTCAATTTTTTTTATAAAAACAAAATACCCCAAACTTTTGAACAATAGTTTAACAAATTTTTTTTTTAATATATATATATATATCTACAGTGGGTACGGAAAGTATTCAGACCCCTTAAATTTTTCACTCTTTGATATATAGCAGCCATTTGCTAAAATCATTTAAGTAAATATCACATAATGTACACACAGCCCCATATTGACAGAAAAACACAGAAGTGTTGACATTTTTGCAGATTTATTAAAAAAAGAAAAACTGAAATACCACATATATGGTCCTAAGTATTCAGACCCTTTGACACTCATATATTTAACTCAGATGCTGTACATTTCTTCTGATCATCCTTGAGATGAATCTACACCTTCATTTGAGTCCAGCTTTGTTTGATTATAATGATTGGACTTGAATAGGAAAGCCACACACCTGTCTATATAAGACCTTACAGCTAACAGTGCATGTCAGCGCAAATGAGAATCCTGAGGTTCAAAGGAAACTGCCTGAAGAGCTCAGAGACCGAATTGTGGCAAGGCACAGATCTGGCCAAGGTACAAAAAAATTTCTGCTGCACTTAAAATTCCTAAGAGCACAGTGGCCTCCATAAACCTTAAATGGAAGATGTTTGGAGCCAGAACCTTCCTAGAGCTGGCCGTCCGGCCAAACTGAGATATCGGGGGAGAAGAGTCTTGGTGAGACAGGTAAAGAAGAACCCAAAGATCACTGTGGCTGAGCTCAGAGATGCAGTCGGGAGATGGGAGAAAAATGTAGAAAGTCAACCATCACTGCAGCACCTCCACCAGTCAGGGCTTTATGGCAGAGTGGCCAGACGGAAACCTCTCTTCAGTGCAAGACACATGAAAGCCCGCATGCAGTTGCTAAAACACACCACGAAGGACTCCAGATGCGTTAGAGAAATAAGATTATCTGGTCTGATGAGACAAAGATAGAACTTTTTGGACTTAATTCTAAGCGGTATGTGTGGAGAAAACAAGGCACTGATCATCACTGTCCAAAACAGTCCCAACAGTGGAGCATGGTGGTGGCAGCATCATGCTGTGGGGGTGTTTTACAGCTGCAGGGACAGTACGACTGGTTGCAATCGAAGGAAAGATGAATGCGGCCAAGTACAGGGATACCAGGGAACGAAAAACCTTCTCCGGAGTGGCTCAGGCCTAGACTGGGCCAAAAGGTTTTACCTTCCAACAAGACCAAGGACCTCAGACAGCTAAAATAACGAAGGAGTGTTTTCACAACAACTCTGTGACTGTTCTTCAATGGCCCAGCCAGAGCCCTGACTTAAAAACAAATTGAGCATCTCTGGAGAGACCTTAAAATTGCTGTCCACCAACGTTTACCATCCAACCGGACAGAACGGGAGAGGATCTGCAAGGAGGAATGGCAGGGGATCCCCAAATCCAGGTGTGAAAAACTTGTTCATCTTTCCCAAAAAGACTCATGGCTGTAGTAGATCAAAAGGGTGCTTCTACTAAATACTGAGCAAAGGGTCTGAATACTTAGGGGGGACCATGTGATATTTCAGTTTTTCAATTTTTAAAAAATCTGCAAAAATGTCAAAAATTCTTTGTTTTTCTGTCAATATGGGGTGCTGTGTGTACATTTTAAAAAAAACGCACAACAGAGGAAAAAAATTACTTAAATGATTTTAGCAAATGTCTGCAATATAACAAAGAGTGAACAATGTAAGGGGGTCTGAATACTTTCCAGTACCCACTGTATATATACTTATATATATATATATCCAAGATCTGGCTAAGATCCTTTATTCAATGGTGAACATTTCTGATTTCTCAGAAAAGTATGGATGAGTTCTGCATCAAAGCATAATACTTATGGTTAGTGGTTTATTCAAATCCCTAACCCTAAATATGAGAAACAGTCATATTAGGAAGCACCATTAATTATGCAGTGAAGCTGTTTCTCTATAGTTATACTGCTCTCATGTGGTTAAAACAGAGGATTGCTGCATGATGGCTTTAGAAATATAAATCTATATCTATCTAAATCTATACAAATTTAAATGAAGGAATCGTTGCAATTCAAGCAATTGTATATTGTACAGTATTACAAAATTTATTTCCTAATTTACCTCGTCATTCCAAACCCTTTTGACTTATCTTTGTAGTAATATAAACTACTTTTTTGTGTTTGCATACAAGCAGAACTGTTTTCAGTGTATGGAAAGAACACTGTGAACATTCTGCCTCATATGCATGAACATTGCATTTTGTGTTCCATAAAAACTTATATGGGCTTAGTTATACAGGAACAACATGAGGGTGAGTAAATGATGACATAACTGTCATTGTTGGGTGAACTAATCCTTTAATTATGCCTCATGGTGTTTATGTAGACATTTTATATGTGATTGTGTTAACAAGCTTGATTCAACTTTCTCTAATATGCATGTAATAATTCTGTCAAATGCATTATATATAGTAGGGATGCTTCCACACCTGCGTCGCCTAATTCCCTTCAGTTACAAAGGAATCATTCAGTAGGTGTAGTTTGGCCTCAGGCTATGGCGTCTCAGGTGTGCTTTGGGCAGCTTGTCAGGTTCTGTGTTCATGTTCGGTGGAACTGGATTGAAATCACACACTCACACATTCCAGAGGTGACAGACTCTTTTGTTTACAACAGCCTATTCCTATGTCAACCTTGAGGTATCACTGTGTCACTACTATGTAGTTTTGAGTAATTAAGCATGCTATCAGTCAAAAGGAATTTTTAAAGGAATAGTTTACCCTAATGTTCATGATGATGAACTACTACTTTACACAAGAGTTTGTATTGTTCCAACCCTATATTATTTTTCAGTTTTCACAGTGAAATACAAAAGGAGATCTTCCATACAATGAAAAATAAATGGTCATTTATATTGCCGAGCTCCAAAATGGACAAAAAGCACCATAAAGTATCTATATAAGTTTTCTGAAGCCATAAATGTTTATTGTCTATTTTGGGGCATGGCAATTTAAAAGATCATCCACTTTCCTGTTATGAAAAAGAACAGGGAAAATTTGAAGTACATAACCATTCAAAAGTTTAGAGTCAGTGTGATTTTTATTTTTTGAAAGAAATGAACACTTCTGTTACACAAGGATGCGTTAAATTGATCAAAAATGACAATAAAGACATTTTACAAAAGTAATTCTATTTCAAATAAATGCAGTTCTGTTCAAAGAATCCTAAAAAATCCTGTATCATGGTTTCCACAAATATGTAAGCATCACAACTGTTTTAAACTGATAATAAAAAGAAATATTTCTTGAGCACTAAATCAAGTAATTAGAATGATTTTTAAATGATCATGTGACACTGACGACTTAATGGCTGCTGAAAATTACATTTTAAAATATATTAAAACAGATAACAGTTATTTTAAATTGTAATATTTCACAATAGTAATGTTTTCACCATTTGTTTTCTTTGTAGTTTCCATATCAAAAACTTTATTGCAGCCTTGGAGTATAAACCGACGTCTTATTATTTTAATTTACCCTCATTCTTACCAGCTTGAACTTTTGAATGATAGTGTATGTTTACAATGAATAACAATGTCATCTTGGAAAAACTTTTTCGCAATGCAGTCAATGTTTTTTTTTTGCCAGTATGTGTTGTAAAAGGACAACTAAGTGATAGAGACAGGGAGAAACTCACCTGCGTGACCCATAGCTGAAGCAGCATGGCTCTCCTCTGAGTCTCAGCATCAACGCCTTCATCCTGCAGTTGCTGTACATAGTTCCCCAACCATGACTGGTGTTCTGACTTTCTGTCTAAACGTGTTGGAGTCAGCCATTTCCACAGTTTTTCTTGTGCTGAACTTGCAATTTGTTTCTCCTCTAATGAATGTATACATAAAAAAACACAGGTTAGTTTTTTATATACAATTCATGCTAATGAATTTAATACTTTTAAAAGAATTAAAAATAATGAAGATTTTCCTTTTTTTTTTTTTTTTTTTTGTTTTAGATGAACAATCTGCTTTTATTCTAAGCAATTTCTTTCAAATGAAACTACATGACCTTTGTTTACAGTAGTTCGAGCCAGTTTAGGCAAAGCCTGCGAAATACTGCCGTGAAACTTTTTTCATAACTTTATCTGTAGGCCTAGTGCGCGTATCTGTTCTTTCTGTGCCATACTTTATCAGTGATGATCACCCGTTCCTGTAGAGAAAAAGGCGTTTAATCGTTTTCCCATGAAATCAGGTTTTTCCAGACTGTTAAGATGTGGGTACAACATGAACAGCTTCTGGTACTTGTCAACCATGGCGCCACAATAATATCCCATGTTTAACTGCCCCTCTCTTATGACCTGAAGGCATTCATCGAGATACCAGCAAGAGCCTGCAACCTTAGTTGGAGGACATGATAGCAGGTTACCCATCTGTTAACACTCTATGGGAGTGATAATTATTGTACCAGCTTTTGGGTGGGACAGTCTCTGCTTGTTGATGGGTACAGAATGAATGCCAAACGAAGTATTAAGCCTACATACTCAAGTAGTGTGTAAATGAAACATTTTTTTAAAATTTGTTTCATAACAGTTAATGCTCTACATTAAGTACTTGCTCCAATAACGGCCATAAATTAGGAAATGGTTATCAGGAAGTGACAATTGAGATTTATTACAAACTTAATCATTACAATTTCATTTTCATAATGCATTTTCAACATGCTTTCTGCCGAGTTCAGCTCACGAAGCGTGACAAAATTAGCCTCAGCACTGAAGCTGTACTTGCAGCTGTGGTGAATTTTGTAATCTGATTCAATGATTTCACATCAACGCTTATGCTTGTTGTGAGAAACAGCTCTTACAGATTTCAGAGGGTTACTAGCATGTTGATTTTAGAGATTGGCGTACTTAAACAGCAAGCTGTAGCAAAAATTGAAGAGTCCATCTTTTTTCCACTCAGATACTTTGAGGCCCATTTGTGAGGGTGTCACGAGGTGCTGGAGGTTGTTCTGCATTGAGCTGCAGAGTTGGGTCAAAGCAGTCCCCTGAAAATGCCTAGTCAAACACACACACAAACACATATTTATATATGGTTCAAATTAATTGATATTTCAGCCTTGATGTTACCAAAAGATCAATTCAGTATCTTAAAATATATTTAAAACAAATTCTCAAGATGACAGTAGTTCAGACAGAGACATTTAACATTATTAGAAACCTACATTTCTGCCCTTTTCTTCTCCGATTCAGGGTTGTGATTGGGCAGATTCAGGCTGAAGATTCTCTTCATTAGGACCTGAGCATAGCTGGTCTGGTCAAGCAAGACCACATCGGACAGAACAGCATCATAGCAGTTTGAGTCCAGTAGAACAGTGATATATTGTCCAGCTGCACGCACCTGCTTCACATTAGATTAGTGTGGTTAGTGCTGAAAAAAGTTAAAGGAAGTTGGCACAGGAAATGCCATGATTGACAGCAAGATTGTCATCTTAACCCTTATACAGTTGCAATATCTAGATAAAGATTTATTTAAAAAAAAAAACAGCCAAATAAGGGCTAGGGCTATAGGCTAGGTCTGCATTTCCCAATAACATCGTAAGCGTGTAGTTACCCCCACTGAAACCTAATGCCGGTCCCAATGATAACCTGGCTCACAACCCTGCCCATTGAGGAAACAAGCTTCAGTTCATCTTTACTCAGTACTAAGATTGTCAAGGGCCTCAAGTTAAGAGGGCTGAAGTGGCCAGACACCTGGAATAATTGCAGCTTCAGCTACATCGTTGTGCACATTGTCGTCACTATTGACAAATTTGTGAAATTAATAGTGTTCATTCTTATAAATGTGACGTTTACTAGTTTATTATATTCTATTAAAGGGGTCATATGATGCGATTTCAAGTTTGCCTTTCTCTTTGGTGTGTTGACAAGACCCTGATGTGCTAGCATTTTATGATCCTGAAGTTGCAAAGACTAAAGACCTCAAAACAAATGAGATATTCTTATCAAAGTAAAAGACTCTTGCCACGGCCCCCCTACAAATGGTCTCGTTCAACACGGCCACCACTTATGTCGGATTTTCCTCACCTAGGTTGGATAAATATTAGCATAATGAGGCCCAAATGTGCACGCAAAGAAAGAAAACGTGGTTTCAGTAACCACAGTTAGTGTTGAAGCAGCCATCTCAGGGAGACGCTGTGTGTTTCTAGGAAAGCGGGTCAAACAAACTACAAAAAGCACTTTATTGGCCTTCCGAAAGTAGATGCATTTAGGAATATTTAAGATAACTTACAACAGAACAGCAATGCATTTTATGGCTGACTGTTTCGTGAACCTAGGAGAGGAGGTACATTCTGACTTTGCTATGACAATCTGGAGCATCTGAATCAGCTACTGTTTTGTTATTAGTTGAAGTAAGTGTGTGTGGACTGTTCAAACGGCCCAGTTTTTGCGCATGTGTGTTGTTGTGAGAGAGAGAGATGCTTTCTGATGGAGCGAGAGAGAGGCCGAGCGAGAGAAACCCTTTTGACGAGATGGAGAGTATGGCCGAGACTCGGAGAGAGACAGCATAACATCACAACGTGGCGTAAGCGTCTTTAATCGTCGGCTTGGTAATGCAAACACCATACTTTTTCCAAGCTCTGCACTCACTGTGTCCGTCACGTTGAATCTGTTGCCCTTCGGGATTGAACTGATGTCTTTACATTTATTTTGAAAGATGAAGCTCGCGATTATGGTATCAGCCCCGGGCGTTACAATTTCCGCTACGTTTTAGTCCCCCTTGCAGTGTTCAGCCCCAATCACAAATGCACGGGTCAGCTGGCCAATCAGAGCAGACTGAGCGTGTCGGAAGGAGGGGGCTTTGGTGATGTTTTGAGAGAGGCGCGGGCATAGCAAGGGACACTACAATAATGTACAGTATTTGAAAAAGAACATTAAAGCATGTCAACATATTCCGTTACACCAAATAATGATCTTTAAAAAAAGCCTCATATGACCACTGTACGATGAATATTCTGCAGACCTATATTCATTTCATAATCAGCCACACTGCATCAGTAAAATGTACCATTAGGAGAAGCTGTAGCTGTAAATCTTAGTTGCAAGTATGAACAAATAAAGCCAAAGTACTAATATTGGAACTCACAACTGCAGAATTGCAACAACAAGAATGTCATAAGTCATCCTTGCAGTCATAAGTCATAACAAAAGAATTTAACCATGATCATATATAATATACACTCTATTATGCACATGTATATATAGATGCCTATTATTATGCATAACTTAGGTCAAATAGAATATATATAGATAATATTCTTTTAATGGATAATTAAGTGATCGAGGGATTTATTAAATACTTTAATTTTAATTAAAGCAAAACTCCAAAATATATAAATCTCTAGCTAGTGCAGTTTGTTATGTTAGGGGAGTATAAAGTATACTAATCTATATATTATATATATTATAGATAGATATTATATACTACCTAAACTTATTATATATATATATATATATTATTGTCATACACAACAACAACACAGTTAGGGCCTATTCTCTCAGTAGTTCTCAATTTCGTCCCCTTAACAGAAACAAATTTCTGCACATTAGGAGGCCTGTTGATTTTCATTCTTAGTGTTATTTACTCAACAAAAAAGTGACTTAACAAGAATCACAGGAAACCAAAAAATGTCGCCGTGCTTCTGTCTCCTTAGTTTGTCAGGATATTTTAGCAGCATTATTTTCCCAAACTCACGCGCGTGACTTCCCAAGCCAAGGGAATCATCTTTACAAGATGTGAGTTTCATTGCTCGTCTGCAAAACACGACATGTTTAATTTTCGGAATTATTTCTTGGGCGTCTGTCAATTAGGTTGAAGTGTGTCTGTGCACGCTCAGGAAGCTGGTGGGAATAGTCGGACTCACCTCGTGCGTCTCGAGTACCAGCATACAGAACAGCGAGGCCCAGCAGGAGAAGCGGCGGTCCCACATCATGAAGAGAAGGGTTGTGGTGAGCTTTGTGACCTAGTTTCCAGAGTAATTTTTTTTAATGCTTACCTTTGAAACCTCATAACTACGTCACCACTTCAGAATGAAATTCACAACTGCAGTCAAGTGGTGGGCGTGCAAAGTCTGAATCTGATTTAACCGCCGATGTATTTTGTATAGCAGCTTTATATTTTAGTTTGGAAACAACATGACGGTCGTCATGTGATGAGTGATTAAGGTCAGATCAAACTTTTAGTGCAAAACTAATCTGAAAATACGCTCGTGTGCGTCATTTGCAATGAGTCCTTGCTCATCGTTTTAAAGCTCTGTTCTCTTAGTCGAATTTGTTAGTCGCAATAATGTTATATCTAGCACACAATATTTGTTTTTGGACCCGCCCATTAACTTTTATTCATCTAAACATTAGGCCGTTGGTAAGATATAGGCCTAAAATGTTGCATGTTTTGTCAAATACATATGCCTGGTACCGATACTTAAAGGTGTTATCTGTTCTATTTCCACACATAAAAAAATGGAAAACTGGTCTTATTTACTCATCCTCAAGCTTGTTTTTAACCCACTGTTTTGAGTTTCTTTCTTTGTTTCAGTAAAGAAGATTATTCTAAAAAGCTGATATTTGCAAGAATGCGTTGCAGTTGACGGTAGTATTGGCCTGCCCTATATCATAATATCACCCCCCCCCCCCCCCCTCCCCCCCCCACACCCCCACACCCCCCCCCCCCCCCCCCCCCTTCCCACCCCCCCCACCCCCCCCCCCCCCCCCCGCCCCCCCCCCCCATCCCCCCCCCCCCTCCCCCCCCTCTCCCTCTTTCCTTCCCCCTCCCCCCCCCCAGAACGAAATTCAAAGAAAAGATTCTTGAAGTGGTGGTAATCCAAACCACAGTGATGCTCTTGACGGTATTTTTATTTAGCCTATTAAACTGTTGTGGTTACCAACCATTTTTTCAAATTCTGTCTTCGAATCTGTATACTATGAAAAAATATATATATTGGCTTATCGAAAAATAGTTTTGAAAAAAACCGTTTTGGTTACAAATTTATTATAGAATAGTTTTATAGATAAGAATAAATATGTTAAAACTTACTAAATATTTTACAGATACATATACTTGACTAAAATATAACCATTGGTCTACAGAGTAGTCAAACTGTGCAGAAGGTTTCCAAAATTATGTTCTCCAGCATTTTTGGTTCATTATCAGAATAACTAATATTGTGTCCATTTAACTTTATTATAGGACAGCACCCCCACATACAAAATACTTCCCTTTTTTCACTCATCGTACACTGACAGACATTGTTTACATACGTTTAATATATGTTGCTTAATAATATTCTGGAATTGGCTGTGTAAGAATGCTCAGGGACCAATAAATATGGGAAATCTTTTGACATGAATCATGTTAGGTGTATCTTTTATTTCTCAGCCATTTTCAGAGATTAAGGGTGTGTGTGTGTGTGATGTCTTCATGTTCCACATTTATTTCTGATGACAAAGTGTACATCATTGTAGATGTGTTTGCTAAATGACAGGTGGGGCATTTAAACTTGATCTCTTTGTCTTTTAATGTATAGTCAGAAGGGAGATGATATACACATTTACTGTATGTGCGATTAGATGTATAATAACAACGATGACAGTGTCGCTCATGATGAATTATTGAGGAAGCATGCATGCAAAACTTTTAATTCAACGAAATATTATCTACAAATATAAAATAAACAAATATATTATAAATATTAATGAAACAATGCAAGTACAAATTTAGAGTGTAAATCACAATTACATAAAATCTAAGACAAATAGAGGCTTGTCAATTCCTGACTGTCTATATGTCGTACCTACATGTCGGCAAAAGAGGATGAATTCTATGCCAAGAGTATTTGTATCAAAGCTCATTGTCAGGGAAAGCAAAAGCTTTTACGTAAGGATTATGCCTATTTATTTTCCAAGTGAATGGCTGAATGGCTGACTAAAGTCAGTTGATGAGCTGTACAAAGATTGCTGCAAGAGTCCATAAGGTGGCGACTGAGTCTCACTGATCCTGAGCTTCTTCTATACTCCAATGTTCCCCTATACCGTTTCTCAGAATTTTACAAATGATAAATTGCTGATTTGATTGCAATGTTCCTTATGCTGTTGAGGTATGTGGGATTTCTGTGCCATTTAAAATGTGTTTTTTTGGTATGTAATTTGAGAATTTGTGTTGGAAAGAATTCCTTTGTGCTAGTTACGTAACAAGAAGAAAGAATGAACTCCGTGGTCATAGTTCAATGCCTATTATCTAAGTGTAATAGGTACTGAAGAATGTAACATTAAAGAGTCATTTCATTTGTCATATTAAATATTTGACATCCCAAGGCTTAAATGCAAAAACAGGCAGTACAAAACAAATAAATCCTTAGTAAATTTTGATTATATCTAATAAAATAGACTACAACATTATATTCATTCATGCTCACATGGAACTCTTGATGGAATATTGCTCAATATTTGATACTTAATTCTATGCCTTTTCTCATCTTGCCTGCCAGATAAGTCTGATAAGATTTGTAACTTGGCTTACATACTCAAAAAACAGGCCACCTGGGCAACAATGGACTGTAATGTCTTCTGGTCCCAGCAGTTCAAAGGCAACTCAAACTAATGAGGCATTATGCACAGGACTGCACTAATTGATATGACAAAGCCATCATTTGACTGCCATGATCTCTCTAAAGGAAAACATAATAATTTCACCATGAATAAGCAGAAGAAAGCTAAAATCTTGGCACAACTTGCTATATTCACTACTTAGTGTCTAAATCTATAATGTCGATGTTTGTGGCTTCAAAAAAGAATTTGCTCACACTTTGACCAATTCTGGCCACACTTCAAATATATGAATGCCACTGAATTCATGGCAAAATATCAAGTCGTAACCCAAGTTAAAGGAAGGTTTGAAAAATGTTGACAGAATAATTTTAGGAAAGAGGTAGTGCAATGTGCCAAGGTGTTTTAATGGACTGTTGGCTGAAAGTTTGTAATGTTGCCCAGCAGTTGTTCTTCAGAGAGAAAGTTTTTGAGCAGATATTCTCAGAAAAACTATGCAGTTAATGATACATTTTAAGGGATAGCTCACACGACTGTTTTGGTAATTTACTCACATTCATGTCATTTCAAACCTGTATGAATTATATATCTGTATATCTGTATTCAAAGATACTCATTCAAAAGACAAGAGCTGACATGTTTACTTCATGCCCAAATAAAAGTTCCTGTTTTCAGTTATTCAAGTGTCCTCTCAACTTTCCACTGAAGAATTTCCACTGCCTCAACAAACTAACTTTAAATGAACAAATAAAGTAACTGCCAGATATGCATCTCGTAGGCAAGGAACTCATTTATATTTGTCACAATGTTAACATCAAAGCTAAGGCATTTAGATGCAAGATATACAGCTATATTACTTTTCTCCAGGCCCATGAACAGTACATCACTGATTAACATGGTAAATCATCTGTTATTGGCTACAGCTAAGTAACTACAGCTAAGAGTATACATAAAACAAAGATGTTAATTTTTACAATGGATATTTATTATATTAACTTTGTATATGTATTACATATTATTTCTTTAAACATCCTTCTTTGTATTTTTGTTTTGTCACATGGGCGAGGAGCACATAATCAAAGCCTGACAGAAATCCTGTTGATGTCTCTGTTCTGTAATTAACTCTTGCCGTGGTTATGCCCTCTAGTACTTTAAGCCTTGTCCAGTGCTTTTCTACACTATGTTATATTGGCCTCTATTTTGCAAGACGTATCTAGTTTCTGGTCTCAGAATCAAGGAGGACAGTAGTTTCTTCAGGGTGTCGGTACATACAATATGCACATTTAACTTTTACTCTATCAGTCTATGAGTAAGCACTCCATGGCAAAATAAAATGGATTCTCATTAAAACCAACAAATGTAAACTTTTCCCCCGTAATTTATTATTCTATAATTATATATTACATAATTTATGTATTTAATTGTATAATCCCACATGTTTTTTAATAAACCTTAAAGCTTTAATAATGTAAACAATGAATGCATAGTTGGAGTTACAGGAATAGTTCACTGAAAATGACAATTTGCTGAAAATGTACTCACCCTCGTATGGAAGGCCGTTTCCGCTAATGAATAAAAAATAAAAAAGGTAATTGCGACTTTTTTTCTCACAGTTCTGACTTTTTTTTCTCATAATTGCGTGATACAAGCTCGCAATTCTGACTTTTTTTTTCTCAGAATTGCGTGTTTATATCACAATTGCGAGACATAAGGTCGCAATTCTGAAAAATAAAGTCAGAACTGCGAGATATAAACTCACAAATCTGACTTTCTTTCTCAGAATTGCGAGTTTATATCGCAATTGCGAGTTATAAAGTCAGAATTGCAAGATATGAACTCTCAATATCAGAATTATAAGTCAGAATTGGGAGATAAAAAGTCAGAATTCTGTGAAAAAAAGTTTTGAGAATTTCAGAATTGCAAGTTTTATAATGAAAAATTGAACTGTTTTCCTAACCTGTATAACAATCTTTGAAAATAAGTTTGTTGTTAAAAAAAAAAAGAGAATTGCAAGTTTTTATCTCGCAATTGAGACTTTATATCTCACAATTCTGACTTTATAACTCGCAATTGTGAGTTTATATCTCACAATTATGTGAAAAAATGTCAGAATTGTGAGATAAAAGGTCACAATAACCTTTTTTTTTTTATTCAGTGGTGGAAAAGGGGTCAATACTTAGGCCAGTAGATGTAGATGAGTGTGTGTATTCACTAACAGATTTGGAGAAATGTAACATTATGTCACTTGCTCACCAATGCATCCTCTGCAGTGAATGGGTGCCGTCAGAATGAGAGTCCAAACAGCTGATAAAAACATCACAATAATCCACAAGTAATCCACATGACTCCAATCCATCAGTTAACATCTTGTGAAGTGAAAAGCTGTGTGTCTGTAAACAAATTTATCATTAAGACAGATCAAGCACCATTTACAAGCAACAACAGTTCTAAACAAATATGTTTGATGGATTTTGATGTAAGAGCACAACAGGAAACTTTGTCATTGTATGAAGCGTTATTGTGAATTATGGACTGGTATTTTGGCCAGAAAGTAAATTAAAACGCCCTAATTATGGATTTGTTTCTCACAAACATGCAGCTTCTCACTTCCTGTCATGCAGAGCAAAGGTTATGCCCATAGTTGATTTTGCAGTTCCAGTGCTTATAGATTCCTTGATATGGCTGACTATTACCTTAATTTTTGCCGCAATTTTTCTTAGAACTCAAACGTAATGCAGCATGAATACTCATTTTGATTGTCTTAGTGTGAGGCAGGGCTTCAACAGCTCACACGCCATGATAATTAAGTTAGATTAAAAACATCATTAGTTTCACCACATTGTGCACTGAAATCAGCATGCAGACAATAAAGCAATCAAACAATTTGCTTCCAAAACCGATGATAGCAAATTATGTGAATACAACGCATTGCATAAGAACACCCACTGCACATTCACACGTGAACGCCTAGGCCTCATCGGACATGAAAGAACATTTCCTCATTAGGTCTAGGTATAGGACAGCTCCCCGAGGAGGAAAATAAAATATAGATAGAGCTGGTCTTTTAATCCTGCTAATTCAATCAGTGGACACAAGAAATGGGGGGAAGTTGACCGGACTATTCTGTAAGAAAACTCTGTGCCCCTTTTACCCTGAAAGGGTAATATGTGACTGACTTGGCTGTTACCACACACACACATCTATATATATATATATATAATATACATATGAGTGTGTGTTTACCTTTTTCCTCCACAACCATGTATATAACAAACATGCAGAACCATCTTCTCTCAGCTCCTGTATCGTTTGGCCAAAGTTCACATTATCCTATTATTCTGTATATCCAGTAAGCTGTGGACAAGAGATATGAGATTTTTTACTTTCTCTGGCAATGTGCTGCAGTCACTTCTTATTGCCAACAAGGGATGATGGGTGAAAAAAGAAGTGTAAAATGTGCCTGTGCTGTTTTCCATCCCAGATTGTCATATATTGCGATAATTTCTCAATTTCAGACATCTAGCTTAGTTTCTAAACATTTTGACCAGTTAATACTCACCCAGCAGTTCAAGTTACTACTGCTTGCATGTCACTCTATAAGCAATGTAGCAGCTTCTACTGTTGGATATTTCTCATTTAATAAAATAGGTACCCTCAGAAGAAAATAAATGATTTCACAGTAAAGCACTGCCAGTTGTAATCAACAAATTGCAATGTCTTTTTGACTGTGCAGGTTTATTTAAAAAAAAAAATCTAAGCAAGTTTCCTTTAGTAAAAACACAAGGTTTTTAGATTATCGGGGATGAAAGACCAGCCTGTAGTGACCATTAAAAGAACAGTTCACAAAAATTTTTTTTTTAATTGTTATTATTGATGTTCCAAATCCATTAATGTTTTTTTTCCCATGGAGCACAACAGGAGAATCTCCATGAAGCTCCTAGCACAAAACTCCTAGGATAAAAAAAAAAATATATATACCAGAAAAGAGAATAAAACTGAAAATCTGCAGCGAAGTGGAAGATTTTCAATGAATATTTTACAGTATCTGTTTCTAACATAAAGCTATAATATGGCTTTGAAAGATTTTCATTTTTAGAAGAGTACTATTTTTATGATATGATATTTTATGTATTTATTTATTTATTTTTTGAAGATTGATAGACACGTTCACTATAAACTATTGTTGGCTGAAGACTAAATAACAGTGCACGAGTTTGACACAGTCAAGTAAATAATGACAACTACTTGTTTTACATGAATTGTTAAACCAAAACATACAAGTGTTCAGTAAAATTATAGAAATCTCTTAAATAAAGAGTCTAGTAGCAGAACAGAGGATGGCAAAAAGCTTATAGTACTTCAGTTAATGTGCAATGTATGCCTAATATTCATAGTTTAAATGACTGGATGCAGGTGCAGAAAGACAGACATTTGAGAGAAACTGTATTTTCTTCTGTGATGAAGCACCACAGGGATCTCTCCTTTGCCCAGAACAGGTTCTGTGAGGATGTTAAAAATTCTGCTACAGCTTTTACGACTTTTAAATTTACAACTTTTTTTATGTTAGACATTTCATGCATTGTAACTCCATATTCAATTCAATTCAGGTTTATTTGTATAGCGCTTTTCACTATACAAACCGTTGCAAAGCAACTGTACAGCAAATTAAGTTTCTACAATATTTAGTGGTAGCTTATCAGTGGTGACTGTCAGTTAATGTACATATATTCACTATTCATTCATATTTACTTTCTCTCTTCACTTTTCCTCTCCTACTAACTCTCCTCATCTTTCTCAATTTTTCTCCATCATTCCCAGGTCATTTATAGTTTAATAACTATAATAATATACCTGAAAGTTACTTGCTTTGAATCAGGATGAAACACAGTAGAGTCACCTTTGGGTTATTATTGGACTGCCGGCAAGAAAATTAACTGAGCCCTTTGTCTGTGCGACCTGCTGAAAGACTGACTTAAGACTTGTGAAAATGCTGACGGGATCAAGATTACTCTCCAGTTTCAGGGTTACCTAAAAATGCAGTGATTCAATACACACACACAACACACACACACACAGGTTGTTTTTAGGTTTATGGGGACTCTCCATAGGCGTAATGGTTTTTATATTGTACAAACCATATTTTCTATTGCCCTACACCAACCCTACCCCTAAACCTACCCCTTTCTGCATTTTTAGATTTTCAAAAAAACTCATTCTGAATTATTTATAAGCCTTTTGAATTACGGGGACACTGAAAATGTCCTCATAAATCACCTTCTCGTTGTAATACCTATGTCATACCCATGTTATTATACAAATTTGTGTCCTCATAAACCACATAAACATGCACACACACACAATCAATGCACAAATAATAAATTGCATCATTTAAAAAATATATTTGTCATGTGTTGTTAGGATAGCAAAATAAACAGAAAAAAATAAATTAATATGGAAAGCAGAGAGGAAATGGAATTGATTAATAAACACAAAGTTTTTCTGTTTTGAACCACAGGTGTCAGAACAACATAATTCTGGCCCAAATGAAGATGTTTAATCAGGTTCACAAAATCCTGGAAATGATTTGGTTTCAGGGGGGGAAACATCTTGTGCCAAAGTAACATGAGGTCAAATGGACACAAATTGTACTTGTTAGTCATGGATAATAGAGAATTTTAAATGTCAGTTGCATTTGTGTGGAGGCCTTGTCAGCAACTGACACATGGATTGAGTTTTGTAGAATGTACGCTGCACAGTTCCACATGGGTCCACAGTTCTTGTTGGCCAAAGATGGCCATTTCATTTCTTGGTTGTAATTTTCTCTCTGTTATCAAATGCAGATGACCCTGCTGTTTTCTCACATCAGACTGGGAATTCTGTAGGCTTACAGAAGCATTTATTTGTTTATCTTGTTGTCATAGAGTGCTCTTTTCCTGTGTTGCCATGCCTCCGAAGACCGATGAGTTGTCGGTCCCACAGCTTTGAAGAAGGAAGCTGAAGATTTACTTTGTGTGTTTCAGTAGTTGCAGACACACACACTGGCATATACACATCATATACACACAGACCCACATGCTGACTATTGACTAACTACTACTGTAACCATGGAGGCATATGTAAACGTGCACAATATTTAGCCTAAGAGTATTTATCTAATAATATTTATGTTTATTACAACATTTATTCTGAACTTTGTCCTAGTATCAATATCTTGGAACATCTCACAATAACAAAAAAGGGAATTTTTAGTTTTTGAGCAAATTAAAATGTGTATATATTTATTCTTTTGTGTGTGTGTGTACACACACAGAAATTTTATTTTTGTTTAACTGCACATAAAAACACATCTTGGACATTCTTGTAGATGGATTTAGAATGGCATGAGAATGAGTAAATTATGAATTTCACTTATAATGGTTTGACTATAATCCAAATGTGCAAATAGCATTACCTGAACTATTCTAAGCTCTTTTCATAATTCTATCTTAATTGGCCTAATTATGGGGCTTTGTAATTATAAAGCATATTAGAATTATATGCATATTCTTTGTGAACACAAGTAATCTCATTTATACATTTAGATCTGATTAGTTATGTGGAAGTTAAGCTCATAGTCATGGGATGGCTATTTTAATCCCACAATTAATTCCACAATTTCCCCACTTACTGAAGAGAAAAGATAGTATAGTATGTTGTTTTTTCACTTTTCCCCCACACCCATGAATTTATCTCGTTCTTGAGATTTGTCACATTCCACAGGCAATGAAAGAAAACCTGTTTAAAGTAAAAGACAATGAGCTAAGCAAAAATGCTAATTGCTTCTTCTTTAAAGTGGTCATATGATGTTGCTAAAAAGAACATTATTTTGTGTATTTGGTGTAATGAAATGTGTTTATGCGGTTTAAGGTTAAAAAACACATTATTTTCTACATACTGTACATTATTGTTTCTCCTCTATGCCCTGCCTTTCTGAAACGCGTACATTTTTACAAAGCTCATCGGTCTGAAAAGCGAGGTGTGCTCTGATTGGCCAGCTATCCAGTGCATTGTGATTGGCCGAATACCTCAAGCGTGTGACGGAAATGTTACGCCCCTTACCATATTGTGATGCTCTGTCTGGCTGGAGCGACGAGACAAAAACATTAAACCCCATTATGAGGCATTTGTTGCATCCACTGGGGACATAATTATGGATTATAATGACTTATACTGTCTTTTGACGCATTGCATCGCGCTGCGTAAAGATAAAACCATGTCTGCATTTGTGATCGGCGAAATGACAAACAGCAAGTGCTACTCTGCACTGCTCAAAACTCGCGTTTGAATCGTCAGTGGCAGTCCTCCATAAAATGTGCTGCACACAAATTAATATTTGTTTTGAAGTGTTCTGGAACAGTGTTGTAAATACAACTTAACCACTGATTTCTAGTCATGTCCTCTTTTGGAAGACCAAACAAAGTAGATTCGCTTTCACAACGAAACACAGCGTCACACACAGCGGCCTTGCGTGAGCGGCGGACGGCGGCTAGAGTGAGTGGAGGCGGGCGAGCTTGAGAACGGCGCGGCCGGCGGATTCGACGAAGGAGCGTCCAGTGGGCTTGCGGCAACCACATGTGACGACCCCGGGCTGGACTCCGCTTCGTCCACGGTGAAAGCCGATCCGGTGATCCACAGCGCGAAGTTGATGTATTTCCTCAGCAACCAGCACGGATTAGCTCTAGGCATGACGAAGCGGATATCGTCCTCTTTTGGAAGGCCAAACAAAGTAGTTTCCCTTTCACGAATGGCGGCGGCAGCAACATACTACAGCGAGGGGGGGGGGGAGGGGGGGGGGGGGGGGGGGGGGGGGGTGATAAAAGTTACACCTTCTTTCTTTGCGTGAACATTTGGGCGGTGTTATGCAAATCTTCCCACATCGTGACATAGATATGTGGGGGCGTGTTAGAACGAGCCGTTTTAGGTAGACGTGGTTGACTCTTAACTTTTATAAAGAATATCTCTTTGGATTTGAGACTTTAGTCTTTGCAACTTTACAGATCTTCTTTATGCACCAAGAGCTTGTAACACTCCAAAGAGAAAGGAAAAATTTAAATCGCATCATGACCCCTTTAACAGTTCACCTCTCAGTTTCATGGAGTGAGCATTTCTTAGTTCATGAGTTCGTTTCTGTGATATAGAATAGCACATACTACTTTACTTGACAACAAAACAAGCAAATAGTTTTCTTAAGAGTAAGTAGCTCTGGGATGCAACTAGGCATGGGACGATAACCGGTTTCAAGGTATACCGCGGTTTGGAAAAGTCACGGTTTCAAAACCACTAAAATTTTCCGTTATACCGTTCCTGCGGTATGCGCAGTTTTTTTACGTGTCGTCAAAGACGGAAAGTGCAGGACTATACTGGACTCCCTCAGCTGTGTGCAGCGAAGAGCGTAACGAGTCACACGACCCCTCACCCTCCGGTTGGTGCGAGCAGTCAATGAGAGTCACCTGTGTGTGGGATGGCCGAAGGAGATGAATCCCTGGAACTTTTCCCCTGTCGGAAAAAAAAAAGTCTGTCGTATGGGAATTTTTCGGGTAACGTAGACTAACCATGTTCCGTACACAACGATGTTCCATACAGATAACGTTTTAGCGCCGATCGCTAAATAAATACTTCCAAGTCGAACATAAACTACTGTGTCGTCTTCGGTTTTCTCCCTCTTTCACCCCCGATCAAGACAGAGACCCACCCGCCGTTTGTTTCAGTGTTGAAATAAATACGATTTGGCTTGCAACCGAGGCAGATAACATGGCTAATTAACTAGTTAACGTCAACTAGTTTCCTCCCTCACGTTACTTCACAGAGTGAGGAATAGCAGTCTAAAGTACATACTGTAGCCTACTTTTCTGAGATTTAGTACAATAATTAAATTTAGCTGGTATCACGTCTATACTTTTAAGCCTCCTGCCATTGTTTACATTTGTTCAAAATCACGCACTTAAAAAAAAAAAAAACCTTTAAATGTGTTTGAGTGTTGACTTATGCATTTACAGCCTTATTGATTGACACACTTTACCTGCTTATATGACCTGGGCACTTTTGTCCACAGATTAAATTATGTAATCTGATACAATAGATAATTAGCCAGTTAGCAGAAGCAAATGGAAGAAAAAAAAGCCTAATAGCTTTTATTGAAGAATCGCACCATTTAAAGAAAACAAAGTGCAGCTCTTTCGTTATTGACAATTAGACTGATTGCCAACGGCACTAAAATTCTTTTGCTAGCTAATAAATTTGATTAGCATAAGCGGGCAAAGATGGTTTCACCTCTGTTCAGATGTAAAATATGACTTATTGGTGGCCAGATTAACATATTTTAGATGAAATGCAGAATGTTTTACATTTCAATATTTTTTTATATAAAGTACATTTATTGAAAGACATTCTGTTCTCCTATTGAGAACATCATTATGCACATCTCTGGTCATTCGCATTTGTGTATTGTTGATGGAATGGATCGTTATGAGAGGTGAATGGGTCACATTGTTTAACACCACCTCAGCCCTTTTTCATTTCCTGTGAGCAAAAAACCCACGTTGTGAAGTGCCAGCGGAGATTGTTTTTCATCGATATGGGCAGAGATTAAGAGTAGATGATAAAATCTGTTTTATTGGCTGCCCGAGGCTCATCCAAGATGTCTTGCATACTAAACAGGGCTTAACTTTGAGTATTTCTGTGACAGATAGGCTCTTGTGAGTAGTTCAGCAGCTCTCATGGAGATGTTTATCCGGTGACCTCCCGCTTGTTTTTAAGCTAATTAATGTGGTGTCAAAGCCATTAAAATGAGAACGAACTCTTATGGGCCTTTTTGGATAAGAGTTAGGATGATGTATTACAACAGTACGTTTAAGGGTTTTGTTTTAGCTTCCTGGTGTCACAGTAACAAATAGCACTTATGCATTAGTAAAAGGTTGTGTATTGGGAGCTTTTGTGCCAGATCATTGAGTATTCCAGCCCCAAGATTGTGTTGGAGGGAATGTGACTCATTCTCCGAAGAGGAAGATTGATCACCCAGGTTGGTATTGATTTATGTGACACAAACAAAATAGCCTAATATTATAAACAAACAGCTTAGGTGGCCGAACATTGTGTTGCGCATTGTGGTTCATAAACTGGCAGAAGAGTCACCTTTTGTAGAAAACAAGGTTAAATGTCAAAAATCTGTAATTTCTTCACTCTCATGTTATTTTAAAGCTGTGTGAGCCGTAGATTTTTTTATTTATTTACTTACTATAATTTTTTTTTCTATACAGTGAAAGTCAGTGGGGTTCAGTGTTGTTTTGGACCCATGATTTCACCTCTTGACAAAAAAACGTTTATTATTATGTATTTATTAGAAAGACATTTTATTTTGTGGTGCACAGAATAAAGAAGTCACACAGCTTTGATTGATTTGAAGGTGAGTAAATGATGATTAATTTTTGGGTGAACTATTCCTTTAAGGAAATGCAAAGCCTGTCAAGTAGTTGCTTTGGAGATCATTTACAGAGCCATATAGACTTTTCAGAGCAATCAAGCGACAAATGCCATGCTCTGCATGCAAAGCTGGGATATTTTAACATTGAAAAAAATTTAAGCCTTTCACTGATAATCTTTCTCTCTGTGGGACCGCTCCAATTGTATTCAGACTACCTTTGACGCCACTATGGCAAACATATTGGTTCCGTCAATTAATTACAGCGCAGAATTGAAAAACATGACCAGAAATTAGATTTAAGCAGAGGGGATTTTGATCTGTTCCTCACAAAAAGCCATCATAAAAAAAGAAAAGCATTTAACAGTTAATAAAAATTTAACAATAACAGTGCCTTTTGATTTTTTTCAGCAATGTTTGTTGACTTTTAATTCTTTGTTTTATCATTTAATAAAACATTTTTTTATTTAATCATAAAACTGTGTAAATGCATAAAATGGATGGAAAATTGTGTAATATTTCTATTATTATTATGTGGTGATTAGGCCTTTGAGTGTAATTCTTTGTAATTTTCTGTAATAATTTCTTTAAGTTAAAACTGAACTCTTATTTTGGCAGTTTGTAGTGAAGATCTTTGAGTTTATGTGTGTATCTGACAATAGTTTTATCAAATGAAATATTGAAATGCTCACAAAGTGAACTCTGTGTAGCTTTGGAGATGAAGTTCATGTTGAGTTTCCTCATAGTGAGACAGCAGACGCAGAAAAATTTGCCAAATAACCTGATATTCCACATAATACATTAAAGGTCCCATATTGTACACCTTTCTGGAGTTTTATTTTAGGTTTTGATGTCCTTAAGAATATATATTTGCGGTATAAGTACCAAAAACCATCTCATTATATTTTTACAGTTCCTCTCTCAGGAGCTCTGCTGAGAACAGGTCGATTTTGGCCTGTCTAATTAATTTTCATGAGCCTCTCTTCTGATTGGCCTGTTGTTTTCTGAGTGATGCACGGTCAGGCCAACCACAGGTAACTAGGGTCAGCGATGTCACAGTGCTAGCTGGAGGCAGCAAAGCAAAGGGGAAACTGGAGGCGGCCCATTCAAACCAGCGCAGATTCGGCTACATAAGGAGCTTAAAATATCATCTTGTTGTGATGTTGGGTGCCAGAATCGACGTAATACAGCCTCAAAAAATTTTTTTTTATCACATATCTGCTCCCACTGCCAGACAAAAAACCGACGACAGCTGTGGTTAAACGCGATAAAACGAGCAGACTGGACAGAAACGATCGTCAAAAAATGCTCGCATTTGCAGCGCACACTTCTTATCAGAAAAGGTTCAATAAAGTATTGTCTTTTGTTGTTATGGGCGCGTCTACAGATTTCTTGCCATATGTCATTGTTTCTTGCATCTCACGACTATGTCGTGTATGAAATAATGTCTGTGTGCATGTGTGTAAAACAACAAACTGACGATTTATATATAATCATTTGTAATTGTATATACATAGTTGTGATTAATTGTGGCTGGAACAATAATGTAGCCGTAAAAATAGTTGGCTGCTGAAATTGAAATGTATATACATCTTCATCATGACTAAATAGACACGGTGAGTTACTATACACGTTAGATGTGATCCACCTCATAGTAACAATCCTTTGAGTGAGAGTGTAACGTTACAGGTCGGCCGATCTGGTTTCGTGGTTAAAGTGAACCTTTTCGACATGTTTTCGTGTTTCATTGCTCAGCAATGTTATGGATGCGATGTTATCTGGGGGTTTGGCAAAAGGAGACGGGGACGGTGGGCGGTGCTCGAGGTGGCGACTGAAGGTGGTGACTGTGTAGTTCTGACGTCAACTTTTTACGGAAGTCACAAAATAGCTAGAACTTTAAGCAGGCTGTGTGCATTTTACTGTGGACTGACTGTTTTGGAACTTATATGGTAGTTAAATAGCCCCTAGACCTCAGTAACTGTGAAAAAGTTTTGACAATATGGGACCTTTAAATTCAATTTTTATGACTGAATTCCGTAATTATTTCTACATCACAGAAATCGTATGGCCCTACATATCTGAAGAAGACTTTGAAATTGAGTACAGTGCATGAGTAGTATGGATTGCTTTTATGATACTTTTATGGTGCTTTTGTTGTCCTTGCCAGTATAAGCATTCACGGAGGGAAAACAGAAGCTCTTTCCCATAAGATAGTGTTTCACCTTTTATGTTTTACAGAGGAAAGAAAATAATATGAGACAGGAATGACATGGGGGTGATTAAGTGTTGAGGAAATATTCATTTTGAATTAACTGTTGCTTTAAATCAGATATTAAAAGTCACTTTCATGATCCCTCTCATTTGTCACTGTCTACGGTTTTAAATAGTTTTGAGTAAATGTATAGGCTAATTCATAAACTATTTCTGAGGTAGGATTATTTTAGTGAATGTTAGGCATTCATCTGATCATCTGTCATGCATCTGATGTATATGCATATATGCATAGCTCTTTAAGTCAGCAAAGATATGTAAATGCTTATCAAATGTATCACTTTTTTATTGCAAAAGAGCTTGCCGGTACCATAGAAGGTGTGTGCCTGTAGTTTTACCATTACGTCTTCCGCAATGAGAGGCCCGACAGCAGTGGTTTTGGTCTGGAGATTAAATCCATTGTGACTCGATTCTGCCTTATATTGACGTTCTATCAGAGCGAGCATTGTGGGGAAGACTGATGAGCTCTTAGCCACTGCATCTAATTTATCCCAATTACACAGAAGTCTGCTTGACCCTGGCCTGGGGAGCCAACCCTGCTATTGCATTTAACATAAGTTTGCTATAAGCAACATGTTTTGTATTTAATATATATATATATATCTATATTATATTTACTTGCTGTGATAGATTTAGAAGATGATGTAGGTGTTACTTAAGGTTAGTGCAGAATTTGAGAAGAAATGTTTATTCAGCACAACTACTTTGAAAAAGCATGGATTTTCTGTTTATTTTAATTAATTCATGCCATCTCAACAACAAGCAGTCTATAACAAACTCTCCATTTTAAGCTGTTTGTAAACAAACCGTTTTATCTTGGAGATACAGTGTTGTACAGTCATATTGCACAGATAATCTCCATGAGATTGGACCAGGACAAAGTGGGGCCATATTCGTACCCACACATTTCAAAAAGATTATCGTTTTAGTTTCTAACAAGTTATTTAAAAACAGAAAAGGACTAAAAAAATTGTGGTTTTGTCTAAAAAGCATTCATTTTAATAACTAAAGAATAAATAATTATTATTATTATGTTGCAGTGATTTCACTTAACACATACATATAATTTTTTAAATGAATTAAATATGATACAATTATTTAGTTATGAATTTGTCACGTTAAGGAGGGCAGTATCAGGCTATGGACGAGTCCTAAACCCTGATAAAATCTGTCATGGATATTGTGGTTTGTTAAAGGGATAGTTCAGCCAAAAATGAAAACATTCTTGTCATCATTTACTCACACTCATGTCGTGGCAACCTGTATGTATTTCTTGTGTTGAAAACAAAAGAAGATATTTTGAAGATTGCTGGTAATCAAACAGTTGGTGGTTGCCATTGACTTCCAAAGTATTTTTTTTTCCTACTATGGAAGTCAATGGCAACCACCAACTGTTTGATTACCAGCAATCTTCAAAATATCTTCTTTTATGTTCAACATAAGAAAGCAACTCATACAGGTTTGGAACAACATGAAGGTGAGTAAATGATGACAGATTTTCAATTTTTGGGTGAACTATCCCTTTAAGTATGCAGGAAGTTAGAGAGACAATCTTTCTCCAACATTTCTAAAGTCAGATGGATTGAGATTTGGCATCTTCAGAAATGGCCTAATCACTGTGTGCTTAAAGCAGGATGGAATAACACCAGTGCTCAATGAGCTATTCATGATAGTCAAAACAGATGGACCAATCACACCTAACACCTCTCTTAAGAGACGCGTGAGCATAATATCCGCTGGTGAAAGTTGGTTTCAGTTTTAAAATGAACTCTATCAATTGGGTGAAATTTAGTTTGCTGAACATTGTCAGCAACAAGATTGGAAGAACTAGAGGCATAATAAGTGCTAAGAATACATGCATATAAAACCTCAATCATACTCCAAAAACAAAACAAAAAAAACTTTACACACAACTCAGGGTTAGCATCAGGAAATTAAGATATCTTGGGATATTAACCACTTTATCAAAAGTATTAAATAACACTTATGGATTATGTGAATTTTTAGAAATTAAATTTGAGAAATATTCCATTTTAGCTGCTTAGGCAGACAGGCAGTTCTTAAAAATCTCCAAGGATACTTGTAAACTATCTGTTTTCCATTACGGCACTCCTGCCTGAGAGCACAGGTATGATGGTTGAAACATGGGCGTGAGCTCGCTTTGCAAACCTTTGATTTTAGTGATGCAAGTAAGTCTAAAATATTTGTACGTCTCATTAAACAACAAAGTAAGTTCCTCAGTATCATGCCTATTCGATGGAGCTTCTAGAACAGTCCTTGCTGAGGACTCTGTATAAGCATTAGAGAATTCCTATACAGTTGAGGGGGTTAACACACAAGAATAATGCACATCCTTCCGCTCACATAGAGACAAATATAAATATATTATTATTATTAATATAAATTATATTATATAAATATGATATATTATATAAATATATATAAGATATAAAATATAAATGCACCATTCATTCATTCATTCCTCATTCAAATATGGAAGTATTACATTAAACATGACAGACATATGATCAGACAAACAACTTTCTTAAATACTGATATTACATACTGTAAGGCCAGGAGATAGAACAAGATCAGTTGTATGTCCATGAACATGAGTAGGACCATTAATATGTTGGACGAGGTCAAATGAGTCAATGAGTTGTACAAACCTTCACCAAGTAATGGGAAGGGCAACAGACATGAATATTAAAGTCTCCCAAGATTAGTAATTTATCCACAGTAGGGACTATATTAGACCGATAAGTCACGATCTCATGAATAAAGCCCTTATTATATTTTGGTGGTCTATAAATAAGGGCACAAGTCACAGGACTGGATAGTTGAATTCTCAATAATTGCAACTAATAATTGAGTGGAAAAACTTTTAAAACGTTTTTTAAGCACTGTAGCCCAGCCTCCTCCTCTGCCCACTAATCTGGGAGAATAAAATAATCACAATCCTCTGGTGTCAAGTCTGCTAATGAATCCAACTCACCAGCGTTGAGCCGGGTTTCCGTCAAATATAAGAGATCCAAGTCTTGTGATGTAAAAAAAAAATAAAAAATTTAAGATAAACTATTTGTTAAAAATGGATCTCGCATGTACCATCGCCAGTTTCACCTGTCGCAGGCCAGTGTCTGTGAGCACAGCTGCTGGTTTAATGTATCAATATCAATGTGTTAATGACCAGTGAAAAGGGGTCGATGAGTCTGGAAAGACTGGAACAAGACCGAATAGACGCAGAGCAATATCCAAGTGGCCTAAAGTTTCCAGGCCAGGCGCAGAGAAACCATGTAGATGAAAACCTGCATCTCTTTAGCCTTGACAGAAGACCGCTGTGCTTTCTTCGTTTTCTCAGGTGCTTTTTACGATGAAGAGAGCAACCCATTGAGCAACAGGTAACCACAGGAAAGATAGAAGATATCCGTGAGTTAAATAAGTGGTCTTAATTGGGACACGTCTGCAGCAGCCCATGGTAGAGAGATGTAAATCTCCCATGAATCGCCCAAGAAGGGCGATGCTAGGTAAGAACAGTGGTGGTTTCTACCACAAACAGCCATATCGCTCATAAAAATACATATAGGACAATTGACAGGTGAGAGGTGACAGCAAGCCAGCAAACAACCCGGTGCCATCTTGAATGCAAAAATATCCTTTAGCCATAGGCATAGTACCATTTCCAAGAATTGATAATACCTTTGTACATTTTTGATCCATTGTTGGTTTTGAATCAAAAATGGTTCCAATTTAGGTTTCTTTTTGTGAAACCTAAAACATTCAGAATGCAGACCTATGACATATGTCTGACAACAAGGAAGCAAACTGCTAAATGTTTTACTCATTCTCCCCTCCATAGATGAAAACAGCAGCTCGTCATCGTCAAACCTGCTGCCTGCCTAGTTTCCCACAACATGAAAATCAATTTCCCAGGAGGTTTAAACGTCATCAAATGTATGTATAGTCTGTTGTTCTCTAAAAAATTTTAGTCACGCAAATGAAGGACAATACATGCAATGTGTACGAAGTAAGTCGTTCCTACTTCTCCAAACCAGATATGTTTCTAAAATACTTCTCAAATCCCATCTTGATTGAAATTAAATGGGACCCCATGTGAGTGTTGTGTATTTTATGGCTCAAGTTTGCCAATTTTGTATGCCAAGCTTTCAAAAGTTCACAAAGATGCTGGAATCTCATGAAAATGAATTATAAACTGAAGCGTGGAAACTACAGTCAGATCTGTGGAGCTTCACCTCACAGGAGCGGTACAAAAAGGATCCAAATCTGGTCTGGGGAGAGCTTAGCTGGAAGAGAAAGCCCTGCAGTTTATTTAAAAAAAATCTTTGTGCACACAAAGCATCTAAATACAGACTGCTGAGTATCATAAATTTGATAGGGTGATATTATAATGTGGGAATGATGATCGTGAAGGTTGGTGGTTTGTGAAAGAATGTGAGAGACATCTTAAGATGCTTTGGCCACATGTTGAGTTTTATATAACCTTTATGCACCTTTCACAAATAAGGCAATCTCAGAATTCTTTGCAGTAAGTCAAAAACTCACTAGGTTTTGGAATAGGTTACAAGGATTTAAAATATTATTCATCAATGGTAGTGAGACTGTTGCTAAAAGCTTCTCATAAATATCAACCATGTATTGTACAATAGAATACAAGTCAAGTTTAAGTCAAGTCAAGTTTATTTGTACAGCGCTTTTCACGATACAAATAATTGCAAAGCAACTTTACAGCAAATTAATTTTCTACAATATTTATTATTTTTGGTAGCTTATCAGTGGTGACTGTCAAATAATGTACATATGGCAGAAATGTTCGGAAAAATCAATTCTACAGATCTGCCGATTAATAAAGCCTACGATCTAACTGAGCGTTCTCCACACCTCACGTATTACATTTCACACGCAATTTTCCCTTTATCTCCCATTACACATGATTGCCTCATTAATCATAAATTAGTGCGAAATGGCGGTTCTTATGGTCGGCATACCGCTTGTAGTTTCAGGTGTCCGCGCATTTCTCTGAGTTCCTCTGAGGGGTTGGCATAAACTCTTCTCAGGTGTTCTGGATCCAGACTGAAGCTTGTGTAAGGCAGAAAACAGAGAAACAAATAGAGACATAAATAGGTTAGCTCTGTTCCAACCAAGCAAAAATGATTTGTTTAACTCAAGCTAAGGAATAATAATGTGCATTTTATCAGATATAACTGCAGTAAAAGATTATGAGATGTATTATTTGAATGCCTGGCCAAAGAGATGAGTTTTTAATCTAGACTTAAACAGAGAGAGTGTTTTCTGAACCCCGAACGTTATCAGGAAGGGTATTCCAGAGTTTGGGAGCCAAATTGCGAAAAAGCTCTACCTACTTTAGTAGACTTTGCTATCCTAGGTACTACAAAAAGTCCAGAATTTTGCGACCTTAGGAGCGTGATGGATTGTAGCGTGGTAGAAGGATAGTTATGTATGCAGAAGCTAAACCATTAAGGGCCTTGTAGGTAAGTAATAATATTTTGTAACTGATACGGAACTTAATAGGTAGCAGTGCAGAGACTGTAAAATTGGGGTAAAATTATAATATTTTCTTGATCTGGTAAGGACTCTAACCGCTGCATTTCGGACTACCTGTAGCTTGTTTATTGAAAATGCAGGACAACCACCTAGCAGTGCATTACAATAGTCCAGTCTAGAGGGCATGAATGCATGAACTAGCTTTTCTGAAACAGGTAACATATTTCGTAACTTGACAATGTTTCTAAGATTGAAGAATGCTGCTTTTTATAACATGGGAAATATGATTTTAAAAAGACAATTTGCTATCTAGTATAACACCCAGATTTTTGACTGTAGAAATAGTAACAGTACATCTGTCTAGTTGCAAATTGTAAATCAAGAGATTCTGTGTACTGTCTTTTGGTCCAATAAGTATATCTCTGTCTTATCCGAAAATTTAATAGGAGAAAAATTATTGGTCATCCAATCTGTTTACAATTTTAAAAAAACTCTGTAGCTTAGTTAATTTTCAAGTTCAATGGTATGTTGAAGATATATAGTTGAGTTCTCATCGGCATAACAGTGGAAACTAATCCCGTTTTTTCTAATAATATTACCAAGGGGCAGCATTTATATTGAAAATAGCAGAGGACCTAGGTCAGATCCTTGTGGCACTCCATATTTTTCTGGTGATATTTGAGATGACTCCCCATTTAAATTAATAAAGTGGTAGCGATCGGACAGGTAAGATTTAAGCAATTTTAAAGCCTGCCCTTGAATACCTGTATTGTTTTGTAATTGATCTATGAGTATGTCATGATTTATAGTTTCGAACGCAGCACTAAGATCAAGTAAAACTAGCAATGAGATACAGCCTTGGTCTGAAGCAAGAAGCAAGTCATTTGTAATTTTTACAAGTGCAGTTTCTGTGCTATGGTGGGCCTGAAACCTGACTGAAATTCTTCATAGAGATCATTTTTTTGCAGGAAGGAGCACAATTGAGCAGACACAACTTTTTCTAAAATTTTAGACATAAAAGGAAGATTTGAGATGGGTCTGTAATTTGCCAGTTCACTAGGATCTAGTTGTGGTTTCTTAAAAAGAGGCTTAATAAAAGCCAGCTTGAATGGTTTCGGGAAGTGACCTAAAGACAACGATGCATTAATAATATTGAGAAGCGGTTCTTCAGCTACAGGTAACAACTCTTTCAATAAATTAGTGGGTACAGGATCTAACAGGCATGTTGATGGTTTAGATGCAGTGATAAGTTTATTAGCTCTTCCTGCATATAGTTGTAAAGCACTGCAGTTTATCTTTTGGTGCGATGAATGAAGCTGAAGTATTATACGCTGTAGAATCTACATTTGCTATTGTAATTCTGATGTTTACAATAGAAAACTGATTTCTTTCTGAGACCAGCAAGAGTTTCAAACCAAATTTGTAGCTATTTTTCTGTCAGTCACATTGTTTTTGGTGAAACAGAGACAAGGCAGGGGGATTTTAGATACATCTGCGGTAATCTGTTTATTTCAAAGTATAGTCTTCATATTGTTATCAGACATGAATAGATGGAGGATATTTAGTCGAAATGTTCCCTCCAGTGCATTTCATAAAGTGTTTGTCAGAGAACGTTAGAGTGCTTTTGGTTGACTATGCTTATTTTTTTTCCCAACAAAATGAAATGGGACTACATAATTTACAGAACTGAACTGGATTGGATATGCATTGTCACTGCTGACCTCTAGGATCTAAGATCAAGTCTTTTCTTGCTCAGTTTACCATGGTTTATACCACACAATCTTCTCGTTTGATCTCCACATCATAGGTCATGAACTTTTCAATGTGTCTGAGAGCAAGTGATAGGGTAAAACAGGATTTGAAATCTAGAAAGCACTGTGAACAGCTTGATGTCGGTTCTAACCCAGTGAAACGATGAAAAAAGAAGTGAAAGGGACGTGTGTAGCCAAGTTATGTATATATATATATATATGTAAGGGGAAACAGGTCATAATTTGCTCAAGGGGAATCATTAAGATTTAAAAGGGGACGCCCACCAGTAATATGAAAAGGGAATTTGGACATAATCACTGTTTTACGGCTGATCACTGTGACGGCCAGCGATTCATTGAACGAGCTTTATGACATCAATTCTGCAATGGATATTATATCCAAAATATAGTAAAAACACTATTAAATAGCACAGTAACAAAATCGGCAGTTTAAGACATTAACTTGTAAACACAAAACACAATATACTTCTCTTTTCAATATAAATAAAGCTTTATCGGATCAATCTAAGACACATAAACTAATCTAACACACGCATTCACAAGTTGCAGAAAGAGAGAAAATGAGGAAATAAATAGTTTAAGAGAATGAAAATGTGAAACCCCAAGTTTACAGCAAAATGTGAAAATGCATAGACATGAACAACCATCAATCACTTAAATAACCCTCGCATTGAGTTCCTCAATGAGGTAAAATTAGATTAACGCACCGTGCCGTTAGAATCTGTGAAGGTAGGTACTTGCGTTTTGTGATGGCGGGGTTCCCGTTCTTGTTGGGTGGGAAAGGGGTTTCCCGCGGTCACTGATTGGCTGGAGGTTCAGTCTTGGGAAAGGCCAGTGATTGGCGTTGGTGGCGACGCGGAGTGTGGTCTGCAGTGAAGATTAAGACAGACCTCTGGGAGAGGCGAAGTAGGCTTAAGCAGAAACGAAACTCTCAAACGGAACAATAAAACTAAACTAAAGAAATAGAAAAATAGAGTAATAAGTTGGACGGGGAGGACCAGGGGTGGCGTTTCTCCTCCTGGTTTTGGAGGAGCTGGCGTGTAAGCCAGACCACGCTCAAAACCTAAAGAAACATGACTAAAAACATAGCTCAAAGCTATGACTAAAAAGAGGAGAGCAAGAGCAAAGAAGGGGGTTGAAGAAGAGAACCAAGAGAACCAAGAGTGAAGAGAGTGATTTGATGGTGTTTCTAGTATTTAAACCAGGCTGTTTAACACCCCCAAATGGTGTTTTGACCAATTAGATGTAGTGTTTGCTCGGGGGTTGTTTATTCCTCCTCCCCATGCATAAAATCAAACTGTTATCTTCATCATTCACAAATCGGCGTTTTTCCCGCTCGAGAGTGAGTATTACAGTTTGGACCTGATTGCTATAGAAGAATAGTTACATTTGACCAAGTATTGATGGAAGAAAGTTTAAAGCATGACTTCTTAACAAAACAACATACGAAACAGGAATAGCGATTTCTTAAACTATTCAATAGTTATAAAATACACCAATAAATGATATATGGCATGATGGTTAAACATGGGGTTAGATACATGGTATGGGAGTGAGTATATAGCAATGGTTCGTTGCTGCGAGTTCCTTCTAGTGTCATTAGATGGCATTTCACATGGAAAGGAAGTTTCTTTGGCATTCTGTGGATGTAAGGATACGTTCTGTTCTCTGTCTTTAGGTGGAGGGAAAAGTCAGTCCGAAGCTTGTGATCACTGTCACATGTTTCCATGAGACGGTCACGCTGTGCATCTCTTTTGACCATTATTCTTGATAACTTGCCCAAAATTGGACTTGTCAATGTGTTCTTTTGTTTTAATGTTGAAAACTGTTCTGTGACAGGGGTTTAGGCTTGCTTCAGAAGGGCTAATGCCTGATTTATGACATCCTGTTGTCAGGGGCCTCTGTGGAATTTTTGTGACTCCCCGTGCCTCAACTCGGTTTTGACCAAATCTTAGATTGTATGATTCGGTTCTGATATCTACAGGTAGTCAATATATTGAGATATAGTAATTATATATATATATATGAGCTACACAACATACATAACATGCATAATACACATGAATATGAGTACAATAATGTATGTGTGTAATATGTATGTATGTATGAATGAGAATTTATGGAACATTGCATTCTTATTACAGGAAATTAAATGTAAAAATAAAAACCTTTAAATGACAATGGTTTAATGGATGCATAATTATTTTTTATGTTATATATGCAATTATTGTTTTATAAATAATATAATTTGAAAATATTTCTGTTTGTAATTATATATAAATTAGACTTCTGATCAAGCATCCATCAGTATTATTAATTTATTAGATATTTTAATTAACCAAACTAAATTAACCTTTGGTTTTGACCACTCTGACCATTGTAATTCAGTTTTGAGACTTGAGATTTTTGAAATTGATTATTCTCATTGTAAATTCTCATAGTAAAAAAAAATTGCATTGCACTTTTATCAGTCAAGTTACATTAATCCATATTTAAAGCCATCTTGCATCACACATATCTCCAAAGACAAATGATTCCAATAAAACGAGGTGTAGAGTAGACATTTCTTTCTTTATCAGCATGATGGATCTCTTGGTTTATTGTGATCATTTTAATTAGATTTGATAAATGAACAGTTGTTTTAATATTAGTTGAATGAAAACTGCAGACTTTTGCTGACTCCATATGTTATTTCTTGTGATTAAAATGAGGAACGGAGTATGAGGGAGTCGAGCAGGTTGAGAATGACCTCACACTCATGTTTGAGAATGGCAAACATGCTCAGACAATAACAGGAGATAATGAAGTAAAAACAGATAATGAAGTTTAAGCTACTTTATAATCTACTAAATATTTGTATAATAGATGCAATTGCAGCATTTTAATGTGATGCAGAATGTACCCAAAAGTGTAGGTGTAGTTAATCTATCTAATCCTAGACAATTTGCATGACATTAATCGACATGAGACATTTTGAATCAATTGCTAAGACCATTTCTTCGCAGCATCGCTGTGTGGGCCCCCCCCCCCCCCCTACGACCCGCCACCACCCACCCCCCCAACCCCCCCCGAAGTGGTATCCATTTGGGGTGTTGTCCTTAAAAATCAAAATAAAGGCAAGTGGAGCATCGAACAGCAGGCTGGAAAAGTGCAGATTATTGAGAAGTGCTTTAGAAAGACATATGAATCACACTTTGACAATGTGACTGAAAGTTATGCATTACGTAGAGTATTTGCAGAAGTGGAAATGACATTTGAAGATGATTGTTGAACACTCACATCTCAGGTTAAAATCTGTGGTATTGCCAGAGAAGACAAAGTAAAGTAAGTATTAACTTCATGAGTCAGATGAAGGATTCTCTTCTGAATCACAGGACTAGTTTTGGCTTATACAATGATTGCATGTTATTTGAATTAATTATAATCCCCCCCCCCAGACCACTGGAGAGAACCAATAAAGTGCACAGATGTAATATAAAAAATAATTTAGACACTTTCACAAGTGTCTTTTGAAAATTTGAAAACACTGTTTTTGCATTGTAGTGTGGATGAGAATCTTTTGGAAAACACTTTAAAAATGGTAGTGTGTGGTACAGATGTTTCAAAGAATATCAGATAATGTGAAAATGAGTAGTATGGAGGGAATAAATAGACGTGTACATAAAAGAATAAATCCAGTCTTAAAGGGGTCATATGATGCGATTTCAAGTTTTCCTTTCTCTTTGGAGTGTTACAAGCTCTTGGTGCATAAAGAAGATCTGTAAAGTTGCAAAGATGAAAGTCTCAAATCCAAAGAGATATTCTTTATAAAAGTTAAGAGTCAACCACGCCTACCTAAAATGGCTCATTCTAACACGCTCCCACATGTCTACCTCACTATGTGGAAATAATTGTGTAATGCCGCCCAATGTTCACGCAAAGAAAGAAGGCGTGGTTTCCGGAACAGCAGTAGTGTTGATGCAGCCATGTCAGGGAGACGCTGTGTGTTTCAGTGCAAAAGGCAAAAAAAGCACTTTATTTGGCCTTCCGGAAGTAGATGCAATTAGGAATCATTGGTTAAGATTTATTTACAACAGAACAGCACAACCCAGATGTTCGAATTTGTGCAACGCATTTCATGGACGACTGTTTTTTTTTTTAAATCTAGAAGAGTACAAGGCTGGCTGTGCACAAAGTCTATTTCTAAAAAAAAAAAAAAGGGGAAATTCCGACTTTGCTATGACAATTTGGCGCTTATTCTGAATCAGATACTTTAAGTATGTTTTCTTAATAGTTTAAGAATTTGCTATCGACTGTTCAAATGCGGAATTTTGCGCAGCGCAGAGTAACGCGTCTCGTGTGTGAGGGGAACAGGGTCACATCACAGGAGAGGGAACTATCTGTCAGAAATCATAGCACGTCAGCAGTCTTAAACACAGCTTGTGTACTGCATCTTCACTGTGTCTGTCAAGCGACTCTGTTCCCCTCTCGGGCTTTGAATGATGGTAAAAATAACGAAAGTATAAATAGTCTTGCATGTACTTTGAAAGCTGAAGCTAGCGATTTGGTAAGGGGCTTACCTTCCGTACGCGTGGTTGTGGGGTCTCGGCCACTCACAATGCACGAGTGCTGGCCAATCAGAGCAGACTGCGCTGGAAGGAGGGGGCTTTGTTGAAAACTACATTTTGAGAGAGGCGGGGCATAGAGGACCGACAATAATGTACAGTATATGAAAAATAATGTGTTTTTAAGCATTAAAAGGCATCGTGTAAACAATATTCTGGTAAACACCAGCGGTTCCCAAACGTTCTGGAGGGACCCCCTGCCAGACCTTTGTAGGTTCCCCTATAACACAAACCTGATTCCACTCATAAGTCGTTAGTAGAGAATGCAAGAACAAATTGGGGTGTGTCAGATTAGGGAGACATACAAAATGTGCTGGGCAGGGGGTCCTCCAGGACAGGTTTGGGAACCACTGTGTTACACCAAATACACAAAATAATGATCTTTATAATAGCATACTAAAGACCCTTTAAAATTTCACTTTTATATGCTGTAGATGGAAACTTTAAAATTTTGGATGAAAAAAAATCTTTTTTTTTACCACTATGGCTCAGAAAAGAAAAATGGCTTTTTGTGACAACATGCCCCAACAGTGGCACATATGGTCGTGGAGTTGTCTCAGTGGAAACTAGCCATTAAATAGGCAAGCTGTACCTCACCTTTTAAATTAAGATCTTCATGTGGCACAGATGAACCAGCGGTGAATGCACCAGCAGTTTTAGGCAGTTTAGAAGTGCATGAGATGCTAAATTACAGGTGAAAATGGAAGATGAGTGCCACATTAGCATTTAGAAGCCACTTCCGTATTGGTTAAGATTCATGTTGGATGTATTTGACTGAGTGAATAAGTTCAGTGAGTTCCCTGCTGTTTTCCCATTCATTACAACATTTCAGTTAATATTACAAGATCATCTCAGTGTTAAATGAGGGAAATGGCAGACTAATCTCCATTCCTCTAGCATCTTTCCACCGCAAATGGAAGATGAAGGGTTCATTAAAAGTCTAGGGCTCTGCTTGTACTTGTTCATTGGTTTCACTCACTATACTCCCTATTAACTTACGCTATGATGCCACAACATAAAGAAATAACCAAGTAGGATAATAAGCATTAGATTTAAATTATTTTATGTATACATTATCTGATAAATCTCATTGCAACACAAAACGAGAAATGTTTAGGATTGGTTTTTGTGAACTATATTCCTATATATACTGCAAGTCAAATTTTTCTTACTTTTATGATAATAAATAATCTGTTTTCTGAGGAGGAGGATGATAATAAGGGAGATAAATTATGTAAGACAGCAAATGCATAATGACATGCATCATATTTCAGCACTTCAACAATGCATAATTTGTATAACACCTGCTATAGTACCGTATGTTGATGGACGTTTCATTGTCTGGGCAAGTTTGAAAATTCTCTAAAGATATTTTTTGTATTTATATTATGTTTTTGAAGAATGGCCTCAGTAAGTTTGCTTTGACAGAAGAGACAAACACATTGAAAGTGGAATCTGGCTGATTGATATTCAGACGATTGCTTATACACATTTGAATAATGACCGTGAAGATGCATCGTTCAGCTATTCTTGGTGACCATGAATCATTTAAGTAACACCCTCTTTGGTACAAAGCTGTTAAACTGGCCATCGACCTGCATTTTTGAATACTGTGGCATCTGATACACACTTCCATATGTTTATTTTACTGACATTCTAAAGTAAACAATTTGATCTTATTGGTTATCCAATTTACCATACTTATTGTATATAATATATTCAGTAGCAAGACCTTCATAGCATTAAATGAAACTTTAATTTGTATAATTGTGCATTATTTGAGCCTACTGGGAATATGTTAAGACATCTAATTTTAAAATTATTTTAATATGTCTGACCTCTTTGGTTCAGTTTACAAAAGTAACTTGCGTACAAATGTGCTGATACATATTTCTCTCCGAATATGTAGTTTGTCTGCTGAGATTAAAAGTCAAATTGTGTAGGATTTAATGTCTGTTACAATTCACTTTATATCTTATATACCTTCACAATTATATTAGCAAGCTCCTGTATTAAAAAAGTAATATTTTTGAGTCTCTGAAGTTATATATTAATGCGGCCTTTTTAAAAAAGACATGCGATTTAAGGTTGTTGTAAATAGAATAAGAAAATCCCAGATCTGTTCATTCTTCTTCCCATATTTTACACATGCAGAGACTATAATGCCTGACTTCCATTTGATTATTCGGATCTTTAGTTTCTTTTAGGCGATGTCAGTAATAGTGTCATATCATCACAGCTGGATTTGAAACAAAGCATCATGTACTGTGTTATCGCCTCAAACCAGAGCAATGTATCACAGCTTTGAGGCTTTGAGTGATAACTGTAAGATGACACCATTTGCATCTTAATGGTAACAGTTCACATACTAAATATCATTTCTAATATATCTGAGAGAAAGAGGTATTTCTGTAGTAAGACATGTGTATTCTACTGCCAGCATTAATTGCAAATGCCAGTAATACACATGCCCAAGAGTAAATTAATTGAAATGCTTAATGCATTCACTGGCAAAAATGCATAAATAAATTAAAGACTGTAAATCAACAGTGTCAAATGTGGAAATTCTTAATTAATAAATATTTGATCACTGAATGCCAAGACTGACGGATCAGAATCAAGTATTCAAAAGAGTCACTTATAATGGCAAATTATCCACTATTGGGTCCATGTGTGTGTTCAGTGAATTACTGTCTCTGTTTTTCAGGGCTGCAACAGAGGAAATGTCAGTATTTTATTATTATAATTTTTTTTAAAGACTTAAATACATAGTTCCCCAAAAACCCTCAGTCCGGTCCCAACTGTATACTTTTTCGCTATGGAATAAAAAAATAATGGTGTCCATGGGTACCAACAGTTTCCGTTTCCATTGGCTTCCACTGTATTTTTGTCCATAATAGAAGTCCGTGGGAACTGAAACTGTTTGGTTACTAACATCTTCAGATATCGTCATTTATTTTGCACATAAGAACGCTACAGGTTTGGATGACATGAGGGGGAGTAATGATGATAGAGTTTTCATTGGTTGGTGAACGACCCGTAAGGCACAATATGTAATTTTTTCGCCGCTAGAGGGCGCATATTCAAAAATAAACACAGAGACAAAGGCATAGTTTGATGATGCCGTGACTGACTGTGGAATCATGGGAGTTGTCGTCTTAATCACCCACATGCAATCCGACGGGACTCAGGCAGAAATCATGTTCAGGAATGAGCTAATGATTTTACGTAGTAGAATGAAGCAGGGTGAGGCTGAAAGCCGTCGAAGCGAAACAAGGCCGCTGAACGAGTGCGACACACGGCTGGAAAGCAGCGGAGTTTTTATTATGCCACAGTCGACTGCTTTGCTCCTTCCGGTCATGCGTATGTGGGAAAAAAGTAGCTGTTTTATCATACTAGATACATTGAAAGTTCTGTTATAATGCTACTCTGTGTGGTCGTCACCGGTCTATTAAAATGCACAACATATTAAACCGGAAATCGAGGGGTTATGACATAATTGGCAGGGGACACAATGACACTATGGACGCGGTCTTTGTCACTAGTTAAAATTGCTTATTTCTTTGGATTTAAACATTCTTCGAAACATTGGTGATAATTTAAGTACACAAGTCAGCAAAATATATACCACTGTTCTAGTGGTTTTAAACTTACATATTTGCCTTTAAAGGGGTCCTATTATGCACTTTCCACTTTTTAATTTTAGTCCGTTGTATTGTGTATTTGGGAATAAAAAGATCGAGAAAGTTTACAAATCCAAAGTTCACTCCAAGGGAATATTTCGTTTTTTAAAAATCCATTTTCAAACTACAACGAACGCTCGATTGGACTACAGCGTTTGGTTTCCGGGTTTTGTGATATCAAAGCGCTCATTCAATTTCATTACAATAAGTCTCCCGACGAAATTCTAATGGTTGTGGGGTGGGTAGGGCGAGTTGTGTTAGAACGCTTGGTTAGTGCATCAGAGTAAACCAAGAAGAGCTGCTGTGCTGTAGCCTCATTTTTGGCATGTCTAGAACAGCGGTTCTCATTTTCAGTCCTCGCGTACCCCCGCTCTGCACATTTGGTGTGTTTTCTCTTATTGCTTCATACGTTTGTTATATTTGACTGTAAGTGCCCTGCGAAGTGGACATTACTGGATATTCCCCCATGATTCCAGTTTGAAGGGAGCGTATATGTTCCATACAAAGGGCATTTAAGTGTGCGAGACGTGAAATTAAATTGTATTTATTTACAGAGGCAACATTATATTATGTCCCACTTCACGCTTCTCAAGTAAGTTTCGTTTGTGTGTGAAGACACTGCAGGCAGCGGCGCAGCGCAAATCTGTAAATTAATATTCCAAAGTGAAGTAAACTTCAACAGATTTCCCTGCTCAGGGAGGAGGAGGGAGCAATGGACACTGTGTAGGGACCGTGTCAATCGGAACACAGTTCATGCACGGAGCTTACTTCTAATGAGATGATGATCTGAATCAGGTGTGTTTACAAAGAGAGACGTGCAAAACATGCAAAGCGGGGGTAAAGTTATGCGAGGACTGGAATTGAGAACCGCTTGTCTAGAACAATTCTTACAAGTACAACACGACGTAGCTGGCCGCCATGGCCAGACGCTAAAACGGCACCGCTGTGGTCCTACACTCCATAGACACATGTATTTGAAAATTTTTTTTTAAAGATGTTGCACTTCTCGTCCGGTGCGCGACCGCCTGAAACGCTGTTTTTTTTCACCTCTGTGCCCAAACGTCTTTGTTTGGGCTTTTGAAAGCGGATGATGTCAGGAAACAGTGTTTGCAATTTACTTTTTAACTCTGTTCTTGAGCATTATAACCCCAATTTGATATTGTGTGCTGCGCATTTTACTGAGGACAGCGTCCACAACATGAGGGAGTACAGTGCCGGATTCGCCCAAAAGTTTTTGTTGAAAGACGGATCAAGGGGCGTGGCAGTATGAACACCGTCTAAGCTGTTTGCCAATCACGACGCACTGGGACAGCTAACCAATCACAACACATTTTGTTTTTCGGAAGGCGGACCTTCATCAAAGCCGGAACTAATCGAGCCGTTTGTGCCAGGCTGGAGAGAAAGGTATTTTAATAATGTAAATTGTGAAAAATAATGCGTTTTTCGAACCACCAAGCATGAGAGCATGTTCTAGTACACCCCCAAAACAAAATCAAGACTTTTTAAAAGAGCATAATAGGACCCGTTTAAAGTTATAATCCTAAACAGAAATTGAATATCTTAAAATGTTTGCCCATTTCTAAATTTGAAAATTCATTCCTTGAAAATTGAGTAATTAACAGTCAGTATGTCCAAAAAAAGTCTTCATCGTGCTGTAAGCAACCCATTTTACTACAATGATTAGCAAATACTTCCTCAGGGAATAAGCCAATTACTGTAGGACTCACTTACTGTCCAAAAATGCTAATTTAGAAATAAACTATGCTATGTTGCATATGATAACATTTTAAATTAGCCCTGGACATTATTTTTGTTTCATTAATATTCAGCCCCAGTTGTTGACAACAGAACATATTGGATGATAGCATCTGCAGCTGAGACCAATTAGCAAGAAGAGAAACATGAACGCTGTGTATATTTGCACAGCATAAGGGTTGAATGCAAGGTTATCTTTACCGCACTACAAAGGACGAACAGCCTCCAAGGTACAGGATTACTTGCTCTGCACCTCATTGAACATGTGCCAGTAACGAGTGTACGTGTCCTTGTGTTTTATGTGTTTATAAATATAGTATTCAGGAATTGTCCTTGGTCACCTGGTAAAGTCTGCTGATACTGGCACCATGGTTATTTTATTTAGTTTTTGTTTTTGTTATCCTGCATGTCTCAGCTGCCACTGGTGCCCATCGTAATATTGGTTCATGCCCCCTAAAGTCATTGTACCCTTGAGCCAGAGCAGTCGGCCATCAGGGAACTGTCTTTGAGATTTTCTGGTTCAAATGTGTCTGTTAAATGACACAACAAAGTAATATAAATGGACTGTTTGCTGCACTAAATTGATGGTGTACAGTCTTTGGCTGCTCAAATTCACCTTGGGTTTGTACTGAATTATAACTGGAAACAGTATAGCACCTATTTTGAAGCAATCATTCAGAGCAAAACAAGCTTTTAGATATCAAATATGTCTTGCAAAACGACTGTTACAAAACATACTTTTATGATAGTTGTGTTTCAGACTTGCAGTATTCTATAACAGTTCTGTTTGTATTGATTGCCTTTCCTTTAAATGTAAGCAACAAGGAGCTATTTTATAGTTCTTTATCCGTCATTATATATGAAAAAGTTTGACTTCATCACATTCTTAGTTGAATTTGTGAAGCATGTCTCATCAGGCAGAGTGAGTCATCAAACTGGCCTTTGGCAATTTAATTGATAAACGGCATGAATCAAATGTGATGATGACAAAGATTACACAACTTTTAAACAGTTTAAAGTTGGCCCTGAATCCAAATGCGTATATCAATCAGATATTTTGACACATCTCTTCAGCACTGTAAATCGTCAGACCACCATGACCAAAATCCCGCTGGCAGATGGCAGCAAAAAGACTGATTTGTTATACTTATCAAGAGTGATTTGACTGATTTCACTGGATTGAATTTACACTGAACAACTAAAAAAGTTCACTTACACAGATGAACCATATTTGGTAGTGAAAATATCACTGGCTGATTCTCATTTCATTTTATGTGCGCACAATGAACTTAAATTGCCAAATGTGAGTTTTCCTTTACTGTAAAGTAGGATTATTAGATACATAGATTGAGCCTTATTCAAAAAAGCCACATCTTGGCTGTTTATAAGTATTGCTATACCACTGGAAAAAATCCCCTTGGTGGTGAAATCTTCATCTGCCAAGATATATTTATCAGACTCCAGCAGGTCTCAAAAACCATAAGACATCTCTGCCTTTATCCTTTGTAGAGTTTCAAAATATTTATGTTCAAATGGGGCAATTTATCCACTGTCCTTCAATGCTTTTGTAAGTAATCTTGAATGAGAAGCTCCTTGGTGGGATTTTTATAGTTTCACATTTTTCCTTGTGCCTCAACACATGCCCCATCTTGGCTTACATGAGGACACCACTAAATGCAGGTGTAAAAAATATATTCTGCAATACTTTTAAATACAATAAGCAGTTAAAGGAAGGTTCACTCAAAAGTCACTTAAAATTGGCTTAAAATTGACTCACCTTCAGTCCATTTAAGGTTTAGATGAGTTTATTGATTGGAACAAATCTGGAGAAATTTAGCATTACATCACTTGCTTATGAATGGATCATCTGCAGTGAATGGGTGCCGTCAGAATGAGAGTCCAAACAGCTGATAAAAACAACACAATAATCCACAAGTAATCCACATGAATCCAGTCCATCAGTTTGAAGTTAAAAAAGTCTTAAAGGGTTAGTTCACCCAAAAATGAAAATTAGCTCATAAATTACTCGCCCTCAAGTCATCCTAAGTGTATATGACTTTCTTCTTTCAGACGAATCCAGTCAGAGTTATATAAAAAATAGTCTTTGATCTTTCAAGCTGTTTCATGGCACTCAGTGGGTGTTGCATGCATCAGTCTAAAAGCACTTAATTAAAATGCACCCATCCATAATAAAAAAAAGTGTCTCACACGGCTCCAGGGGGTGAACAAAGGCCTTCTGTAGGATCGATGTGTTTTTGTAAGAAAAATATTCATATTCAAAATGTATTAATCACTTTAATGTAGCTTGCGCTCAGATTCTCTAAATCTGTACGAATAAAGAAACAAACCCGACATGTATGGCCTGAGGGTAAGTACATTTTCAGTTTGGATAAAGTATTTCTTAATGTTAAATTATTAAAATATGGTAAACTGAAGTAGTTTGCAACCTGAGCTTGGCCTTGAATTTCTTCTCTTTTCAATTCCCACACATTGTACTTTACCAGTCTAACAGCCCGGTTGAAGAATAAAGGATTTAACTCGTGCACTGATGTTGTACTGTCTTCCTTTATGTGTTTATTGTCCTTATAGACTTCACAACACCGTAAGAGCTAGAACAGATGAATAAACAATATTGGAAATTGTAATGAATTCTCATTCACACAAAAAAAAGGAAACAAAAACAATCGACCTTACAGCAACAAAATTACAAAATTAATACTAACATTCATCCTAAATAACCTAAAATTACACCGTAAATAAACAAACACATAAAACAGGCATAGAGACACGATGCGCAATATATGTGTGTGTATATAAGTGCGTAAATGTTCTTGACTACCTTGTTCTCCTTTCCAACCAGGTGCCAAACAACAAAGTCAAAAACAAAATAAAATACTGCCAAATAAAACAACAAACAGATGCTTAAATTCACTTAAAGGTGTCCTTAATCCTAAAATCCAACCCGTGACCCGTTTCCGTCTTTGCGCGCTCTCTCTCCGTATTCGCGATCTCCGTGCATGAGCGGGCTCTGAGCATTTCCGTCAAGCCACCTTTCAAAATAAAGGTCTCTATCGGTAAATAACTTATTGGGTGCAAAGTAGCATTCCAAATATAACAAACACTTAACTAATATTAATAAAGGACAGATTTAAATAATATAAGAATAATATACAAATCCTGGAAACTAATTCAAATAACAAGAGGGTTATTTACACTCCCACCAATCATGAGTGACTATAAATTCCAAACTTTAGTCACAAATGATTTCTAAAGTAAAATACCAATGTTTAAGGCTAGTATGTGTAAAAAAACAAAAACAAAAAAAAAAAAACAAACCTGAAACTATGTTCTACTATTAAACTGCTAAATCAAAGGATATGTAAGGAAGTTCAGGCTGCCTCCAGCAGCAGGACCAGCTTCTGCACTGGGCACTCAACTAATGATGGTTTGTTCAGACGTTTACCATCCTTCCCCAGATTTCGGTCTCCAAAACATATATCTTCACTCTTCTCACCAAACCATCTTTGTCAACGACAGTCTCAATAACTTCTGCCAAGCGCCACTCATTCCTGGGCAGATCGTCTGCCTTCTCCAAGACTATATCTCCAGCTTGCATGTTCCTTCTTGGTGAAAGCCAGCATTGTCTTGTTGCAATGTTAGACACATACTCCTTGCGCCAACGTCCCCAAAACTGTTCCGCTAAGTATTGGACATGGCGCCATCTCTTGCGAGCATATACGTCTTCTCTGACAAACTTGCCAGGGGGTGGTAGGGCTTGGGTAGTTTTCAGGGTGAGGAGGTGATTAGGGGTTAGAGGCTCAGGACTGCAGGGATCACATAAATTATCTACAGTGAGTGGACGGCTATTTACAATGGCCATGGCCTCATAGAAAAAGGTTCGCAGAGAAGAATCATCTAGTCTTCCGGATGACTGGGACAGAGTGGAACGAAGAACACTTCTCACAGTTCTAATATGTCTCTCCCAAACTCCGCCGGTGTGACTTGCATGGGGTGCATTGAAAACAAAGTCACATTGTTTTTCTGCTAAGAATGTTACCAGACGGTTGGTGTCAATCTCTTCAATGGCCTTGGCGAGCTCATTCTTGGCTCCAATGAAATTACTGCCTTGGTCACACCTTATTTGATGAACTGCTCCTCTAATAGCGACGAAACAACGCAGGCCATTGATAAAGGCATCTGTGGACATGTCATCCAGCATCTCAATATGGATGGCTCTGCAACAGAAACAAGTAAAGAGAAGTCCATACCTCTTGTACGATTTACGACCTTGTCTGGTGATGAATGGACCAAAAACATCCATTCCACTGTATGTGAATGGAGGGGATGGATCTATGCGCTCTGAGGGCAGGTTTGCCATTTTTTGCTCTTCTGTGGGTCTGCGAAGCTTGCGACATCTCACACACTGTCGTACAAAGGATGCTACAGTCCTGTTTACTCCTGTTATCCAAAACCCTCTTGATCTGATCTCATTTATAGTCAAGCCCTTTCCTTGATGTGCCGTTTTTTCATGACAATCAGTGATCAGAAGTTTTGTAAGATGATGTTCCTTTGGAATTATCACTGGATGTTTAACAGTTAAGGGCAGAAGCATCACAAAGCCTTCCTCCCACCTTGAGCAATCCGTCGTGATCAACGAAGGCGTCTAGATTATATAGCTTGTTGCTGCGTGGGAGCTGTTTGCCCTTACGGAGTAAGGCTATCTCTTCTGCATATATATGACTCTGTAAGTCCTTGATGATGATGCACTTAGCATCCTCACGTTCTGCCACTGTACTGTGGTCGCTGGACTTGTCCTTCCTGACACGACGAAGTAGACGTGCAACTGCTTGGATGATTTTGGACCATGAGGACATCCTTGTGAGACAGTTGGATAAGCAGGAATACTGTAATGTTTGCGTGTTCAGTGACTGAGCCTTCTTGACCTCTGGGTCGCCAATTGGAAGTTGTGTGTTAACATCCACAGGGGAAGGTATTTGCTGTTCCCACAAGATGTTCGGTCCTCTGAACCAGCTGGAAGCGACCAGATCATTAACACTCAGACCTCGTGATGCATAGTCGGCTGGATTTTCATCCGAGGGAATGTATCGCCACTGTTGAGGAGTTGTAGTGCGATGAATTCTCTGAACTCGATTCGCGACAAACGTGTGGAAGCGGCGAGCTTCATTGTTTATATAGCCTAACACTACTTGAGAGTCAGTCCAGAAATATGCCTCTGCATCTGCTAGGTTCATTTCTTCCTTCAACATATCATTCACTGCAACTGACACAACCGCAGCAGTCAACTCTAACCGAGGGATTGTGGTGACCTTAAGCGGTGCTACTCTAGATTTTGCCATGAGTAAAGAACAATGGATGTCACCTTGCTCATTCCCGAGCCTAAGGTATGAGCACTGGCCATATCCTCTCATGCTGGCATCTGAGAAGTGATGAATCTCTCTCCTTGTGATTGTCCCAAACCCAGCAGGCACAATACAACGAGGCACCTGAATCTTCTCCAAGTTAAGAAGATCGGCCTTCCACTGCTCCCAACCTGGCCGCAAACCATCAGGTAAGGGATCATCCCAGCCCATGCCATTTCGGCACATATCTTGAAGAACAGTCTTTCCTTTGAGCAAGAATGGTGCAAGAAACCCTAAGGGGTCGAACAACGAGGCCACAGTAGACAGTATACATCTGCGGGTTACTGGCTGGTCCTTAACAATGACGCGAAATTTGAAATGATCATGTTCCAGATGCCAGTAAATGCCCAAGGCTCTTTCCAAATGCTGGTCAGTGAGGGAGAGATTGACTGCTGTAACATCTACAGCACACTCAGAGGGCGGTATTGTCTGCAAAACTGCCTTGTCATTGGATACAAATTTATGCAACCTTAAACCTCCTAGTGCACAAAGCTGGCGTGCTTCTTGAGCCAACTTGATGGCCTTCTCTGCACTTTCCACACTGGAGACTCCATCATCCATGTAGAAATCCTGCATAATAATTTGTGAACCCAGGGGGTACAGATGTTCACCTTCTCTTTCAAGATGCTTTAGTCCATAATTAGCACATCCGGGGGACGACGAGGCACCAAACAGATGTACTCTCATGCGGAACCTTTGAGGCTGTGAGTTTAAATCTCCATTTCTCCACCATAGAAAGCGCAAGTAATCACGATCTGCTTCGTCAACATGGAACTGGTGGAACATCCTCTCAGTATCACACATCAGGGCTACAGGGTACTGTCTGAACCGCAAAAGAATGCCAGTCAGGCTGTTCATCAGGTCAGGGCCTGTAAGAAGATAATCGTTCAAGCTAGTTCCCTTGAATCTGGCGGAGCAGTCGAAAACCACACGTAATTTCCCTGGCTTCTTCGAGTGATACACTCCGTGATGAGGGATGTACCATTTTTCTCCTTCCCTTCCTTCATCAATGACTCCTTCTGCATCACCATTCTCTATTACCTCTTCCATGAACTTAACATAACGCTCTCTATACTCCTGGTACTTCATTAATCTTCGCTTTAGATGCTGAAGTCTCGTGACCGCAAGAGGCTCATTATTTGGAAGACAGGGTATTTTCTTGAATGGAAGAGGCATTTCCAAGTGGCTGTCTTTGTTCATCCTAATGTTTTTTCCCAGTTTGTTCAAGAACATAATGTCCTCTTGAGACACCACTCTTGTGTTTTCTTTGGTATCCTTGACATCTGACTCTAGCACCTTGATCACATCAGTTGGCATTACAGCAGGAATCTCCTTAATAGATACTCTGTGACACATAGTAACACTGCTTTGTGACTCATGATGTGTCAAGGAAGGACCCACAATGCTCCATCCGAGATCCGTGCGAACAGCATAGGGCTCATTGTCTGCTCCAAGAATCACTTCTCTGGGGGCTAAAGCTCTGGAACAATTATATCCTATTAATAGACCAACCTCACAGTCTTGAAGTGGGGGAATTTCGTCTGTCAGAGGAGCAAGATGTTTCCAACACCTGGCAGTCTCTCTGGTAGGGATGTGGGCACGATCCACAGGAATACATTCTTTAGTATATGCAGGGGGAAGGTCTAGCACCACTGTGGAATTAAAGCCTCTAACTCTAAGACCAGAAACTCTTTCACTTGATATCAACGAATCTTTTCCAACCATAGTGGTGAGCTTAAGTGTCACTGGGCATGAGTCAACCTTTAGACCTTTACTTACTGCATATTCAATGAAGACAGTGTCACTTTGTGTGTCTAACAGAGCGTAGGCAAGTTTCTCAGAAACTGGGTCATTTTGTGAGGACAACCACACTGGCACAATCATTGAGGTGTTAGCAGATGTGCATCCAGATTCTACACTTAAAGACGTTGTGACCTTTTCGTGTGCATTCTCTGGGCCTTGAACAGAGGAGGACATTACCTTTCTAATGAAACTGTCATCGTGTAAGCAGGTAGGATGTCTGGAGCGACAGTCTCTGGCACTGTGACCGAGCTTCAAACATCCGTAGCACAGCTTCGTATCCCTTATGAACTGTCTTCTCTCTTCAAGAGATCTTGCAGAGAATTTAGAGCAATCATAAATTTGATGTTCACTACCTTGACAGAACAGACATGGTTTAGTGATTTTACTAGTAAGCTTTGGATTCTCGTGCTGTGTAACTATCTTCGTATGGAAGACACTGGCCTTGTTCTTACTAACCTTGAGATTATGTTTCTCCTTATTAGCTTCAGAAAAATGAAGGGCATGAAAGGAAGTGACTGGGTTGCAGGCCACCTCAGCCTCAATGTACATGAAATGTGCAAAATCTTGGAAAGATGGAAAAACTTGCGTCTCACACAGAGTTTGTGTGGCTTGGCGGTTCCAGCGAGCAGCCGCCCAATCAGGAAGTTTGCTCACAAATTTCCTATTCTCTTCACAGTCATTCAGTATTTTCAGTCCTTTCACATGAGGCATAGCGTCGTTACATGTATTCAGGAAATCTGAGAAATTTCGGAGTCCTTCAGAGTCCTTGGGCTGGATTCTGGGCCAGCTTGCGAGTTTCTCTCGGAATGCTCTTTGAATAGTGAATGGCTGTCCATAGCGATCTTGAAGCCTTTTCCATGCATCCTTGTAAGCTTCCTCATCGTTTCTGTAAAAGATGCCTTCTAGGGTTTTCAGAGCAGACCCAGCAACATACTTCTTCAAGTAGTATAACTTATCTGCTGAGGAAATATGTCTTTTGTCGATGAGTGATTGGAATGAAGCTTTCCACTCTATAAAGTGAATGGGGTCACCAGTAAAAACTGTAGGCTCTGGCATAGGAAGTCTGTTTAACGCTATACTGTCTTGGACAGCCTGTGCAAGGTAAGACACATCAGCATTGGGAGTTGGCGATGATACCCTTTCATTGAGTGTTGGCTTAACTGAGGATGAATACACAGGTTCGTGTGTGAGAACGCTTACAGGCTGTAGCAGCTCATCATTTTGGTTAGCAGAGTGAATGGTTTCTTCCTTGTCATACACTTCTAGTCTTGCTCTAGCAGCTCTTACCTCTTTTACTGCTTGTAATCTTCCAAACTCACTCCTTTGAGCATCTAGTTCTTTCCTTTGCTTTTCTTCTAGAAGTTGTATTTTTTCCATTTGTTCCTTTTCCTCCATTATTGTTGCATATTCTGCTTCCTTTGCTGCAAGCTCTGCTGCTGCCTCTATTCGTTTAGCCATCAGGATGGAGTTCAGTGAAGGTTGACTTATGGGCGTACTCGACTTTGAGCTGATATGTGAGACCGTAGAACCATAGATGGAGCGAGCATAATCTCGATCGAGCAATTCACGAAGACGCCCCCTTACTCTCTCACTGTCAAAGTCTTCATCTACACCTGAGATCCTCTCATAAGCAATCCTTACAATATCCTTTGTCACGGCATCACAAGCATCAATTCTTCTTCTTGTACCAGTGGGTGGTGTTGCATAACTTCGAACCCTTATGTATGCATTCATCACAGTTTCTCTTTCGTTTTCCAATGTGTCTATAAGTGACGCTAGTTGACTTTCAGGGATGTCTGTTTTCAGCTGCCCTCTTGCCTTTCGAGCCTCATCCTTCCATTTTTCATATGCATGCATAAGCTTTCTCTCTGCCTTTTCTGACTCCTCTCTTTGATATGCAAGCATCCTTTCTGTTGGAATTCGTTCACGGACAGAGCGACGTACTTCATCTCTCCTTGTAACTTCAGATCGATCTTCTATCTCATCGTCTGTTTCCTTGTTTTGTGCAACCTTTAATACTTCAATTTCCTTCACAGGAGTGCACAAATTTGATCCTTGGTCTGTCATCATTTACATCAGTAAATGGAATCAAAGTGACGCAAGCTCTTACTCTAACAGCCCGGTTGAAGAATAAAGGATTTAACTCGTGCACTGATGTTGTACTGTCTTCCTTTATGTGTTTATTGTCCTTATAGACTTCACAACACCGTAAGAGCTAGAACAGATGAATAAACAATATTGGAAATTGTAATGAATTCTCATTCACACAAAAAAAAGGAAACAAAAACAATCGACCTTACAGCAACAAAATTACAAAATTAATACTAACATTCATCATAAATAACCTAAAATTACACCGTAAATAAACAAACACATAAAACAGGCATAGAGACACGATGCTCAATATATGTGTGTATATAAGTGCGTAAATGTTCTTGACTACCTTGTTCTCCTTTCCAACCAGGTGCCAAACAACAAAGTCAAAAACAAAATAAAATACTGCCAAATAAAACAACAAACAGATGCTTAAATTCACTTAAAGGTGTCCTTAATCCTAAAATCCAACACCGTGACCCGTTTCCGTCTTTGCGCGCTCTCTCTCCGTATTCGCGATCTCCGTGCATGAGCGGGCTCTGAGCATTTCCGTCAAGCCACCTTTCAAAATAAAGGTCTCTATCGGTAAATAACTTATTGGGTGCAAAGTAGCATTCCAAATATAACAAACACTTAACTAATATTAATAAAGGACAGATTTAAATAATATAAGAATAATATACAAATCCTGGAAACTAATTCAAATAACAAGAGGGTTATTTACAACCCAGTATATCAGGTTTGCAGCAAAATAAGCAGATTCTTCAGAGCGCTTCAGAAGTCTTTCTGATTGTTAATGTTTGTGCATAGAAAGACTTGGGAAACTCTCCAAGGAAAAACAGTTCTGTTCACAAGCAGGGAGAGTCAGATCAGCACGGTAATTTAATTTCAGAACTGCACAGGTGCTAATGTATAGAAGCTTTTACTCCTTTTTATGGTATAAAATCATCAGGCTGCTTTGTTGTTTGATAAAGCGCCAGCCATGCATGTCTATGGGGTGGCAGCTCTGTGGCGAGAGTGAGGGACGGAAAGTAGGAATTTGTGACTGAACAATGAAACATATTTAAAATAATTTGGTCGTTCTTTGAAATAGGGCTTCGGTGCATAGCTAATGCGGGACTGTGTGTATGGATTCTCAAAGTATGTTGACAAGGAGCCATGACTAGTACTTTTATGAACAATTGGCTCATAATTGGTCTAAAATATAAGAGGGACCTGAATCCATCTAGAGACAACATGTGACCCTGGTCTTAAGTTGCTGGGGTATATTTGTAGAAATAGACAAAAAAACATTGTATGGGTCAAAATTATTGATTTTTCTTTTATGCCAACACTCATTAGGATATTAAGTAAAGATCATGTTCCAAAAATATATTTTGTAAATTTCCTACCGTAAAAAATGAATTTTTGATTAGTAATATGCATTGCTAAGAACTTCATTTGGACAACTTTAAAGGGGTCATATGATGCGATTAAAATTTTTCCTTTCTCTTTGGAGTGTTACAAGCTCTTGGTGCATAAAGAAGATCTGTAAAGTTGCAAAGACTAAAGTATCAAATCCAAAGAGATCTTCTTTATAAAAGTTAAGAGTCAAACACGCCCTCCTAAAACGGCTCATTCTAACACTCCCCCACATGTCTACGTCACTGTGGGGGAAGATTTGCATAAAACCGCCCAAATGTATACGCAAAGAAAAAGGCATAACTTTGATTCTTGCTGTAATATTGTTGCTGCCGCCGCCATGTCGTGGCGACGCTGTGGGTTTGTTGTGAAAGCGAAACTACTTTGTTTGGCCTTCCAAAAGAGGACACGACTAGAAATCAGTGGTTAAGTTGTATTTACAACACTGTTACGGAACAGTTCAACCCAAATATCAGATGTGTGCAGCACATTTTATGGAGGGCTGTTTCCTGATCCTGGGTGCGTAGCCTACATTGCCGGTGTCTGTTTCTATAAAGTGGGGGCAATTCCAACTTTGCAAGGGCAGTCTGGTGCTTCTGACTCACAGCCTGTAAGTAAGTTTTTTATATTTAAAGGATTTGCCTCTGATGATTCAAACGTGAGTTTTTGAGCAGTGTAGAGTAGCGTTGGTAGTTTGTCATTTCTCCGATCACAAATGCAGGCATGGTTTTATGTTTACGCGGCGCGATACGCAACGCAACGTGCAAAAAGACAGTATAAGTCATTATAATCAGTAATTATGTTCCCACTGGATGCCAACAAATGCCTCGTTTATAATGGGTTAATGTTTTTGTCTCATCGCTCCGGCCAGGAGACGGCATCACAGTATGGTAAGGCATAACATTTCCATCACACGCTTGAGGTATTCGGCCAATCACAACTCACTGGATAGCTGGCCAGTCAGAGTACACCTCAGCTTTTCAGACCAATGAGCTTTGTGAAAATCGAAGGGTTTCAGAAAGGCGGGGCATAGAGGAAAAACAATAATGTACATTATGTGGAAAATAATGTTTTTTTAACCTTAAACCGCATAAACACATTGCATTACACCAAATACACAAAATAATGTTCTTTTTAGCAACGTCATATGACCCCTTTAAAGGCGATTTTCTCAGTATTTTGATTTTTTTGCACCCTCAGATTCCAGATTTTCAAATAGTTGTATCTCGCCCAAATATTGTCCTATCCTAACAAACCATACACCAATGGAAAGCTTATTTATTCAGATTTTAGGTGATGTATAAATCTCAATTTCGAAAAATGTAACCTTATGACTTATGGTTTTGTGGTCCAGGGTCACAAATTGTCATGGTAAAGCAGGATTTTTTGTCAACCCAGTATAGAATCACCCAATTATTTGTTTCCAACTAGTTGTTTGTTGGCTATTGATTTGATTGATGCTTCAAATCAGTATATGCAACGTCTACAAATGATTACCTGCATCTTTCCTCATTCCATTTTCTTCTGGTGCAGTATGACTCTCAATTTGTCTTTTGCTGTTTGGCATCATTCATTCACATCTACCACTCAACATTATGAAGATATATCACTTCTGCCATTGTTTAGACTCTTGACAGAAATACACACATCTTCTTTTTGTTCTCCAGTACATTTAACTGATGAGAGAAAGTGTTGTCACTGCTTGAAGTCTGTCTTTCTAAATGTCTGATGCAAATCTCAAATGATGAATCTCCAATAAGACTGATTTAATGTCTCTAGACAAGAAAGAGAGAATCAGTATTGATTTTCATTTGAGATATTTGGCAGGAAATAAAGAGGATGATTTCAGGTCTCATTTTTTTCTGTAATGCAAACTAACAAATGACCTGAAATCTATTTGGAGGCCTGTGGTATGAGGTACATGTCAAATCGCAAATACCAGATTGCTTGCAAGGTCTAAATGGACATCAAAGCTTTTAATAATCAAAGTGAAGACCGATGTTATTCAGGTGACGGTGTTCAGCTTCACATCTGGTCTCTAGCCGGTTTTGTGGATAAGCCAGACACTGACTGAGGTTTGCATATTTGCACGGACTCAAAGTTTATACTGTGGTGATCTTCACAAAATTTTTTTGGGGGGATTTAAGAAGGAGTGTTGACCGCAGCAGAGCCATATTTCATATGCCCCTTCCCAATATAATAGTTAAGATTACCTACCCATATAATTTTTGCTGACCTTTTGGGTTTTCAACCATCATACTTAAGGGTATTAAAGTCAGATGGCTTTCTTGGGCAAATAATCTCTCCATAAACAAAAGGCCAGAAAGAAAACAGTGACAGTTTCTGGAAGCAAACTCTGCATTAAAGGTGTGTGGTGTTTTCTGCCGCTCTAGTGGCAACAATCAGAACTGCAAAAGTCATGATTTTTTTCAAACAGGTTTCCTAAATCCCTCGCATCAGTGTCAAAATGCATCAAAAATATTTGTGTTTTCATTATATATTTTTATATTCGTTTAATACATGTATATGTATTAGTTGTTATATTATTTGTTTTAAATAATGCAAATAAATAATATTTTTTAAGATTTTCAAAATAATGTTATTGTATTCTTTACTGTCTAGGTTGCGATATAGTCCAAGTGATATGTGAAAAAAATGTTTACTTTTCCATAAAAGCATGAAACTTGGTACACTTGTACAGTTTGCAGCCCTGAACATTTTCAGAAATGAAGCCATTGCAAAAACGCCTCGTGGTCGCCATGGCGGGCATTTTCCTTTCCACCATTACCAAATTATGCATTTTATATTATATCTCCTGAACCAAACATGATTAGTAACACAGAAAAGATGATGTCTACCCCTATGTTTTCATGGTCAAGGATTACACTCTCAGATACCAACAAAACATACACACTGTGAATTCAGTGACATTGTGATAAGAATTACAATGAAATCGCAGTATCTAAGAAGATGCAGAAGGAAATTTCAAGCATATTTCCTGTAAACTTAATTACAACCTCGCTGCGTGCCAAGAGAGTCTTGCATTATGTAGTCGTGTCCACAAGGGGGAAGCATTTATTTCAGTTGATACTTTCAAAGTCCCTTTAATATATATAACCATACTATCTTTATATATACAGTATATTACTTATGTGTTTATTTTTAAATCCCAGAAAACTAACATCTGTATTACCTGCAGCTAGATAGCATTTGCAAAAGGTCACACTGTTACCTCTTCCTGTGAGTTAGGAAACACGTTTATGGATCTTAAACAGATTACAGCTCTTAAAATGGCCAGATGAGATGACGCTCCACCATTACTCTGCGCAAATGATAGTGGCTGCTCATAAATGCTGTTTTTTTTCTCTTGACAAATTCAAAAGAATGCTGACCAGGTGAAAATAAGTAGTACAGATTTGTCAAATAAATGCATTGAAAATGTATTAAGATTACAAATGTACTCTTATGCAAGACATTTACTTGTAGACACTGAATGGAAAGGAGTCCTTGTTGATTTATGGAATGGCTGTATGCATGAATGACTGTATCCACATGAAACGTGGTTTTTGAACATTTTCATGGTGTAAATGTGTGAAACCCATGTGATCACATGTGGAAAAAATGTGGACAATATGTGATTAAGTGTGAACGTTGTTATTGCACTTGGAGTCATGTGTTTTTTCGTAAGGATTGTGTTTATAGTATATATATATATATATATATATATATATATAATATATCTTTGTGGGGAGAGAAGAAAAAACGTTACAGAGTTAAAATTGACTATCATTAAGAAATGGACGTCTGTTGTTCCTGTCCCTATGAGCCGATTTTGGATGGGACTACACAGGTGTGAACGTCTTCACGGGGACCCGCTACTGCTTTTACTGCATCACATCGCACATCCAACACAGCTCTGGCGCACTATTGAACTCGCACACAACATCGGAAATTCTCCTGACAGGCTTTAAGCTTAATCCAATAAGCACAGTATGTGTTTCAGCTTCAGATCTGTACATTACACTCAAACACAGACTTAATTTCTCAAAATAGCAATTATCATGGGGCTTCCCAACTTTTCCACTTTTACGAGTCTTTTTTAAAGAGGTCTCTTATGGACATCAGGCTGCATTTATATGATCAAAAACACAGTGAAAACAGTAATGTAACAGTAATATTAGAACAGTCCAAATAACTGTTTTCTATTTGAATATATTTAAAAATGTAATTTACTCCTGTGCGGGGGGGACGGGACTTGCGCTTTTAGGGGGCACACTTTTAAAATGAATTTTAACCTACTTTCAGTATTATTCATTCAGTCATTTTTCACCATGTCATGTATCACTGCAATCTCTAGAAGTAAGCTATAACAGTTTAAACTTAAGTGAATGTTTCATTTATCTGACTAATAATTTTGTATTGTAGTGTCGGGGGAGTCATGCACTCATTATTTTTGTGGGGGCATGAGTGAAGGTAGGGTTGGGGGGGAGGCCTCGTCATGCTCCTCATGTGACACACAGCAGCCACGATAGCACTTTATAACTGATATAGGCTTATGTTTTATTTATTTTTGCCTTTTTATTCGAAATATTCCCAAACGTGTTAACTACATCATGAAATATCTCGATTCTCAATTTTGTGTAAGTAAATGCATTTTGCACCTTTATAGATTAGGTTAGTTGTAGGCTAGTGGGCAATGGACAAAGTAGCCTGATAGTGTAATTTATTAACTATGCATAAAACCCGTCTTTTTACTTAAGTACCAGATATGGGTGTCATGCCATAAAATATTTTTAATATGACTGACTTTGTATTTAATGCGAATTTAATAAAAACATTGCTAGTTACTAATTATAACGCGTTCATGGTAGAGAGAACATTTACATTATCAAAAAACATTCTCATTGACTTCAGTCTAGCCAGAGTTCAAACAATCTAAAAAACTCCCATTATAATCACTGAAGCGGTTTACACTGTGAAATGAATATCTTACATTCGGAGGCACATCTGCACTTTGTTGTTTCTGATGAGAAAATTCGCCAGAGAGCAGAATTCAGTCAGCGAACCTGCGCACTGAACAAAACACCGGCGTTTCAGTCATGAATCGAATGAACACCTCTGATTGGTCATTGCATTCATAAGCTCAACAGAATCATGTGTGATTGGTATTAATGTGCAGCACTGTAAAAAAAACGCGTCTGGCTCTGCACCAGTCAGCGAACGCAGATTTGAATTTAACAGCTGGTGAAATTGTACTTTTTTCCATTACTGCAACTCACAGGACAAACTGCGCATTGGACCCAAAATTGTTTGATGTGATACGATTCCAAATTTAGGGGGGCCAGAGGGGGAACCAAGCTTGTTGACTAACCCCCTCCTCAGAACCGCCCCTGCTCCTGTGACAGAAAAACTGCATTTTAAGCATCATTACTCCAGTCTTCAGTGTCACATGATCCTTCAGAAATCATAATATACTTTTTTTTTTTTATTATTTCCAATATTGAAAACACTTCTGCTTAATATTTTTGTGGAACCGTTTTTTTTCCAGGATTTTTTTGAGGAATAGAAAGTTCAAAAGAACAGCATGTATATTAAAAAGTTTATTAAAGTTGATTAAAATACGTCTCATTTATGTAGTTTATTTTATTTTACAAATCTCGAAAACCAAAATTTTCACTCTAAAATGTAGATACACAAAGCATGGGGTGCACTTAGTTGTTCTTGTTTTCACATTACTTGATAGCTTTGTGACAGTAAGGTACATACTGTACAATCTAAAACAGAACACAGCAGATGCCTCCTAAAACCCCAAACAAAAATCCATATGTGTCACGAATCCGGTCCACGAACTTTCCTATTCATTGACTCTCGCACTACACACTGTTGCACATCACCCGCCTACATGCGCCTACATTTCCCATCATGCATTGCACTGATTGCACTCAGCACGAATTGCACACACCTGTTTACACTGATTGCACCCAGCTGTTTCATATCACTCCCTCACTATTTAACACTCACTCTGATCCCTTCCCTCTGCCGAGTATTGTTTCAGCATTTATCACTCCCCTAGAGATAGCTACCTTACGGAGCCCTAGTCATTTGCCTTAGCCCTAGTCATTTGCCTTAGCCCTAGTCATTAGCCTTAGCCCTAGTCATTAGCCTTAGCATTAGCCTTAGCCTTAGCCCTAGTCATTAGCCTTAGCCCTAGTCATTAGCCTTAGCCTTAGCCCTAGCCTTAGCCTTAGCCTTAGCCCTAGTCATTAACCTTAGCCCTAGTCATTAGCCTTAGCCCTAGTCATTAGCCTTAGCCTTAGCCCTAGTCATTAGCCTTAGCCTTAGCCTTCTCGGTTTCTGATCTTCGCCTGGTTCCCTGGATTCACCCCTTTTGTCTTGCCCCTTTTGATTCTGTCTGCCGATCGTCGACCTGTGCTAGCCCTAGGACTATTCTTGTGTTGTGCCCACCATATACCTGTTTGCCATCATCTGACCCATGCCTGCTGTATGACCACGTCTCTGTCTTCTCCAATAACAACGCTGGGGGGGGGGGGGGGGGAACTGTCGAATGGATCCCGCAAGCTCACGTCTCCGTCACCCCGTAACAGAATACTCGGCCTCACAAGGATCCAGCAGCTTTCTCAGTGGACTCTGGCCTGGTATGGACCCAGTCACCGAGCTACTACATCTTCGACAGGGAGGTCGTTCGATTGAGGAGTATGTTCACCGGTTCTGTGAACTAACTTACCAGGTACCCCTATATGATGAAATTTTATTTAAAGACTTGTTCCGTTTTGGACTTAATGAACCCACAAAATCTTGGATGCCAAAGAGCAAATTCAACCATAGCCTAAGAGACTATATAGACTATGCCTTGCTGACTGCTGGTTCAGCATTCACGGTGGTTGTCGCAGAGGAGGGAAGCGACACCATGTCTGTGACTGAAATAATGGCTGTATCAGAGCATGCTCACAAGATGACGGCGACAGAGGAGCCTGATCACAAATTGGCGGACCCAACAGCGCTCCGTCAAGTCGCAGCTGATATTCATGAGTCTAGTCAAGTCGCAGCTGATATTCAGGAGTCTAGTCAAGTCACAGCTGATGGTTATGAGTCTAGTCAAGTCACAGTTGATAGTTATGATTCTAGTCAAGTCACAGTTGATCATCATGGGGCAAAACAAGTCACAGTTTATGATCATGAGTCTAGTCAATTCACAGCTGATAGTCATGGGGCAAATCAAGTCACAGTTTATGATCATGATTCTAGTCAAGTCACAGTTGATTGTCATGGGTCAAGTTACCATTCATTATCACGAGTCAAGTCTAGTCACAGCTGATCGTCATGAGTCAAGTCTAGTCACAGTTGTTCTTCCTGAGTTCAGTCAAGTCACAACTGATATTCATGAGTCAAGTCAGGTCACAGTTGATCTTCCTCAGTCAAGTCTAGTCACCGCTGATCTTCCTGAGTCGAGTGTAGTCACAGTTGATCATAATGAGTCAAGTCAGGTCACTGCTAATCTTCAGGAGTCAAGTCAAGTCACAGCTGATATCCATGAGTCTAGTCAAATCACAACTGATCTTCATGAGTCAAGTCAAGCCGCAGTTGATCGTCATGAGTCAAGTCAAGTCTCAGCTGATCTTCTAGAGTCTCGTCATGTCTCAGCTGATCTTCTAGAGTCTTGTCATGTCTCAGCTGTTCATCCAGAGCTTCGTCACGTCTCAGCTGTTCATCCAGAGCCTCGTCACGTTTCAGCTGTTCGTCCAGAGCCACGTCGCATCACAGCTGATCATCCAGAGTCATGTCCCGTCCTGTCTGTTGCACCCAGATCGTCGGGGTCAGTCCTTCGGTATCCCAGTCTGGTATCCAGTTTGAGGGATGCACCGCTGGTGTCTGCATGCGCAGCTGGTATCCCCAAACCCACTCACTTTAACCCTTCTATTCATGAACTCATTCCCTTGTCTGCAGCACTTCCCATATGGGGGGTTGCTTTATGGTGTATCTGGGCCGCGTACTCCACCGCCGATTTGCTAGAGGCAGCGGCACCGGCTACAACATCTCCAGAGGTGGCGGCTTACGCTGCAGAACCTCCCGAGGTAGCGGTGTCAACTGCCGTGCTCCAGAGGCCACGGTTTCCCAGTGAGTCTCTTCAGAGGTGTCGGCGCAGGCTGCAGAACCCTCCGATATGGCGACACTTGTCTCAGTTCCTTGCGTGGTGGTGGCGCCCAGCTATGAACTTCCTGCCTGTCCTGTTCCGGCCAAGGAGGCCGTCTATGAACTTCCTGCCTGTCCTGTTCCGGCCAAGGAGGCCGTCTATGAACTTCTTGCCTGTCCCGTTCCGGCCAAGGAGGCCGTCTATGAACTTCCTGCCTGTCCCGTTCCGGCCAAGGAGGCCGTCTCTGAACTCTCTGCCTGTCCTGTTCCGGCCAATGAGGCCGTCTCTGAACTTCCTGCCTGTCCTGTTCTGGCCAAGGAGGCCGCCTATGGATTCTCTGCCTGTCCTGTTCCGGCCAAGAGGCCGGCTATGAACTCTCCGCCTGTCCTGTTCCGGCCAAGGAGGCAGCCTATGAACTCTCAGCCTGTCCTGTTCCGGCCAAGGAAGCCGTCTATGAACTCTCTGCCTGTCCTGTTCCGGCCAAGGAGGTCGTCTATGAACTCTCTGCCTTTCCTGTTCCGGCCAAGGAGGCCGGCTAGGAACTCTCTGCCTGTCCTGTTCCGGCCAAGAGGCCGCCTATGAACTCTCTGTCTGTTTTGTTCCGGCCAAGGAGGCCGCCTATGAGTTCTCTGCCTGTCCTGTTCCGGCCAAGGAGGCCGGCTATAAACTCTCTCCTGTCCGTTCCGGCCCCCCCCCCCCAAAGGAAAGGCCGCCATGGACCCGCTTTGTCTATCCTGTCACGGCTAAGGAGACTGTTTTCAAACTCCCTGCTCGTCCTGTCACAGCTATAGTGGCTGTTTGCGAACTCCCTGCTCGTCCTGTCACCACTATAGAGGCCGTTTGCGAGCTCCCTGCGCGTCCTGTCACAACTATTGAGGCCGTTTGCGAGCTCCCTGCTCGTCCTTTCACAGCTATAGAGGCCGTTTGCGAACTCCCTTCTCGTCCTGTCACAGCTATAGAGGCCACTTGCGAGCTCCCTGCTCGTCCTGTCAAAGCTATAGAGGCCGTTTGCGAGCTCCCTGCTCGACCTGTCACAGCTATAGAGCCCGTTTGCGAGCTCTCTGCTCGTCCTGTCACAGCTATGGAGGCTGTTTGCGAGCTCCCTGCTCGCCCTGTCACAGCTATAGAGGCCGTCGGGGAATCCTCATCCTGCCCTGTCACGGCTAAGGAGGCCGTTTTGAATTCTTGTTGCTTTGTTGTCTGCCAGGAGGTTTCCCCTGAATGCTCAGATCTTGTCTATCAAGCCCCATGGTCTGTCTTTGTTGGCTGTCTCTGCTCTCTCGTGGTTACATGTCTTCTGCCATGGTCCCCTCCTTCCTAGGTTGGGTTCACCAGATGTTTCCTGTTCCTTCCTTCTCCTCCGTGGTGGTCATCTGCTCCGCCGTGGTGGTCTACTGTCTGGCTCTGGTGGTCTTCTGCTCCGCCGTGGTGGTCCTCTGCTCTGCCGTGGTGTTCCTCTGCTCCGCCGTGGTGGTCTACTGTCCCGCCCTGGTGGTCCTCTGCTCCGCCGTGGGGATCTTCGGTCCCGTCTGCTCTGCTGTGGTGGTCCTCAGCTCCGCCGGCTCTGCCTCAGTCCCTGGTCTTTCCTATCCTTGGACCTGGCCCTCCGTCCCTCCCCCTGTTCCGCCTCCACTCCACCGCCCTCCGGGATCGTAAAGGGTTTTGAGCGTCTGGAAGCCGCTCCTTGGGGGGGGGGCTCTGTCACGAATCCAGTCCATGAACTTCCAATTTCATTGACTCTCGCACTACACACTGTTGCACATCACCCCGGACTACATTTCCCATCATGCATTGCACTGATTGCACTCAGCACGAATTGCACACACCTGTTTTCACTGATTGCACCCAGCTGTTTCATATCACTCCCTCACTATTTAACACTCACTCTGATCCCTTCCCTCTGCCGAGTATTGTTTCAGCATTTATCACTCCCCTAGAGATAGCTACCTTACGGAGCCCTAGTCATTAGCCTTAGCCCTAGTCATTAGCCTTAGCCCTAGTCATTAGCCTTAGCCTTAGCCTTAGCCTTCTCGGTTTCTGATCTTCGCCTGGTTCCCTGGATTCACCCCTTTTGTCTTGCCCCTTTTGATTCTGTCTGCCGATCGTCGACCTGCGCTAGCCCTAGGACTATTCTTGTGTTTTGCCCACCATATACCTGTTTGCCATCATCTGACCCCTGCCTGCTGTATGACCACGTCTCTGTCTTCTCCAATAAAAAGCTCTGCGAATGGATCCGCAAGTCTCACGTCTCGTCAGCCCCGTAAAATATGCATGCAATGAGGCCCAGATGGATCTGTCTTGTCCATCTTCAGCAGAGTTTCTCAAACATGATGAATACATGACACATTTCCCATGACATATTGTGTTTAATCCCTCTAGCTTGGTTAAATTTCATTCCTGTTGTTTTTTATTTTAATAATCTTGCAAGCATAGACAAAAACCAGAGCTAAAAGGGACAACGAAGAACAGATTTGGCCCAGCAGGATACAGACCACAGAATTTGATTGCTTTGATTCTGGAAATTCAATGGACTTTATTGCTGTCATTTGTGGTGCTTGCTTGGGATATTGCAAAGGCCCTAATTTTAAGTATTAAACTTGGTGCATAACTGGTCGCTTACCGATCATGCTGCCTACATGAATGATACTTCAAATAATGCAGCTTATTGAGGAGAGATTTGCTGTTACTTTTTAAAGTGCCCAGATATATGATTTTTACAACACGCTCTCATGGCATTTCATAACTATTTCACATTGTGGCGAATCGGTGGCTTAATCGTACGATTGCATCATGGGTTTTTGTATGCACCCCACTGACTGTTAGATTGGACATTCATGTTTTTGTTACTCATCAGGCTGTATTTTTGGTGGACATTAAAACAAGCAAAAATATCCCATGGATGTATATTTAGGGAAGGACACAAACTGTATTTAGGGACCAGAAATTCATAGATACTTACGGATGGGCTGTTTTAGTATGAAAAGCCGTAGCAACCACATAGCAATGCACTAACAACCAACCAGAACACCTAAGCAATTGCATATCAATGCCCTAACATCAGTCAGGATTCTTCAGAAAATGTGAAAATCTAATTTAATCATGCATATATTCTTTTCACAGTGTTCAGCACCAGGTTAGATGTTTTCTCCATTATGCACTCTCCTAAGTTAATGTGATTTTGTGAGATAATATGTTCAGTGATTTATGCCTCCTGCAAAACGCCAGTTTATTGCAACTACAATTTCTGCCAATGCAGTCATTGGCCATTATTATTATTGGCCATTTTGCTATTATTTTTTTCTCTCTGTGTGCAGCTCCTTTTGTATAGACGACATGCAATGATACCCACACTACAGCACATACAATAGCACATGTTCAGTATTCAACATTATTACAATAATGATGCATATAATACACAATACATATGAAGTGTATATGGTACAAGACAAGAGTTGAAATAAATATATTTAATATAATTTGTTAATTTTGTAAGTCTAGTATATAATTTGATAATATAAGCTTAATTTCATATTTTTGATATAATGTCATTTATTTTTTAAAGGTGAATCTACAAAAAAAAAAAAAAATTTTTTTTTTGTACATTCTGCAGTTTTCACGTTTGTCATGTAATTTAGGGCAACACCTATGAAAACATTTGACAGCAAGAAAGAAACTATATCTTTTGTTTTATAGTTTAAAATCTTACAAATTAGATTTGCTTAAAGGGGTCATATGAGGCGATTTAATTTTTTCCTTTCTCTTTGGAGTCGTTACACATCTCTTGTGCATAAAGAAGATCTTGGAAGTTGCAAAGACTAAAGTCTCAAATCCAAAGAGAATATTCTTATAAAAGTTAAGAGTTCAACCACGCCTACCTAAAATGGCCCATTCTAACACGCCCCCACATATCTACATCACAATGTGGGAAGATTTGCCTACGCCCAAATGTTCACGTAAAGAAAGAAGACGTAACTTTTATTCACGCTTTAGTATTGTTGCCGCTGCTGCCATGTCCTGAAGATGCTGTGTTTTTCGTTGTGAAAGTGAAACTACTTTTTTTTTGGCCTTCCAAAAGAGGACGATCATCCGCTTCGTCATGCCTAGCTGATCCGTGCTTGGTCTCTGAGGGAATACATCAACTTAGTGCTGTGGATCGCCGGATCGGCTTTCACCGTTTTCACCGCTCCTTTGCCGGGACCGCCGTTCTCGACCCCGCCGCCTCAGCTCACTCTTGCCCGGCTTCAGCTCACGCTAAGCCGGGCTTTCGCTCACGCTAGGCCGCTGTGTTTTTCGTTTGTGAAAGCGAAACTACTTTGTTTGGGTCTTCCAAAAGAGATGATATCCGCTTCGTCATGCCTAAGAGCTGATCTGGTGCTGTCGCTGAGGAAATACTTCAATTAGTACTGTTGATCGCCGGCACATTATGGAGGACTGTTTATTGATCCTTGGAGAGTAACGTTAGACTAAAATGCTTGCAGTTCTGACTCACGTAAGTACGTTGTCTTTTATCATTTGCCACTGATTATTCAAACGCGAGTTTTGGGCAGTAGAGTAGCTTTTGTTTTTTTGTCATTTCTCTGATCACAAATGCAGACAGGGTTTTATGTTTACGCGGCACGATGCAATGCAACGCAACGCAACGCGTAAAAAGACAGTATAAGTCATTATAATCAGTAATTATGTCCCCACTGGAGGCAACAAATGCCTCATTTATAATGGGTTTCATTGTTTATGTCTCGTCGCTCCGGCCGGACACGGCATCAACATATGTGAGGGCGTAATCCATTTCCGTCGCACGCTTGAGGTATTCGGCCAATCACAACGCACTGGATAGCTGGCCAATCACAGCACACCTCGCTTTTTCAGACCGATGAGTTTTGTAAAAATCTACGCGTTTCAAAAAGGCGGGGCATAGAGGAGACTGTTTTGACCCAGCGGTTGGGTTAAATGTTTAACCCAACCTTCTGGGTAGTTACCCAACCGCTGGGTCAAAACAGCCCAATTGCTGGGTTTGTCCCTATTTTACCCAGCACTGGGTTGTATTTAACCCAGCATTTTTTAGAGTGTACCATTCTTTCAAATTAATGTCACCTGGTTTGATTTTTTTAGATTTTCTGGTCTGGTTTTCAACATGTCAGCATGGTTACATATGTAGGCATGTGGGCTGTTGGATGTCTAAATGTATGTGAATTATCCTGTACTGTGCTGAATATATACAAAGGATTTCTAATTTCAAAGTGCAGCTGTTTTTATGCAGGTATATAGTTCAGGTGATGATGGCTCCTTCCTGCGGGAAAACTGTTTGTTTTCTGTGGTGCAGTGGCTTTGAAATACATCTTGGAATATATAACGACTGAAAGACATGTTGCCTTCAATGTGATTGGTCACTGATGTTCTTGCCAACCTGTGAAAGTCCTCAACGGAGGGCAGATTGCAACTAATGTTCTGAAGACTGTCTCATTCACATGTGAGAAACGAGCTATACCAAACCATTTTGGATCAGATGCTGACAGATTCATTGATAGAACTGTACTGAACTGAATCATCAAGGCAGCAGTTTGATCTTTGAAAATCACTGCCATTTTCTATCTCTTGTATGTGTTTGCTGCTTGAGGTCCTAGGTAATTATGGTTATCAGGAACCTGAAGTACTCAGTAGATTAGTCACACAGGTGTAATTGTCCTGTGTGTCATCTTGTCCTGTCTATTTTCTTTTCGTCTGTGCAGTGGATTGAGCGCAGCATGTGTACCCATTGATTAGTATTCACTCTACATCAAAAACAACTCTCTGAAACAGGAATATACAACAATTTCTTAGTTCTCTGCATTTGGGTTTGCATTTGTATCCATTTATAGAGATGGAGCAATTAAAACCCAAATTGCTCTATTTGACAAATGTTATACATTTTTATTAAAACTGGTTTTGACATGTGAAGCTGTGGGGATAAGAAAGGGACAAACGTGCAGAATGGTTCACATAACTACTGCACTATTGCAGACTTAACCTCTTAATCTACAGGAAAAATCTTTTTCCTCTGAGACGTGTTGTTTTCCCAAACTGCTTTCGCCCAAGGCAAATCCTGATTGCAGTACATGCTCTTTTTGTATGCAGGAAATTTTAGACTAACAGGGCCTATAAATCTTGGTGTTAACCAGTGTAAACGAACTGGTTTTTCTCATCAGTTTGATGAGAAAATCCTATTAAATCTTATCTGCTCTTCTAAGCATTAAAAGACTTACTGAGCCAAAGCGATGTAACACAATGTCATGTTTAACATAATCTGAATGTCAAGTTAGTAGCAGTTTGCATGTTTTGTATTTTACTTTCAGTAATTCCGTTCTTTTCAAGCATTTATTTTCAAATAGAGGTGAAAAATTTGTAGGGGGTGAAAGATTTGGTAGCACATAATTCACTGAGATAGATTTTTAATTGTTGCAAAATGTCATGGGTGATTTGTTTAAATTCACCAGCAAAATACACTACTGTTCAAGGCAGTGTGTTGGTAAGATGTTTTATTGTTTTCAAAAGAAATCTCTTATGCTCACCTAGGCTGCATTTATTGGATCAAAAAATACATTTAAATTGTAATATTATGAAATGTTATTACAATTTATAACTGATAACTGTTTTCTATTTTAATATGTTTTAAAATTTAATTTATTTATTTTAAATGTTCACACAAAAAACAATTCTCACCTTGTAATGCATGTGATTTTATGCAAATTGCACAGCACTGCATTGGATTGTTGGCAGGCTGGTTGATTTACAATTAAATCTAATCTTGATTGTAATATAAAACATACATATAATTTGTATTTAGAAATCACATTAAAGGGATAGATCACCCAAAAATGTGTAATCATTTACTCGCCCTCAATTTGTTCCAAACCTGTATGAGCTTCTTTCTTCTTTCTTCTACACGAAAGAAGATATTGAAGACTGTTGGTAATCAAACAGTTGACGGTAGCCATTGACTTCCATAGTATGGAGAAAAAAAATACTATGGAAGTCAATGGCTACCATCAACTGTTTAATTAACAACATTCTTCGTATCTTGTTTTGTGTTCAGCAGAATAAACTCATACAAGTTTTGGAACAACTTGTGGGTGAGAAATTTTATTTTTTTTCAGTGAACGATCCCTTTAAATTCATTTTTTTTCAGTAGATGGTATGCAGGAAACATGACTATTTACATCACAGCATGTCTATATATTCTGTCTGTATTTCTTTATATTTGTGGTACTTGTTTGCTAGCCTCTATGTAGAATGTGTGTTTATTTTTATTCTGCTGCCCCTCTCAGACTTCCTGCTTTCAGTGCCACATTAGCACTACTGCAGCTGTCTTGTGTCATTTGGACATCAGTGGAAAGCAGTTATCCAGAAACAGTGTATTCGAATATAACATTTAAATAGTGTTAAAGCTCTCTCCCAACCAGAAGAGAGTTGTTTCGAGTCAGCTAGCTGCCTTTAACTGTACATTGTACCCACCAGCCTTTTAAATCAGTTTACTTCCTTGTTTAAACATTATCATCATGTTGGAAATACATGCAGGTCTAACCTGGTCTTTTCAGCAGGGTACTCCGGATGATGGTGCAATCAGAGGAAATGCTAATCAGTGGTTTTAATTATATGTGTTCTTCTTGTCAAGGCTCATAGTGAGAGTGACATCATAATTACTATTCTCAATGCAACTCAAAATTAATTCAAATTGCCTGAATTGGTTATGTATAATTCCACTAACTAACATGGCAAAATAAAGAACGTTTATTTAGTGGATTCCTGTGGATTCCAGACAAAAGCATACGGAGTTACATCCTCTGTTTGTCAGGAAAGAAACTGTTTTGGGTGTGAACTTGTGTGAATTTGTTTTCTCAGTGCAGAAACAATGTTCAACTTCGGAGACTATGCTAAATAATCATAAGGTAGTTGCATTGTTAAATAAATATTTATTTATTTATCCAGTAACCCAACCAGACATGTTTCTCTGGCTAATTTTTCTCGCTGTTTTAAATTCAGCTGCTCTTTGCAGTGAAGACCAAATCAGCAATTATTCTGAGATGTCAATAGAAAAACAACTTGACTGTCCAAATTGGTTTGGGTTTGTCCAGCAGAAATGTTTTAATCAATATGAATGAACAGTTAGAAATTTTAATCAGTGGCCAAACTGGCTGTGGCAAAGTCTGACCCAAGTAAACAGTGGAAAGTTCCCTAAAAACTCTTCACTTTGTCCATGCCATCCAAAACCGATATATTTTCTGCTGGCAGGCTTCTTACTGCACCTGACAAGGCATTACGTGTATTGGGCAGGATGTTGCCCCTAAAAGAAGCCAGCCATGAGAAATATGTCAGTGTTAGTCAGAAACAGTCGACCTGATTTTTTTTGGAGGAGAATGCTCTTCAAGTAGACGTCTTGAAGGAAAAGTTCACCAAGATTGTTTTTAATTTTGTTTAATCTTTTTTTTTTTATCAGAAATTTAGCATTACATCAATTGCTGGTGGATTTTGATGTGAGATTGATGTGACAGATTAAAATTAAAATGCTTTAATGATGGATTTGTTTATTACAGACATGCAGCTTTTCCCTTCACAAGCCATTAGTTGATGGTCATGTGGATTATTGTTGTCAACATTAATTGCACTCTCATAATGATGTTTTTATCAGCTGTTTAGACTCCTACTCTGACGGCACCCATTCACTGCTGAGAATCCATTCCTGTGCATGTAATGCTGGATTTCTTCAAATCTTTTCTGATGAAGAAACAATGCTTGTCAATTTTCTATTTTTTTTTTTTTCTTCAATTTCTGAAAGTCAGTTTCTACATAGTTGCATACCATAAAAAAGTGTTTGAACTTTTCCACCATTATTGCGGAGGAAAAAACATACTGTTCATTTAAAATGCGCTGAACCTACTATTGGGGCATGTTGTCACAGTATCTGGTGTAAATTGCCACAATGCGAAACTGCAGCTTACTGAAATTGCTTTTTACAACTAGACCCTGTCTCTCCTATTGGGCCACACACATTCGCTGTTGATTGTTTCTATATATATCATCATGGTAAAATATATTCAATATTCCAGAACAGCACAATGGCATTCAGTGGCAGAAATGTGTAAGTGCAGGACAGGACAAATCCACCCAGTGCACCCTCATATAACTGTGCTCGCTTTGAGATTTGTGCAGACAGAGCAGCTGTTTCCGAGCACTCATAGGAGAAAGTCAACGCTGCTGCAGTTTTGCTATACATCAGTGATACCTTAATTTCAAACCCAAGAATACAGAATGGATCTCTCTCAAAATACATTTCGGGTAAGTGTTTTTCAAACTGTAATTGTCACAAAAAATTTACTATTTTAATGCATATTATATAGCCAACTGGTCTTGGTATTTTCTATTAAAATTACAATTAAACACGGTTAATATATAGTTTAGTATATGCTCTGTGGTAAAGAATAAACGCTGATTAAAGGGACTTGCAAAAAAAAAAATTTCAGTATACTGTTTGTAAATATTTCATTAACCACAAAAGTTAGTCAGGGTGCATTATAGACTTTCATTTTCAGAATTCTTTCATTTTTATTTTGCAGTGAACGGGACCTAATTTTTATCATCGACATATGGTGCTAATTGCACATCATAACAGCATCTTTCCACACATGTGTAACGATACATAACGCGTCAGAGCCGCCACAGCAGCGCGCTCGGACGCGCGTTTTACGCACAATGGCGAGCCTGCTGAAAGAAACGATCTGCTGGCCCTTCAACGACTCCTGGGCCAATTCAAGCAAGGGAAACGACAGCAGTGGATTGAACCAAACCTTAAATCCTCTGAAGCGCAACGAAGAAGTGGCTAAAGTCGAAGTAACCGTCCTCGGGTTGATTCTGCTGCTGGCGCTCGCCGGCAACCTGTGCGTCCTTATGGCTATCCAGGCGAGTAAACACGTTCAGTCGCGGATGTACTATTTTATGAAACACCTGTGCATCGCTGACCTGGTGGTGGCGGTTTTTCAAGTTCTCCCCCAACTTATTTGGGACATCACCTTTCGTTTTTATGGGCCAGACATTCTGTGCCGCCTGGTGAAGTACCTACAGGTGGTTGGCATGTTCGCGTCCACTTACATGCTCGTGCTGATGTCTATCGACAGATGTTTGGCTATATGGCAGCCTCTGCGGTCCCTGCGCCGTCGAAAGGACCGTTTTTTCGTACTGGCCTCTTGGATTATAAGCCTGCTCTTCAGTTTGCCACAGGTGTACATCTTCTCCCTCAGAGAGGTGGGCGACGGGGTGTTCGACTGCTGGGGAGATTTTGTTCAGCCCTGGGGCGCAAAGGCTTACGTTACATGGATTAGTCTCACAATCTATATCATTCCTGTAGCCATTTTAAGCGTGTGTTATGGACTTATAAGCTATAAAATTTGGCAAAACTTTAAGCTCAAGACCCGGCGCGACCAGTTCCTGTCGTTGACCCCGCGGCCAGCTAAGGGCACCGCGCTCTCCCGCGTCAGCAGCGTCAAGTTGATCTCCAAAGCTAAGATCAGGACGGTGAAAATGACGTTTGTGATCGTCCTGGCCTATATCATCTGCTGGACGCCGTTTTTTTTCGTTCAGATGTGGTCCGCCTGGGATCCAATGGCTCCAAGAGAAGGTAATACAGGATGTTAGTTGAATATTTGTGTATAATACATGTGCATATAAATTTTTTATGAAATGTGTTGTTGTATCTCTAGTAAAACACCACTTTGTTGATACAATGTCTCCAAATTAGTGCAAAATTTAAAGAAATGAAAAAAATAATATAGCACAGGTTTGCAAGCAAAATATTTCACAAAAGAAGTTTTCTGTTACTTGGGTTGATATTTGGCTATCTAATGCCAAATACAAATATCACTGTCAGGATATTTGTGAGAATTTGTGTTCTGTTGTGAATACGATTTTTTTCTATAGTTATTCTCGTATTTATAAAATATATATATATAAAAAAAATCCTTATTCAGGTATTATAAATCAACGAGTGAGACTATGAAATTTGGGCCCTAGGATACTTTTGTTGGCCCATGAAGTCAGGCCCTGATCATACCCTCAAACAGTAATAAAAACCATTTATGTCCATGTAATCTGCAAGGTATGTAGCTTTCTGGTCTATGAGTTTTAAAAAAGCATGATAAATCTATTATTTGGAAATAAAACAAGATGTATAATGTACAGAAGAGTCTTGTGCAATCTAAGATATACCTAAATCCAGTCATAGATAAAATTGCACCTAATAAAATATCTACATTTTATGCTCTCCATTGGAATGGTATTCTTTCATGTTTCTCTAGTCATCTCTTTTTAACTTTATAAACACTGTGCCCTAAAACCCACTGATTGTTGCATAAACCCAAAAACATTTCCCGGAGTAAAGTACAGACAGAGACAGATGAAAACGAGAGTCTCTGAATAGCGGTTCAAACACCCTCAGGTAGTTTTGGTAAAGTAAATGTAGCATGACATCAAACGGTTCCTCTTTATCCTGTCTAGATCCTAAGGAGTGTGTTTTCTGTGTAATTTCATAACATTATTATTATAATTATAATTATGTTTGAGAACAAATGACTCTGGGATTCAACTTTATGAAAATATTATATAATAGCTATCGTAGCTGAAAGGCAATGATCTAATAGACTAGAGCGATTTTTTTTTTTTTTAAATAATCAGATTCAAAATAATTGAGTTTCAGCAATAAGGCATTGAATGGACAATAGAGATCAAACTAGATATTAAAATTTTTCATGAAGCAGTTCATCCAAAAATGAACATTTTATCATTTCTTACTGATGCTTATGTCTTTTACAATCTGTGATGTTATTTTTTTCTGTGCAGGCAACTCTTTTCCCTAATGACAGGTCATAGTGACCATGGTTTCAAACTGCAAAATGAACCAATTTTCACATTTTCTGTCTGTCTATCAGCATAGTGTGGAAAGTGCATAGATGCATAATCATCGTATTTAATAATCACTTGTATGTCACTAACTTTTTTTATGTCTTGTCTCTAATAGCTATGGCGTTCATTATTGCGATGCTTCTGGCTAGTCTCAACAGCTGCTGTAACCCCTGGATCTACATGTTTTTCGCTGGTCATCTGTTCCAGGATCTCATGCAGCGCTGTCTTATGGCATCACACTGCGGCTGTAAGAGGCAATGGAGATCTAAGAGCCCTTCAGGCATGGGTGCAATGAGGAACACCAGCAGCCAGAAGAGTGTGACGCAGTCCTCTACTAAATGAGAGAAAGTTGGAATACATGCAGTTCGTATTACCGTCATGGACAGAACCATAACATAACATAAGCTAAGGAATCATTTCATATGATTTTTACCGGTGTGGTGCAGATCTCAGCTACATTAGCCATGTATAATCTCTGGTCCTCTTCAGCCTAAAATGTGTATCTTTACATAGGCTGTCTTTAATACAGGAGTTATTTGCATCCATCTATTCTCCAAACCACTTTTTCTCTTTAGGATCGTGGAAGTCATTTACATGTGTATGCTCAAAGGGACAGTTCACCCAACAATAAAATTTGCTGAAAATGTACACACCTTCAGGTCATTCAAGATATAGATGAGTTTGTTTCTTCATTGAAACAGATTTGGAGAAATTTAGCATTACATCACTTGCTCAGCAGTGGCTCCTCTGCAGTGAATGGGTGCCGTCAGAATCAAAGTCCAAACAGCTGATGAAAACATCACTATAATGTCTCCATTATGTCTGAGGGTGAGTAAAGTTTCAGAAAATTTTCATTTAGGAAATTCTGTCATTATTTACACACCTTTGTGTCATTCCAAACTTGCATGCTGGAATTTTTAAGTATAACACAAAAGCAGAAAATAAGAATTTTCACACAATGAGAGGGAGGGGAAGGAAGGGGAGGGGAGGGGTGTACTGAATTCAGTTTCAAGTATGTATAAATAAAGGTGAAGGTAATGGAGGGATGCTGGATGGAGAATCCTCACAGAAATAAGGAAATAAGCAGCTGATTGTATGACGCTTGTATGAGTTATGATGCTCCAGATATTAAATTGTTTGAAATCTGATTCAACAAAGTCAGTTCTAATTTCAGACTTTATATTTTCAGATCAAGCATTCAGGACTGTAGCAAATATCTGGGGAAAAAAAGCTTCTGGTCATTTCAGAGTTAACAGGGAGATCAGATAAATACACAGCGATGAAATACAGCATAAAACATGTTGACTATGTCTTAGCTTTTGTCAAGCCAGCACCTTTTATCGTAGTATCATATGAAGTTTTGAACCACACTTTATACAGTAACAAATATCATATATTCAGCATTAGCACTTTTCTTATTGTATGTGTGTGTGTGTGTGTTTGTGTGTGTGTGTGTGAGAGAGAGAAGGAATAACTTTTTTTTTTTTTTTTTTTTTAGGAGAAACAGTTCACCCAAAAGTGAAAATTGTGTTTTTACTCCCTTTCATGTTCCAAACCCATCTGATTTTCACGTCATTTGCGGATCACATATCAATGGGATTAAAAGTTTTGAAGAATTACTTGGTGCTATATTCTTTTGCAGTCGTGCACAGGGACTACAGGAGTTACATTAAATAACGGTTTAAATTAAATCTACTGCATGGCTCGAAGACTTTGATTTGCCTATAGTGTTGTACTTGAATGGACTTTTGGTGCTTTCATGAAGCCTGAAACGTGGCAAAACAATATGCAGAGATTAGTTCAAGAAAAAAAGTCATGCTGATTTGGATGTGAGAGCGAGTAAATGTGCGAACATTTTCTTTTTGTTTTCATTTTCTGGTGACTTTTCAGTGGTTTTGATGTTCAGCGGTGTTCCTTTATCAGTATTTTGTAGAAATATACTGTAAATAACTAAATATTGTGTACGCAGCAGCTCAATCAGGCTCTGATTCACTTGAAGGTTATCTTATTTATTAAACTTCTTTGTGTTCTAACAAATGTATTTGACTGTGGTTGTGGATATGAATGAACTTGATTGATTGCTGATGGAAAATTTAAACACGCACTGACAAAACAATTAATTTCACATTTCAAACCGGACAGCAGCAGTTTTCTTTATTAGCAATGCGAAGATGTGAGCTCACATAAATAAGAGTCCGTTAGGCCTATTCTCAGTATGAATCCAATCATTTATTTTTCAAAAACGGACTAATACTAGCCTACACCTTTCCATTTGTTAAACAAAATTGTGGTTGCCAAATATGCAATTAAAACTGGAATGAAAATTTGGACAAAATGAAAATATTTCTTAAATAATGTTATGTCCATGAACAGAGAGAATGTACATTTTAATTCTAAATTATAATACAACCACTTCATACAGACTCATCAGTCATATCTTCAAAGTCTAAATGGGAACAGAAGCACAATAAAACCTCTTTTAACTCTGCAAATGTACAAAATTGTAAATTAAAGGAGTTCCTTCGATGAAAAAGCGCTAGCGGCAAAAATCAAATTAAGCAATATTTAAATTATTTATAATATAGATAATTAGACAAACTCTTCAGCCAAATGATAAATCTGTCACAGTAGATGATTTCCAATCTCAAAAAAAAAAAAAAATCCCAGAGGTGGTACTGTCTAAAAACCTCACATATTACAAATAGATACATGCTGACACCTAGTGTTCCATTACAACTTTACAGCAAGAGAGTGCTATTATCTATTGTTCAGTTATTCCCTTGACAGTATTAAATGTTGTAGACACTGTCTTTGCAATTTCGTTTTACTCCAAATACCCTAATGATATGATTATTATGAGTTTATACACTAAAATGAAAATGGACATTCTGTTGTTTGAATAAAGACTCAAGATTTTAAAGGAAGTCAAACCAGCTAAAAATGTGTTCCAGTTCCTAATTAACATAGAGTAACATTATTTTATTGTATTACTTATTTTTATTTTAGTAAGTATGCTCACCATGGGCTGTATTCATTTGATCAAAAATACAGTGAAAATAACAATACTGCGAAACGTTTCTTATTATGTTCTGCGTTGAGAACACGTGGCTCTTAATATTTTTGTGGAAAGCATGATGCAATCTTAAATTCTTTGCTGAATTAAAAAAAAAACAGCATTTATTTAAAATAGAAATCATTTGTAACATTATAAATGTATTTACTGTCACTTTTTATTAGTTTATTCATTCATCCTTGCTGTATAGGCCTATACACTATCATTTTTGTTAAAATTGTGTCTACTGTAAATTTGCTCACATTAGGCTGAACTCTGCCTTTTTCATAAACAAACCTTGTTTCACAACATGATCAATTACTGTAGCAGTACAGTCTCATCTCATTTAAGCCTCTTCAGTATTGCTTCTCAACTCTCCTCTTCCACCCTTTCATTCTGCTCACCTCTCCTCTCCTCTTGCTCTTTCACTCATTTCCGCTCCTCTTCCTACATCTCTTTTCCCTCCTCCGCTCTTCCCCTCTGCGCTTCACCTCTTCCTCCTATTCCCTGTCCTTGTCCACTACCCACTCCACTCTTTTGAAATATCAGAGTTGCCCCCTCAAAGTTGAAAAAACACCCAAGTTTATATTAATATTGCAACATGGCATACAGCGAAAGAGAGCAAGCCAGGCCTGTTCTTGCCACAGCAAATCGATGCTTCTTGGTTCAGTTGCCATTCTGGTATGTTGCAAATGATGAATGACAAGTTTCTAAGTGAAACAGAGTGACAATATTTGACTGGGCTAGTGGTTAAAGTGAGGGCTGTGACTCTATATGCGTCAGCTGTTGTTTACTAGTTTCACTGATATCTTCAAATGCATCACTTCTTTTACAGTAACGCAAGCCAGTGTCACACGTACAATTCACAAATCCATAATACCAGATATAGCCTATGATAAAATAGTAAACTATAAACAGATTGTTAGATTAAAAAAACAACAAGTGGCTTTTTAAATGAACGTTCAGACACTGCGCCTTTATGCGTGCCTTATAATATCTTCTGCTATGTATGCTTCAGCCACCAAAACATGCTTTGTGAGCGGTGTGCAACAGTATTTCCTAAAACAGTGTGTGTGGCCACAATTCTATTCACAGCAACACATCTTCCTCCTACCGCTTCCGTCAGTTATTGCGCGTCATGACTGTATAGCACGAAATTTGGCGTTGGCGGGCGGCTCAACAATCGATCGTGGTGTTATTTTGTAGTTTTGAGATGGACATCCTTTAAGATGTGAGCGGGATGCAGGACACCAGAGCGGTGAATTATGCCGTTGCCATGAGAGTGGACTGATCGAGGCACTTTTTAAGGTAGGCTATGTGTGATGCGCAATGGAAGCCTCAATCCTTCAGTAAAGATTGTTTCATCATTTTAAACTTCCGCGTTGCTTTTGTGTGAGGCACTTTCGACTATTTGTCTAATAAACGGCATCTTTATAAATGAAAGTGATATGGTAAAGGTGGTGCTATTGAACGCGTGATTGCTGCTTGCGCGTGATTTCCTTTGTAACGCAATCTGTCTTCGTACTGTAAGTTAGAGAGCGAATGGATGGATGACAGCAGGGTGAGAATTATGCAGGGTTTGACGCTGTCTTTTAGGTTTGAATCTCCACGAAGGCTAAAGAAAAGGCTGGGTGTGTTTAAAAAGTAATACTTTGTATATAGAGATGTGTTTCAACTGAGCTTTTAAACATTTTGGTCAGTACAAAAGTTAGCCAGCGGGCGTGTGTTCACCTTCGGTAAGAACTGTAATCCGTTCCGCTATAAAAGAAACCGTAGCAACAGCGCTCCAGCTATTTTAGTTACTTAATAGCATTCGCCACAGAGTGCTTTCCATATTTGTTTTCAGTTTCATTTGTGTTGTCTGTTATGCTTATCACATTTAACTTTTTTTTCACATTCGGGTAAAAAACAAAAAACCGCTCGGGTAAGTTACAGAAATCGCGTCCCTCCAAGTAACCGCGATAATACAAACAATTTTAGTTAGGATAACCAACATATTGGCAAAACACTATCATTATTACTTTCACACACACACACACACACACACACAGGTTTGTTTTTATGGTTTATCGGCACTCCATAGCGTAATGGTTTTATACACTGTACAAACCGTATTTTCTTTGCCCCTACAACCACCCTACCCCTAACCTACCCTCACAGGAACGTCGCATTTTTAGATTTCAAAAATTCAGATCGGAAGTATTCTAGCCTTTTGAATATGTGGACCTCTGAATGTCCTCAGCAATCACCTTTCTCGTGTAAACGTATGTTTCCACCCCATTTTATTATACAATTTGTGTCCCATACCACAAAACATCACACACACACACACACACACACACTCACGACCCTATTTCTATTGCCCTCACCAACCCTACCCCTAAACCTACCCTTACAGGAAACTTTCTGCATTTTTAGATTTTCATAAAAACTTCATTATGTGTGACTTATTAGCTTGTTTACCCGTGGGGACCAATTTAGGTCCCCACCGTGACACGAGTCCCCTGAGTCTGTGTGTAGTCCGGTTTAAGTCCCCACTAGGATATATAAACCAGTACACACACACAGGTTTGTTTTTGTGAAAATTGGGGACATCCCATAGGCGTAATGGTTTTTATACTGTACAGACCGTATATTCTATTGCCCTACACCAACCCTACCCCTAAACCTACCCCTTACAGGAGACTTTGTGCTATTTCAGATTTTCAATACACTCCATTCTGTGTGATTTTTAAGCGTTTTGAAATGTGGGGACATGGGGTAATGTCCTGAATAGTCACCTTCTCCTTGTAATACCTTTATGTTATACTTTTGTCATTATACAAATGTATGTCCTCTTTTGTCACAAAAACGCGCGCACACCCTGTACCACACACACACACCACACATATATATATATATAGTTATATATGGCAAAAAAGTGTCTTGTTTAAAACGTATTTCAGATTGTTGACAAGCATCTATAGACGTTCACAATTATAAATGTTGGTCGCCCACAAGGTAACCATATCAAATCGTTTGAGGACTTTTCATTGTGATCCTCTTCAGAATGGCCAAACATAAACACCATGAATTATAGTTTTATTTCAGTTTTACATATTTCAAATATGTCTCATTGATAGGGACGCTAAAAACAATTAGGGTTGCTCGAGACGTCAATATCTCCCTGAAAAATTATAAAAAAATACCTCTCTGCGAGTCATAGTTTACACACTAACCAGCTAAACATTATAAATCACCCACAGAGGAGTGAAAACACTATAATAACACATGAGCACAACCCTCCTGATGTGACTGTAGAAGTCTCTATATAAAAATAGTTTTGAGGTATAAAAGTAAAATGCCACATATGGCTTAATTTGATGCATTTCAAATGACAGTACTGGTATGAATCAGAAAGATCTAGTAGGCATCAATGTATTAATCATTAGCATCATGAGTTTCTGTAAAGCTGCTTTGAAACAAAAAAAATTGTTTATTTTGATGTATAATTTTTTTTACACAAAATCTGACAATATGTAGGCCTACATTTGCCGCAGTTTACATTTGAGAGTGATTTCAATTTCAATATTTGTTTCCAGTTTTATTTAATTGTAGTCTGTTATGCTGCTCAAACTTTGCTTTTTTTATGCAATAATGTCTCAGGTTTAGGTTAAATAATCCTGCAAAGGGTTTTCTTGCGGTAGGTGGCCACAGAGATGGAGAGTCCTTCTAAGATTGAGAGGCGCCAGGCGTGGGCAAGCAGCCGCCGCAAGTTTACCGTAAAAGATGCAGAACACCGCAGCCCAACAGCAGAACATCAGTCTCATTTCTCTCTCCAAGATGATGTCTTTGTGGATGGTGAGCATCAGGTTAATGTTTAACGTCCAGCTGTGTCAATAAGTTGATAATATGGAAAGAAGCTGCATATCTCATTTCCTCTTAAGCACGTGAATTGAAGCTAGTACATAATGCAACCAGGATCATTTATCGCTTCAATTTTAAATGATTTTTTTTTGTAAGTCGCTTTGGATAAAAGCGTCTGCTAAATGACTAAATGTAAATGTTTTAGCTCAATATTTTTTTTTTCATTTGGGAAATATTTAGCTTGAAAGCTGCACTTGTGTAATCTTTATTTAAATAACGCCACTTGGCTTCATACTATGTTATCTGTTAGAATGACATGCATGCATTTTTAAGAATCCAAATACTTTCTAGGACCGTTGTATGCTTTCAGTATATTTGTTTTAAGCAAAACACAGTCAGATAAAAATATGTTGGACAATAGATTGGGCTAAAATAAAATAATAAAATAAAATTGTATTACAGCTTAATCAGGTCACCTTATTATAATTGGCCACTGTCAGAGATAAATGGCAGACCACAAACAGTACACGGTTACCAGCAGATAAACTTTATTTCCAAAACAGAACACTCATTTACACCTCTCTCTCTCTCTCTCTCTCTCACACACACACACACACACACACCCCTGCTCCAATCGCGTGCTACTAATCACTTTTGTGGCGTCTTTCTTTATTTTGTTTCCACAGGATGCTCTGCTGGAAAGATTGAAACCTGGCTTCAAGGTTGTGGGTGAGTGTTTGTGTGAATGCTTTCTATAAAAGACAGGCATTGTGTGTCAGTTGTAATACAATGACGGCAAGTGAGTGGAAAACCACAAATGTTCTTGGGTTTATTTGTTGAAGGTCATGCAGGTTAAAAACACATCAGTCTCTGAGGGTCAAGGACCATGTTTTGCTCTATTTACAGATTGTGCTGAGGAAGATTCTGTTTTCAAATTTTCCCTTTCTGGATCAGGAAATAGCAGACAAAACTTGACATTTTTGTTATTGTTTCTCACCGTTCAGGCTTTGCAAGTTCCTACAACTGCTAGAGAAGGCAAAAATAAAGTGTTTTCAAATGAATTTCAAAAATCAAATGCACGTTTAGCATGTAGGTAATTAACTTTTAGAAATTATTTTTTGTAAATATACTCTGCAAAGCTTGTAAATAAAATTTCTACTAATCACATTCATAGCAGCAGTAGTCCGAACAAAATCAGCAATGCTTACAAAGCGAGTAATATCTTTCTGACATTTGTTTAATAAGGGCTACATACTGCCACAAGAATTGAAAGATTTGCTGTGTGCGTCTCTATTTTTATCGCAGTATTTTACTGCATGCCCGCATCCCGCCCACAGACCTCTGCTGATTCACTCTTGATAAAAGTGCATTTTTAATTTATTTCTCCTTTCTTTTCTTCATCTTATCTGTAGGAATGAAGCCACTCCTGCCAAAAGCAGTCACCTAACAATAGGTAGGTTGAGGGCGAAACAAGTTGGATGTTGGATTACGATTAAGTTCTTTGAAAAAAAAAGATTTTGATAGAGTTTAAGTGAAGAAGTTTAAAACCTGCGTAATCAACAGTAGAATTACAAAATGTCATTTTTACATATGTAATGAGTGGGCACATAAAATCCATAGACATTTTTTTCCCCCACGCATTTTTAGGTGATCAAATTAGCTAATGTATTTAATAAAGAAACATGCAAGAACTTTAAATGATGAATAACAGCCATTAGAATTGAGCAAAACTCCCACAAGCTTTTTGGAGACCTCAGCAGGTGCAGGCTTACCAGTGATTAATGACTAGAATAGCCGATGGACCTTTGCTCTATGTCTAAATCCTGATCGAATTGTAAAATGTTATTCTACAGGCCCTTTGAAGACAGGTACAAGCTTTGAAGATGATCTGAGTCTGGGTGCAGAAGGTGAGTGGAAACAACACAATAGTAACTGTAACTCAGCTATTATGAAGAAGTGGTGACAGTTGGAAGTGTTTTAATATCGTTAGAAAGAACACGCATATCACCTTTAACAAACAGTTCTCTTTTGTAGAGTCTAAAAATGTCTGCTGAATAACAAATAGTTTCAGATAGACTTTATTTTGATTGCAACCCCCAGGTGTTATATTCCACGTCTGTGCGACATATCGGATAACTGCTAATTAAAGGCAATTTTGTGCTAGACCCTTATGCTCCCGCAGTGAATTTTGAATAATAGGTTCTTTGTGATGACAAACCTCTTTCTTGAGTGACATCCGAGTTTGTGGTTGTCAGTAAGGGTCTCACAATTAGTATGATGGCAGTGATTACATAGTGTATGAAGTGGCACTGCATTTATATTTGAAAGCGAACCTCCTGCGCCTCCTTTGCATATTACATTTAGAATAATGAGCCACTCTTGCATCCGGAAACACACATGCACAAGGCCAAATATGCATACAGATTAAGCAAGTAATAAATGGTGTTTTAAGACACAGTTTAAAAGTTTGTGCTTCTTTCAGTTTTTTTGAAAGAAGTTGCTCACCATAACTGCATTTGTTTGTAATCAAAATATAGTAATATTGAGAAATATTATTACAATTTCAAATAACCATTCTGCATTTTAATATATTCTTAAATGTTATTTATTCTTGAGATGGCAAAGCGGCTATTACTCCCATCTTCAGTGTCACATGATCCTTCAGAAATTAATCTAATATGTTGATTTGGTGCTCCAGAAATATTTCTTCATTTCGGAAATCATGATTTTTTTTCAGGATTCTTTGATGAATAGATAGCATTTGTATCATTGTAATAGTCTTTACAATTACTTTTGATCAATTTAATGCATTGTTGCTGAATAAAAGTACTCAATTCTTTCCCAAACTTTTATACCTGAATTATTTATTTCACAGCTACTGCATTATATTCTGCATCAGGTGCACCACAGTTTAGGTAAGAAATAGGCTGATTTTGTTGTACCATTGAGCTACCACCTTCATTGTCTTGCTCAAGGTTACTTATTTATGTTTCTAACCCTAACATATTCCCTCCTTTCATTGTATTTTTATGGGTTGTTTGTGTGTCAGCAGCATACCTCACCAGAAGCTCAACCTGCCATTGTTCAGCATGGGCCAGAGTGTCGCATCCAGTGCCTTCTCAACTACTACCAACAGGACTGCTTCCAGGTAAGAGCATGGGTGAGATAGAACACACTGGATAGTTAAGCTGGCCTGTTGAATGAAGGTTCTCCACTTAGTGCATGGCAGAAAATAACCAAAACACTTTCATGCTCAAGATGGATTTGTGCTTCTGAAGTCAAACTGTAAATGGTTTTGGCAGAGCCAATCAAGGTGGTTGCTGTGATGCATGATAAAGTAGTAATAAATGTATTTGTCTCGCATGACAGTAAGACCCTGTAATATAAATAACCTGTATGTGGAATATGTGGCCCTCACTGATAAGTATGCCAACTGTTCAGTTTTTTCACATTTTCTGCATTATTCAGTTCTAACAACAAAATTCCTTGGCCTAACATGCTATACCCCTGTTGGTATTTGAAAGCATACAATTATGCAACAAATTCAACAAATAAACATGAAAGGGATGAAGAATTAAGGTCTTCATGAATGACAGGCACTGGAATTCCCGTGGGCACAGATTCCGTGCATGTCTACCTGAATCAGAGTTCACTCTTTACTTGTTTTTCTTAAATATCTTTTGCCACATCTCAAAAATTCCCCAGTGTGTCTGAGGTCCTCCAAATGCGTGCTGAAGATGCAGAAGAGACTCTTTTCCAGCTGGGTTTTGGTTGCGAGGAACCGCAGGTCACTGCCCGCATCCCAGTCCGCTTCTTCAACTTCCCGTCCCAGCTAAGAGGCATCAACTTCCGCCTGTTCCTTGAATCCCAGCTTTCCAGGATACACCAGGAAGACCCCTGTCTTTCATTAGCAAGTAAGGAATTCAGACTTTCAGAATGTTGCTCGTACTACTACTGTAGAAACGGTCACATTCCCTCACTTTCATCTCTGGTTTTTGCACAGGTCGTTTCCGACAAGTAGAGGCATTGACGGCAATGGCCAATGCCTTCTATTCACTGTACTCCCATGTGTCCCGAACGCCGCTTCAGAAGCTTGCGCCACCCCAGTTAACCTTCACCTCCCCAATTGTAGAGAGGACCATGTCTCGAACCAGTGTCCGCAGTGAACCGCGCTCCCCTGTTGAAAGATTAAAAGACACTATCTCCAAGATGTGCTTGTACACGGGATCCCGTGGCTCGGACTCCACGTCTCCAAGCAGTTCACCTCGCAAGCGGAAATGCAGTCTGTCAGATGTAGTTGAGAAAAGTGCAGAAAATGACAATGAAGAGTTATGTCTTCAAATGGAAGTAGATGATTTAGAACAAGACTTGGACTGGTTTATAGAGAGCAAGGAAGAACTTGAGGAAGAGACGTATGGGGAAAACACAGAAAGGACTGATTCCTTGGACCATGTACCTTGTCAGTCACTATCCGAGATGACAAATAAAAACATACACAACTTCGGCCATGCATTAGCAGAGTGTACACCTTGCCTAGAACCAAAAACGGACATGGACGTGAAGTCCAAAGATTGTACCCTGCATTCTGTTCTCTCGAATAGCTCCAGTGTTATGGAACCTGTTCCTATCATTGCCCATGATATCATATGCCCTCAGGTTGTTGAATATGTGAATCAGGCACCTTATCGCTGCCTACACACAAATAGTATGGATATCAAAAACAAATCATTTGCACACCAGATGACAAATAAACCTTCTGTAAGACAATCAAAAGCAATGAATTTACCCAAATCAGAGTTATGTCAGATCACAATCACTGGATGGGAGGACGACACCACCCTTTCCAACAGAGACACACAGGAGCAGAGTTCATCCAACATCAAGACACCAACATTCCTAAGTCCAGTAAAACCACTAAACCTGAGCAAACAAGGCAACTCCTTCGAGCTGGAAGAGGTACGCTATCTCTTATCATTTTAATGCATTTCATGTCAAGAGCAGTTGCCCACACAGATTCTCCCGTTAGACGTCATTAACAGAGTATTATTCAACTCTTTATTGCTGAATCCACCTCCAAACTTCCTCTTTGTATTCCACCTCTGCATAGAAATTATGTGACTTGTTGTCATAACACCGCAAGCTTTTGCGCTATTACTTTTTACACTATTACAAAAATGAGAATTGCCATCATTTACTCACCCTCATATTGTTCCAGAGCTTCTGTTGAACACAAAACAAGAAATTTTGAAAAATGTCTGACAAAGTGAAAAATATGAAAGTGGGGTCTGCACTGGCCTTCACTGTGTCCAAAAACATTTAAAACATTCTTCAAAATATCTTTTGTGTTTTGAAAAAGAAAGAAAGTCATACAGTTTTTGATTGACATGAGGGTGAGTAAAATGATTTCTATGATACTCATCGTTCATTGTTCATTGATTAGGGGAAAATTGTAAGTTTGAGGCATCATTCATGTCCGAAACACAAACATGAATGAGATACATGCCACAGTTGAATGCTTAAAGGGAAAGTTCAGCTTAGGAATGTATGAGGTTCCATTTGTGCCAAAAATGAACCGACTGCCTTGTACTACACATTTGTCCTTGTCTACAGTCATTGCCCACTTGTTCAGCTAAATTAGTATATGTTGATGTCCTCTGTTTATGTTGTATTGTTCTGTCATCCTTACTGTTGTCTTTACTCATGTTCTGTTCTGTCGCGCTTACTGAGCATGGTAAAGTTAGTTTTTGGTTCCATATTCGCTGCATATTTGCCTAGGCTGCTTAAGAGACTGTCTGCAAATTTCACTCACAGTGCAAAAACATAAACGAAGTCTAATCATTCATTCAAATGTATAATTTTTACAAGGTTATAGTAAACGGCTAGTGGGCAGACTGACTATATGTGCTTTTGCCAGTATCTTACTTTATACGCATACAGTACTCAATTATTTTAGGGGGAAAAAAACAGTATTTCACCTAGATATTATGTTCAAATTACATTTGCTATAGTGGGCCATATTCCTAGTGATATTTTGCCAATACGTCCCTTTATAAATGTAGTGTATAGTAAGAAAAAGTTTAAGAAAAATTATGTACAGTACAGCATTTTTTTATTAAAAAATACTGTAATTATTTTTCCATGTTCCAAAGGTTGTAGTACATTACTGTAAGGATGACAGAACAATACATCATAAACAACAATACAACATAGGACATACATATCAACATATACTAATTTAGATGAACAAGTAGGCAATGACTGTAGACAAGGACAAATGTGTAGTATAAAGCACAAAGCAGTTGGTTCATTTTTGGCACAAATGAAACCTCATACATTCCTAGGGTGAACTGTCCCTTTAAGCATTAAAATGTGGTATGTATCTCATCCATGTTTGTGTTTTGGACATGAATGATGCCTCAAACTTACAATTTCCCCTAATCAATGAACGACAGTAGTATCATAGAAACTTTGGGGTTGGCTTATTTGACTTTGGCCAGTAAGCAACATGCTAAAACCCACAAAGAACACATTTGAAAATGCATAGCAAACAAGCATTGAGGAAGCATGTTTTGTAAAGGAAACCAGCACTCTGGCAAAGTAAAAATCTAGTTGTCTATACTGTGGCATTGTGCTGTGGGATGATCATTAATTATAGGGTTTCAATTCAGGTTCACAGTGCAGAGGAAGAGGAAGCCACTTCATCAGAATTCTGCTCCACAGTCACATTGTCTGTTTCGACGCATCAACACAAATGTAAGTAGCATGAGTAGTCCTTATCATGATTAGAAGTAATGAGGCACATTTTAACCAGTAATTTGACTAGTTCTTGATCAGTTTAGTAAAATAAATTCAGCTGAACAGCTGATAATCATCAAAATGAGCAAAATCAGCCTTACAAGTTCACAGAAAGCAGCATGTGTTAATGTGGTGATAGAGGGAGGTGTTTTGCTGACTTGTTAAAAACACATCGCTCGCGGCAAATTAGTCTGGCTGATCTTGTCTGCCTTATCACATTTCAGGGAAACAACCTAACAGGAAGTCACAAAATAATCTGCATAATATCCTTTTTTTTTTGGTTCACAGAAACGGTTGAAACTGAATTGTGTGCTTTGACTATATAAAATCATCCATTCATTTACGCATTGTATTTTTTCCCCAGCATCGCCCCTGCGAGGGGACAGTTTTCAGTCGGATAGCAGTGGATATGCTGAAGAGGATGTGCACCATTCCCTCTTAACCCCAGAGAAAACATAACATTAAATCTCAGGCTAATGAAGCACAAAGTGCATCTACTAATATCCTTAAAGTGAACATGAAATGGTGTTTGCAAACCTATCTTTTTAAGTGGATTTGTCCAACAGGAATGACTTTATCTTTGGAATAGCTTGCACAGATAAGCCATGCACAGTAAGACCAGGAGCATGTATGAATGTTGCTTTATTGTTACTCTAATGTGAAAACCAACAGCCTTGAATGATGCATACAATCCGGTTTTGTAATAGTTTTATTTGTATTAGGCTTCTCATTTTGTGCACTTTTTCGTTTTTCTTGTTCAGATGGATGAACTGCTGTACATATTGCCTTCATTTGTAATTCCACAATGGTAATAAATAATTTATTTGAACTATTGAGTTTTGATAGACTGGTTAAGGAACTTGTATGATAATGCAGAGGTGACTCGGAAACACAAAATTAATGATTTGAATACAGAAATGTTGTCCATAGGAAACTCTTTTCATTCTCATTGAAACCAAGTATGTGAACACAAAACAAGCTGTTTTAATGTTTATTAGCATAAACATTCTTCTTCAGATCCACTACTGACATTAAAATCTAACTCTGTTGCCCTCTTGAGGCAGGTTAAGTACAACAGGACCACTTTTGCAAAACATGCAAACAAGATGAAAAGAATTTGCTAAGGATGAATAGAATTTGCTACAAAACCAGTCATAAGGGTCAGTTTTTCAAAATTGAGATTTATACATCATCTGAAAGTTGAATAAATAAGCTTTGTTAGGATAGGACAACTATTTGAAAATCTGGAATCTGAGGGTGCCAAAAAATTGTCCAAATGAAGTTCTTAGCAATGCATATTACTAATAAAAAATTACGTTTTAATATATTTAAAGTAGAACATTTACAAAATATCTTCATGGAACATGATCTTTACTTAATATCCTAATGATTTTTGGCATAAAAGACAAATCTATAATTTCGACCCATATAATGTATTTTTGGCTATTACTACAAATATACCCCAGCGACTTAAGACTGGGTTTTGTGGTCACAAATGACTAAATGCCCAATGATAATGTCAATTTCAAGTTTATTGTTCAAGATAAAATATTCAATAGATCACGGATTCCACCATTTGGTCAATTACACCTCGTTGTCACACGTCCATCCTACTGTTGTGGGTCATATACTATTATTTGAATTTGAACAATTCATCTTTTCCATGCCAAATGTAATGATGAAGCCTGTGAGGCAGAAACACTTGCACAGAGGTAGATATTTACCACTGACTGTCAGGCCAATGTTAAAAATGATATTATTTTCAATAGCCGAGAGAAAAAGACTTTATTTTACTAATACGTTCTATGAAGCAAACTAAATGTTAATGAATAACTTCTATTACTAAAATATAACGAAAATAAATTGTACAAAAGTGAAATATTTACAGTTAAAAAAAGTCATGCTGTCCTAGGTTCATAAATTCATCAAGGTCACAGAGCAAATTCTCTATGCCATAATTTAAATGAAAAAAAAAAAATCAGAGGGAAAGTTAAAAGACCAAAACTTCTGGGCAAAGTTCAGTTATTTGTTAATAAATACATATGACACTTTCCAGATGAATTGCAGAGATAAATTCACTCACACTGAACACATGTGATTCTTTGTTCTCAGGTTTCTAATTAATAGTGTCCCCTGCCTTTGTTTAGAGGCACTGAGGAGCAAGGGTACACACTTTTGGTGTCATATTCAAGGTGAAAATGAGAAAATCAGTACGTCCTCCAACTGATTTCACAGCTGCTAGCAGTAAGGACTCAAACACAAGGGCCTTGCAATTATAGTGCACCTACTGCTTCAAACAAACAAGCCCCTCGTATTACACAGCTGGGGGCAGGAGAGGTAAGCTTCAATTCACCTGATTTTCCTATTTTCCTCTGGGTAGCAAAACAAAAAAAATGTTACAGGAGAGCTGTTATTGTGGTTTATTTCCCCCCTGCCATGATCTTGAGGTACTGAAGGGCGTTGTGGGCAGCGCTGACATGTGCTGCATCAAGGCTGGAGGCGAATCCGTGGCAGACGGTAATGGGCTGCGTGGACAACTCCACCAGACACTGGCAAAGGCCACTCAAACTGCGCTCCTCTGAATGAACAAAGTCCGAAAAATAGTACATTTCTAAGAATTTAAGAAAACACAATTGGTTCTTGTTTTGCTTATTACCCCGAATAGCGTAGTTAGTGGTTTCAACATCTTTTGGGTGAACTATTCTTTTAAAACACTTAAATGACTTAATGGGCTTGTTAGACTAGCCTTGTCACTGGATGTCACAAAAAAGATAAAACTGAAGTTTTGAATATTGGATCAAAAGCACAGAGAGAGAGAAATTGACCCCTAACCTAGGATACTAGGATTAAACCCAAGCCAAGTGGCAAAAAACTTAGTTGTCGTCTTTGATTCGGATTTTAACTTTAAAGCTCATGTACGTAATATTACAGAAACTGCATTCTATCATCTGAAGAACACCGCTAAAGTAAGACCATTTCTCTCACTGAGCAATATATAAAAATGTATGCATGCATTTATAACTAGCAGGCTTTGAGTGGTCGACCGATATCTCGCCAAGGCCGATATATCGGCCGATATCTGCCATTTTTCAAAATATCGATATGTTTTTTTTTCTGTTTTGGGCCGGTGTTGAGCGGGATTTTTTTTGACGGCGCCGCTGTAACTGCTGCAGCAGTGCCTAAGCACACAGTGCTTACATTCTCCCTCTTGTTCGCTGTCGTCGTTAACAGTTCGGTCTAATAGGGATAGAAGTCTATCTAATAATCAGATAGAACTGTTAAATAAAGGAATTAAAATGTATACAAAAAAAGTATTATAACGATTGCTTTTATGGGAAGTTGCCTAATGTTAGAGAGTCGGACTTGTAACCCAAAGGTTTTGGGTTCGAGTCTCGTACCGGCAGGGTTTGTAGGTGGGGGGAGTGAATGTACAGCCCTCCCTCCCACCTTCAATACCACGACTGAGGTGCCCTTGAGCAAGGCCCCCAACTGCTCCCCGCGCGCCGCAGCATAAATGGCTGCCCACTTCTCCGGGTGTGTGTTCACGGTTGTGTGTGGTTCACTGTGTGTGTGTGCACTTTGGATAGGATAAATGCAGAGCACTAATTCAGAGTAAGGGTCACCATACTTGGCCACATGTCACTTCACTCACATCACGCATCCGATAGAAGGAGTCAAACATTATAATATTTTCTTGTTTTCCGTCAGCATTCCGCCATACCATTTATATAATTAAAAAAATCTTTGATGAACTATGACATTTAATTTCACCAACCTTTCAGACTTACCGATCTATTTGAGATCTTTGTGAAGTGTTGCATGTGACCGGCATTATCGCGGTTCTGTGACGTTCATGGTACGTGCGAATTGAATACGGACAGGAGGAGAGTTCAGCTTCACTTCACTGTGTGCTGTATGTAAAATGAGTGTTACCTTGGCTTTCTTGTCATCTAGAGTATAAGTATGTTTATGTTACACGTTTATTTTTTAATCCATTTTCAAATGATTTCAAATTTCTTAAATATGAATTAAAAAATACAAAATTACAATCGGCTTTATATCGGCCATTGGCCACCCTGCTTTCCAAGATATCGGCATCGGTAGTCAAAAAACCCATATCGGTCGACCACTAGGCTTGACTACTGTAAAATGCTTCCTTGCGGGTCTACCAAAACCGTTGTCAACTACAACGAATCCAAAATACTGCTGCTCGAATATTGACAAAAGCCAAAAAGAGAGATCACATTATTCAAGTCATTGCACTGCTTACCTGTTAGTTTTCATATTGATTAAAAAAATAGTTTATTAGTTTATAAGGCATTGCACGGATTTGCTCCAGACTATCTTTCAAAAATGCTTCCAGTATATGAACCCAGAAGGACTCTCAGATCTTCAGATTATTTTCTTGCAACTGTACCACATAGTAGAACTAAAAGATTTGGTGATGCTGCTTTTAGCCGTTATGCTCCTTGCCTCCGGAACAACCTTCCAGCGGACATAAGATGTGCTGAAAGTATTAATAGTTTTAAATCTAAATTAAAACATTTTTTTAGTCTGGCTTTCCTGTAATGTCCTATAAAGTCTTTGTATATTTAATGTTTTGTTTTTCCTTTATTTTTAATGTTTTTGTTTTATATTTCATATTTTAATCATTTAAACTTTAATTTGTGTTCTTGTATTTTAATGGATTTATTTCTATTTTGTATTTGGTGTATTCTATTGTTTTTGTATTTGGGTCCTTCTTGCTTGTAAAGCACTTTGAACTGTATTAACTTGTTAGGAAAAGTGCTATATAAATACAAATTTGCTTGCTTGCTTTTATCTTACCTATGTCAAGGTAGCTGACATCAAAGCGTTGTTCCTCAGAGAGCTCACGAAGGAGAGCACAAAAATTGGAGTCATTGGAGTCAGGTTGGCCCAGAGGATGACAGCGCAACTGTAGGATCTTCTCCCCGGCAGAGTTCCGCAGAGAGTCCCATGTGCAACCGAGACCTTTAGACTTCCCTCCGTCTACTCTGCCACCTATTTGCTGTTGAAGAAAGACGATATTTTCAAACCGGCACATTCACAAAACAACCCTAAATTTGTATTTACAGCTTAGTAAATTCTGCACGTCTTACTATACTGAAGGTGTCATCTTCTGCTTCGGCCTCATGGCTGCTACGCATGTCCACTGGTACATCATGGATACGAGAGAGCATCTTTGCAGCTGCATTTCTTTTAGCAAGCTTTTTTGATGTGCCACTACCTTAAAAACAAGATTAAAGACATGCAATACTTTGAATGGACTGCATATTTAAAAAGAATCACTATAGAAAAAAAGGTTGTACCTATCTCAACAAATCTCTCCACCCTGCAGGTCATTGTAAACTCTTTGCGGTGTGCAGGCCCAGATTCTTGAGTGACTGTGTACTCAGGTAAACGCCAGCCTTTCTGCACTACTAGTTCCTGTGGAAATAGCATTTTTAAGCACAATCAACATAAGCTTCATGATATTAGTATAGTAATATACATGTATATTTGATATGACATAACAATAATATTACCAATATATATGCTGTTTTTTCTGCCAGGTTAAAAATAATGATTCTTTCAACGCGACAAACTTAAAAAAAAATTCTAAGAAAAATATACATGTGTATATATTTTGAACTGTATATACACACAGTTCAAGCTAGAAGTAAGCACTGACACTATCTGCTTCCAATATGGGCTTGCCTTACACAGACTGATGTGGATGATTAAAAAAATGCTAATATCAGTTAATATTATTCATGCTTAATTGCCACATCAAAAATTAGCACACGCAGACGGCTCTTTTCTTCAGCTTTTAATCTATTAAGTATGGAGCACAAAATCTGCAGTTCAATGACTGCCAAGGATCTTTGTCTTAAGACTGGAATACACTAGAAAACCTTTTTTGCAATCTTACTAACTAAACTTACTTTAACTTAAACTTACTAACTTGCAAACTCCTAATTTGCAGTCTGGACAAATAAACGATAGTTGCCGAGAAGTCTGAGCTAGTCTGCAGGTTTTGGGCAGTTGAAATTTCGACAGATTTCACAGAAAATTATGAAGTGTATGATGGGCACAAACTGATTTTATTGTTTTGTTCGTTTCAGACCTTGATTCCATCCTGTAGGAGGATATTGAAAATGTTTCACATTTTTGAGGGATTTTAGACTGTTGTTTTATTCATCACATGTCTCCTAGAAACGAGACACATGTTTCTGTGCATGTTTTTCTGTGCAAGTGTGTGATATTCTCAATCATTTAGTTTACATTGGCAAATTTTTCTCTTTAACCATTTACAAAGTCGGCAAGTGTATGGTGCCTAGTTTTTTTTTAATCTGTTCTGATTTTGAAATGTATGTCATTGCCTCTCACCTGCAAAGCTCCGACTGGATTGCACTCAGCTTGTTGTGTTGAACTGGATGATTTCATCTCTGACTGAGGGCTAAAACACATTGGACAAAATAAATAAATAAAAAAAACACAATGATGTAAAAGCCAGAAACCTCTGTTAAATCTTTAGTTTTTGGAAAAACAGAACTTTGTGTAATGTATTTTCTGTTCAAATGGGCACAGAATCTGATCTTTACCATTCTCCCTCCATATCAATCCCGATAAACTCTTCTCCCTCCATCCCATTCCCTCCAATCCCTCCCAGCATTCCTCCTTTCAGCATTTTCAGGGCAGCTTCGGCAGCTTTGTGCTTGGCAGCTTTCTTGCTGGGGCCCTGGCCAGTGCAGTTGATGTCTCCCACAGACACGCGGAAGGTGAAGTTGGGCTGGTGGGCCTGACCCTCAGCCTTCAGCAGGTCGTACACTGGAGTCTTGCCTATCCGCGTTCCATATTCCTGCAGCAGACTGATGGGCGTCTTCCCGGGGTTCACAGCCAGCATTTGCTCAATACTGTGAACAGAGAAACACAAAGCCACATAGAGATGGATCGGATGTTGCAGTCTAATCAAGCTCTAAATGTGACAGATTTTTCCAGGTAAGACAGGTTTTCAATAACACAAAACTATGAATTACTTAGGATGCATTGTCACCTAGTGTCAAATAATAACAGTACAAGTTCAAGTAAACTTCATTTATCAAACCATGCTGTCAAAAACGAGATGCCGAAGATTTAGTCATCTCCAAGGAATTTTATACCATAATATTTTGTCCTAAAACCTAGTGATTTTTGAGCATCGTTGATTCTAATGTTCGATGTAGACAGGGATTCCACAATCTGATTATACAGTAATACCGATTATATCAATTTAGACAGTGATTCTAAGGTTCGATTTAGTGATTTAAAGAAAATCGGATTCGAATCAAAACATTTAAATGTTTCATTTGAACAGTGATCTTGACGTTTGTTTAGACAGTACTTGAAACCTTCCATATGAACAGTGATTCAAATGTCAGCTGAGATGATTCGAACGTTCAGTTTAGACAGCGATTCGAAAGATCGGTTTTAATGATTCAATAATTCGATTATACAGTGACGACCGTAGTGTGCAGGAAAGCAGGAAACACTGGGCCTGTTTGTGTTGTCATTTCAAAAACGCAATGTATTCGCAAAATATAAATATAACTGTAACAATTCTATTTTTGTAGTGGTCATTTAATAATGAGCTAACAGCCGGTCGGTGGTTCATTTTTACCTGGTATACCCAGAGTTTCTCTTGCCGCTATCCGGGCTTTTCTCGTCGTTCATTCCCCAATAACAGATAGAGAGCTGACTTGTTTCGGACTGCAGAAACCCCCCGAGGTGACTGTAACCCCCCTAATATCATTAATAGGTTTCCGTGCGGGAAGGACTGAGGAACGAGGAGACAGTCAACCCCTCTCTCTCTCACACCGTCCCGCATCACACAACTTAACCCGACTGAATTTGGAAGCGGACCACAAAGCGTCCATTAGCTTTCATAATAAAAGTCTCGACAGTGAAAAATGCCACGAAGCCTGTCAAAAATATGTCCGTGTCATATTTCATAATAATAAAAATAATAATGCATTAAAAATACAAAAAATGAGATTCATCATTGAGGATAATCAGGATTACAACTAAACACATTTTAAAAGTAAAACATCCACAACAAGTTTTGTTAAGCAAGTTTCTAACCTGAGGAAACCTGCATTCAAATTCTGCCCTTTTGTATTATTCTTCATTCGTAGTTTATTCTCATTTATCACTTCCATTCCTGTTAATTTTTGTCATAACAGCACAAAGAGAAAAACTTTACATAATCAAATTTAACTAGCAGCATCTCTTGCCTTAGAACAACACTATAAATTGTGGTTTGGTTGAGAAGGGCACAAGCTACGCTTCTCGTCTTTCAGGCATTTGATGAGCTCAAATAAGCACTATAGTTACAAATGGGACACACATGTCCCCAGTGTCCAGGACCAGTGGCACATTCCTAAACCCCCTGACCTAAGAGCTGCAAATACACACACACACACACACACACAGCACGTGTCTAACACAACTAAACACCAGGAGAGAGATGATGAGACAGTGAAATAGTAAAAAACATAAAAAGCTGTTTTATTCAAGAGACACTCCTGAGGTTAGTTAGCTGGCAAACTGCTGAATGAAAAACGCTGAAATTCTTTAAATGTGTAACCTAGTAAAACAATATCAACACTCTCTACATTTCAGTGTAAACAGAGCAATTGAAGATTTTAAGAAATATCACTAGAAAAACAAATTCATCATTGGATTTGGAAAACTCACTGCTAGGTTCAAAGTTCACTTTTGAGTATACAAAGTATGACTGAGGAACATTTCAACAAATGTGAAATACCATGTATCACATAATTCATTGGGGAAACGGGATAATTTCAAGTCCTCAGAAAAAGTCTTTTATTTTGAACCATTCAACCGTTCTCAGGAACTTAACTTTCATTGGCAGAAATGTCTTTTTCATCTAGCTCTTCCACAATCTCCTCAGCAGGTTCTTCTTCTTCTTCTTCTTCTTCAGAGTCATACACATGTTCTTCAATTTCTTCCAAGTCTTTCTGCTTCTCAGTTTCTTCTAGTGGCTCCTGCAACATCTGCTCCTGACTGATATCTTCAACCACCTGATCTTCAGAGAAGTTCTCAACAGCCTCGGCCACACTTGTGTCAGTTCCTGTTTCTTCCATGAAAGTTGGGTCTTCTTTGGCAAGAACAGCGTCTTCTTCTTGATCTGGAATCTCCTCAGTTATTTCATCCCCCTCAGTTATTGCTTGCTCTTCAATAATGTCTCCAACGTTGACCTGAACTTCCTCAGATATCGGATCCCCTTCAGTTACTGCTTGCTCCTCAATAACATCTCCATCGCTGTCCTGAACTTCCTCAGTTATCGCATCCTCCTCAGTTACTACTTGCTTCTCAATAGATTCTTCTTCCCCAAAGACCTGAACCTCCTCAGCTGGTACTTCTTTGTCAGATACCTGCAGCTCCTCAGGCATTTCATCCTGTTGAGTAACTGCTTCCTCCTCCTCAACAATATCCTGGTGGAATGGAACCTCATCAGCTTGTTCATCCTCCTCAGTTACTGCTTGCTCTTCAGCAACATCTTCTTTGACTTCAGATTCCTCAGGAATTTTATTCTCATCGGCTTGTTTTTCAACAGGTTCTTCCCCATGAACCTGAACCTCTTCAGCTGGCTTGTCCTCCTCAGGCACCACTCGTTCCCCTTCTTCAACATGAAACTCCTCTACTGTTTCCTCCTTGGTAATGGCTTGATCCTTTGCTTCAACTCCTTCATCCTTGATTGGAACTTCCTCCTGAGTTTCTGCTTGCTCCACTTGCTGCTCCTCTACTGGACTATTTTCCTCTGAACTGGATAGCTGGCTTTCAGATAACATCTGAAACACAAAAAACATTATAATGCAACATGCCAAAATGATCATATATGGAAAAAATGAAACAGTCAGGACTATACCTGACTCTGGACGATCTCAGGTTGGGCAGCAAGGCGAGAGTGAAGGCAATGAGTACTCTTTTGGTGGTCCTCCAGACTCCTACGGACAGCCATAAGTTGATCCTCAAGAACTTGGGATCTTCTTGCCTGTTCTATCTCCAGTATGTCCCTGGAAGACACCAAATTAAGATGAATTAGGAATAATCGGTATCAGTAACAACACCAAATTGCTAAAGACCTGAAATGCTACAGAAAATCCCACAACGCCCTTTAGATTACTCACTTGATGTCTACCACTTCCTGTCTGTTTCTTTTAAGAGCCCTCTTGTTGCTGATAAAGGATTCCTTCAGGCTTGAAAGTTCCATTCTTTGTTCCTCCAACTCAGATGTGAGACCTTCTATAGTGGACATCTGCTCGTCGAGATGTGTTTTGGTGACCAAAACAGTGTCTGTGAGTCCAGAAATGGTAACAGCTACCTCAGAGTTTGCAGTAAGGATAGAATGAAGCTTCTGCTTCAGAGTTTCAATTTCTTCAGTCTTATTCTTGACCATTGCATTTAACGTTGCGGTGGAAACAGACTCCTGCTGGAGTTCAGAAAGTTTGGCATTCATCTCAGACTGAAGAGACCAGAATTGGCTTTGAAGATCAGTAGATTTGATTTTTTCTGATGTGGCTAGTGCAACATCTGCCTTTTTTTGGGCCTGTGTGTAAGCCTCTTCCAGTGCTTGTAGACGCTCTTCAAAAACACCCACATTGGCAATCTAAATATATAAACAACATATTTTATTTCAACATATTAAGTTCTATTATTAATCTGATCAATATGCAACATTTCACCAATTTAGCCATGTATTGAGCCTAACCAGTGTTATATCCATCTACAATTGCAGTTTGCCTCTGAAAATTCATCAATCATACATTACATCTACAGTATTGTAGTAATTAATTCATTTCACTGTGAGTAATTTAGGATTTAGGAAATAAATTGATTTTATAAGTTTGTTCATGACATGCTCTGTTGTCAGTGGTGTCGGCAGCTAGTTACACTAGCGATGAGTTTTATGATTCACTTGATTCAGAGGAAAGTACTATAAAAACAATGCTGGCATTGATCTTTGCATTAGGTAGCTACCAAATAAATGTGTAATTAAAATGTATAATCTTAATTTTATCATAATTTGAATATAATCATAATACTATAAATTTGAACAGACCAACACCATTGACATTTTAAAACATGGTTTTGAAGCACGTTAACCCAATGACACCATGTGGTTATGATTAACCTCTAACTGCAAATGACCTGGAATTATTTCCTAGAGTGTTTTCCACAAAGGGCCTATTGAATTTAAGTTGCTGGAAAACATTTAAAGTAGCAATATTTCTTTTAATTCAAATTACATTAATAACATTTTATGAATGTGAGTACAACTTATGCTAAACATTAAATATTTTACAACAACATTATTTATGCTACATATATATATATTTGTAAATGATCACTTTAATACAAAGTTATAAAGTAAATGCCATGATGGTGTACATTTCTATTGGATGTAGAGTTGACAAGACTATTATTAAAGTGAATTACAACATTTGGTACTGCAGTTCTAGAATGATCATCAGTGAAAGGAAAATTGTTTGACATTTTTAAATGAATGGCTTACTTTCATACATTACATTTCTGATCACTAATGCAGAGCTGACTGCCTTTCAAATAAAAGAGCAATTTACGTGTTTATTTATATCTTTACTTTTACATGTTGGTTAGGATACTATTTGCATAATGTCCTTTAAACAAACCAGCATGGCAAAAGGAAACACGATCCTCCTCCGAACACACTATTAATGGCCTGGGAGACACATGACACAATTCAGCGAATGGAATATTCAAAGGGCACATGAGGCATACTTTCAGAGCTGTTAGTATTATGTATTTTTACAATTAAAATACAAATAATTCAAAACGTACACCATAATATATCAACTTGAGCAAGTACTATGTGCTTAGTACAAAATGTTCCAGAGCGCACAAATTGTGTTCCTGTGCGTAAAAGTCATGAACTGGATTATTTTATTTCAAAGTTACCTTGTAATAAGAAAAATGCATTTCTTACGAATTTATAACTAAATTTAGGGTATCTCAAAATCAAATACCTGTGCATTACCCACCCCTAACTGTTGTTGGAACTTGGTTATCCTAAGTTGCATTGCATTGACTGTCTCTGTCAGACTGTCGATGGTTTGCTGCTGCTGGCTGCAGAACCAGACCGCCGTTGATCCCCCGACAGCGAAAATAAAGAAAACAATGGCAGGGACTGCATATTCTTTCAATCCTCCCGGTGGTGTTACAGATGGCGTCTCCAAGAGCAGCAAACTGTCGTCCTGCTTATTGGTGCTTTTTCCTTTGCGCTTGGTCATCTTGGCTTCGCGGAGGATCTGCACTGTAGACTGCAACACTCCCCCTTTCTCTGATTTACTCAGTGATTTGGGTACCGTTCTACCAGACCTCAACGCTGTATTGGCCCACAACGACCGGGAACAATCAAAAGTGAACTTTCAAGCACGAGGAATGTGAGTAGGGGGCGTTGCGCACTGGAGGCGCCTCTCACTTTCATGGCGCCTAGCGGCACGTACAAATTTACCTAATGTTTGAGAGAATTACATAATTTTCAAAAAGCTTTATTTAGGATACTGCATCAAAAAATCTGAAGAGGATACAAAAATCTGTTTTTTTTTCTATTTGTCTATAATGATACTGATCCATGGATCTAGTCAGTAGGCCTCTATATTACAATAAAATAATTTGATTAAATAGTTAACTTCCGGAATTAAAATTCTGTCATCATTTACTCACCCTCCACTTGTTCCAAACCTGTATGCATTTCTTTATTCTGTTGAACACAAAAGAAGGTATTTTGAAAAATGTTATCCGAACATTTGATGGGCACCATTGACTTCCATAGTAGTAAAAAAAAACAAAAACTATTAAAGTCAATGGTGCCCATCAACTGTTCGGATACCAACATTTTTCAAAATATCTTATTTTGTGTTCAACAGAAGAAAGAAACTCACATGGAGGGTGAGTAAATGATGACGGAATTTTCATTCTGGAAGTGAACTACTCCTTTAAGAACATTGTGCTGTTTGTTTAATTTTATTTCTCTTACTCTGTTTTACAGACTCTCTAAAACTTTCAAACTGGTTGATGATAAAGTTTCTCTTTAGATTTTCAGCAGACATATGAAGACTTTGGTTAGGCCGTTCAAGGATGAGATTGCATTGCATTAGGTATTTGGCTCCAGGAGTCTTGGTGGGTCCAAGCTTTTTCATTTCACAATGATGGATGTTATCAAACTTTGCACCTGGGTATCAATACAGTTTTATTGAATGTAAACACAATTAATGGCTGGATATTCTTTGTCTGACATCCAGACTGCTATGACTTTATGCACTGTAGATCGTCACAGACGGCTTCTAGTTTTTGAGATATCTCAAGGTAACCTGATGCTTCTAAAGGAATGAAACATGATTCTGCTTAGCTGATAGATAGATAGATAGATAGGTAGATAGATAGATAGATAGATAGATAGATAGATAGATAGATAGATAAACATTCAATACATATATGTCGAGATATCCTTTTATTTTATTTTTTATTTAAGATCACATCAATTATTACATTTGTCACTTTCAAGAAATATGATCACAAACGGTGTTGTTTGAAGTCGCCCTTTCTTTTCTCTGTAAGACAAGAAAACAAAAATATAGTAGTTGTTGCCTAAAAGTTGAAATCATATGAATCATAAACCTCATATCTTATTAACCAAAATAGGTTAATTAATATTAAAATAGAAGACATACATTTGACTATAAGTTTGGTGGAGCACTCATCATTAGGGGCTTTCGGCTACAACCTTGTATTCTCCCATGTCTTTGGGTCCAACCCTCAGGATGATTTGTGATGTAGTAGTTGGGGTTTGTGTTGAGGCTGACATTATTATGGTACCAGGTAATATGAGGGGTTGGGTTGCCCGTCACAGCACAGCTCATGTAGCACTCATAACCTGGTGGAGCAGCGTGAAGTTTCAGAGGGACAATAAATTTGGGAGCTGCCTGGAAGTCGAGGGTCTTTGATACAGGCATGCTATATGTGAATTTTTCTGGAAGAGATAAAACATTTGTGAAACGTGATTATTTCAGTGTAGTAATGTCCATTTTTGGCCACCTCACATTATGCATCACTGCATATGTTACACAATTATCTGTTTGTGCATCTGGGTTACATTGTCCAAGTGAAAGTACAATAGAAGCTGGAGGGCAGTGAGCAATTTATGAAGCACATGAAGTGCAGACCATCACTGGCAAAGCAATTATCCAGAGCTACTGTAGTAGGCCACCTCATACTGCATCTGCAAGCCTTATAGGTACAACATGTTCAGAACAAGGCGGATATAGTTTAGTGGCGATGTGTCAGAGACAGCAGCACAAATCCCAGAAGTATAAACCTGGATAAGGGTGACCCATAAATAGAGTTTCATAGATCTTCTATCATCACTGCACCCTTGAGCAAGACACTTATCTCTGGCTTCTCCAAGGGACTCACTGCAATTAGTGTTCTGTAAATTGCTTTGGGAAAATGTGTCTGTTAAATGGCAAGTAGCCTAGACCATTGCACCGCTGGTTGTAATGCAGCCGAGACCAATGATTGTCCAAACGCAATTTGTTTTCAGGCTTATTTATTTGGGTAGTGTATGCATAATGAGACTATGGATTATTTGTTAATCACTAACAAGGTTTTAGATATAAATTTATATGAATATATGACATTTAAATGTCCCTGAGGCAATCCAGTCTAAAAGAAATAGTTCAACCAAAAATGAAAAATCCACCATCAATCCACCCTCCAGTTGTTCCAAACCTATATGAGTTTCTTCCCTCTGCTGAACACAAAAGAAGATATTTCGAAGAATGTTGGCAACCAAACAGTTGATGGTAGCCACTGACTTCCACAGTATTTTTTTCCATACTAAGAAAGTCAGTGGCTACCATCAACTGTTGATTATCAACATATCTTCTTTTGAGCTCAACAGAAGAAAGAACCTACAGGTTTGGAACAACCTGAGGGTGAATAAATGATGACAGAATTTTCATTTTTTGGGAGAACTATCCCTTTAAAATCTGTAGTAGAAATAAAACAATTAGTAAAATTCTGTTTAAAAATAGAGCTAGATCATTTCAGTCATGCTCTTTTTTAATATTTTTTATTAATTTTATAATAAATTTTTTTAAAATATGAATACAATACGATTTTTAAAAAAATATTTTATATTAACTAAACAAAAAAACGTCAACAAAGTCATCCACAAACCTCTTTTTTTGGTGGTTCCCCAAACTGGCTCTGAGAGATTTATATCATTATTGGCAAACACTCTGAAATTGTAGTCTCATCCAGGCAAGATGTTAATGAATTTGTTGTTGAACAAGTGGTCAAACACTGTATGCCTTGTTTATTTGACAGAGTCCCGCTTCATCACCATGTAATGCAGATGGTTGTCTCGTTTCTCATCGGGAGATCCCATTTTGTTGGACATTTGTTCTAGTTCTACTGGACCTGGAGGCTTGGGATCATCTGGAGATGAAAAATAAACAGGTACCAATATAGCATATTATCTGAAGTCATTCTTTAGAGTTAGAACCATACCATGGGGTTTGATATTCAGATAAAAATTAAATGTAGTTTTATTTTTGTACAGTCATTTTATGTATCACTATGATTTAAAATATTATGAAATACTATTAAGGAATATTACTAAAATATGAATAACATGTCCTTAATATTAGTTAAGTTTTAGGTAATAAATGTAAGGAGTTTAGTTACCAGTCACTCTTATTTCAATAGTTAAGGTGTCCTGGCCCATCATATTCTTCACATTGACAGTATAAATGTCAGTATAAGACAGCTCTGATGTGTAAATAAATATCTGAGAACCTTTTTCAAATTTAGTAACATTTTTGGCAACTGGAGCACCATCCTTTAGCCATGTTATGTCTGGTAAAGGAGAGGCCTGTGGATAAAATAAAACAAATACTCAGACCTGATATTTACAAAAAGCCCAAAGGAGTGTTAATATTTTGTCACGTTTAAATATGCTTTCGGCAAAATAATATTATTGTAAACCATTCAAATATTTTGATACTCTACCTCAAACCTGACGCTGACACAAACCGTGTTTCCAGCTTTAACAACCATGAAACTTTTAATTTTTTTGTCAGTGAACTTTGGCTTTACTAATAAAAAAAAGGCAGATTAACATTTCTTTGTGTGAAACTTAAAGCTAAAAGTCAAAGATATTTTAAAAAAAAACATGAATCTTTACCTGGAGGAGGCATGGCGATGATGTAATTGTCAAAGCTCTGTGGAAGCCCCTCTCCTCCTTCATTGACTGCTATAACTCTAACCCAATACATGGCCATTGACTTCAATCCCAGTGAAGGAAGTCTGAATCACTGCGTTTGTATTGCAACGGCTCCACTCAAGTTGGCCTGTGGGTCTGATTTCCACAAAATAGACTTTTGCTTCATCTTCCTCACCTTTGACTTCTGTAGGTTTAGTCCAGGAAAGAGATAGACTGGTGTAGCTTGATCCAGTTATTTTGAGGTCTTTGGCCTTACCAGGAGGCTCTGGGGGAAACAACATCGTAAATATTTACTTAATATTTTACTTAAAAATGAAGGATATTTTTGTACTCTGTCTGACAAGTCATCATTTCAGTACAGGGAGGTATCAAGTATGAATTTGTTGAACATGTCTTACTTTTGGGGTCCCTTGCAATTGCACATGCAGACGGCCCACTTGGTTCCCCAGGCCCGGATGTGTTAATAGCACTCACTCTGAACTCATACTCCACACCTTCGATTACATCTTTTACTGCATATTTTTTGTCTAAATATGAAAAGAAAAAATTAAAAGTGTGTTGTATTTTTAAATGAGAGAAGAGTATGCTACTTTAAATATTTCTTAAATTAATTTATGTGTAAATTAATTTTCAAGACCTCTGATTGGTTCATTTTTTGGGTTTGCTTGGCTCCAAAAATTGCTGCCCTTTTTGCATTTTTTCTACATTGTATCAAATGATACTGCCCCCCACCAGGCCAAGTTAATGGAGTCTTTAAAGGCACTGACTATTTTAGGAGGAGCAGGAGAGCCAGGTAATGCTGAGAACAAAAAGAACACATTCTATTAACATTTCCTTTTTCTAAAGACTAATTGATAACTGATAAGCACCCACTAACTGATAACTACTACATCAAAATATAGAAAGAAATAAGGAATCTCACCCAAAGTGCCGGCAGCAATATCATTAGTTGTCGCAACGTCACTGAAGCCCTCCGAGTTTTTTGCCTGGATTCTGTATTAGTACTTTCGACCACAATCTATGTTTGTGTCTCTAGGTAGGCTGTCCAGGAATGTCTCCAGTTTTAGTCCAGGTGTTCCGTCCCAGCTGCTGTCGCTCCAGGTTGTAATTAGTCACTGGACAACCACCATCGTCCTTTGGGGGTCTCCATTTAAACTCAATGGCACACAAGGAGCTTTCTATGATTTCTACAGGTCCTTGTGGTGGAGTTGGCCTGTCTGGAAGAACAAAAACGTATAGAGTACTGATATATCACAATGGTAGAACAGTTGATTAGTTGTCTAACAACCAAACAGTTGAGGTCAGTAAATGAAAGTTTTTTGTTGTTTTGTAGTTTTAATATTTTTAGTGATGGTTCTTTAATTAGCATGCAAACAGCTATATCATTGTAAGAGCTGTATGCTACAGCTATACATAAATTACAGACATATGTCTTTGACTGCTGCATGAAGATGTATATAGGTTTAATATTCTTCTAAAATATGCCTTCATAGAACTTTTTTTTTTGTGCAGTTTTAGGCATTTTCTTAATATTAGGTTTACAATACATACCAAGTACTGTAAGTTTCGATGTTGCCTCTACTGTGGCAAATTCATTCTTGATTTAGATTTTTATCTCTCCAGTGTCTTTGCGCTGACACTTAGTAAGAAGTAGACGGCTATGAGCTTGACACTGTGACCCTCCAGTAACTCTTCGCCCTCTTTAAACCATTGAATCGTAAATGGTTCTTTTCCTGAAAAGGGTATTTGAAGGAAGCATTTTCTCCTGCTTTGACAATAACATGCTCTGATAATTTACTCAAGGCATCTGCATCAGTTTTGGGTGGATCTGAAGAAAAGAGAAGAAAGAGAATTTGTTGTAAACCAGGGCTGGGTGGTAGAGGTGTTTTTTATTTATTGAGAGGAATAAACATCCATACAGCATGTCTCTTATATGGGTCGGATGTTAAGACATTACATTTTACAGAAAGCATGACATTTTGAAGTGATGCATCAAAAGAGTATATCATATAATGTGCCTGTCTAATTGTGAGAGGTTATTATCATCACCTGATACCTTTTCCAAAAACCTGCCCCCACCATAGAGCTTACACTGCCCTCTAGTGGCTAAAGCAAATAATGTAAATAATCCATTATGGCTCCTACAAAATTAGATGCGTTTTACAGCCAGCTTTATGTTGACATGAAAAGAGAAAAGCAGAAAACACACTTACTTTGAACAATTAATGCAGTCTCTGATTTATGTCCTTCTGCCTCAAACTTATATTTCCCAGCATCTCTTTTTTGGCAGTCATGGATGATTAGTTTGTGATGAGCCCCATCTTTGACAACTGTCATTCCATCCTTAGACTCCAACTGATGTAAAAGAAAAAAAATGCATTTAAATTTTGTAATGCATATATCCACTACCAGTCAAAGATTAATTGGGATTTCTTAATGTTTTTGAAAACAAAATCTTTGATGCTCACTAAGGCTGCATTTATTTGAACAAATATACAGTGAAAACAGTGATTTTGTGAAATATTATTACAATTTAAAATAACTATTTTCTATTGAATAGGATTTGTAAAATGTGTTTTATTCTAGTGATGGCAAAGCTGAATTTTCAGCAGCCATTACTCCAGTCTTCAGTTGAAAATTCAGCTTTGCCATGGCATCACAGGAATACATTTCATTTTAAAATATATTACAATAGATAACATTATATATACTACATTTGGTTAACAAATTTCGATAAATATAATAAATTACTGTACACCTTTTTTCCATCTTTGTACCATAATCCAGTGCTATCTTCACTGCTAAATTTGCAGAACAACTCTGCTGAATCTCCAACATTGGCTGCAGTATCTGACAACCTGTTCAGGAAGTGGACTCCATGGTCTGGATAAAAGTGCACAGGAAATATGTCAGACATCATCCAAGCACTGTGAAACAATTGACTTTATATTAATGTGGAGTTTCAGACATGAGCTGTTGTTAGGAATCAGCTCACCGAGTCTTGCACGCTTCTTACGCTTATCACCTGATCCGTCTAAATCCATCTCCTTTCCCATGTTTTCCACTCCCATCCCCTAATCCATCTCCCAAGGTACCATCTCCTTCTTTTCTGTTCTTCCCTGTTCCATCACCTTCACTCCCATCTCCCAGGCTGGATCCTCCACTGCCATTTTGTTCATCTCCTTTTCCTGCTGCCTTAGCTGCCATCCTTTCAGCAGCTTCTCTCTCGGCCTTGGCCTTCCTGGCTGCCTCATCTCTTTCAGCTTGTGCTCTACGGGCCGCCTTATCTCTTTTTAGCTTGGGCTCTATGGGCCGCCTCATCTCTTTCAGCTTGGGCCCTCCTGGCCACCTCATCTCGTTCTTCCTGAGCTTTTCTGGCTGCCTCATCTTGTTCAGTCTGAGCCCTTCTTGCCACCTCATCTCTTTCAGCCTGTGACATTCTGGCTGCTTCATCTATTTCAGCCTGGGCCATCCTGGCTGCTTCATCTCTTTCAGACTGTGCCCTCCTGGTCGCTTCATATTTTTCAGCCTGGGCCTTCCTTTTCCCTCTGCAGTCTGGCTTTCTCTTCCGCTAAACGTCTGGCTAGTTCACCTGCACCAACACCTTTCCCGCAGGCACTGGGATCATCTGAAAACAGTATCAGTTACAGTACAGAATTGTAAAGTTGTCAACAAAATGGACATGAACAGAAAACATCTGTTCATCAGGTGTTTCATTTAAGATTTCCATCTTGTAAGTCTGTTTGATGTGGTTTGACTCCATTTTGAACAGTGTGGTAAATTAGTGTATTCTGTGAAATTAACTTGTTTAGAATTAAGATGTTTTCAAAACAAGTCTGTCTTCTGTTCATTAAGGCTGCATTTATTTGATAAAAATACAATACAAACAGTAATATTGTGAACTATTATTACAATTTAAAAGAACTGCTTTCTATTTTAATACATTTTAAAATCCAATTCCTTCCTTTGATAGCAGAGCTGAATTTTAAGCAGCCATTACTCCAGTCTTCAGTGTCACATGATCATTCTAATATGCTGATTTGCAATGTGCAAGAACATTGCTTCTATTATCAAGGTTTAAAGCCCTTGCTGCTTAACAATTTAAGGGTAAACCTGATATGCAACCAGTCCTATAATTAACAATTTAAAATATATTAAAATAGAAAAAAGTTATTTTAAATTGAATTAATATTTCACATTACTGTTTCTAATGTATTTTTGATTGAATACATGCAGCCTTGGTGAGCATATAAGAGATTTCTTACAAAAACATAAAAAAATCTTAATCATTCCAAACTTTTGACCGGTAGTGTATATGCATTTAAAGTGCATGTAAACACAATTAAACACAACCTAAGAGGGAAAATAAATTAATTTACCTTCCACAACCAGAGTCCCCTGGCTTGACCTGAGCCGAGCAATAGCCGTATAGACTCCCTTGTCCTTCTTTTACAGTTTTTCACTTCTAGTTTGTGGACTTGCTTGTCTTCTGACACAGTGATGTCATATTTTCATATTTCATATTTTTCCCCGTGCTCAACAGAGATGTCATTGGCACACCAGGAGATTTGGGGTACAGGGTCCGATAAGGCACATTCAAACACTGCATCCTGCCCCTCAGTCACTTTAGTGTCTTTCAGTGTGCTATTCAACTCCACGTCAGGCACTGGAGGCACAAAACACTTCTTGAACATTTGGATAACAAGTAAAACTGAAACGAAAAAAGCACATTTTCACTGCACGGCTTCACCAGCCTGTTCTTTAACCTTCAAATATTGCATATTGCCTAGTAGCAGCACTGTAACATTTTATATAATAATAACGTACTTCTAATATTAGTATAATATTAACCTCTTAATCAAAATAACAAACAAAAAAACATTTTATATTATAACTACTTACGCACTAGGGAAGTTGAGAACATATTTACCTCCTCTACATAACCCAGCATCTTCTGGGCCAACATCTCTAAAGCTGAACAAGTATGTTTCACCAAATTTCTGCATATTATGCTTTGTGGACTCATCAGTTCCATCTCCATAGTCAAGCATTTCCCCATCCTGGTAATAGTAAACTGAAGTGCATTACTCTCAAAGTATTGTTGATGACATTGAGGCTGTTTAAGTGAGGGCACTTACTTTGAAGAGGAGGATTTTGCTGTTAGGATCCTTTAACTTCATGTCGAGTTCAAATTCCGCTTTGCTATCCGTTTTTACCTCAATCTGTTTCATGCTGTGGATTTTCTCTACATACTTGAAGACAGAAAAATAAAGAGTGGAGATTTTTCATACTCTATGTATAAAAAACAGTGGTGCGCAAATGACTAATATTCAAAGCAAACAAGACCTTGGACTGCTCTGCCTCTCTTTCCTTCTTTTCTCAGCATCCACCTCCAAATTTCTGACAGATGCCTTCATAATCTTTCCTGGCTGCACTCAGTAACACCTCCCAGAACCACAGATTGATTTCTCCTTCTTTACATTTTATTTCTTTTCTTTCACAACCCTAAATGTATTTAGTATGATTACAGATCAGACTGGTTGTTTTAGTTACTTAGAAATGGCCTATCATTATGATTTTCTATGTCTCTATACAATAAATAATAATGTATAAAAGGTAAATATGTGGTGCAAGTAAATATATGATGCAATGATACATTACGTTTTCTTCAGCATTTTTCTGAACTCATCAGGGTCACTTTTGGGGGCTGAAAAAATAGATATTTTTAAAGATATTTTGACACTCTGAACTCTCTTTAACAAGCAAAAGATGTTCCAATATTTTTATACGGTTTATTTCATTTTAAGTGTCATTAGCTCCGAGTTATATAAATACCTGGCACTCTTTTCTTGAATTCAACTGAAAAGAAGAGAAACAGATTGATTTAGGCCTATATGATATAACATTTTTATTTTAATCAGTAATAGAAAACTAACAGATCAATATAATCAGATGAACTTTCCTACCCTCAATGACATTCATTGCAGCAGTACAAACAGCCTTTCCAAATGGATTTATAGCAAAACATTTGTATATGTTTGCTTGATCTGAATCTACATTTGGTATCTGTAGAATGGAAATAAAAAGCCATACCAAATGTTGTTAAACAATATGAAAACATAGGTGGATTGTAAATTAATTATATAAAACAATATAAAAAATAAATGTATGTATAATTTTATATAAAATAAATTGTCTTCTTAACATATATTTACTACCAATATTTATTGGTAGTAAAGGTACTATTTAAACATGTAGAATAAAAATGAAACAGCTGATAACATGATACTTCACACAGTTGAAAATGTAATTCACCTCCAGAATATAATCTTCATTCTTCTCATCATATCATGAAACATATTTTGTTGGATTAGAGATATCTCCCTTGTTACGTACCCATGAAGCTTCCAGTACAGGATATCCACTCACAACAGCTTTGAAAAAGGCCAGTTTGCCCGCAAATTAAACAGAATAGGTAGTTGTGATGTTATATAGTATGATCAAGGATAGATAGATAGATATATAGTGGCCTAATAGTGGCCGGGGGAAGTCGTGGCCTAATGGTTAGAGAGTTGGACTCATAACCCAAAGGTTGTGGGTTCGAGTCTCGTACCGGCAGGGATTGTAGGTGGGGGGAGTGAATGTACAGCACTCTCTCCCACCTTCAATACCATGACTGAGGTGCCCTTGAGCAAGAACCCCCAACTGCTCCCCGGGCGCCACAGCATAAAAAATGGCTGCCCACTGCTCCGGGTGTGTGTTCACGGTTTGTGTGTGTGCACTTTGGATGGGTAAATGCATTCCGAGTATGGGTCACCATACTTGGCCACATGTCACGTCACTCACTCAGATAGATAGATAGATAGATAATAAAGATGTTATCAAAATAATATATACTATGTAAGATATCCAGATGCTCCTAAAAATGAAGAAAACTATTACCTTCCTGTTAAGGCTATGGGTTTCTGGATGAAATCAGGAGTAGTAGATCCAGGTGGCAGTTCTTCAACGTATTGTGTGACCATAACACCAGGGACTCTGGATCTCTTCCTAATTGCCACTGAAATATCAAAACAGTGTATTCAAAAATGTATCATTCCATGGAACACAATGGAATATGATTTCCTGAAACTATACAGAAACAAGGCCATCAAATATGAAATGGCATATTTATGTCTCATGATCTTCAGAGTTTGAAGCTGTGGATTTGTTGTTGACCACATGATGGCGATGTTTCATCACAGCCTTGATCATGAGTACTTCCTGATCTTCACATCTACAGTACTAAACTGCTTGGTTACCTCTATGAGTTCTTGTATTCTATGTTTAATAAAAAAATTAAAAAAAATAAAAAATAAACTGCTTGGTTAACAATAAGGTGAGGGTGATGGAACAAAGCAAAACTAAAATAAATGATTTAGATGGTTTTAAGAATTTTGTCATTTGGCATGCCATGATTGTCATGATTTTAACTTACTGCCTGTTCCTTCAGCATGCTGGCTTCAGCATCTTCAAAATGCGAGATTGGCCTTTAATTCAGAATTTGTAATGGAATTTGTCTTATCTAAAATCGAGAAGAGAGGGCAAAAATCAGTAAATGGCATATGCAATCATTGCTATTGTTATTATAACAATTTATAGGGTGAAAGTAAGTTAAAGTTGGAAACATAACACAATACAACCTTAAATTAATCCTAAACTGACATCATTTCTGATATCATTTCATGGGACGTCATACAATATTTGGACAGAAGTGAGGACCAATAGCACTGTTCCAGTTTGCAGTATGTTATAAACGTTTGGAAAAATTAAGATTCGTGATTATTTAAAAGAATGCCAGTGACAAATGATTATAAAGTGTCCCATCACCATAGCAAACAGACATGATTAACCCTACGAATGCAATTACGCTTTAGCTTAGGAGAGCAAATCATATTTAATTATTATAATAATAGAATATGAGGAGAACTGCTAAGCTAAAGCGTAATTGCTCTGGTATGTGACCTATCAAAAGCAGGGGTAAAATGCTTGTAAAATGATTGGTAAGGATCATGTACCTTATCATAGCATTAAAAAGATTTTATGTCAGTCTTGTGTTACTTTACGTGCAAAATGTATAATATCACCTTCTAATACGTATATCTTTATTGGTTCAGTTACTGGAGTAGTTTTTGGTTATTGACTAGACAGTAGGCATCAAAACAGTAAAATTGTATTCTATATACAGTACATGTATGTATATAGCATGTGGTTATAAAACATTTCTACAGAGGGCATATTCCTTGAATCTCGTGAAGGGGGCATTCATGGCAAACCGGGTGGCTGGCAAATAGCATATTCCTTATTTAAACATATCAGCCCTTTATCAGGGATAAGACCTTATAATAATAATGCTCTCAGTGACAATAACAGGAGTCTGACTGTACAACAAGAAAAATAAATGCACCTCGTAGGGTTAATCATGTCTGTTTGCTATGGTGATGGGACACTTTATAATCATTTGTCACAGGCATTCTTTTAAATTATCACGAATCATAATTTTTCCAAACGTTTCTAACATATAACAATAATAGAATATGAGGAGAACTGCTATATAACTGTTTACGTGAAAAAGTAAAGCACTTTCACTGATAACACACTCAACATAAAAGCAGGATACTACGGTTAGAACATCAGTGTGTTTTAATAGAGCACTACAGATCCTTTGCTACATTAAGTTCTTATAAAGCGATTTTTATTCAGTTTGACTTTGGCAATTACATGTAAGAAAGCACTTTAACATTGTTTGATAGCATCTAAAACACTTTAGTGCAATCTGAGCATCACAACATCAGTACCATCAGTAGAATCTTATCTATTTAATATGCATCAATAGGCTACTTAGAATCAGATCTGTGGTTGGGTATCTTCCAATATACAAGTCAAACCTGAAATCTGAGATTGCTATTATATTATTTTTGTTATTTATTAATAATGATTAATGTGTAATATTGTATATTTCATTGTTCTCGTCTGGAAAAAATTTGAAGTGAAAGAAGAAAGAAGGAGAAGCAACTCGCCTTGCTCTACCAACACAACCATGTTTGACATCCCACAATTTATTGCAGTCTCTCCCTTTTGTTCAGCAATAAAACAGTAGTGGGCCAAATTGAAACCTCTCAAGCACTGCAGTCTTATTAGCTGTCACATTAAATCTGTTACTTGGGTGAGGTTTACAGTTGTAAAGGGACAGAGGTCCTGTCCATGGTTCATGGTCATACTTATTCTCTAAATTGTTAGAGTGACATTCAAGTTGCTTTTGTGATGACTGTTCATTTGCCATTGCCAGGGACAAGATGAAACATCACCTTTGCCAGAAAACAGGATCTCATTTTTGCTTTTTTGCACTATTTGATCTAGTCATTAGCTACACTATTTAACACCATGTCTATAATGACCTTACATCAGGATGTGTAAGATAAGAATTAAGATAAGTTATGTTGGAAGACACCACAATAACAGCACTCATCTCAGTAGTTCATTGTATTTTGTCTGGTAATGTACCTTCAGATATGAGAGTCTATGTTAAATTCTCATGTTAATGGGACGTGCTATTTATAATTCTATGCACAAATACAAATATATTGATATTATGACTTATGTGCTGGGAATGCAGCCCCAGAGGGTGCCATTTCACATGCGCAGGAGCTGACCGCACTTTACATGCCCACACAGTTTAGCAGCTCTCACAAGCTAGTGGTCACATTATCTGGCCCCAATAAAACACAGATATATAATCTTATGACTAAACTTTGCCTTGATACCAACAGTGTCGTGCAGGGATGACATATTTTTGTTGGCCAAAACCCAGAAGCGAGTTTTAGCACTTCCCATCCATTGTGCCTAACTAAATGGTTTTTTGGTCTGTGGTGAAGACAAGCTCAAAATATTGTAACGTTTTATTCTACAACATAGGGAAAAAAAAGAAAATCTTTTTAGAGCTTTTACTTGTCTTGGAAAATTTTACTTTTTGTATTTAGGCTTCAAATTTAATAAAAGTGTGTTCATTTGTGTAGATTATCATGATGAAATGTGTAAGAATCATACACTAGAGCTTATTTTCTGGAATTTATTAATTTTTTTCTAGAGGGAACAGGGTCATGTTAACTTCCGGGTTGGCCAACAAAAAACCGTCTACGCTGCATCATAGGCTACTGTAGCCTGTATACACTAAAATCTTTAAGACAAGCAAAGATTTCCTCATCATTTTCCTCTGGTTATCATAAATGAGCGACCGAAGCTTAGCAGCAAATGTGCATGCGCGATACGACTGGTGTGGAATGTCAGAAGCGCGGTAAATCCAAAAGGCCAAAAGTGTGCGTATGCGTTGTTCTGGCCGTAGGATTTCGAGAACACTCTGTACGTGCATGAGGGATATCGGTATCCAGTAGGGAGTACAAGACGTGTTGCTGCTTTTATAGGAGTGATAACGAGGCAGTGTTGATTTCAGGTGAGCGTTTATCACAAACTGACAGCCCGTCAGTGGAAATTCTTGCTGTTGTAGCAAGATTGTGGCGAGGATGATACTACGGCTCAGCCACAACACATTGTTATCTGACATCTGTTCTGAAAAAAGAATGAGGGAGGAAAAAACGGTCCTTGAAGCAGTCAGCTATAAATCTGAGTCAGCCCATTGGTGTGGTAGTATGTAAATATAAGCCAGTACAGTGGATATGAACATTAGCTTCTTGTAGGCCTATTTGTTATTGTTCATTTAATGTATTCATTGAATTGTTTTTGAAGAATCTTGGAGTACTGAAATAAATGGTTTATATTTTCGATTTCGTAAAATTCACATTTTGTGATATGCACTACACACTTGCTTTTTGGTAGTGGTTTCAATTGCAATTACTAGGAGGTCAGGGATGCCTGACATTGGAGTTGGTTTTGTGGGGAACCATGCTGAGACTGTAACTATTCAGGTTGCAATTTGAAACAGTTCTATCCATGTTCTCATGCTATCGCAGACTTGGATGTCATGTCACTGTACTACTGAATGCTGCATGTCTTGGAATATTCTAAACTGTAATTTCAGTGAGAAGGATAATGCTGGGGAATGTATCTGAGAATAAATGTCTGTGAAGCTTTTTTAACCATGTCCAAGAAGAATGTCCAGTCGAGTTCGCTATTCCATAAATACAGAGTTCTGGCATGAAACTCTAGATGGCGCAGTCCGATAGGTCTAGCTCAATCTGACCTGGTGACATCATTGTCACATGGCAGCTGATTGGTTCTCTCCTGTATCGGTAGCCAATGAGCTCGCTGCTCAATATTCAAATACCTGGATTTGTTTGCCATAGCAGTTGGCAGCGCACTTCAGAGCAGCCTAAATCAACATCTAAGATAAGTGAATGCTCTTTTAATCCATATCGCTGTTTATATTTGCGTGGTCTGCCTAATTGAATACAAATGAGCAGCCGTAAACAATTTTAAACTAAGTGTCATGTAAGCAGTTTGCATTGTATGCAGCAGCGAAATTTTAAGCATATTAGCAGCAGCATTTAGCATGTTTTTATACAGCTGGAGCAAAAGGCAGTTTAGCGATTGTAATCGCGCTGAGGAAAACAACCAATTTATTTATAGTAACGGACATGAAACAGTTTAAATGAAATAAGCATTCTTGTGTATGTTTTTCAACTGGGGTTCTCCATATACATCGGCGATTATCCCAATGTTCACGTTCATTATTTCTAAGGTCGATGTTTTCATTGTGATGAGTGCGTGGTTGATTTCAGCTGCACACAGCATCAGAAGCACGTGCTTATCACAGTCACAGTGTTGCAGTAGAAGGGAATTAAGAGTTATCGCTATGGTTGTTCCAGTTCAGAGTGAAATGTATTATGGGTAGTGTAGTTCGGAGAAAATGGCTTGTGTGCTATCGTGTGTGTGTAATTAACCAAAACGGAGAAAGCGTTTTATTCTGCTTTATTTGTAAGTCAAGTCAGTCCACAAGGGTTTGTGCACTGAAACATGATTTTTTTTTTTTTTTTTTTTTTTCCCCCCCCCCCCCCCCCCCCCCTCTTTTTTTTTTTTTTTTTTTTTTTTTTTCTTTTTTTTTTTTTTTTTTTTTGTTTTTACTTTATCTACACGAGAGATTAAAATGGCATGCATCGCCTAACTTTGTCTGTCTCATCATTGCACGAACACGAATTAACAAGCTGTTATGCTGGCGCTGGGACTGATGAAGTGTAGAAAGTAACAGCAGATATTAAATTACTAAATTATGATATTTGCTCAGGTGGATACTGGGGTCTTATCTATCGGATTGCAACGTATATCCATTTAGTTAATTAACATTACATACAGTGCGCATCTAATTAGAGTTAAGCCGGTTGGAGTGGTAGCCCAGGCACACATAGCCATAGGCCACTAGCGTTAATAGTCGGGCTCACATAGTCGTAGGCCACTATTGTTAAGCCCCGGTCGGCGTGGTAGCCCAGGCACACATAGCCATAGGCCACTAGCGTTAAGCCAGTCGGCGTGGTAGCCCAGGCACACATAGATAGTAATACATGCGGTTCACATGGCTCTTCGGATCAGCAGCAGTACAAATGTCTTGGCGATAGATCTGCTTTGTGGGGGATGTCTTGTCTTTCCTTGTCTGTTCATATTCAGTGTGTGGATACAGTATATGTATGTCCACTGATGCAGCAGTTTATCCTTATATTCAGCGGCATGCATATATTGGCTTGCATTGTTTTGTGTAACGCGTTATCCTGCTTTGTGGGAGGTTATTCATATGTGTTATATGTGCAGCAGCAGTATTTCCTACATGCTCACAGCAGCATGTTGTGGATGTATTGGCAGTAGCAAGTCTTGGTACTTGCTTAACTGCAGCAGCAGCAGCGTAGCAGATCTATTCTGGCAAGACCAAATACATTAACATTGCCATGTTCATTACTATGCTAATCCCTCCGAGAGTTGTCATGACAGAACTACATTTCATTGGGGATGACATGAAAAGTCATGAAAGAATAATATGCTAGAAATTATGCTTGTCAGAAAATGTTTATTTGCATATTGTGAAGTCATATACACTTACATACATTCCAACTTTTGTTTTTAGTAGTACACATCACTTGGTATAATAGCAGATGTTATGTGCACTCAATTGCAATCCACCAATAGCTATGTTCATTTATATGCATGCACTGTCCTAGCTTAATTTATGCATGAAATTAGCTGTGGCAGAAGCGGAGCAAAAGCTGGCACATCCAGCGGAGTACAGATCAATCTGAAATATAGAGTAGAATAAAGGAGAAAGGATAAAATTAATGACCAACTATTCTATACAAACAGGATATTTAAGAGTTCTTTGTAAAAGCTGAATATAAAAATGCATTTGTAAAAGTAATTTGAGTTACATAATATGTAATGCACTGGCCAAGGCTCTTCATCTACTTTTTCAGAAAGCCAAATTATCCAAATGACAGTTCATTTGAGTAATTGTTAGATCTTAGCACTTTTATTTTCATGACTGAAGCATACTTTATGCTGATCTCATTGTAGGTACTCGGGCTTAAAGGGTTAGTTCACCCAAAAATGAAAATTAGCTTGTGTTTTACTCACCCTCGAGGCATCCTAAGTGTATATGACTTTCTTCTTTCAGACGAATCCAGTCGGAGTTATATTAAAAATTGTCCTGGCTATTCCAAGCTGCAGTCAGCGGGTGTTGCAGTTGAACAGTTCACAAGTAAAAATAAAGCACGCATCCATGATAAAATGTGCCGCACACGGCTCCGGGGGGTGAATAAAGGCCTCCTGTAGCGAATCCATGTGTTTTTGTATGAAAAATATCCATATTTCAAACGTAATAAACACTTTTCTCTCACTTCTCATACACTGAAGCAGTTCAGGCGGATGACGTAGCACGTCGGCATTGCGTGATTAGTGACGAATGCGGAGAGAAAACAAAACAAAACGCCAGTCACGAATTAGAAGTGCAAACCGAGGATTTGCAAAGAAAAATGTCGGAGGATTTCGATATAAACCAAGAGGAGACTGGGTTTCCTTTGCTAAAGTAAGGAAACTTTGCTTCCTTTGCTCCTATCAACAAACTTGCGAGACTAGCATATCTCAGAGGCACGTGCGCTGCATCATCCGCCAGAACTGCTTCCGCGTATGACAGATACCGGAAGTGAGTGAAATGTGTTTATTACGTTTGAAACATGGATATTTTTCTTACAAAAAACACATCGATTCGCTACAGAAGACCTTTGTTCACCCCCTGGAGCCGTGTGAGGCACGTTTTATTATGAATGCGCGCGCTTTATTTGGCTACCCGGCTAGAGTCCTTACCAGGTCAAGAAAATATGATCATATTTCGCCAATTTTACAGTCTCTGCACTGGCTACCTATAAGTTCCGTATCAGTTACAAAATATAATTAATTGCCTATAAGGCCCTTAATGAGTTAGCTCCTGCGTACCCAACTAGTCTTCTACCATGCTAAAATCCATCACGCTCCCTAAGGTCACAAAACTGGACTTTTGGTAGTACCTAGGATAGCAAAGTCCACTAAAGGAGGTAGAGCTTTTTCGCATTTGGCTCCCAAACTCTGGAATAGCCTTCCTGATAACGTTCGGGGTTCAGACACACTCTCTCTGTTTAAATCTAGATTAAAGACACATCTCTTTGGCCAAGCATTCAAATAATGCATCTCATAATCTTTTACTGCAGTTATAGCTTTTCAAATGCACATTATTATTCTTTAGTTGGGTTAAACAAATCAATTTTGCTTAAATGGAACACCAGTTACTCTAATTATGTCTCTATTTGTTTCTCTGTCTTTTGCCACAGGATTTACACAAGCTTCAGTCTGGATCCAGGACACCTGAGAAGAGATGATGCCACCCTCAGAGGACCTCAGATGATGCCAACCCTGAAACAACTTACAGAACTACCACATTTTGCTATAAGTCTGATTGCATCATATAATAACTGCTGTTAATATTGTTCATCGTGTGTTTTATTACGTCTTAAATTGATTTTTCCATACTGCTGGTTCGTCTGGTCAGAGGAGAAATGGCCCCCCAACTGAGCCTGGTTTCTACCAAGGATTTTTCTCCATTTCTGTCAACGTTGGAGTTTTGGTTCCTTGTCACTGTCACCTTTGGCTTGCTTAGTTGGGGAAACTTCATTTCCAGCGATATCGTTGACATGATTGCAAAGATATTATTTAAACTGAGCTGGATGTTGACATCACATGAATTCAATGATGAACTGTCTTTAACTGAATAATTTGTGTTTACTATTGTCATTTTGCATTATTGACACACTATTTTCCTAATTAATGCTGTTCAGTTGCTTTGACACAATCTGTATTGTTAAAAGCGCTATATAAATAAAGGTGACTTGACTTGACTTGACTTTATTTGACGACTTGTGGACTGTTCAACTGCAACACCCGCTGACTGCAATAATAGAACTTGAAATAGCCAGGACAATTGTTTATATAACTCCGACTGGATTTGTCTGAAAGAAGAATGTCATATACACCTAGGATGCCTCGAGGGTAAGTAAAACAGTCTAATTTTCATCTTTGGTTGAACTAACCCTTTAATTTGTGCTGTTGCATTTCAAGGTAAGTCCTGTTGCAATTGATAATGCAAGTTTTGACAAAATGGACAGTATAGAGGACATTAGTGTAATATGTTTTATACAATTAGCTTTAGTTTTTTTTATTTTTAATAGTGCATTAAATATAATGAACTTCACCACAGAGATTTGCACAGAAAGTGCTCTAATGCATCAAGCAGTGCAGCTAATTTGTCTAAATCCATCTGTGACCGCATTAAAATGATTGACGGTCCATATTTGCCCCGCAGGTCACTTTTTGACGGGCTCTGGCATAGGCTGTAACCCATTTACATTACGTAACCATGTTCAAAATGATTAGCAACGTGATTCATTCACAAAGGAGAAACCAGCGTGTAAATCAGGTGACTGTGGTAAATAGTTCTCAAGCCTTGAAATGATCACTACAGCTGTCTTACCTTTCACTTTTAATGTAGAAGAACATTCTGCGCAGGTCATGTAGCACTGGTATCCTTTTAGTGGAGTGTGGAGTTTCAATGGAACCAGGATGGATGGTGGCCTTTGCAAAGTGACCACGGCTGACACTGTTGAGGGCACTGAAACTAGTTGGTGGGAAGGAAAGAAAGAAAAGATCTCAGTACTTCGCATTATGCAATACAATAAGCTAAACTGGTAGTGGCCTTGCTGCCCACCTTTATTGTTGTTTACACCCCATGTTGGTGATTCTGAATGATCAGAAAGTCCCATATCATTTTTTGCATAGATTCTGAAGTGATCTTCTTGACCTGGTTGAATGCTGGTAGTGTAGGTAGTACAGAGAAGGTGGTCGGCTATTCTGCACCAAATGCGTGTGTTGGAGTTATATTCTTCCACCATGTAGTGCAGTCGGTCATCTTTGTCGTGGTCTGGAGATGGACCCCATGAGATAATGACCTGTTCTAGCTCCACTGGGCCTGGAGGCTTGGGCTCATCTGTAGCCACATAAAGTAGGATTATTTTATAGGAATAGGAATATATTTGCAATAGTTTCTTTCACTTATGAGTAACTCTTTGTTTCTTTGACATGTTCTTTTCAGGTTTGTTGTCTCTGAAGGTGTGGTCTCACCTAGAGCATGCAAAATTACTTTGAACCCTTCAATGAATATTTGCAACAGATTGTATGCAGCAAAGAACTTAACTTGTTTACATTGTATGATCACAGCTATATCATTTATATAAAATGTAGCTTACCTGTTATTCTGACCTCAATGTCAAAGCTGGTTTGCCCGCTTGAGTTTTTAGCCACAATGGTGTAGACTCCAGAATCTGAGTACTTTGAGGAGGGTATGACAAGTGTGCAAGTGCCATCAGCATGAATGATCTTGTTCCAGGGAGATACAGGTTCCCCATTCTTAAGGCAGGTAATGTCTGGAGGGGGAGAGGCCTGTGTGCCAAATATGATTTTTTTTTTCTATTTGAAGAAGATATTTAACTATACAGAGGCGATAAGTGTGTAAAGTGTGGTATGTAGATTTTTACCTCAGTTAATTTTGATTCTGATAGAATTTCCTGATCTCCCAAATTCAGGATCTTTGAAATGGGGCTTCACTGAAAATGATTGATCGAAATCAGTAAAGATGTTTTAACTTAACTTGATTTCTTAATAATTTGTCTGTGATTTACTGTTGGGTTTTTAGTGCAGATAATCACAGAGGGAGCAGTGGGTTATCCAGGCCCAGACATATTAATGGTTGTTACTCTGAACTCATACTCTGACCCCTCTGACACATCCTTCACTGCATACTTCAGAGCTGTAAGATGTAGAGACCACTTATAGGCTATGTATTTTGAGGTCTTTGAACTTTAAGTTAGGTGCTTGGTAATGGGGATTTATTGATTTGTCCTAGCAGTTGTTTTCCAGACTCAACATTTAGTAGAGCTGGAAGTCAGTGCCCTTCATTCAGTGTGGAGCTTTGAAAAAAAAAAAAACCTTGGATAGGGTCCTTAACTGGGTTCAGAGTCACCCACTGGTTTGTATCTTTTTTGTGTTTCTCTAGCTGGTAGCCCAAGATTTTAGTCCCTCTATCTTTCTCTGGTGGGGTCCATGTAAGGTTTATACAATTTTTGAATGCACTGACCACCTTCGGCGTGCCTGGGGGACCAGGGAACACTACACACAGGTAATATAAATATTAATGACTTCAGTACATCTCAATATGAAAAATTTATCCGTAAAGACTTAAGGAGTTTACTTAAAGAGTCAGCCATGATTTTTTTCAGTCTCCATCGCTTCACTGATGCCCTCAAGATTCTCGGCGTAGATGCGATAGATATACCTCTTGCCAAGAGACACGTTTCTATTTCTGAAGGTTAGATGGTTAGCTGAAATATCCCGACCCTTTTCCAGGTACTGTGCCCGACCTGTTGACGCTCAATTATGTAGTTGGTCACTTCTGAGCCACCGTCATCCTTCGGAGAATTCCACTTCAGTTCAAGGACTGAGGATGTGCTTTCATTCACTTCTAGTGGGCCTTGTGGTGGACCTAGCTTGTCTGTCAGGGGCACAAATGTGTGTTATTTAAAATATAGTAGGCTGTTTGTTTTGGTAACAGTTTAATTGCAGATATTGTACCCACCTAGTACTGTAAGGCTTGAGAAAGCTTCAATAGAACCGAAAGGGTTTTTTAGCTGAAATTTGATTTGACCAGTATCTGTTCGCAAGCAATCTTTTATTTGAAGATGACTGTGGTTTGATTCCTTCACCGCTTTCACCGAACCACCATCAAGAATCTCAGAGCTGTTTTTAAACCATTTAATCTCAAGTGAGGTTTGTGGAGGAAATTACATCTTAAAAGATGCCCTCTGGCCTGCTGTCACTATCACAGGGTTTGGAGAACTTTTGCAAAGCATCAGGGTCAAATTCTGGAAGATCTGGGAAATAGAGAAGCAATATACAGCAGGAAAGATAAATATGATTGCCAAACTGACAGTAACTTCCTTATGCTAGTGAAATGTAAAAATAAAATTTAATGTGATTACCTCCAACTCTCACCATGGCCCCTGTCTTGCAACCATTCACCTCAAAATGATATAGACCTGCATCAGAATCATTGCACTTCTGGATAATGAGCTTATGTGTACGTCCATCTTTAGAGATTACCACTCCATCTTTGGAAGTCAGCTGATGAAAAAAGATTTATATGAATGTCAAACTCTGTATTTGTCAGTGAAACGTGACTTGTCAGAGTTATTGTGCTACAATACACAAACATACCTTCTTTCCATCTTCCGTCAATTGTGTCCGTATTTAGTTTACACACTAGCTCTGCAGGTTTGCCACAGAGAGCATTTTTGTCTGTTAAGCCGCTTGCAAAGTGCACTTTATCATCTGGAACAAATGCATTTGAATGAATTATAATAACTTGTCTAAGACTAAGTGGTACCATCTCCACCAGATCCAACCACAGCTGACTGGCCTCCCAGTTCATCTTCCAAACCCATTCCACAATCCTTTCCACTTCTATCTTTACCGTCTCCTCCTTGTCCGTACTTCCCTGTCGCATCTCCTCCACGTCTGTCACCTCCACTTCAGTTAAGTCCTCCAAGGCCACCTTGTCCGTACTTCCCTGTCGCATCTCCTCCACATCTGTCACCTCCACTTCAGTTAAGTCCTCCAAGGCCACATTGTCCATACTTCCTTGTCGCATCTCTGCCACGTCCATCTCCTACACTTCCGCCAAGTCATCATGGCCATCCGCTCTATCACCTCTCCCATCTGTACCCTTGCCTGTCCTGGCTGCTTCATCTTTTTCTCTTTGCAGTCTGGCCTGCTCATCTGCCAGACGTCTTGCAAGATCATCTGCTCCATCACTTGCACCACTTTGACCTTTGGCCTTGGCGTTAGGGTCCTCTGATGTGGCATAGAGCATAACAAACAATAATAGATTCTTAGCCTGTTTGATATACAGGTGCATCTCAATAAATTAGAATGTCGTGGAAAAGTTCATTTATTTCAGTAATTCAACTAAAATTGTGAAACTCGTGTATTAAATAAATTCAATGCACACAGACTGAAGTAGTTTAAGTCTTTGGTTCTTTTAATTGTGATGATTTTTGCTCACATTTAACAAAAACCCACAAAATCTCAACAAATTAGAATATGGTTACATACCAATCAACTAATCAACTCAAAACACCTACAAAGATTTCCTGAGCCTTCAAAATGGTCTCAGTTTGGTTCACTAGGCTACACAATCATGGGAAGACTGCTGATCTGACAGTTGTCAGAAGACAATCAGTGACAACATTCACAAGGAGGGTAAGCCACAAACATCCATTCCCAAAGAAGCTGGCTGTTCACAGAGTAATGTATCCAAGCATGTTAACAGAAAGTAGAGCGGAAGGAAAACGTGTGGAAGAAAAAGATGCACAACCAAACGAGAGAACCGCAGCCTTATAAGGATTTTCAAGCAAAATCGATTCAAGAATTTGAACTTCACAAGGAATGGACTGAGGAATGGGTCAAGGCATCAAGAGCCACCACAACACAGACGTGTCAAGGAATCGATTCAGTTGTCGTATTCCTCTTGTTAAGCCACTCCTGAACCAGAGACAACATCAGGAGCATCTTACCTGGGCTAAGGATAAAAAGAACTGGACTTTTGCTCAGTGGTCCAAAGTCCTCTTTCAGATGAGAGCAAATTTTGTATTTAATTTGGAAACCAAGGTCCTATAGTCTGGAGGAAGGGTGGAGAAGCTCATAGCCAAGTTGCTTGAAGTCCAGTGTTAAGTTTCCACAGTCTGTGATGATTGGGGTGCAATGTCATCTGCTGGTGATGGTCCATTGTGTTTTTTGAAAACCAACATCACTGCACCCGTTTACCAAGAAATTTTGGAGCACTTCATGCTTCCTTCTGCTGACCAGCTTTTTGAAGATGCTGATTTCATTTTCCAGCAGGATTTGGCACCTGCCCACACTGCCAAAAGCACCAAAAGTTTGTTAAATAACCATGGTGTTGGTGTGCTTGACTGGCCAGCAAACTCACAGACCTGAACCCCATAGATAATCTATGGGGTATTGTCAAGAGGAAAATGAGAAACAAGAGACCAAAAAATGCAGATGAGCTGAAGGCCACTGTCAAAGAAACCTGGGCTTCCATACCACCTCAGCAGTGCCACAAACTGATCACCTCCATGCCACGCCGAATTGAGGCAGTAATTAAAGCAAAAGGAGCCCCTACCAAGTATTGAGTACATGTACAGTAAATGAACATACTTTCCAGAAGGCCAACAATTCACTAAAAATGTTTTTTTTATTGGTCTTATGAAGTAATACTTAATTGAGAGAGTGAATTGGTGGGTTTTTGTTAAATGTGAGCCAAAAGACTTAAACTACTTCAGTCTGTGTTGATTGAATGTATTTAATACACGAGCTTCACAATTTGAGTTGAATTACTGAAATAAATGAACTTTTCCACAACATTCTAATTTATTGAGATGCACCTGTACATGGCAGTGTAAAAGTATGCTGAATGATGATTTGTATTTATTCTTCTTGAAGACTTACCGTCAATAGCAAGGGTGGCCTTAGATGATTTAATACCAGCAATAGCTGTGTGTCCCTTGTCCTCTTTTTTTTGCAGTTCTTTACTACTAATCTGTGGGTGAGCTTGTCTTCAGAGACTGTGATATTATACTTGTCTCCATGCTAAACAGAGATGTCATTGGCGCACCAGGTGATTTGTGGTACAGGGCCAGAAAAAACGCCCTCAAACATTGCATCCTGCCCCTCAGCCACTTTAGCATCTTTTAGCATACCATTAAATTCCACATCAGGAGCTGTAGGGAAATGATTAATAAAATGGATGTAGAGATGTATTTTATTTGAAATGCTAAACATGAAATACTTTCTTACTTGCTAAGGTCGTTGAGAAAATGTTGACATCTTCAACATCCACTCAAAACAACCCAATAGCCGGGTTTGTCCCTTTTTAACCCAGCACTGGGTTATAGTTAATCCAGCATTTTTTTAGAGTGTATAGTCCACCGTTATTTAAGCCAAGATTGTTTATGCTAATCTTGTATTTATCACCAGTTTTCTTCATATTGTGCTTGGAGGAATCATCAGTGCCATCACCATAATCAAGCATATCACCGTCCTGGAAAGAGTGGAGTTTTTTTTTTGCAGGTTTTAATATGTTTTTTGGTGCATGAGCGATACGTAGTATACATAGAGAAAGCTAGCAGTCGACAGCATGCTTTTGTAAACACACTTCCCCGTAGTAAACTACACATAGTGTCAGACTCTGCTACCATCGACTACATTTGTGATGTTTTTCCTGGCGCCCTTACTAGTCACTTAATCCACCGCCAGCTCCTGCCTTACGCCGCGTCTTTACACGTCAATATGCCTTCCATGTTGCCCAACATTTTTCAACCACCTGAAGCATACAAAATGGGGTAGAAGTTAAGTTTAAGCCTTATGAACATCCTTTAAAAAACACTAGAAATTATTAGAGAAATTGGCTAAAGCACTGTTGCAATTGCAGAAGGGTGTCTTAAGGCAGTCTCAACTCAAAATGATTGGAAATTGACTGACAAATCTAGCAAGTCACCAGCATCAGATGATTAAATCGCTGACCTTTGCTTGTTCATCCTCCTCCTCCTCTTTCTTCAGGTTAAGTTGTTTTAGCATCCACCGATAATCAGTGACTCCAAACTCTTGACAGATGCGCTCATAATCAGACTTTTTGGCACTTAGCATCACTTCCCAGAATTTTGGATCAATCTCTCCCTCTTTCTTGAGTTTTTCTTTTCTCTTCTTGATATTTCTAGACAGAAGATTTTTCATTTTGATTAAAGAAAAAAGTGACTGATTTATAAGAGAGATTTCTGAAACACTTGATTCCCTGACAGTTGAGAAGTTAAACAATTACGAACCTTTTTTACAAATTACGATCGTTGGTTTGTTCGTCTTATCAAACATAACAGAAAACATCAAACATTTTCAATACAGCATGTAAATGAAATGCCCCTCTTTACATTTAATATTTCAGGATGAACATATCCTCCTTTTTTGATGTATCACTTGGCTTTTTCTTTAATCCAACTAAAAGACAGATAAAGGAACTACCATAAACATTGCATAAATGTGAGCTTGCATTCAGATTACACAACAGATCTAATTGCATTGAATTGTACAGATCTGAAAATGGTAATATTCTTGAATAATGTGATTTTTCAAATAAAAATGTTGCATTCCGTCAAATACGCCTAATGTAGCTGTGCACATGGCTTTTCCAAATTGATTTGTAGTGAAACATTTGTACGTATCTGCTTGATCGACTTGCACATTTACTATCTGTTTGAACACAACAGATTAAACGGTAATTTGATCGTAGAAGGATCAATCATCATAATGTACTGTTCTGTATGATAATGTTTTAATATCAGATCCAAAGTTTTTGGCATTGGTACGTTACCTCTAGAACATGTTCCCTAGTCCTTTCATCATATCTCGGCTTATATTTTTCTGGATTAGAAGTGTCACCCTTGTTGCGAGCCCATGTTACAGTTGGTGCTGGATCTCCACTCACCACCACTTTGAAAATGGCCACTCTGCCTGCAGTTACAGGAAGGCAACCCATTCATCTTCTCTGACTTTTATGCTTATGAAGGATCTACTACCCAAAGCTACTACTTTTTCATTATAGCTAAATGACTGCTCAACGAACTCCATAAATGTTTAATCGAATCCACAGTACACTCTCAGAAAAAAAGGTACAAAAGCTGTCACTGGGGCGGTACCTTTTCAAAAGGCACACCTTTGTACCTAAATAGTCCATATTGGTACCTTAAAGGCACATATAAGTACCTAAAGTGTACATATTAGTACCTAAAAGGTACAAAAGTGACCGCTTTTGTACCTTTTTTTCTGAGAGTGTATATTGGACTATATATCAATTATTAGTGTGAATTTATTAACAACTGAGCAGAACAAATCTTTTAATACTGTCAGAAATATATTTAGACTTTTTTAAATGGCAACAATTACAATAAAATTAATAATAATAATAATTATTATTATTTTAATACCGTGTGATACTGTCAAGGCAATTGGTTTTCTGGTGAAATCAGGTGTTGTTTTTCCACGTGGCAGTTCCTTGTCGTACTGGGTGATCATAACACCAGGCACTCTAGATCTCTTCTTGATCTCCACTTGAAAGATATATGCTTTAATCATTAAATTGTATTAATCATTACATTATGAGTTGTGTTGTCTTTATGAAACAACACTGAATGTTTTGTTTTTGTAAATAAGCCACACCGATATGCCATATGTTATTCAAAATAGAACTGACGTGCCATCTTCATTGCCTTCACTTGGGATTTATTCACATAACCACATGAGGGCAATGCTTCCTTGGAACTTTAGACCAAAACAAATAAGGAGGTATCAAAATAAAGGATAAGCTACCACTTTGAACCTACCATAAATGTTTTAGGCTTGATGGTGCATTTATCATGTGTGTGACAAAAATAAAGTTCAGAGTGTTCTCTTGACGATTGACTCTTAAAATTGCAGGTTGATAACTCAGCAGCTGTTGAGATTTTGCCTACATTTTTTTTATTTTTTTTTTATCTGGGACATATATTTGTATGTGATTTTATTTAAGCCGTTAAATAATGTAAATCATTGCAACTACAATGTTTTGATTCAAATATAACTTACCCTGGCCAACATGAATCTCTTCTGTGGAATCTTCAGAATGTGTTTTACCCTTGTTCCAGTAGTCAAGAAACTAGTCTGTAAATGGAAAACAGGGATCCTCAGCAATGCTTTTACAAGGCCAAAGGGGAAAGAAACCGTTATCCAACATTTGACAGATCACACATGAATAAAACTAAATTATATGAGCCATAAACTATTACTTCTGCCTATAGCTTAGAACCAAAAAGATCTGACACAATCTTCTGGTGTTTAGTAATTGTGTCTTGCTGAGGGAAAAGAAAATTTGAAATGACTTTTTTTTTTTTTTTTGGGTGGAGCAATGTGTTCTCACATTAAGGAATAAGCTGATGATGTTCTTCCTAACCTTAATCTTTCATTTGGATTGCTCATCTTTCCTGAACATTTGTCAAACAATCTTGAGAGTTCTGGCATCAAGCTGTATAGTCCATCAAAAAGCCTCCCCTTTTGACTTTATATGTCTGTCTGTCTCATTTTTACCCTCCTGTGTGCAAAACAAAGTAGAATAAACAAAGCCAAATGAAATTCATCAAAACAAGGTAAATGCACTCAAGAAGGAATTTTTTTAAAGATTATAAATCTAGATTTTTTTTCTTTTAATTGCATTTATTTTACTTGCAAAATGACCGCCTCAGTCACCATTTTCTTATGTAAATGAAAGTGAATGGTGACCAAGGTCACTAATGCTCTACCTAACATTATCTCTATTTTTGTGGAAGAAAGAAAGGCATAGAGTTTGGATTGACATAAGCTTGAGTTAATGAGTTCTTGAATTCAGAATTTTTATTTTTTGGTTGAACTATACAGTATTGTTAGACTTATTTAAAACAAGTCAAACATTCAGATATATTCTTCTAAAAACAAGTTGTATTTTTTTTTTTTTTTTTTTTTTTATCTGAGAGTTTGCTATTCAAGTGAAACTGTGTTTGCCTTACAAGATGTTTGGATATGTTGATTTTGAAATATTGATCTACTCCTTTTATTTTATTTTATTATTATTATGAAATTTTTTTTTTTTTTTTTTTTTTTTTGTGTGTGCAAATTTGGATTGAAAAAATGGCCTGCATTTTCAAACGAGTTTTATTTCTGCATAACACATCCTCTGGTAAACATAATGATCTAAGGTAAGTCAACAGATGGCATGGATGGGAGTGATTCTCATAGCAGAAATAAATAATGTATGTCAGTAAATGACCACTTATATATTTTTCTGTCCTAACTCTTAAGAATAAAAACCACTCTTAGTGTGGTGTAGCAAATCACTCTCAGTGGTTTTTCCCTGTTTTCCCTGTCTTTCCATTGTGGTAATAAAATCATGTGCTCAAAACTCTATTTATAGCCAAATTTGTTTCCATTATTTATTCATAATTCAAGGACTGATGAAATTCATAACTATGGGCGAGCTGTGAATTTCTATTAGGATTGGTGAATTATTCCTGATGGTTCCCTGCATGTCAAAGAAAATGAAAACTCAACTTTAGAATCTTGTTGCTCCTTCAGCTTCTGCGTCAATGCTGCTTGTTCAGTTAAGAACATTGGTGGACCGAATGGAAACCTTCCATGCAGTTGAATCAATCAGCTGTCACATTAAAGCTTTTATTTGAGATACTGGGGTTGGGTGGATGTCCAGCCCATGAAGCAGATATTCATATTCAAATATCATTTTCTGATCCTGACAGAATGTGAACCTAACTTTTATCATTTTGTGTGATGTAAGGCATTGCAAAAAGGTTGTTTACCATCATATTTTGATGTTTATCTTTTAAACTGAAGCTGATCTCAAATTCTGGCTGAAGAAAGTGTCTACCAACAAGACATTGTTTATTACTCTCATTGTTCAACCAAACTGATTATGAACTCCTTCCCAGTAGTTCACTTATATGCTGAAATGTTATGATTACAATCGAAAAACAGAGTGAGTTTAGCATTAGAGTCATACATGTGACTTAAATGTAGACCCTTGTCCTATAGATGCCTTGCCATTTACAGTAGGATGACGATTTCTTGTAACCTTGTAATACTGCATGTTTATTGGATAATTAAAGTCTATTAAAATTGAAGCATTAGTTGCTGGTAAGCGTTATTCGACTGCAATTATTACAGGTGATTTTCGACCGTTGCATTTCGATTGTCTAAATATAAAGCTTTTACAATATTCAGGGTCTCATATTGATATGAACGTAGGCCTTGTAAAAATATATATATATTCATGTGGCAGCATATTTCCCTCACAGCCCTGAGGGAAGGTTTCATTTTATATTGACAGGGTTTACCAAGCTTGACGTGCCCAGACAGCTTGTCTCAAAGTTTGGGGCCAGGCAAATTGCAAGGACCTGTGCTTGAGTTAGCCTTGAGACATATATGGACTCCAGGAAATTGAGTAACACAAACGTCACCCTAAGACATGAAACCCCTCCTGATGCCACAAGGTAAGCAGCAAAATGAGTGTATTTATTCTTCAGCAAAGTCGTCGATAACTTTCATCACTTTTTTTTACAAAATCAATTGTATTTTGCCCAGGGCAGGTAATTTTTGCGTTGGTATAGTAACGTACTTGAACCTTGTTATGATATATCCAAAATTCCTTGTGTTCCATATCTAAAATCTTTTGTTGAATAAGGGAGAAATGTAGTGTAATCACCTGTGCTAAGATTATCTTTCTTTGATGCTTTTTTTTTTTTTTAAAGGTACCATCAAGAGAAGTTTGCAGAAAACAGTTTATTTGTGTTTCCATTAGGGCTGAACAATAATTCAATATCAATATGTATCGCGATATATTTTTTTTCAATAACGGTGATATGATTTTTAAACACATTTCTGATATTTCGATATACATTACCAGTGTTTACCATACATTGATTTATTTGTGGCGTTTGACTTCGTTGAATAAACATGAGCACTTGCACGTTCAAATCAAAATGTGTCACGGGTTTTATAATGAATGTCTCGTCCTGAAGGGACCGCTGGCCTTTCAGAATAGTTTAAGATTGCATTTTATCTGATAAAGTAGCGTTCTATGCGGAGCTGCTTTGTTTACAGCCATTACTGGAGAAACCGCTAGTTCCACCGCTCTCACAGCGCCTCCTGCTGGCAGACAAGCAGTTTGCATTTTCATTTATAAACCCATTTCCAGTAACATGCTTTTGTTGTTGCTCTTTTTTTTTTGTTTTCTGAAGCAACTCGTAGCATGTTTCATACTCGTTATCCTGGTTCATGCACGTTTCAATCTATAAGAATAATAACCCTACACTACCAGTCAAAGGTTTTTGAACTGCAAGATTTGAATGTTTTTTTAAAGAAGTCTCTTCTGCTCACTGAGCCTGCATTTATTTGATCCAAAATTAACCAAAAGCAGTAACATTTTGAAATATTTTTAACTATTTAAAATACTGCTTTCTATTTGAATATATTTTAAATGATTTATTCCTGTGAAGCAAAGCTACATTTTCAGCATCATTACTCCAATCTTCAGTATAACACGATCCTTCATCAACATTTTAATATGCTTGATTTGCTGATTTATCATATTTAAACACAGTTTAGTACATTTTTCAGGATTCTTTTGATGAATATAAAGATCCAAAGATCAGCATTTATCTTAAATAAAAAGCTTTTGGTTAACTTAACACTATACCAGGGATTCTCAAATCTGGCCCACGAGATCCACTTTCCTGCCGAGTTTAGCTCCAACCCTAATCAAACCAATCCTGAACCAGCTAATCAAGGTCTTCAGGACATTAGAAAACGTCTCAGGTTAGTATGTAACCCTATTCCTCGAGAACGGACGCTCGTCGACACACGCCTAGGGGAACGCCTTCCGCTATCCACGCTCGATCGTATTTGAAATCAGTCCACCGCTGAACGGACGTCACGGCGGATGCCTTCATGCAGGAAAGCTATAAAACACGTAGCGGCGGAGCCCGCGCAGCTTCTTAGGAATGAGCAAGCGCCGGCAGGGACGCCGGAAGTATGGCACCAAGACGCAGCGTCTCGTTCCCTCGAGAACTAGGGTTACATACATAACCTTGAGATGTTCCCCTTCAGGAACTCGAGCTGCTTCGAAACGCTATGGGAGCGAGAATGCCCACGCCGCCAGACTTCCAATTCCCTGCCTAGTGTGGAAGACTGCACAGCTAGGGCGAGAGAACAAAAGAGCCCGTAGTGGCTAAAGTAGGCGGGGCTCGCCGTCCCGAAGGCCAACTTCTGGAGGAGTGAATCTTGAGCCCCAAAGGAGAGGGGAGATCAGAGGACTCGAGGCTATGGAATAGCATCCTGATCCACCACTTACCATAAGCGTCTCTGGCCGGAGGCCTCGGCGCACTGCGGAGGAAACGTGTAAGAAGAGGGTATCTTCCCACTGAATGGCCACCGAGAGAGGCGAGGTAGGCCGAAATGGCCGCCACGAAGCCCTCTAGGATGGAGTGGGTCAACCCTGCGGATAAACCGGCCTACAGGAACTCCAGAACTGTACCAAACGTGCAGTTAGCTGGTTCGTGCTGGCGGTCGTCCGAGAATCCAGTTTCCTCGTTGAGGGAGCTCTGGATTGGTGGATGGTCTCAACAACCTCGTTTGAGAGACCGGAAGTTATGAGTTGTGTCTCCTCAGAGGCCACACCCACAGCTCATGGCGGGGGCGTGCCCTCCGCCTGTGAGAGGAGATCTCTCCTGACGGGAATCTCCCATAGAGCGCAGTCGAAGAGAGAAATCAGGCCTGAGACCCAACTCGGCCCGGCCGGAACGGGGATACTAACAACCGACGGGCCCTGTCCCGGCGCACTCTCTCCAGAACTCCTGGGAGGCATACCAATCGGAGGAAAGGCATACAGACGAAGCCTCGGCCACGTCTGTACCATGGCATCCAGCCCCAGTGGAGCTGGATGAGTCAGAGAGAACCAGAGGGGACAGTGTGATATCATATGAGTTGCAACAGGTCCACCTGAGCCTGGCCAAACACTCTCCATATCTGCTTCACCACCTCGGGGTGAAGCATCCATTCCCCGGGCCTCGGCCCCTGCCTCGACAGGATGTCTGCTCCCATATTGAGATGGCCAGGAATGTGAACTGCTCTCAGCGAGAGAGGTTTGCCCTGGGACCACACAAGGATCTGGTGCGCCAGCCTGTGAAGGGGGCGCAGACCTCCCTGGTGGTTGATGTAGGAGACCACCGCTGTGTTGTCAGTGCGCACAAACACATGGTGACCTCTTAGGTCTGGGAGAACTCGAAACATAGCCAGCATCTCCCGCAATGAAATGTCATGTCAGATGACTACCACTCCACAGACCGCGGGCAGGGTTGCCACTCATGACCGCACCCCAACCGGTTAGGGATGCATCCGTCGCTAGCATACGCGGCGAAAAGGAGCTCCCAGCACCGGGCCCTGAGTCAAGAACCAAGGTTTCCTCCACATGTTTAAGGCATGTAGGCATCTCCGCGTGACCTTGAACGTGCAAAGCGGGTTTCCCCTCGGGGAGAACCCCTTGTTCTTGTGCCACCACTGTGGGGGTCTCATGTACAGCCGGCAGAGAGTTATCACGTTGGACGCAGCTGTCATCAGCCCAAGCAGTCTGGAACTGCTTGACAGTGAGTGACCGGCCTTCTCTTACTCTCACGACTGAGGTGAGGATCAACTCGATCCGAACAGGAGACATACATGCCTGCGTCGTGGTCGAAACCCACACCACGCCCAGATAAGTGGTTCTCTGTACTGAACTAGGAGAAAGCACACTTTTCTTCTTCTGTGGCGTTAAGTCTTGTACGTCCCCAGCTCGTTCGGTACGAGAACGACATATCGATGTCGAACCGCCATCCACTCTGACTGAGCTAATATCAACCAATCGTCGATGTGGTTGAGTCGTGAAAGTGTGGGGTGAGAGTGCAAGGCCTAAGGAAGAACCAGTATTGGTAGGCTTTTGCCCCCAAAAACGAACCTCGGGAACTTCCTGTGATGAGGAAGGATGCAGATATGAAAGTATGCATTTTTTGATCGATCGTGACAAACCAGTCCTCGGACCTGATCTGAGACACGACTCGTTTGAGTGTGAGCCTTCTGAACTTCAGTCGCATGACTGAGCGGTTCAATAGGCGCAGATCTAAAATGGGACGCAACCCCCCATCCTTCTTCGGAACAATGAAGTACCGGCTGTAGAACCCGGAGTCTGTCTCGTGCGGAGGGACCACCTCAATGGCCTCCTTCCTTAAGAGAGTAACTACTTCTTGTTCTAATACCAGAGCCTGCTCGGGACCCACTAGCGTGGGGGTGACCCCGTTGAATCGAGGCGGACGAGAACCGAACTGGATTCTGTAGCCTCTTTCTACAGTACTCAGGACCCATTGAGATACATTTGGCATAGCTTCCACGCTGCTAAATAATCTACTAAGGGAATCAGTCTCTCGAGACTGATCTCTAGTGTGCCCAGAACGGCTAGTTCGGTGCCTTGAAGCATCTGCACGCCGACAGTGGACGCCGAACTAGCTGCTCTGGGGACCTCCGCAGAGGCCGCGAGCCTCTCAGTGCCGCTACGTTGCCGGGCGGTAACTGAGAGAAGCGCTCGCCGGAGACCGCTGCGCCCTGGAACACGGCAGGGTTGGCAGACCGACCTCCTGAGGGCACTGAGGAGAGACGGGCACTGTGTAATGTGGTGTACACCGTTCTTCCCCAGAGGGGCATGCCCTCAGAAGTCCTGAGCCATGGGCATCGGGACTTTTTGGCTGAAGTCTCCTATTGAAAATGACGGCCCTCAGACCCACGTCGTCAGCTAGGAAGACTAAACCACAGCCTGCCGGGGCAGGACCCAATGAAGCACACTTGGCAGGGGCTCCCACACCGCCAGGTGACCTCCTAAGGGAACCAGTCTCGCGAGCCTGGCTTGTGGTGCGCTTAGAGCAGCAAGCTCAGTGCCCTGAAGCAGCACACCGGCAGGGGACGACCAAACTAGCTGCTCTAGAGACCTCCGCGGAGGTAGCGAGCCTCTTAGCCCCGCTACGTTGCCGGGCAGTGACTGAGAGTGGCACTCGCGGGAGACCGCTGCGCCCTGGAACCGGCAGGGTTGGCAGACCGGCCTCCTGAGGGCACTGAGGAGAGACGGGCACCGTGTAATGCGGTGTGTACCGCTCTTCCCCAGAGGGAGCTGGCCTTCAAAAAGTCCTAGGCCTTAGGCGTCAGGATGTTTACGATGAAGACTATCCAGCGAGAATGGCGGTCCGCAGATCCGTCTTCTGCTAGAAGCCTTCGGCCTGGGAGCTCCACGCTGACTCTAGACTCCTGCGGAAGTAACTAGAAGTGAGGCCCCCAGAATGTGGGGCTGGAACACGGTGGGTTGGGACTGCTCCGCCAAGCAGCCCCTGCAAACCGCCTCAACCGCCTCAAAGGAAGAGAGGTTAACGCATGCTCTCACTCGAGAAATTTATATCCCAAGAGCCCCTGTATATCTAACTTATCATAGTCAGATAAATACTTCATTTTTTTCCTCAGAATTAAATGCAGTCAAACAGCCAGACAAATAAATACGGTTTGGTGTAGTAAGATTCACATCAAAAAACAAAATGATGTAATATATGCGCTGCGCGAGCCATTCAGTCACACGAACAACATCAATCTCCTTGACAAACACACGACTCTACACTCTAGCGACCGGTTGGAGATAGTAAGAGCCGTCTCCACCCGTCTGCTTAGATCATTAGCGTCTCCGCGTCCCGTCGCCGCCGCCGTGCCCAGCTGCACGACCGCAACCGCACGACACACACCGGACCACCCCCGAGCGTTCCCGTCGGAGCGTAGCGTTTAATAGCGGGAAAAACACAATCCGCCCTGGCTGCGCGAGCTCCGCTCCTTATTAATGCTGCTCATTACAATATAAGGCATAATATTGTTTGCTTGTGTAACTGATGTTTGTGCAACTGGCGAGCTCTTTGACGCCCTCCGTATCAATCTCCTCGGAGAAAGACAGGCGGAGCGTCGCGCCCTCTCCCCGGGGGGGAAGTACCCCGAGAGCGGGCGCTTCCAATCCCGAAGAGCGGCTCTGGATCTGGTGATTTCATATCATATGCGAACCCCACGAGCACAGCCGCCGCTCCGCCTCGGCGAAAGCGGGGCCGGCACCGCGAGGAACGCTAGTAAAAGCTCTCTCCTCAAAGAGAGCTCTCTGAGAGCGAAGCAAGGCTGTAACAACTATGCTTCGCTCTCAAGCAAACCACGCACAGGCTGTGTGTGTCCCCACTCGTGATATAACATTATCTTAAGGCAGGGAGGAACACACAACCTACAACGTGGCTGCTCTCGCCCTTGAAATGCTTTGTTTTGCATGACATAGCTGGAGCTTATAGACTTTTGACAGACAACAATAAATATGACTGACACACACATAGCGCTTCGCTGAATGACAGAAAGCTGATGCGGGCTCCGCCGCACGTGCTTTTATAGCTTCCTGGTCATGACGTCATCCGCCGTGACGTCCCGTTCAGCTGTTGGACTGATTTCACATACGATTCAGAGCGTGGATCGCGGAAGGCGTTCCCCTAGCGTTTGTCGACGCAGCTCGAGTTCCTGAAGAGTAATCACGGTAGGTGAGTTGGTCAGGGTTTGAGCAAACTCTGCAGCGCAATTTTCTCCAGGCAGATTTGAGGCCCGCTGCACTAATACCATCAAGCTCTTTTTCACATTTATATTATAGAAATTATTTCCTTCATTTAGGCAATATTGATGCAAGTGCGATCAAGACATTTATAATGTTACAAAGAATTTTATTTCAATAAATGCTGTTCTTCTGAACTTTCTATTCCTCAAAGAAAATCTAAAAAATCTACTCCTCTGTTTTCAACATCATAATAAATGTTTTTTGAGCAGCAATCAGAATATTTGAACAAAAAGATTTCTGAAGGATCATGTGACTGGATTAATGATGCTAAAGCTCTGCTTTGAATTCACAGGAATAAATTATATTTTCAAATCGAAAACAGTTATTTTAAATTGTAATATTTCACAATATTGCTGCTTTTGCTGTTTTTTTGGATCAAATAAATGCAGGCTTTTTGAGCAGAAGAGACTTCTTTAAAAAACTAAAAAAATCTTACTGTTCAAAAACTTTTGACTGGTATGTTAGCCTATAGTTTGAAGTTAAATATATTAATAATTAATAAGGTGAGTCTGAGATGTGTATTTGACAGTGATTTCACGTTTCTTGTTTGTATGAAGGCTAAATACCAATAAAAGGTGAACATTTATTTATTTGCGTCATTTTTTTTCCTAAAATATTATATAGTTTTTTAGGGGTAGGTTTCATAGAGTTGGCAAATTATTTTTTCATAAGTTTGTAGGCACAGACATCTGTTGTGGCCGTTCTTGGCCGTTTTATGAGGCTTTTTCAATAGTGTTCATATCGATATCGGAATAATATCGTATCGACCGAAATTAAGAAAAATATTGTGATATAAATTTTGGCCATAACGTCCGTGCCTAGTTTTCCATTCCCACACAGTTCAACCATACACACCACAAATGCATTATAATTCTGATTTTATCAAATTTTATCATAAGTTATTTAATGAAAATGAAAATGCACAAATGTTGATAACCAGGATCTCTCTTATCCGTAAGTGTAGTGCTTTTTTCATCCATATTATGTTATAACTGATGTTGTAGTTTTTTCTTGATGTTGATGCAGATTTCATTAGTACAACACGTCATGGTGGGTGGGAGCCAACGACAGCGCTGGTCAGTACAGGTCATGATGTGGAACTTTCAAGGGAACCAGATGGAAGTGGCCTCAAGATTTATCAAGGCTGGTGAGCTTGTGACTAGTGGCACTAGAAATTAGAAAAAGGAATAGTTCAGCCAAAAATGAAATTTCTGCCATTGTTTACCAATTCTCATGTGTTCCCAACCTGTAAGACTATTGAAAAAAGGAGAATTGTACTGCTTGCTCTTAATGTAGTGCTGCGATCGGATTGTAGAATCAGTGAGTTGAACTTTTGTCCAGATCAGTCAGGCTCATGAATGAATCATTCAGAGTAGTTTTGAAAATCAGATCACCTGAGTCATTGAAAAGATCTAATTCAAAATAATGATTTGTCAATGCTTCACACATTATTTATTTCATGAACTATCATGCACCAACAAACATGTGTGAATCTCATGATTTTGTTATTTTTCCACACTAATATTGTATGGCTTCAGAAGATCTGTAATATCACACATGCATCATGAACTACTTGTGTGGTGCTTTTACAGCCTCCTTCAATCTTGAAAGTTAGGGTTGCACCGAAATGAAAATTCTTGGCCGAAACCGAACAAAATGAATCACTGGGCCGAAGGCCGAATACCGAATTAGTTTTTTTTCCCCATGTATTTTGCCAATTTTTTTTTTCACCATTGCATAAATTAAATAGCCAAAATGTGCTTTTTACAATTTTTGTCTTGTTTTTCAAAGAAAAAATCAATTACAAAGCAACAATTTTAAAAATATTTACTTAACACTGAATTTTTTTTTTAACATTCTAGCAGACATTATTATATCAACAAAGCACAATTTAACTTAAAATAAGTTGTTAAAATAATAATTTTTGGCCATCAGACCACCATACTGTAATAAGCAATTGAGTACCGTAATATGACAATTGAATGCAACCTACCTCTCAGCTCATTAACATCCCAGGTTGGTGATTCAGAGGGATCAGAAAATCCCATATAATTTTTTGCTTAGACTGAAGTGGTATTCACAACAGGGGTGGACAGAGGTAGTGTAAGTGTTGCAAAACAGGCGGTCGGCAATTGTGCGCCAAACACGTGTGTTGGAATCACGTTCTGCCACCATGTAGTGCGGTCTATCATCCTTCTCCTGGTCTGGAGATAGAGGCTATGTGATAATGATTTTACCATAAACCACCTGTTCTAGCACCACTGGGCCTGGAGGCTTTGGTTCATCCGTAGCCAGAAGAAAAATAAAGGAAGCTTTGCAGCTGTTGGGGTTGACGTGTGGCAATGAAAGTAATAAATTGGCACATGAAGGATTCAATGAAAACTGTGTACCCCAAAGGACCTTATGGCCAGTACACTGTAAAAAATAAGTGTAATTTTAACTGTAAAATTTTGTAAAAACGCTATGGAAAAAACTGTTAATAGGTTAACAGTAAGTTCCCATACTATGTACAGGGGAAAACTGTAAAAGATCTAACCAGACATGTCATGTAATTTTACAGTAAAATGCTGTTCATTTTACAGTTTTTAGAAGTAAAAAAAACTAATCAATGTATAATTTACAGTCAAAAACTGTAAAATGATATTCCCAGAATTCCCTGCATGACACTCCCCATTTGAAAGTATTTAGTTTTAAATAATCCTGTTTTTTTTTTTATTTTTAAACTTTTTTAAAAAGTTTTTTTACATTATGACATTATGCAGTTTCCAATCTTCTGTTGTTTAATGAAAGTTGAATGCATTATTTAAGTATCATGTGTGTTACCATGATGGTGTTTTGTGTTTGCATGAATGACTCTGTGCACCTTCTATATATTAGTATATACTTCTACTTGTGGCGAAGCTACTTATTATGAGCTTTGATTCTTCATGTGGCTTTTTCTTTTAATACCTGCATTATTATGGTGGTTGTCTGTATATGTTAAAGGTAGGAAACAGATTTTAGTAGCAGTGTGTGTTGTTGAATTTATTGGTTTACATTCAAATTTTCTTGTTTGAAAATTACTGTAAAATTGACAGTTTTTGGCAGTAAATGTGTTTACAGTTTCTGTATTTTTTTACAAAATTATTCTGGAAACCACAGCTGCCAAAATTATTTTGTAAAAACTACAGATTTTTTTTTTTACAGTGTAGTGGTGCATATTGGGCACATATTTTTAGCAATTTAAACAGCTTTACAAAAAGAAGACTAATTAAAAATATTTGGTTATATGTGAATTAACAGAGTCAATGAGAGTTGCTTGTTGACACAAGGGCACTGCCCCTGCTTAGAGCTGCTCCTGCATGCAGCAAGGTCTAATTATTAGTGTGATAAACTGGACAGTGTAGTCACATTCACAGTGGTGATGCACTTTTGTCTGCTTTTTGCTCTCTGCATGTTTTATAAAGGCTACTCCAGGCAAGGTTTTGAAATGGGGATTGCATTTAAAATTTTTATTTTATTTTATTGAATTTTTTTTGTGGGAAAGAAGAAAAGTCCTACATACATGACAATAATACATTAACATAAGAACGGGTTGTTAACTCAATGGCAAATACAAGAGTTGTCAATCTGAGCTAACAATCCAATCCAAGTGCCCTCCCATTGTAAAATGGATATATTGTGTAATATTTAAATCCAATAATTATAAAACCAATAGTTTAATTTGTACCATCATTTTTTTATTCGATAATATCCTCTGCAACATCATAGGATTGTAGTCCCCCCCTCAATTTTCTTCCTTCCTTCCTTCCTTCAAGTGCCCTTTGGGGACATTTTATAGGGGTGGCTTACCCATTCTGTAATGTAAGTAAATGGCAATAATGTTTTACTTACATTCAGATAACTGACTTAACTGCCACTCTGACCTCTATGTTAAAGCTGGACTGTCCACTAGAGTTCTAGAGTAAACACCCGAGTCTTAATAGTATGCCGAGGGGATGACGAGTGTGGATGAGTCCTCAGCATTGATGATGTTGACCCAGGGGGACACAGGTTCATTTTTCAGCTATTTGATGCCAGGTTGTGGAGAACCCTTGACATGAACCATTTGAGAGAAAATAAGAGAATGAAAATCATGACTGATTATAGATATTGAGCTGAATTGACCAAATGCTACAGCAAGCCCTGCCACCCCTTGATTATTGTTATTTGCTTAAGGCTGGAATACACCATATGATTTTTGCTCCGATTTACTGTTTGAACAAGTCAATGCTAGTTGCTGAAAATCAGAGCAAGTCTGCACTCTGCAGATTTTTTTTTTGGGGGGGGGGGGGGGTTTTTTTTTTTTATTTTTTTTTTTTTTTGTTAAAAAAGCTGAAAGATTTCCTCCAAAATTGCATAGGTATTATTAGCACGACTTCAGTTTTGTTGTTGGGCTTCAAGACTTTGATCCATCCGTCCATCCAGAGGATACAACAACGTTTAGTCTTTTTGAGCCGAATTTTCATTTGTCATGCGTCAACCTAGCAACAAGGCAACATGTTCCTGAGGATTTGTGTTTGAATGACTCTAGTTCTGGTAAATGTGTGATCCTAATCGTTTATGTATGATGCCAGTTTTTTTTTTTTTTTTTTTTTTTTTTTTGTTTTTCCCTTTTAATTTCCTACATAGTTCAAATGTAGGATGCCTAGTGTTTTAATCTTTTCAGATTTAAAAGTTGTGTGGTGTATTAGAGAAGCTCTTTAGAATGTCCTGTAACATTCAGTAAAGCTGGCTAAAATTGTTTAAAATATTAATTGATATTATTTGTATGAGAATTGGAATGAAGTTTGAAATTGCAAAGAGTTTTATATGCTGTTAAATTATGTGGTAGCATGACTAAATGCAGCAGAAACTGTGAGCACTTACCAAGTTATTAACATTAATTTCGGGCAAATTATGTTCTTACTAATGTTAGACATGTTCATTTGGGAATGAGGGCTGACACATAGTTTAATCCACAGCATGCACAATAAATCAAAGTACCTTATAATCGACTTTGATTCTGATAAAATTTCCTGCTCTTATAACCATGAAGTCTACAGGATCTTTGAAGCGGGGCCTGACTGAAAATTAATGAATGGAAAGTAGAAAGAAAGACAAAATGTTCAATTCAGTTCAAAGTTGTACATTTATATTATGAACAGAACTTACTGTTGGGGTTTTTAGCGCAGACCATCGCAGAGGGAGCGTTGGGTTCTCCAGGACCAGACATATTAATGGCTGATACTCTGAACTCGTACTCTGACCCCTCAGAGACATTCTGCACTGCATACTTCAGAGCTGTGCGAAGAAGATTATTTCAGTTGTCATAGTAGCACGTCAAGTAAAGCCAGTGACTTGATAACCAAGTCTGGAGATGCATAATTAGTCTACTGTTATCTGCTGGCGGAGCCATGACACATTGGGCTGTTGTGCTCATTAAGAAATAGGTTTGAATCTTGCCTTTTTCGTGTAGAGATTATTTTTAGATGAAATTGTCAGTTTTAATAAAAATGTCAGGAGTATGTATTAAAGGAAATCAAAGAGTGTCCTTTGATTATAGGTGAGATCGTGTTAATTCTATTTGGAGTATGATTTGACAGCAGTGTATTCCTGGAATGAATGAAGAGTACGTGTACTGCATCTGTGACTGTAGAAGTGACAAAATCACCAGAACAGGAAGCAGTTGTGCTTGAATTAAAGGAAATGTTTCATAACAGTTTATAAGGAAAATATATTTCCAGTTAATGAGACGTTGGTTTATGAGAGACAGCGCTTTGGTTTCTGGGGTGATTAAGCAGGTGGGAAAATATGATGGAAATAGTGGTAAGCTCTTGAAAATGACTGGAGGTTTCTTTGACAATTCATGAGAGGTGTCTCCGGTAAAGTGCTAGACCATTTACCCTATGTATTGTTCAGTTAGACGTCCACTTGGTTGTTTATTTTCAAAAAGTGCAATTTCAGTGAAATCAATGTAATATATTTTTGTTCAATATTTTTTATTTTGAGAGAATTTCATAGTACTATTTAATATTTATGCAGTAATTATGATACATTTTTCCAATTAAAAATAATACAAAAATTTATTTTCTAATATTTTTCTATTACTTTTCAATTATGGCAGTATTTCATGTTCAAATAGTGACAATGCCTTTAAAATCTTTTTTTTTTTTCAGGCAGATTAGTTCCATCTAGTGGGAGTAAAAAAAGAAAAACTTCTGAAATTCTGTGGTTTAGCCACTAGACTCCCATAGAGCTCTATATAAAAGGCTTATAATTTCTCTAGTTGTTTTTAGACATAAATACTCTTTTAAAAATATATATTTTTTTTTTCGGGATTTATATTTGGACATTCACAAAGACAACCTTTTGTAAAGGTTAAGATATTTTTTTCGTTTGAAATGTTGATTTGAAATGTCAGTTTTTGTATTAATTTTACTACAGTCAAACCTGAACACAAAGATTTTTTAGGCATTTTATTACACATAACATCAAAGTTCAACAAAAATGTAACAAATATGAACAGGAATGCTTTATCAGAGGTTAATCAATCTTTAGAGTGTCACCCCTTCCTTGGTGTCTGTGATTTTACTCCATTTTGGCTAAATTATTGATTTTATTTCACACATTTGCAAAACATGCTGTGTGTTACAGTCACACTAGTTCATATATGTGTCTGTGGGTTGGGGGAGTGTGTCTGTTTTGCACTCTTGATATTTTAGAGTGCCAAACCTTCATTGCTGTGCACTTTTTTCTGCATCGTGAATGATTTGTAGATTGTACACACAAGAAATTCTCTGTATTTTCATATTTTTGCGTATTTCCCGTTCATTTCCAATGGCGCTCATTTTTGACTGCGAACAACACAAGTGTGACTTTTGTTTTTACGACCATTTAGCTTTTTCCAATCAAGTCCAAGATTTTTTTATGGTCACAGTGACTGCGATAAAAGTCAGTGAGTTTTGTACCATTTTGATGAAGTAGCGATTTTATTTTAAATTTCAAAACATTTTTTGGGGGTCTATTGTAGGATTTCAGTGTTCGGGGGTCTGAACCTCTTACCTGATCATGAGTTGTTGTGGCTCTTGCCACAAGAAATATTTCTTGCTTTAAGAGTTGCAGGTTTGAGTCTTGCTCCATTTACATTTGTTTTTTTAAATGCACCCAATAAATTAAAAGAATAGATCAATAACCGTAACACATTTGGTCGATTTCACTTGGAGGGCAAGAATTTGGATGAGAGATAGAGCGTACGTCTGAGAGCCTTGAGCAGGGGTGTCTGTGCCTATTTCACATTGCTAGAGGAAGATATATTATGTCATTTAACAAAAAAACTGTCTTTGTATGAGGGTTCAGATTGAAATAACCTCAGATAGCTTACTGCAGCCACTGTTTTCAGCAAATGTGAAGAGAAATTGTATAGTTACAGTTTGTATGGAGGATTTCATCTCAACAGTTACCAATGTACAAAATAATGATGACAAGATGCAGCTTGATGTGCTCAAGTGTTTCGGCTAGAAAGTGCTCAAACACTGTTACAAAATACTGCATATTTATGAACCAAAAGAATATATAAAGCATTAGAATATTCCAACCTCAATGTGCTGAGTGAAATATTTCCACCTCTTGGAAAAACTCTAATGACTAGTTTATTTAATATTACATATTGTTTTATATATTTAGATATAATAATAATTACAGAATCAGCCGGACCACATTAATTTCACCAATGGACAAGTAACAACTTCACATTTTCACAAACTTCACAATTTTTTTCAAATGCTACAGTAATTAAGTGAATATCAAAGACTTTATAATCAGAAGTAATAGCCTATGTTATGGTCATGCAAGAAAGTTTAGACGCTCTCATCCAAAGGGGCATTTACTTCTCCTTTTAACTACACTTGTAGTAATGAATAATCTGAAGTTTTATCTGAATTAGAGGTCATTTAATAATAAAACCTATTGTTTCCTAATTACATAGATTAAAGGTACTGAAAAACCATTTCCATTTCCATTGGACCTTGCATCTGTCTTCAAATTAATGTCGTCTCTCTGGGATTCAAACCCTATAATTCTTGTTTAATTGTAACCTAAAGATACACAGTAATTACAATCAAGGTTTTCCAGTTCATTTGCTATACATTCATCTGGTTTATTAGCTGGAAAGTTCATGGCATTGATGTCACTTTAGCTATGTCCACTCTTGATTTTTACTTCAACAACTACATAGAGTAGAATGATAGGGTTTGGGAAATGGCAGGTAGCTTGTTAAAGCGTATAACTCTTGCCTAACAGTAGTTGAACCAGAAACCCTTTGGTTTTGAAAGTCCTCAGCAATTGGAAAAAACAACACAGACTCATTGGAAAATTTTGCCTGAGGCGACAATTCTGCAAAATTATATTCCCTTACTGCTTGCATGTTTTGCGACACTTTCAAAGTGAAATGTCCCAGTGAGTGGCACAAAAAGTGTGTTCAGTTTGGTCTTAAATGGATGAACATAAATCTGGGAAGGTTTGCTCTCTGCATGTCTGGAAATGAAATGTCTGGTGAGTGACACTAAAAAACCCCAAAAACAAACCACCTACACTAAACCCTATGGGCAGCAATCGTGAGATAGATAACGTATTTGCTGAAACAACCATATAATTTTAGCTTGATTCTACAAGCCTTACAAGTCTACAAGCTCTTCTATCTTAGTTCATGATTTGTGTTACACAGCACTGCAGCAGCACATTGCAGCAAGTGCAATGTACCAGGTGAGTTACCGAGCATGTTTACTACATCAGAAAATCCATACATATTAATCTGGTTATGTGATACGTCAAAATGTAGTAGTTTACAAATAATGCACTATGGTAAAGGTGTTTTGAGATCATAACAGACTATTGTGCAAGGAACCGCAATTTATAATCTGCCCCTGTGTGATCCTCCATGTGAAAAACAATGTAAGTTGCTTATTTAATCTGGAAATAGCAGGGAATTGTGTGTGTGTATAGGTACAGTTTTGGAGTTTTTCAGACATGTAGGTAGAGGCACTCTTTTTAATGGGTTCAGAGTCACCCACTGGTTTGTATCTTTCTTGCGTTTCTCTAGCTGGTAGCCCAGTATTTTGGTTCCTCCATCTTCGCCATCTCTGGTGGAGTCCATGTTAGGTTGATACAGTTTTTGAAAACGCTGACCACCTTAGGAGGGGCGGGTTGGCCAGGATGAATTGCAACATGGGTAGTTTTGATCACTTAAGAAGTGGAAAAATGTTTTCCAGTCAAAGCATTTAAGCCACGATGACTTCCACTCCAGAGGATCACTGATGCTCTCAGTGTTCTCAGCATAGATTCAGTATATGTATTTCTTGCCATGGGACATGTTTCTGTCTCAAAAGGACAGGTGGTCGGGTGAACTATCCCACACCTTCTTCCACATACTCTGCCCTACCTGCTGACGCTCAACTAAGTAGTTGGTCACTTCAGAGCCACCGGTATCAACTGGTGGATTCCATTTTAGTTCAATGACAGAAGATGAGCTGTCAATCACTTCTACTGGGCCTTGTGGTGGACCTGGTTTGTCTGCAGGGGTACATTACGTTGTTTGAAATACTTAATGTGCCAGTTTAATGTTAATGTATGGGTCTGTGTGTAAAAGGCAGAAGGTTTATAAATATTTATTTCAGAATACATTTAATATAATACACAGTGGAGTAGAAACATACCAACCACAATAAGCCTAGAGAAGGCCTCTGCAGTACCAAAAGTGTTTTTAAGCTGAATCTTAATTTCCCCAGAGTCAGATTGCAGACAGTCTTTTATCTGAAGATAGCTCTGGTTTACTTCCTTTATTACTTTTATGCTGCCACCATCAAAAAGCTCAGTGCCATCCTTAAACCAGCTGATCTCTGTCAGGTCTTGAGGTGGTAATGCCATTGTAAAGGAAGCAGTCTGGCCAACTTTAACTACCACATTTTTGGAGAACTTGTGTTGGTCATCAGGGTCAACTTTAGGAAGATATGTAATATTTAAAGACGTTTTCAAAACTGATTCAAAACACATATGAATCTGTTTTCTCTATACAATATACAAATATTTATTTATATGTTATAACTAGTAATATAACGGATCATTGTAAAATGAAAAAGAAATCGCAATACCTCCAGCAGTTGTCACGGTGTCAGTCTCGCACTCAATCACTTCAGCCCGAATCTTTGCTGCTTTGTATTGCTAACTTTTGTGTACCTCCATCTTTGGATATGCTTGCTTTATCACTAGAAGACAACTAGCAAAAGTGATAGATGTAATATAAAGAGCATTTACAAAAGACTTTTAGAGCAATAAATCAATAGAGTGTATAGTATTATTAATTCACCTTCTTCCTATCCTCATTTGCTGGTGCTCAAGTTACCGGCAAGGTCTGCTGATTCCATACCTATAATATGCGAGAATGGTGATGTATAATATAAATACTGATATAATAATAAGCTTTATTATTATTATTAAATGTTAATAAATGCCTTTTCCACAGCTCATGTTAGTTTCATAAACAAAATAGTATAAACAAACACAAAAGTGGCATACATTAGAAAAATATGGAAGCTGGATTCCGCCTTAGCGTAATAAATAAATAAAATGTTAATGTGATTTCTTGTACCTTTTTTATTTTTTTTGTGTGAATCAGAAAAGGATTTCTTTACAAGGAACATCACATCAAAAAATAGCAGTGAAATAATATTATTTCAAGACCACTGAGACTTGTAGAAGTTAAAATAAACTTGTAGTGAATAAGTTATATGAGGATATGAGGGTGATGTGGGAAGATTGTTTGGTGTGGGTGACAACTGTTGCATTGCAATCTGTCAGGGATTTAAACTAGAAGACCAATTAAGAGAGAAATGAAACCGTGGAGGAACAAGGTTATGAAGGCATAGAGCAGAGATTCAATGTCTTGGGCTTAGAAGTGGGAGGTGAAATGCATTATTGAGGAGGTGGAAGAATGCAGGTTTAACAAGTAAGTTAATGTGGACTTGAAATGTTAAAAGAATGTTTATCAACAGTAGTTATAGTGTTTGTTAGTATTAACACCACTCGTTGTACTTTCAGGTTGAAGCTCATTGCAAAAATATACATTTCCTTTCCTTATGCCTCATTTTTAGGTACCATGAATGTGATGCATTTAAAAAATAAAAATAAATCTTGTAGTTTGTTAAATACTGAAATGCAAGACTTTTTTTAAATTGATATGATATATAAAATACTGAAATAACAAAATATGTAAAATACTGAATAATGAAAAATAGGCAAGTTTGCTAGTTAATCACAGAGTTACCAAATGAAAATGTATTAACACAGTTGGATAAATCAATTCTATTTGAGTTATAAATCACTTGCCTAAACTGCCTAAATTACATCCCTTCGCCAGTAAGGACCATTAATCTTGTCAACTGTTCCCCTCAGTCTGATCATGTGCGGTGTCATTCATACAGTGCCACGGTGTGGCTAAACGTGAATGTGGCACTGAAATAATGTTAGCGCTACACTTATTCACATTAATCACATTAATTGAAGTCAATGTACTGATGAGAAAATAAATGGCTTTTGTATTTGAACAGTTATTATTTCTCATGTAGTGTTAAGCACACCATCAAATTGTATACCGTTTGAGTCTCCAGACAGCAGTGCTTCATCTGAACCTGTAGTCACACCTCAACTTTTTGACACCTGAAAATCCTGACAGTCATAATAAATCATGATCAGTGTCATTTGTATGCACAAATATGGGCATTCACCTCGATATTACTTTTGGCTTTGGACTCTTATGTCAGACTTGAAAATGTATGAATGTCATTTCATTATTAGAAATATCAATGCAACTGTGGTGTCTTTATGAGGTAGAATATTTTCCTTATTTAACATACTTGTGTGGTTCTCCTACCTTTCCCTGTGTCTTCTCCTCTAGGTTTTATTACACTTCTCGTCAGCCCAGTGTCTCCAGAGCCGTCTCTCCTGAGCTTTTTCTCTGCTCTAGAGCTATATCCAGGACTAGATGCAGAACCACCGCTGTCCATCGCACCTGCTGCGTCTTTCTCAGCACTGGCTGTTTTGCCAGCCACAATTCTCTCATCTCTTTCCTTCTGTAGCTTGACCTGCAGTTCTGCAGCGATCTTTGCCAGGTCAATGCCTGTCCCTCTGACTTGGGTTGTTTCTCTGGGTTTCTTTTTGCCCTTAGTATCTAGGTTGTTATCGGCTGGTTCATGACAAATGACAAACAGGACATGACAAAAAAAACAAAACAAGAAAACAGACAAGAATATGAAATAAACACAATATACAAGTCTTATTAGATACATTGCTGTAGTGTGAACTTTAACAGTGTTTGCGGAAACTGAAGTTGTATTAAGGCAAGGTTTTTTGTTTTTGTTTTTTGTAATCATTCCACGGGCTCCCCACATATCATCATCCTTGTGCAAGTGACCCCTATCTTAAAATTCAAAATGCAACTATATATTGTTATTATATAAAGACCCAATGTATTATAAATATCTGCAAAAATGTTTTGGAAAATATTTACATTATTAGTATATAATTTTTCTACTCTAGCAAATGCTAGTATTGCATTAGTATTGCATTCCTCTCATGGTCATTTAATAATTTTTTTTTACTTTTAAGTCCCTGTCTAAAAAATTTTTTTTTTGTTGTTTTTTTATTTATCTGTAAAAGTAAACCTGCTTAATAATTATGCACACCTGAAAATAAGGAGCTTTTCACTTCCAGCCTTCATGGATGATTATGTATCACTTATAAATGATCAAATACAAAATTAATAGTAGTTATTAAGATTGATGTGATTTGGAATTGGTAAAATGTGCTTGGAAAAAATATATGATCAGAATATCAATGCGTCTAATAATTATGCACACCGTTAGCACTGTACTGTTTGCTGTTGGTTTTTTAATTAAATTATTTTTATATATCATATATAGATATATATATATGATTATAATATATAGAATCTATATATATATAATATATATTTCGCCAAAGTGGCAACCCCTGTTTTTCAAGCAGCATAGCATTTAAGTATCACATGATATTGTTTATTAGTAAAACACAATAACTGATCTTTGGTATGATAATAATGAGTTATAATAATATAATAATAATATAACTTAAAACACCCCGTCAACTAACAGAATAATTTGAAAATTTAAAACACTGATTAAAAAAAGCAGTTTATAACAAAATATTTATATTTCTAAAAAAGCAAAATTAAATGACATGCTTTTGAGAACACTAATGATGACTCATATGTGACCCATGAATCAAATTGATTGGCTAAAAGAATCAGACTTCCCCATTCTAATCAATAGAGAGGGCATTCTTAAGATAGTTTGTGTGGTTTTTGCCTCAGTTCAATTGATTGTAAGGCTGCACAATACGACGTGATGTAAAAACCTTGTTTATTTTTGGAAAAATATCTACTGGACAACAATCTTGAAAACATCTGATCTGCAGTAACTCTACTGAAAAAAAATGCAGTTATGATAGCAGTGCTAGTGCATTTAACTTGTTCCTCCCCAACACTGAACTTAGGCTACGTTTACACGACAACGGTGTAGTCAAAAACAGAAAAGGTTTTCCCTTGCATTTTTTTAAAGTTTCATGTATACACGACAATGTTTTCAAAATGATTCGCGTTTACACATATCCGCGAAAATGGCCAAAACGCTGTATTACGTATGCCAGTCCAGTAGTTGGCGCTGTCACCTTGTTTGTAAACAGTACCTGTAGGGAAGTGACGGTTATATGTTTTATATTATGCGTCTCCGCTGTTGGTTGTAATAATGGTGAAGTAAATCCACACTTTGCTGAAGAAGCATTA